>SDUX01000002.1:6653484-7231858 GCA_008729055.1 Pyropia haitanensis
CCGCCACCGCCGCCCGTGACGCCGCCGCGGCGGCGCGTGACGCCACCGCCGCCGCCGCCGCGGTGGGCCGTGCGGGCGCCGCCGACGAGGCGGACCCGACGGCCGCCACCGCCGCCCTCCACCCGCTCGTCGCGTACGCGCACGGCGCGCGGCTGGTGCTGCTCGACGGCGTCGCCGTGGGGGGCGCCGCCGCGGCCAACGCGGCCGCCGCCGCCGCCGCGTGGCGGGCGGTGCTGTCGCTCGTGCCGCCGCCGCTGCGCGCCGAGGCGGCGGCGGCAGACCTGTGTGCGGCCGCCGCGGGCGCGGCTGGACCGGCGGGGGCACCCGCGGCCGTGCCGCCGGCGGGCGCCGCGGCGGCGGGTGCCACCGTTTTTGGCGCGTTTACGCTGCCGCGGCTGGGCGCGGCGGCCGGCGGCGGCGGCGGCGGCGGCGGCGGCGGCGGCGGCGGCGGCGGCGGCGACGCCTACGCCTTTGGTGCGCCCGTCACGGCGCGCAACGCGGCGCGGCTGGCCCGGGCGCTCGCCCTCCCCCGCCGGCCCGTGCTGCTCGAAGGGAGCCCCGGCGTGGGCAAGAGCAGCCTCGTCGCCGCGCTCGCCGACGCCTGCGGCGCCCGCCTCGTGCGGGTCAACCTGTCAGAGCACACGGAGATGGCGGACCTCGTCGGCGCCGACGTGCCGGCGCCGCCCGTCCCTGCCGCCGCCGCCGCCGCCGCCGACGCGGGCGGCGGCGGCGGTGGTGGCGGCGGCGGTGGCGGCGGCGACGGCCGCCGCGGGCGGTTTGTGTTTAAGCGCGGCGCGCTGCTGCAGGCGCTCGAGGCGGGCGACTGGCTGCTGCTCGACGAGATGAACCTCGCCTCCCAGTCGGTCCTCGAAGGCCTCAACGGCGTCCTCGACCACCGCCGCTCCGTCACGGTCGCCGAGACGGGCGCGACGGTGGCGGCCGCGGCGGGCTTCCGCGTGTTTGCCGCGCAAAACCCGGCGGCCGAGGGCGGCGGCCGCCGCGGCCTGCCCGCCTCCTTCCTCAACCGCTTCACCCGCGTCGCGGTCGAGGCGCCCGCCGCGGCGGACGTGGCGTGCATCGCGGCCGCGACGCACCCGCGGCTGCCCGTCGCGCTGGTGCGCCGCCTGGTGGCGGTCCTCGACGACCTGTCGACCGGGACGGGTGGCCGCGGCCGGCCGCGGCCGGCCGCCGCCGTGGGGGGGGGGGGGGGGGGGCACGACGACCAGTTTAACCTGCGCGACGCGCTGCGGTGGTGTGACCTGCTCGACGGTGCCGCCGCGGGCGGCGCCCCGCCGCCGGCAGACGCTGCCGCCGCCGACGCGGCGGCGGCCGCCCACTATGATGCCGTCGTGCTGCAGCGGCTGCCGCCGGGCGCGCCGCGGGCGGCGGCACTCGCGGCGCTGCACCGCCACTTTCCGCCGCCGCCGCCGGCGGTGGTGCTGCCGCCGCCGCCACCCGGTGCCGCCGACGGCGCCGCCGGCACTGGCGGCGGCGGCGGCGCCGACGCGGCGACGCGGGCGGCGCTCGCGCGCCTGTCCATCCTGCTCCGCGGCGGCGACGGCGGCGCCAAGGATGACGGCGTGCCCGTCCCCGCGCTGCGCCTGACGCCGACCGCCCTCCGCGTCGGCCGCGCCGTGCTCTGGCGCGGCTCCCACACCCCCCCCCCCCACCTCCGGGCTCCCCCCCCACCTCCTCTCCCGCCCCCTCCTCCGCCCGCTCGCCGCCGCCGCCGCCGCCGCCGCGGCGGGCTGGCCCGTCGCGGTCACCCCCGCGGCGGGCCGGCCCGCCGCCGACGCGGAAGCGGCGGTGCGGGTGCTCGCCGCCGCCGCGGGGCGGCGGCTGGTGCCGCTCGTGCTGGGCGCCGCGGCCGACGCGGCCGACCTCCTCGGCGCGTACGTGCAGGCAGAGGCGGGGGGGGAGGTGCGCGCGGCGGCCGCCGCGGCGGCGGCCGCCGCGGACGCCACCCTCAACGCGATGGGGGGGGGTGGGGGGGAGGGGGGGGGCGCCGCGGCGGCGGCGGTGGAGCGGGCGCGCTTTGCGCTCGCCACGGCGGTGGCGGCGGCCGCAGCCGCCGACGCGGACGCCGACGGCGGCGGCACCGCCGACGCGGCCGACGCTGCGGTCGCCGCGGCGGCCGCGGCGCTCCTCCCCCTGTGTGACCCGGCCGCGGCCGCCACGGCCGACGCGGCCGCCGCGCTCGCCGCGGCCGCCCGCCGGGCCGCGGTCACCCCGCCCGCCGCGGCGGGCGCGTTTGTGTGGCGCCCGTCGCGGCTCGTCACGGCCATCCGCCGCGGGGAGTGGGTGCTGCTGCCCCGCGCGGGCGCGGTGCCGGCGGCGGTGCTGGACCGGCTCAACCCGCTGCTCGAGCGCGGCGGCGGCACGCTGCTGCTCGCCGAGGCGCCAGCCGCCGCCGACGGCACGCCGGCGGTGCTGCGGCCGCACCCCGACTTTCGGCTCTTCCTCACGCTCGACGCGGCGGCCGTGCCGGGGGGGGGGGGGGCGGGGGGGGGGGGGGGTTATCCAAGGCCCTCCGCAACCGCGCGCTGCAGGTGACGCTCGCCGAGCCGCTGGGGGGGGGGCGCCCGCCGCCCTCGCGGCGGGGCTGCCGGGGCCGCCGCTGCCGGCCGCCGCCGCCGCCGCCGCGGCGGTGGCGGCGGCCGAGGCGGCGGCGCTGAGGGGGGGGGGGGGCGCCGCTGGGGGGGGGTGGGGGGGGGGGGGGGGACGTCCCGGGACGCCTCGTCGCTGCCGCCCGCGCCGCCGTCGCGCACGGCACGCCGCCGGGCGCGGCGGTCGCGGCGGCGGCGGCGGCGGCGGCGGCCGTCACGGGCGCCGCCCCGCCCACCGACAACGACACACACGCCGCCGCGGCGGCGGCGGCGGCGGCGGCGGCGGCGGCGGCGGCGGCGGCGGTGGACGCGGTACCCGCCGCGGGCGTGGCGGCCATGGCGGACCTCCTCGCCGCTGGCGGCGTGCCGGTGGACCGCCTGGCGGGGCCGGCCGGCGGGGCGGCGGCCGCGACGGTGGCCGCCGAGGTTGCCCCGCTGCGGCTGCTGGTGGCCGCCGCGGCCGGCGCGCTGCCGCCCGCCGCGCTCGCGGCGCTCGCGCCGCTCGTGCCGGGGGGGGGCGCCGGCCTCGCCGCGTACCTTGTCGACGTGGCCGCCGCCGCCGCCGCGGCCGCGGCGGCGGCGGCGGCGGCGGCGGCGGCGGCGGCCGACGCTCCCCCCCTGCGGGCGGCGGGACGGCCGTGGCGGTCGGGGAGGCGGCGGCAGGGGGTGCCGGCGGCGTCGTCGGCGGCGGCGGCGGCGGCGGCGGCTTTGGCGGCGGCGATGCCGCCGGGCGAGCGGCAGTGGCGGCGGCCGCGACGCGGCTGCTGCTGCCGGCGGCGGTGGCGGTGGTGGCGGGCGCCACGGCGGCCGACGCGGCCGCCCGCGTCGCGGCGGTTGCCGCGGCGGCGGCGCCGCTGGCGGCTTCCCCCGCGGCGGTGGTGCTGCGCGAGTGGCACCGGCGGGCGGCCGCGGCGGCGGCCGCGGCGGCCGCCACGGCCGCCACCGCCGTCGTTGGCCTTGGCCTAGACCCGCTGGGCGGGGGTGACGCCGACGGGCGGGCGCTGGTGGGCGCCGCCGCCGCGGCGGCGCCGCCGCCGCGTGGGGGGGGTGCGCCGTGTGTGGCGACCGCCGCCGCGCGGTGGCGGGTGCGCGTCGCGGCGGTGGCGCCCGCCGAGGCGGCGGTGGCGGCGGGGGTGGCGACGGCGGGGAGCCCGCTGGCGGCGTCGGCGGCGGGCGGGGCGGGCCAGGGGGGGGGGGGGAGGCGCTGCGGCTGGTCGACGCGCTGCTGCCGACGCTGCACCCGCTGCTCGAGGCGGTGCTGCGGCTGCTGCGGGCACACCAGGCGGCGGCGCCGCTGGCGGTGTCGGCGAGCGACGGCGGGGGGGCTCCCGACACTGGCGCGATGGACACCCGCGCCGACGGCAGCGGCGGCGGCGGTGGTGGTGGCGGTGGTGGCGGTGGTGGCGGCGGCGACGGCGGCGACGGCGGCTGGCGCCTCGCCGGCGAGGCGGCCATGGCGCACCTGGCCGCCGCGACCGCCGCGGCCGCGACCGCCCTGTCCGTCCCCGGCCCGCTCGCCACCGACGCGGCGGTCGCGGCGGTCGTTGCGCGCGTCGCCATCCTCGCCGCCGCCGCGGCGCCCGCGGTCGCCGCCGACGCCGGGCGCGGCTGGGGGATTCCCCGCGCCGCCGCCACCGCCGCGCGCCGCGCGCTGCGGGCGGCGGTCGCCGCCGCGGGCGACGCGCTGCGGCTGGCCGCCCCGCCGCCAGTGTGGGCGGGACTGGGCGGTGTCGTTGGCGGTGGCGGTGGCGGTGGTGGTGGTGGTGGTGGTGGTGGCGTGCTGGCGGCGGGCGCGCTGCCGGCGCCCGGCACGGTGCGGGGCGCGCGGCTCGAGGCGGACCTCCACGCCGCGCTGCGCGCGGCGGGCGCCGCCGCGGCGGACGGCGGCGGCGGCGGCGGCGGTGGGGGCGGCGCCGACGCGGCGCTGCCGCCGGGCCTCCGCCGTGCCGTTGCGCGTGCGCTGGTGCTCGCCACGACGCGGGTGGCCGAGGCGGACGCGGGGCTGATGGGGAGCCTGTCGCCGCTGCCGGCGCTGGTGCGCGCCGCGGCGGCTGGCGGGGGGAAGGGGGGGGGGCTGCGGGGCGGGGGGGGGGCGCCGCCACCGCCGCCGCCGCCGCCGCCGCCGCCGCGGCGGTGGTGGTGCCGCCGCCCCCACCGGGGGGGTTGTGGGCGGGCGCGCTGGCGGCGGCGACGCTCGCCGCGTCGGCCGCCGCGACGGCGGCGGCGGTCACCGCGGCGGCGGCGGCGGCGGCGGCGGCCGACGGCAAGAGCGACGCGGCGGCCATGGAGGGCGTGCGGGGTACCGCGGCGGAGGCGGTCGAGTGGGGGCTGATTGGTGGGGGCGAGGGCGGGCTCCGCGTCGTCACCGCCGCCCAGCGGCTGCGGTGGCTGGCCGACGCGCCGGGCGGCGAGCGCCGCGCGCCGTGGGCCACCGCCGCCGCGGGCGGCGCCGCCGCGCTCCCCGCCGCCGCGCGCGAGGCGGCCGTCGCGCACTGGGCGGCGGTCGCGGCGTGGCAGGCCGCCGCGGCGCGCGCCAGCAGCGGCGGCGGCGGCGGCGGTGGCGGCGGCGGCGGCGGCGGCGGCGGCGGCGGCGGCGGTGGCGGCGGCGGCGGCGGCGGGCTGTCGTGGGCGGCCGCCGCCGCGGCGGCCGACGTGGCGACCCCCCGCGCGGCGCTGGCGCTCCTCGCGACGCTCACCGCGGGCCGAGGCGCGGCGGCGACCGCCGCGGCCGCGACGCGCGGCCGCGTCGAGGCGCCCGAGGCGGTCTCGGCCGCCGCGGCGGCCATGGTCGCGGGCGTCGCGTCGCCCCGTGACGGCGGCGGCCTGCACCTGGACGGGGGGGTGGTGGTCGCGGCGGCGCTGGCGCGGCTCGCGGCGGACCTCCTCCCGCCGCCCGCCGCGGCGGCGACGCGGCGGCCGCCACCAGCCGACCTGGACGCGCTGGTCGCGGCGGCGGCCGCCGCGGTGGGCGGCGCCGCCGCCGGCGACGCCCTCGCCGCCGCCGCCCGGCGGGTGCACGCCGCGGCGCGGCACCCGCGGACGGCGGCCACGGCTGGCGCGGCGTGGGCGGCGGTCGGCACCGCCCGCCTCGTCGTCACCGCCGCGGCGCTGTCATCGCCGACGCTCATTGACCCCGCGGCGGCGGCGGCGGCGGCGGCGGCGGCCGCCGCGGACGAGGCCGCCGCGCTGACGGGGGGGGCCGTCGCCGCCGCGGCGGTCGCGGCGGGCCGCCTCGGCGGCGACGCGGTGCCGCCGCCCGCCGCCGCCGCCGCCGCCGCGCGGCTGCCGGCCGTCTGGGCGGCGGCGGCGGCGGCGGACGGCGCGGCGGTCGCCCGCCCGCCCGGCGCGCCCACCTTTCGGCACCTGGTCGCCGAGGCGGCGCGCCTGGCGGCGGTGGTGGGCCCCGGCGGCCGCTCCGTCGCGGGCGTCGTCGACGTGCTCGCCGCGGCCGCCGCGGGTGACGGCCGTGGGGTGGCGGGCGTCGACGCGGCGGCCGCGGCGGCGGCGTCGCTGGCGGCGGTGATGGGCGCGGCGGCGGGGCGGCTGGGGGGGGGGGGGGGGTTGGGGCACCTCCGTGACGCGGGGGGGGGGTTGGCGCTCGCCGCTGCCGAGGTGGGGGGCGGGGTGACGCGCCTGGGGGGGGCCGCCGCCGCCGCCGCCGCCGCCGCCGCCGCGGCGGCGTGCGCGGGCGGCGGCCGCCGCGCGACGGCGGCCGCGGCGGCCGTCGACGCGCTGCTGCGGTTTCCTGTGGCGGCGGTGGATGCCGCCGGTGGGGGCGCCGGCGACGGCGGTGACGCGGCTCTGGTGGTGGGGCGGGGCTGGCGGCACGGCGCTGACGGCGAGGATGACGACACGGACGACGAGGAGGGTGACCGTGTCGGCGGGTGGACCCCCCCCGTGGCGGTTACGGTCGCGGCGGTGTGGCGGGCGGCGCCGCTGGTTGGCGCCCTCGACGGCGCGCTCGCCGCCCTCACGTCTGGCGTCAGCGCCCTGGTGCGCCGGTGGAAGGCGTCGACGGTCGCCGCCGACGACGCTGCCGCCGCGGCGGGCGACGTGTGGGGCCTCCGCGAGCGGGTGACGCTCGGCCTCCGCGACGATGCCGCCGCGGGCGTGACGCTGCCGGGGGCAGAGGCGGAGGAGGAGGCCGAGTTTGTCGCGCTCTTTGGGGTGGGAGGGGCGGGCGTCGCCGCGGGCGCCGCCGCCGCCGCCGCCGCCACGCTCAGCGCCGACCTCGAGCGCCTGGTGCTGGCCACGCGCGACGAGGAGATGGAGATGGGGGGCGGGGGCGGGGCGGCCGCCGCCGCCGCCGCCGCGGTTGCGGCGGCCGAGGCGGCCAAGACCGAGGCTGCCGCCGCCGCCGCCGCCACCACCGCCGCCGCCGCCACGGCGGCGGCCGCGGCGGCGGACCCGGCCGCCGCCGACGCGGTCGACGTGGGCGGCCTGTGGGCGCTCTACCGCCGCGTCTTTGCGCCCGAGCCGGCGGGCGGCGGCGGCCGCGACAGCGTCGCCGCCGCCACCCTCGACGCGTCGCTCGCGGCGCTCGCCGCGCTCGGCCGGCCGCCGGCCGCGGCGGCGCTCCCCGCCGACGGGCGGTCGTGGCGGGTGGCGGCGCTCGCCGCCCTCCGCGCGGCGGCGGTCCTCAGCGGCCGCCCCTCGCCGTGGGCGTTGCCATCGTCCCCGGCTGGGGGTGGCGCCGCGGCGGGCACCCCCGCCGCCGCCACCTACAATTTCTACACCGACACGCACGCGGCCGAGGCGCGGCGCGGGGCGGCGGCGCTGGAGCGCCTCCTCGCCGACGCGGCGGCCGTCGCGGCCACCCACCTGGCCGACGCGGACGGCCACCACCCCGTCCTCGACGGCGTCGTCGAGGCCGCCGCGCGGGTGCTGGCGGCGGCCCGGGCGGGCGTGCCGCTCGGCACGCTCGTCCGCGGCGTGGAGCTGGTCCTCCGCAAGGCCGACGAGTGGCACCGCCACTTTGCGGCGCCGCCGCTGCGCGTCGACGCGGCGGTGCGGGGCGTCGCGGCCGCCGCGGCCGCGTGGCGGCGGGCGGAGCTCGGCTCGTGGCCCAACCTGCTCGCCGCCCGCGCCGCCGCCGCGGGCGACCGCGCCGCCGCCTACTTTCCGCAGGTGTACGACCTGGCGGTGGGGCGCCGGATGGAGGGGGGGGGGGACCGCGTCGACCGCCTCGGCCTGCTCGACCTGTTTGTCCGCGCGTCGCCGGCGGGCGAGTTTGGCGAGCGCCTCGCGATGCTGCGGGCGGTCGCGGCGCACCTGCACGCGCTCGCCGCGGCCGCGCGGCGTCGTGGCGGCGTCGCCGCCGACGGCGATGGGCGACGCGGCGACGCCGCCCGCGCCGACGACGACGCGGCGGGGGTGGGCGCCGCCGCCGCGGACGCGGCCATGGCGCGCTTCCTCGACGGCCTCGTCGCGTTTTACACCCCCGCCGCGGCGGCGGTCGCGGCGGACCTGGCGTCGCGGCGGGCGCCGCTCGCGGCGCGCATGGCCGCGCTCGGCCGCCTCGGCGGGTGGACGCCCGCCGGCACGCTCGGCGCGACGACCGTGACTGGCGCGGGCGGCGAGGCGACCGCGACGCGCCGGGCGGCGCGGGAGCTCGAGTACGCGCGGCTGGCCGCGGCCGCGACCGCGACGCACCGGCGGCTGCACAAGCTGGTGCGCGACATGGACGCCGCGCTGCGGTCGCCGGTCGGGCCGGTCATTGCACGGCTGCGGTCGCAGACGGGGCTGGACTACCTGCCGCCGCCGCCGCCTGCCACCCTGGGGGGGGGGGGGGGGGGGAGCCGGCGCTGCCGCGCTCGGATGTGGGCGACGCGTGCCGGGAGGACGTGCGGCGGGCGCTCGCGGCGGGCGTTTTTGACGGCCGCCGCGTGCGCGGCGGTGGTGGCGGCGGTGGCGGTGGCGGCGGTGACGGCGGCGGTGCGGTGGCCGACGGGACCGCGGTGGTGGCGGCGGCGGCGGCGGCGGCGGCGGCGGCGGCGACAGCGACGGCGGCGGGGGGCCTGGACCTGCCACCGGCGGTGGCGGCGGTGGTGCCCGCGGCGAGCCGCCTGCGGCGGCTGGCCGACCTCGCCCGCCGCGTCGAGCGCCTCGAGGCCGCCGCCGCCGCCGCCGCCGCGCCGCCGTCCCGCAGTAGCAGCGGCGGCGGTGACAAGGGCGCCCGCCGCGACGGTGCGGCGGGTGCCCTTGCGAATGGTGTGGCGGTCGCGGCGTGGCTCCACGCGACCGTCCTGTCCACCGCCGCCGCGCTGCGTGCCGACGCGGCGGCGGGGGTGGCGCTCAAGCGGCGGGCGCTCGCGGACCTCCTCCGCGGCCTCGGCCGGCTGGGCGTCAGCACCAACGCCGCGACGGTGCCGGCCGCGCGGCGGCAGGCGGCCTACTGGCTGGCGACACCCCCACCCCTCGGCACGGGGGTGGGGGGCGGCCGCGCCGCGGGCGCCGCCGCCGAGGCGGACGCCCTCTTTTACGACGCCGCCCGCCACGTGCGGCGGCTGCACGAGGCGGCCGCCGCGGGCGCCGCGGCCGCCGACGTGCCGCGGCCAGACGTGGCGCGCGCGGTCGCGGCGGTGGACCACCTGCTCGATATGGCCGCGCGCCAGCGGGGGGGGCTCGCCGCCGCCGTCGCGGCCGGGCGGCGCCTCGCCGCCGCGGCGGGCGCGCTCGCCGCCCTCGACGGCACGGGGGCGGGGGCTGGGGGGGGGGCGACCGCCGGTGCGGCGACGGCGGCGGCGGCGGCGGCGGCGGCGGCGACGGCGGCGGCGGCGGCACGGCGGCGTGTCGCAGACGCGGCCGCCCGGCTGCCGGCCGTCGCGGCCGACGTGCGGCTGGCGGCGGCGGCGGCGGCCGCGGCGGCCGATGTGGCGGCGGCGCCACCGGGGGGGCCGTTTGTGGAGGGGGCCGCCGCCGCGTGGGCGCACGCGCGGGTGGCGGCGGCGGCGGCGCCCGCGGCGGCCGCCGCGGGCCGCCACCTCGCCGCCGCCGCCGCCGCCCTGGATGCCGCGGCGGGCCGCCTCGACGGGCCGGGGCTCGCCGCCGCCGCGGGGGGGGGGGGCGACGGCGTCGGCTGTGGGGGCCCTGCCGCGGCCGCCGCGGCGCGCAGCGGGCGGGCGGTGGCGGCGACCGCGGCGGCGGCGACGGTAGTACCGGCGGTGGCGGCCGAGGTGCGGGCGGCGGCGGCGGCCGCGGCGGCCGACGCGCCGGGCTCGGTCGGCGCGGGGGTGCTCGCGGATGTGGCGGCGTGGCTGGGGGGCGTCGCCGACGCGGCGGCGACCGCCGCGCAGGCGGGGGTGGGCCTGGGTGCCCCGGCTGGGGACGGGCCGCCGCCGACCGCAGACGCGGCGGCGGCGGCGGCGGCGGCGGCGGCGCCGTCTGGCGGCCGCGTCGACGAGCTGGTGGCGACCGCCGAGGCGGCGGTCGCGGCGGCACTGCTGGGCGCCCAGGCGGGCCACCCGCCGGCGGGGGTGCGGCCCGCTGCGGCGGCCGCCACCGCGGCTGCGGGTGACGGCGACGGCGGCAGTGACGGCGACGCCGACGACGCGTGGGCGTCGCTGCTGCAGACGCGGGTGCTCGCGTCGGCGCACGCGGCGGTGGTGGGGGTGGCCGCCGCGACGCGCGCGGCGCCGGTGGCGGCGGCGCTCGAGTCACTCGCCGCGGCGGTGCTCGACGCGGCCGACGGCGCGGCCGCCGCCGCCGCCGCCGCCAACGGTGGGGGCGGCGGCGACCGCGGCGACGGCGACCGTGGGCGGGTGGCGGTGGTGCCGCTGGCCGCCGCCGTTGGCGCGTTTGCGTCCGCGTACGGGGCGTCGGTGGTGGAGCGGCGGCTGGCACGGGGCGCCGCGTTCCACCTGGCGCTCCTCCGGCTGACGCGGGCGGTCGCGGCGGTGCTGATTGGGGTGTGCGAGCACGGCTTTTGCCGGCCGGCCGAGGCGGCAGAGGGGGACGATGCGGGTGGTGCCGACGAGGCGTGGCGCACACAGTCGGGGACGGGGATGGCGGATATCGGGGCGGACGAGGACGCGAGCCTGGCCAAGGATGTGAGTGACCAGATTGAGGAGGAGGAGCAGCTGCTGGGCATGCGGGGGGACGGCGCAGACGACGACAAGAACAAGGCGGCGCCCAAGAAGCAGCCCGACAAGGGCGGCGATGGGGAGGAGGAGGACGAGCAGGGCGGCATGGAGATGACCGCCGACTTTGACGGCGACCTCGAGGACGTCCACGAGACGGACGAGCAGCGGCGGGAGCGGCAGGAGCGCATCGACGCCGGGGAGGAGGAGGAGCCCCCCGCGCCCGAGCAGCAGATGGGCGACGCCGCCGACCTGGGCGACGACGCGGAGGTGGTCAACGAGCGCCTGTGGGACGAGGCCGAGGACGGGCCAGACGAGGGGGGGGGGGCGGACGATGGCGTCGAGGGCGAGACCGACACGGGCGGCCGCGCCGACACGCAGCTGATGGCGGCGGAGCGGGAAGGGAAGCCTCGTCCGACGGGTGGGCGGGACCGCCAGCAGCAGCAGCCACAGCAGCGGCGCCCCGCGGACGCGGACGGCGGCGACGACCGCGATGGTGCCGATGACGGCGACGGTGACGGGCCAGGCGAGGACAATGGCACCGATGGCGACACGGGGTCTGCCGACGACGACGCCGGCGGCGACCGGGACAGCCGCAAGGGCGGCGACGACGGGGACGGCCCGCGCGATGACCGGCTGCTGCAAAAGGAGCTGGCCGCGCGGGCGGCGACGGAGGAGGACAGTGAGGGGAAGGGGGCCGACGGCGGGGACGATGGTGGTGGCGACGGCGGCGGCGACGGTGGTGACGATGGTGGTGACCGGCGCGAGGACCCGGCCGGCACGACGGACGGGGACGGGGAGGATGGCGGCGACGGCGGGTCGGACGGCGGTGGCGACGCGCCGTCGGAGCGCACCGCCGGGGGTGGCGACCGCGACCGCGACCGCGATGGCGACGGCGACGCGGACGCGGACGCTGCTGCCGACGGGCGGGTGGAGCAGGGGGTGGTGCCCGCCGACAATGGCGGTGCCGCTGACGGCGACGACGCCGACGGTGATGGTGCCGCGGAGGAGTTCCCAGACGACCTCAACTTGGACGGTGGTGACGATGGCGGCGGCGACGACGGCGACGGCGATGGTGGTGGCCGTGGCGACGCGCTGGGCGGGGAGATGGACTTTCCCCCAGACGGTGACGCGGCCGACGGCGCCGGCGACGGCGACGGCGACATGGCCGACGATGCGGTCAATGGCGACGGCGACGGCGACGGCGACGGTGCTGGTGGCGACGAGGCGGACAAGCCCGACCCGCTGGCGGCCGCCACCGGCGCGGGCGGCGGCATGCAGCCCGGCGCCGATGCGGCCGACGAGGACGAGGCGGCGGCCGACGAGGAGGAACAGACGCCGCCCGCGGCGGCGCCCCCCCCCCCCACAAATGGCGGCGGCGGCGTGACGGTCCTCCCCGACGGCGGCACCGCCACGACCGCCGGCGGCGGGGAGCCCCCCCCGACGGCGGCGCCGCCGCGGCCGGCACCACGGCCGCGGGCGGCGGCGCGGCGGCCACCGCCGCGGGCGCCGCGGACGGCGGGCCGCCGCCGCCGCCGACCGCGCCGGCGGGCGCGGCCGACGCGGGCGCCGACGGCGGCACCGCCACGGACGATGGCGGCGCCGTCGCGGCGGGCGCGGCCGCCGAGCGGCGGCGCCGGCGGGCCGCGGCGGCAGACGAGGCGGCGACCAACCCGCACCGGTCGGCGGCGGCGGCGCTCGCCGCGGCGTGGCGGTCGCGCCTGCACGCGCTCGCCGAGGACCCGGCCGCCGCGGACGAGCCGCCGCCGCCGCCGCCGCCGCCGGCGGGCGTGCGCCCAGACGGTGACGCCCCGCCGGGGGGGGACGTGGAGTTTGTGACGGATGCGCCCGACGCGGACGAGGCGGCCGACGACGTGGCGATGGGCGCCGCGACGGACGAGCAGCACCGGGCCATGGCGGGCGCGGACGAGCCGCCGCCCGCAGACGCCGACGCCGACGCGGCGGGCGCCGACGGCGCCGACGGTGGTGGCGAGGAGGAGGGGGCGCCGCCGCCGACGCCCGCGGCGCGGCGCGCGGCGGGGGCGGTGGCGGCCGCTGCGGAGGCGGCCGCCTCGGACGGGGACTCGGAAGGCGACGACGCGATGGATACCGACGGGCGGGAGGACGGTGACGACGCGGACGCTGCTGGCGCGGGCGCTGACGCCGACGCCGACGCCGACGCGGACGCGGACGCGGACGCGGACGCCGACGCCGGGCCGCCGCCGCTCGACACGCTCGAGGCGGTCGTCGACGCGGCCGAGGCGGCGGCCCGCCGCGGCGGCGCCACCGACGCTGCCAACGAGGTGTACGTGGACGACGCCATGTCGGACGGCGAGCCCGACGGCGGGCCCGACGGGGACAGCGACGCCGAGCTGTCACCCGACGCGCAAGCCGCGCTGCGCGCGTCGGTGGCGGCCGCGCTCGGTCCCGCCGCGGCGGCCGGTGCCGGCGACGACGCGGGCGGCGCCGAGGAGCGGGGCGTCGCGCTGTGGCGGCGCCTCGACGCCCTCACCGCCGACGGCGCCGCCTCCCTCACCGAGCAGCTGCGGCTGGTGCTCGCGCCGACCGCCGCGGCCGGCCTCGCCGGCGACTACCGCACCGGCAAGCGCCTGTCCATGCGGCGGGTGGTGGAGTTTGTCGCGTCTGGCTACCGCCGCGACCGCATCTGGCTCCGCCGCGTCCGCCCCGAGCGCCGCACGTACGACGTGCTGCTGGCGATTGACGACTCGGCGTCGATGGCGGATACGGGCGCGGGGGCGACGGCGCTCGAGGCGCTCGCGACGCTGGCGTCGGCGCTGGGGCGGCTGGAGGTGGGCCGCCTCGGCGTGGCCCGCTTTGGCGCCACGCCCGCGCTGGTGCGGCCGCTCGACGCGCCCCTGCCGGTGGGCGACGCGGACGGGGGGGACCTCGTCCGCGCGTTTACGTTTGCGCAGGGCGGCACGGACGTGGCGGCGCTGCTCGGCTTTGCGGGGGCGGTGTTTGGGCCCGCCCCGGAAGGGGGCGGCGGCCCCGCCGCGGCCGACGCGGTGCGCCTGCTGTTTATCGTGTCGGACGGGCGGCTGGGCGAGCGCGACGCGATCCGCCGGCGGGTGCGGGCGCTCGCGTCGGCGCGGGTGCTCGTCGCGTTTGTGCTCGTCGACGCGCCCGCGGCGGGGGCGGCCGCGACGGCCGCCGCCGCGGCGGCGGCGGGTACGGCGGGTGCGGCGGGGGGAGCGGCGGCGGCGGGCGCCACGTCGAGCATCTTTGACGTCAAGCGGGTCGAGTACGTGGCCAAGGGCGGCGGCGGCGGTGGCGGCGGCGCGGCGGGCGTGGGCGTCCAGCTGTCGGTGGTGCCGTACATGGACGGCTTCCCGTTTGAGTTTTACGCCGTCGTCCGCGACGTGGCGGCGCTGCCGGATACGCTCGCGGACGGGCTGCGGCAGTGGATGGAGATGGTCAACGCGGAGGGGTAGGCGGCGGGGGTTGGGTGGGGGGGGGGGGGGAAGGGCCGCGGCGCGCGCGGGGAAGGAGGGAGCGGGGGGGGGGCGGCGGCCGCGCCAGTCTGTTTTTTTTTTGCGGGGGGGGGGGTTCTGTTCATCTGGGTCCACACCCGCTCGCCGCGACGCCACGCGCGGGGTGCGGCCGCGTCGGGGGTCGGCCGAGACGCGCGCCAAGAGGGGAGGGGCAGCCGCGGCGCCCGCCGCCGCAGCCGCCAGGGGCACGTGCGCCGCCGCCGGTGGGGTGGCGCGCCGCCGCCGTTGGCAGCGTGGTCGTGGGAGCGGGCTGGGTGGGCCTCACTGGGCACGTTCCGGGACACGGGTCTGCCCGCAGCGGCCGCGTCGGGACCCGCCTGGAAAGTCGCGCGGCGGCGCGCGCGCGGCCACCATCCGCGGCCGCCGCAGAACGACAGGGTCAGGACAGGAGGGAACGGCAGAGGAAAGAAAAACAAGTCCCAAAAAAAAAAAAAACACAAAGGCTGCGTGCGCGGCAGGAGGGGAGCGCCGGCGCCCCCACCGCCGCCCGCCTCACGCCCCCCCCTCGACCGGGACGAGCACCCCCCCCGCGGGCGTGTCCTTGACCACCCACCCCGCCGCGCCGAGCTGCCCGCGGATCGCGTCTGCCCGCGCCCAGTCCTTGGCCGCCCGCGCGGCCTCCCGCTCGGCGAGCAGCTGCCGCAGCTCCGCGCTCACCCCGTTGCCGGCGGCAGCGCCCCCACCCGCCGGCGGGTCACCGGCGGCGGCGGGCACCTCGCGGCCGCCCGTTGCCGGCGGCGCGGCCAGCGGCGGCGCGTAGTAGATGCCAAAGACCGTGTCAAAGTCGAGGAGGCAGCCGTCAATCGCCGTGGCGGTCGCGGCGGACATGCCGCCGCCGTCGCCGCCGGCGGCCGCCCGCTTGAGCGCCTTCTCCGCCGCGCCGACGAGGCCAAACAGCGCCGCCGCCGCGCGGGGCGTGTTGAGGTCATCGTCCATGGCGGCGACAAAGCGCGCCCGCGCCGACGCGACGGCCGTGGCCAACGCCGGGTCCACCGCCCCCGCCGCCGCGCCGCCGCCGCCGCCGGCAGCGGCGGCAACGTCGGCCAGCTTGGCGCGCAGCGCGTCGAGCCGCCGCACCGTCCGGCCGGCGGCCTTGACGGTGGCGGCGGAAAACGCGAGCGGCGACCGGTACGCCGCGACAACGACGAGCCACCGGAACGCGCGGGGCGCCACGTCGTCCAGGCTGACCCAGTTGCCGACGCTCTTGCTCATCTTGTCGCCCTCCCCGCCAATCGTCACAAACGCGTTGTGCAGCCAGGTGCGCACGTACGGCACGCCCGTCGCGGCCTCTGCCTGCGCGCGCTCGTTCTCGTGGTGTGGGAACACGAGGTCCACCCCGCCGCCGTGGATGTCAATGGTGCTCCCGAGGTACTTGAGCGCCATGCACGTGCACTCAATGTGCCAGCCGGGGCGGCCGCGGCCGAGGGCGGCCGACTCCCACACCACCCCGCCGTCGGCGGGCTTCCACGCCTTCCACAGCGCAAAGTCCCGCGCGTCGCCGCGGTCATACTCATCCGCGTCGAGGCCGCCGCCGGCGGTGGGGGTGAGCGTCTGGGACGGCGGCGGCAGCCGCGCCAGCTGCCCATACGCCGGGTACGCGTCGACGGAAAAGTAGGTGGAGCCGCCCGCCTCGTACGCGACGCCCCGGCTGCGGAGGCCGCCAATGAGCGCCTCCATCTCGGGGATGTGGTCGGTGGCGCGCGGGTAGACAGACGCGGGGACGACGTTGAGCTTGGCCAGGTCCGCAAAGAACGCGTCGGCGTACTTGTGCGTCAGCGCCGCCGCGTCGGCGAGGCTGCCGCCGACACCCCCCCGGGACACCTTGGCGATAATCTTGTCGTCCACGTCGGTCAGGTTCATCACGTGGTTGACGGCGTAGCCGCGGGCGGTGAGCCACCGCTTGGCAACGTCGTACACGAGGAACGCCCGAAAGTTGCCAATGTGCGCCCGGTCGTAGACGGTCGGGCCGCACGAGTAGAAGGTGACGGCGGGGGGGGCGGCGGGCTCAAACGCGTCCTTGGCCCGCGTCATGGTGTTGTACAGGTGCAGGGTGGTGGCGGCCAGCTCGGCGGGTGTAAAGCCGGGCGCCCTGCCCGTGGCGGGGGGGGCGCCGGGGGACGCATCGGCGGGGGGGGGGGCGCCGGGCGCCGCCGCCGCGGCGGCCGTGACTGCCTCGCGGGCTGGCGGTGGCCGGCGCGGGGCGACCACACGCCGGGAGCGCAGGTCGGCAGAGCGCCTGACCCCGGGCTGAGGACGCCGCGCGGGCAGTGCGCCGGCGGCCGAGCGCCCCAGCAACCGGGAGGGGCTGGCCAGCCCGCTCGGGGTGGGCTGACGAGGCAGGCCGACCGCGCCCGACAGCGGGGGTAAAAAGGCCGCCGACGGCGACCGCTGGGCCGACCGCATGGTGCGGGCGCTCTGCCAACCAGCAGGCCAGCAGCGCTCCGCAGATGAGCAGCGAGGAGAGCGGCGGCACGTTGGTGACGGCTGCGTGGTTGCCGCGCTGGGCTCGTGCAGCTGTGGTGATCGTCGAGGGAGGCGGACGTCACCCACAGCGCGAGCGAGGTGCACGACGGATTTGAGCTGACCTGGCGCTCACGTGATCCGCTAGAGTTGACCGCGTGACACGTGACAAATTTACGACGGACAAATTGAAAGAAAAACTATATGCAATACCGGACGACAGGAACCAGGAAGACGCTACCATACGCTTCGCTTCGCGCACCACACCTCGCCGTCCCCCAGGTGGTCCAGGTACGAGGAAGAAGTAAATAGGAGACACCCGCCAGAAGGTAGAAGAGAGAGCGAGCCCGCAAACGCTGGGTCACGCCGGCTGGACCGCACCAGGAAGCGTGCCCGACGCACCAGACCCAGCTGGGAGCACCTAAACAACCGCAGCCACCATCCGCCATTAGTGGCCCAACCCGCGAGGCAGCGTCCGTCCTGGCGTCCGTGGTGGCATCAGACGACTCCGTGCGCCTAGGGCAACAGACGCAGCGGGTGCTGCCAGCGCCGTAATGCGTCGGCCATTGTCGTCAGAGATCCGTGCCGGCAACGCCGAGCGGCGCAGCATTGGCACCAGCAGACCGCCGCCGCCGCACTTTGAGCAAGGCTCCTTTTGTGTGCCGTGGCACTTGGAGCAGCCCTTGCTCGCTTTTCTCGCACCTGTGAACATGGTAAGATACAACGGTCAGTGCAACGAGTAACGGAACAAGACACAGGAGCTTCGTCAGTCACAACGTTCACACAAGGTCGCCCCGCCAGCGCATGCGACCACGCATGCTGCGGAGGCGCTCGCAGTGGCCGATAAAACATCGACGCAGCCGAGCGTAGCGGCCCACGAAAAGCGCCGTCCGTCCACATCGGCATGCAGCGGCGCGCGCACACACACCCAAAGCGTCGACAAGGTCAACCCCGTACCACCTCAGCAACCGGAGTCACACCACGCGGGTGCTTCGCCCAAAATATGGACAGTCAACCCCCCTCCTCACAACTCTGTCACACCTTCCCTCGGCAGTAGCCGCGACGCGCACGTACCATCCTCAGACTTGAGCGATGAGTAGTCCCAACGCGTACAGAAGCAGTCGACATAGCCCGTGCCGTTGCACGAGCTGCACGCAATGGCGTTGTCGTCCCGCGGCGGCCGCCGGTTCACTGCCACCAACTCATCCCATCGGCCGGCCAACACGCCCGCCAGTGCTGCAGCGCCCGATGCCAGCACCACCCCCACGCCAAACGCGAGCGGCGGGGAGGAGGGCGACGCGGTGGAGGTGGACGTCGGGGGGATCGCAGCGGGGGGAGAGGACACACAGCAGCACTGGCGACCGGGAGGGGACGGGGATGGGGGAACCTTGGATGCCATGACGAGGTGGGGGGGGCGGGTGAGATGAGCGACCAAGGTAGACTGCACTCGCACGGTCGGTGCTAACCGCGACGCGGTTGCCGCGATGAACAGGAACGTGAAGCAGAGAAGGGGGGGGAGTGGCGGGGAGCGACGACAGGGAGTGGGGACGGTGGCGGTTGGTGGATGACGCGCACGGTTGTCGGGGGAGAAGCACAGAGGCCGGCGCTGGGTTGGGCGTCGAGGATGACGGCGGCCAAAGGCGCGGGGCGCAAAGATGTTCACACGCCGGCGCGGGCGTGCGTCGCGGCGCGCGTGACACGAAGATTGTTGCACCCACACGTGCGGCCCGCGAACGCGCGGTGGTGGCGGAGCGCCGCCTGCGGCCACCCCACGGCTGCCCCGTCGCGCGGGGTGGGGGCGGGGGGGCGCCCCCCCGAACCACGGTGGAAGGCGGTCAGACAGGCACGAGGGGGGTGGAGCGTCGTGGGGGACAAATAAATCGGCCACGCACCTGTGCAATCATATGTTGCATGCCGCCGCTGCCTGGCAGCGTCTGGGGTGGGGGTCGGCCGCCGACCCGCGACGGCCGACGGCCGCCGCCGCCGCGCGAGGCTGGGGCGCCTTCCAACGCGGCGGCTGCCACCACCCGCTGCCACCGGCCGGCGACTGTGTGGCTGGCAATCAACGCTGCAGGTGCGCGTGGGGCAAAAAATCTCACCTCTTGTGGCCCCCCTAAAAAGGAACAGCAAAGTTGTCTGAGGGAGATGGACTTCCGATCCTCTTGGCAGGCCACTTCTGTCCGCCGTCCTCCCAATAACAATTCTTTACATAGCTGGAGGGATGGTCGGGATGCCAAATTACGCAGACTTTATCGCATGACTAAAGCAAGTAGACTATTCGGGGGTGGGCAGGGGGGAGGGGGGGGGGGGGGGAGGCGGGCCGGATCACATGGGATCAAACGCCCCCCAGAGGGATTTGATAACAGGGGGGGTGTGATCCAGTTATCAAACCCCCCACAGCACCTCTTGGGGGGGGTCGGATAACATGTTATCCGACCCCCTCTCAGAGGTCGTGAGGGGGGTTTGATAACCGGGGGGGTGTTATCCAGTTATCAAACCCCCCACAGCACCTCTGGGGGGGGGTCGGATAACATGTTATCCGACCCCCTCTCAGAGGTCGTGAGGGAGGTCTGATAACAGGGGGGGTGTTATCCAGTTATCAAACCCCCCACAGCACCTCCGGGGGGGGTTGGATAACATGTTATCCGACCCCCTCCCAGAGGTCGTGAGGGGGGTTTGATAACTGGATAACACCCCCCGCTGTTATCAAATCCCTCTGGGGGGCGTTTGATCCCATGTGATCCGGCCCGCCCCTCCCCTCCCCCCAATCGTCCCCCCACCCCCCCCCCACCCCCCCCCCACCCCCCCCCCACCCCCCCCCACCCCCCACCCTCCCACCCCCCACCCCCCACCCTCCCACCCCACACCCCCCACCCTCACCCCCCCTCCCACCCCCCGTCCCCCCCCACCCCCCGCCCTCCCCCCCCGCCCCCCAGTCCCCCTCACTCCACCCCCACCCCCCCACCCCCCACCCTCCCCCCCCCTCCCACCCCCCGTCCCCCTTACCCCCCGCCCTCCCCCCCGCCCCCCCGCCCCCCGCACTCCACCCCCCCCCCCCCCCCCGCCGTCGTCCCCGCCGCCGCCGTCGCCGCCGCCGTCGTCCCCGCCGCCGCTGGGGGAGAGCAGGGGGACCCCGCCGCCGTGGGGGGTGCCGCCGGCCGCCGGGGGGATTTTGGTCGTGCCAGTTGCGGCGGTGGCGGCTTCCATGACCCAAGCGGCCACTTCTCCTTCGGGTAGCAGCCGACTTGGTGTTCGTCGTCGTCGTCGCCGCCACCAGACGGTGATGTCCGCGGCGGTGCTGCCGCCTGTATCGGGCGGCACGACAATGGCGGCGTTGGCGAACGGCGTCTCGCTCGTCCCCGGTCTCTGTCGTGGCGACTAGGGCAATGGCGGTGGCAGGGCGGCGGCCGCGGCGTGTCGTCGCCCTTTCTCTCTTCCCCGTCGACGCCCCCCCCCCGCCGGCGGAGGGGGGGGGCGGGGGGGTCTCGAGATGCCAGGGGGGGTAGCCGTTGCGGGTGGTTCTTTTGCTGGTTGTGGCGGCGGCAGCCAACGTGGCGTAGGCGATAGGGGAAGGGGAAAGGGGGCACACCATTCGCCCGCCCCGTGCTGGGTGCGACTCTCGCTGCCGAGGACGCATCGCAGGCGGTGGTCGCGGAGTGCCGCGCCGCCGTCGCCGCGTCGGCCGGCGTCGCGGTCATGGTCGCCGCCGCTGCGACGGCCGCCGCGGAGGGCCGCCGCGGCGCCGCGGCTGCGGCGGCCGCCGCGGAGCCGATCTAGACCCGCGCGCCGCTGCCGCGGACGGCCGTAGCGGCGGCGGCGGATTGGGTGGCCACGCGGGCGGTGACCACGTACACGCCGCTGCTGCGGTTGGGGGGGATGGCGGACGCCCCAAGGCGGGGGGTGTACGACGGCGTCGTGCGTCGGGATGACGTCAATGGCGTCGGCGCCCCCGGGGGGGGGGGGGGGGCATGTGGTTTTCCCGCCGCGCCGGATTGTACAGCCGCCGCCCCTACTCCCTTGCAGCAAACCGCCCTCCCCGGCGGGGACCATGGCGGTGCTCCTGGCGGCGGCGGCGGCCTCGGTACCGTCAGCGACGGTGGGGGGGAAGGATCCCTCCTGACCGTCATGCGCGCGCTCCAGTGCTGGTGCATCGGCCGTCGAGTGGCAGGCGGCCTGGCGGACGGCCTTAGCAGCGGCCAAGGCAGCGGTGGCTGCCGATGCGCGGGCCGCCGCCGCCGGAGCGGCCGCCGACGGCTGCGGTGACGACAGCGGCGCGTCCAACACCTCGTCCGACGGCGAGGGGGGGGGGGGTGGGCGCCGGCAGTGGTGGCGCGGAGGCCAGCGGACGTGAGGATTGAGCGAGCGCTCGTCGACGCCGCTGGACGCTCGCATCGGGGCGATCGGCGCGACAATAGAGGGGCAGCGGAGCGTTGTTGAACCCCCGGCCTGACGTCCCACACTTGATTCCACGCCGCAGTGGCGGCACTACAAACACATGCAGGTATCCTGGTAGCTCGTTATGGACGGAGGCCGTTCATCGACGGGACGGGGTCCACCCCGAACCTCTGAGGCCATCGCGGAGACGTAGGGAAAAGGCGGGCGGCGAGGGTGAAGGGGCGGAGGCGGGGGGATGGGCGGCTTACCAGCAGCTGTGAAGTCTACGTCCAGACGGTCCACGCAGCCGTCCCGGCGGAGCGACCCGCAGCCGGCCCTTCTGTCTTCTGTTGTTGTCTTTGTCTGAGGGCGTCCCCGGCCGTCTCGCGCGCCGGCCTTCATCCTCTCCGCCACGTTCGCCACCATTTCGCGTCGGCGCTCGTGAGGTGCGCCAGCCGAACCTGCGCGGCAAGGTTTCGTCGCCCGCCTCGGTGCGCGCGACACCTGCCGCGCTGCTCCCCCCCCCCCCCCGCCCTGGTGTAGCGGCCTTCTCGGCCACCGTCGCTTCTCCATGATGGCTGACTCGGCAGCCTTGGCTGCGCGCAGGTGCCCGGCCGCGTCGCCGCCCCCTATCGGATACCAATGGCAAAGACGAGCCGCTCAGCCGGCTTGGCCCGCCTTCCTCCACCGCCTTCCTCCCCCGCCCGCCTGCGCCGCCCTCCTCCCCCGCCCGCCTGCCTTGGCCACCCCCTCCCCCCCGCCCCGTCCATCGCCCCTCCATTGGTCCGCCGTGGCCGCCCCACACAGCGCCCGCCCCACCGCCGCCGCGCCGCCAATGAGGGCGCCGCCGCTCCGCCCCTGCCAGCGCGACGGTGCACAGGGCGGGGCGGTGGGGCCCCCCTCTTGGTGCTGCTTTGTGGAGGGGGGGTGCGGATCAACCGGGCCCGCCGGGCCCCGACATGTGACGCGGTTGGGGGGAGCGGTAGCTGCCACCGGCGTCCGTCGTGGCGGCGTGCCGCCAATCGGTCGCCGTCGACGGCGCACCCCCTTCTCTGTTGCTCTCGCCGGGCCGTCGCGCCCGCGCGCCCCCGCCCTCTACCCGCTCTGCCTCGCCCGCCCGCCCGCCCGTCCGCCCGCCCGCCCGCCCGCCCGCCCGTCCGCCCCCCCTCCCGCCCTCCCCTCCACAAGGGTGCCACCGGCTCGTCCACGGCGCTACCCGCATCTGGCTGGGGGTGTCTCGCCCTCCCCTGCCCTCCGCCGCGTACCGGCCACCTTTCCATCTTGCTCACCCGCTGCCGCCGCAGCCGCCTCGCTTCTCCCCACCGGGCTGTGGTGGGGGCTGTGCCCAACGAGGGACTTCCACCGCGTGGCCCACAGGACCCCTTCCGCTTGGCCTCCGCCACCCCCCCACCTTGGGCCTCGCCGCCGCGGACTTTGGCCGTCGGGGGGTTGGGTGGCTGGTCGTCGTCGTGAGGGGCTGGAGAGGCGGGGTAATACGGCGCCGCCCCGTCCCGGGCCCGTGCGGCACCAGGCCAGCGTCTCCCCCCCCCCTTCCCCCGCCCTGCCGCGGGTGTTGGCACCAAGAATATCTGGGCGGCTGCGGGCGACGGCGCCTGCCGTGACCGGCGGCGGGGCCCCCCGCCACGACGCGCCATCCGACCCGGTGACCACGCTGCGCGCGGGGTGGTGGTGCGCGGTGCCCCACCGCGGCCACACACGCACACACCTCCACCCTTTGCGGAGGAGATAGGGGTCGTGGCGGTGGCGAGAGACCGCGCCCGTGGCGCCTTGACCCTGTTTTTTTTGGTGTGGATTCCTTGTCCCTGCGGTCGAGGCGTGGGTGCTGGCGTGTGGCCCGGGGCGGGAGGTTGCCGTGGATTTCCTTGTTGCCGGTACAGTACCGCGGCGGTGGGCCGGAGGGAGGCGACGCATCCGTTGGTTCGTCGGCTGGGCGGTGGTGGTGGCCCCAGCAGTGCAGAGGGGAGTGAGGGGCGGTGAGGGGGGGCGGAGTGACGGGGGGTGCAGACGCGCGCGCCGCTGCAGACCGCCCCTCGGCCAGGGTCCAGCGACACGCGTGGCTGGGGGCACGCCAACCGCCTGCGGGGCGTCGGCGCGCCGACCGCCCCTGTGCACTGGGGCGGGGAGGAGGGCGCGGCGTCGGCGCCACCGCGACGGCGTCGTCTACTCGTGGTGGGGGGGGACGGGAGGAGCGCGCGCGCGGTGCGCCAGCTCGCCTTCTAGGCGACGCGCTGGCAGCGCCGGGGGCCATTGACGCCGTTTTTGTTGCTTCCTGGCGTTGGCCGCCGCCGGCGGGGGCGTGTGCGGGTGGCTTCTTTTTTCCCCCTTATTTTTGCCGGTGGCCGCCTCTGCGGCGGGCACGCGCCGGCGTGTGGGCGGGCGGACGGGCGGGCGGGTGCGCCCGTCTGGCGGTGGGCGGCCGGTTGCGGACGGGCGGCGCGGTGGCTAGGTGTTCCCTCGGCCCACCCCCCCCCCTCCGCTCCGCTGCCCCTACTTCCTCCCCCCTCACCTTTCTTCCCGGCCTGCCCCGTCCCGCTTGAACGGTCACGGTTGGGGTTGCGCCGTCACGAGGGCGGCGCCGGCTCCCCACGACAACGATGCCCTCCCCAGGCGGCTGCCGCCAAAGGGAGGATGACCCCGGCGGCGGCGGTCGAGGCGGGGGCGGCGGGAGCGGCGGCGGGACCGCCGCCGCCGCCGCCCCCCCCGGCGCGGCGCGGGCGGTGGTGTGCACGCTGTTGGGTGGCCACGGCCGCGCTGCCGCCACCGCCGCCACCGCCGGTGTGCCCGCCCCACCCGGCGCTGCTGCTGGCGCGGCGGGGCTCGCCATCCTCCTGGCGCCGTCGGTGGTGGAGAGTGCCGCCGCCGCCACGCACCCGACGCGGCGGGCGCCGCTGCCGATGACGGGCGTGGCGGTGGCGCCGCCGCTGTCGCTGTCGCCGCCACAACCGCCGCCGCTGTCGCCGCTACCGCCGCCGGCCGTGCCGGCGGCGGCCGAGGCGCTGGGCCACGCGCCCCGCGGCGGGTTAGGGGGGTTGCCCTCGGGCCTATTCCGCCCGTCCGCACCGGCTGGGGGTGGCGTGGCGCCGTCGGTGGCCGGCACGGGTGTCGCCGCGGCGGTTGCCGCGGGCGGGGTGGCTGGGGGTCCCCCTCCCGGCGACCCCGCCCCCCTGAGCGCGGCCAGCGCGGCCACCTCATTGCACGACGGCGAGGCGTCTGCCGCGCCGACGCTGTCCATGGGCCAGCACATGGTCGCAGGCGCGCTGGCGGGCATGACCGAGCACCTCGCCATGTTCCCAATGGACACGGTCAAGACGCGTATGCAGTCGTACGCACACGCGGGCGACGGCCGCGTGTCGCTGTGGCGAACGACCACCGACCTGGCGCGCGCGCGGCTGCTGTACCGCGGCGTCGGCGCGGTCGCCCTGTCGGCGGGGCCCGCCCACGCGCTGTATTTTGGTGTGCTCGAGGCGGCCAAAGGGGGCCTCGCGCCGCTGGAGGACGCTCTCTACGCGTCGTCATCACCGTCGGCCGCCTTTGTTGGCAGCGTCAGTGAGGCTGTCGTGGGCGGCGGCGGCGGCGGCGGCGGTGTTGGGGACGTGTCCTACCACCCCCTGTCGTCGGCGATGGCGGGGGCGGTGGCGACGGTGGCGAGCGACGCGATCATGACGCCCCTGGACGTGGTCAAACAGCGGATGCAGCTGTCGGTGACGGACGGCAGCGTCGCGGCTTGCGTCGCGCGGGTGCACGCGGAGCACGGCTTTGGCGCGTTCTTTGCCGGCTTCCGCACCACCCTCTTGATGAACGTGCCCTTTTTTGCCGTCCACAACACCGTCTATGACGCGGCGTCGGCGGTGCTGCGGGGGGTGGACTTTGCGCACGGTTCCCGCACCGCCGACGGCCGCTTCTCGGCCGCGTGCTCGGCGGTGGCGGGGGGGTGGCGGGCGCCGCCGCGGCGGCCGTGACGACGCCGTTGGACGTGGTCAAGACGCGCCTGCAGACACAGGGGGAGGTGGGCGCTCGCCGGTACGGGGGGATGCGCGACGCGCTGCTGGCGGTGGCGCGGGAGGAGGGCGCACGGGGGCTCGCGCGGGGCATGGTCCCGCGCGTCCTCTTCCACGCGCCGGCCGCGGCCGTGTGCTGGACCACCTACGAGGGTTGCAAGTACCTGATGGGCGTGACGGGGGAGGTGGGGGGGGGGTAGGTCCGCCTTGCTCTTACCACGTGGGGGGGGGAGGGGTGGCGGAAAGAGCGTGTCGCGGTATGCTGATGCGTGCCCGGCAGCGCGCCGCCCGTGTACAGCGCGTCCGGCGCAGGGGAGCACATGTGGGGTGGGTACGGGGTGACCGTCTTGTATTTGGGTGATCGGGGAGTGAGAGCGGGCGGCATGGCCGCCCCGCTCGGCGGCAGGTCGATGGGCCTCCGCGCTGTTTTATCTGTCTGCTGTAGAGGCAATGCCACGGCCGGAGGCCGCGGCATGCCCAGTGGGGGGGTTCGTCGGCGCGAGGGAGAAAAAATCTGCACCCCCCTGGCTGCGACGCTTGCCAGCCACGGCCGCCGTTGGCTCACGGGAACAGGCTGTCCACGTCGACGATATTCTCTGGCGCGTCCACGCCCACTTCCCCGAGCCCCGGGAGGACCCGGTCGGCGCCCTCAAACGCCTGTGACGCGGTAGAGGGCGTGGTGGTGACGACGACGCGGAGGCCCGCGGCGACCGCCGCGGCTACCCCAATCGCCGAGTCCTCCACCACCACACACGCCGCTGCCGGCAAGCCCAGCCGCTCCATGGCGGTGGTGTAAATGAGCGGGTCGGGCTTCTTGGCCGGCACGTCGTCGCCGGCAATGACAAGGTCAAAGCGGGCCAGCCGGTCAGGCCCGAGCAGCGCCGGCAGTGTCCTCGCCACGGCCTCCTTGTTGGCCGCCGAGCAGATGGCGGTGACCACCCCGCGGGCGTGCGCCTCGTCAATGAGCCGCAGCACGCCCGGCCGCGGCGCCGCGGCGCCCGTGTCAATGAGCTCCGTGTAGAGCTCCGTCTTGGCCGCGACGAGGTCGTCGAGGAGGGCGGCCTTGCGGTCGTCCAGCCCCGCCGCGTCGCCGTCGGTGACGCGCGCCGGCCAGCCGGCGCTGTCAAAGTAGTAGATCATCTTGGCGCGGCCGCCGCCGACCGCGTTTTGGAGCTCCTCATAGTACGGGACGGACCACTCAAAGCCGAGGCCCGCCGCCGCCCACGTGCGGTTGTATGCGACACGGTGGAGCTCCTCCGACTCGAGCAGCACCCCGTCACAGTCAAAGATGATGGCCCGCCGAGGGGGGTCTCCGCCAAGGGGGGAGGCCGCCGCGTCGGCGGCAGCGGCGGGGGGGGGCGACGCCGCCGACGCGACTACCCAGGGCCGCCGGCTGGCTGCCGCGGCGGCGGGGGGGGCGACCAGCCGGCGGGGCGGCGGCCGTTCGGCGGCGGCCGCCCGACGGCTGGCGGTCGTGGCCAGGGCTGGCGCACTCACAAACGCGGGGGAGACCATGACAGGTGGAGCAGCCGACGTGCCTGACCGCACCGGCACACAGCTGTGTGGGCAGACAGGAGCTGTAGAAGCGGGAGCAGCGGGAGGCTCGGGCGAGAACAGGAGTGGATGGGGGGTGGCGCTCAAGGCGGGAGGGGAAGGCGAAGCACCATGGCCGTTTCAACCATCTGCGGCTGAAAAGGCATGAGGGCGGGGTTGTGGGGGCGACTCGTAGGCCTGCATTGTGGCAGTGGCGCGACCTCATCCAAGACGACGAGAACGAGGTTGGCTGCCCGGCTCGTGTAGGAAAATGGGTGGTGGCGGTGGCCCTGTGCACCCGCGTCTTGGCGGGAGACACGATCGGTCCGGCCGTCGGCGGGCAGCGCGAGCAGACACCGTAGGTTTGAGCTCGAAACGTTCACCCCCCACCCTTCACTGAGCCACCACCACCACATCTCACACTCCACGTGTCGCCCACCAGTGAGCGACCGCCACGGGGGGGCCCCAGCTGCTCGAGGAACGGCGGGGGGGTGCCTCGCGCGTTGGCCGCCGCGCTTTGTCCCCGATTGGGCCGGCCGCCGCGGATGTAACATTCTCGGCCCGCCCCGGCGATCGCGCCCGCCGGCGGGGGGGGGGGCGCGAGAGGGGGGGTTGAGGGGGGGGGGGGGGTTACCGCCGCCGCCGTGGGCCGCGCGGAACACTGCGAAATCGGGCAGGCGGGGGCGGTGGGGGGGGGCGGCCGGCGGCGCGCGGCCTCCGCGCCACGGACCACCAAGCCACTCGATTCTGTCGTCCGACCGCGGCCGACGGCCTGCCCGCTCGCGGGGGGGGGGGGGGGGCTGCCAGCGTGAGCGAGGGCGTGTCTGTCCGGCGCCCCGCACCACGGCCATCTGCTGTCGCCGTCGCCGCCGCCGCCGCCTCCGCCTCTGTTCGCCCACGCCGCCCGCCCCCCCCGCCCCCCCCGCCCCCCGCCAGTCGCCCGCGCCCCCCTGCCCGCGTTGTTCCGCCCTCGCCCGCCCCCCCTCTTCTGCCGCTGTTGTTGCTGCTGCCGCCGCGGTTGGTGTGACTGTCGCCGGCCGTGCCCGTCGTGTGCCCCCCTTTTTTCCTCACGTGGTTGCAGGTGTCCCACCCCGCCGCGCTCCCCCCGTGTCCCTGCGCCCCCTTTTTTCCCCTTGCTCGTGCCCCCCTCCCCTTCCCCTTACCCCGTCCGAGCGCTCCCACCCGCGTGTTGCTACCTGTGGAAACATCGCGGAGTGGTGAAGCTTCCCTCTCCCCCCCCCCCCTTCCCGACCGCTCTGCCGCTGTCTCGTGTTTTGCGCCGGTGTCGCGGGTGCGCTCGTATTTTGTTTTTCTCGAGCTGAGTGTGGGAGGGTGCGGGTGCGTTCCGATCTTGATCCACGCGGTGGCGATCGCGTCGCGTGTCGCCGCCCCCCCGACCCCGCCGCTGCGCCCCCATCTTCAGCATGTCGTCGACGCCAACGAACGGTGGGGACGTAGCGCTGCGCCCTGGGTGGATGTCCCTGAGCGCGAAGAAGAAGAAAGCGCCGTCGGCGGCCGATGCGTTTGCTCTGCCACCGGCGTCGGTGTCGCCGCCGCCTGAGCGCGACCTGGCTGCGTTTGCGCCTACGCCTCCCACCTACGCGGCTGCGTCGACCGGTGGTAATGGTGGTGGCGGCGGCGGCGGTGGCGGCGGTGGTGGTTCGTCGTCGTTTTCGTTTTCGTCTGCGCTGTCGGGTGGCGGTGGCGGGGGCGGCGGCGGGGGTGGCCTCGGCGGTTTTGGGGGGGGGGGTGGGGGTGGGCTGGGTGGCCTAAATGGTCTGGGTGGTGCGGGCAATGACACTGGGAGTGGCGTTGGTGGTAGCAGCGGCAGCGGTAGCGGGGGCGGTGGTGGCGGTGCGCCGTTTGCCTTCACTTCTTCCTGGGGGGAGTCGTCCAACACGTATACGCCGGGGGAGCTGCGGACGCTTCTCCGTGCGTCGCGTGAGGCCCGTCCGCCGTCGGGGCTTGTTGCTCACCACGCTCACGTGGTGTCGACGGTGCCGCTGCCGCTGGCGGATGAGGCCCCGCCGCCGCCTGGTGGGGGGTCGTCGGGCGTTGTCAACGCCGCGCCGCTTGGTGGGGCAGGTGGGAGCGGCGGGGTTGGGGGTGGGGGCGGCGGCGGCGGCGGTGGTGGTGGCAGCAGCGGTGGTGGTGGCGGCCTCGCGAACAGCGGCGGGCCACCCCCCGTGCCTGCCCCTCTGTCGTCGTCCTACTTTCCCGCGACCAAGGGCGGTGCGTCCCGCTTTGGCCGCGATACCGCGGCGGTTCCCGTGCATTCGCCGCCGCGTGGGTCGGCGTCGGCGTTTCGTGACTACCGATCGGCACAGGTTGGCGGCAGCGGTGGCGGCGGGGGTGGGGATGCCGGTGCCTCCCGGAGTGGGGGGGGCGGGTCTGCCAATCACAGTGGTGGCCTGACGCCTCGCCCAGGGGTGGGCGCGATTCTTGGGGAACGTGGCGGCTCGCGAGGCCAGTCCAGCGGTGCTGGTGGGGGTAGCGGTGGCAGCGGCGCTGCCAGCGGCGTGGCCAGCGGGATGGGCAATGGTGGCGGCCTTGGTGGCGGCGGAACGCTCTCCTCTTCCCCTCCGGCCCGGGACTTTTGGTCGGGCTCTGCGACTCTCGCCGCGGCGGAGCGTCCGCTGGGCGGTCCTGGTGGCGGCGCGGGGTCTGGTGGGGAGGTCAAAGAGCGGCGCCCGCTGGCGCTCAAGCCTCGAAGCATTCCCCTGGGGGAGGGCGGCGGCGGTGCCGCCGGCGGTGTCGGCGCTGGCGTTGGAAGTGGCAGCAGCAGTGCCCGTGGGGCTGGCAGTGCCGGTCTAGGTAGCAGCGGCAGCGGTGCTCCCTCATCGGCGATTGACATTGCCGGGTCGGGTGACGGCGCTACGGGCCGCCAGTGGGGCAGCACCCGTAGCACCCGCTCGGCGGCCGACTCGGAGCGCAACTGGCGAGTGTCTAGTGCGGGCGCGGCGAGCAGCTTTGACTCGACCGCCACCTATTCGTCGCGCCCTTACGGCAGCGGTACTGCGGGAGCGGGCGGTACCTCCTCGTCTGTTCTGCCGTCCACGTCAGTGGTGGTGCCGTCGTCAACCAAATCCAAAGCTACGGGCTATGCCAACGCCGTCACGGGCAGCAACCGCAGCCGTCCGGGGGGTTCAGTCAGTGGCGGCGGCGGCGGCGGTATTGGAGGCGCGCTGACGGGCACGGACGTGTTGACGTTTGGGGCACACACGGACGGGCCTCTCGTGCCTGCACCTGGCGATCCGCCGGCGCGGGATCTATCGAGCTTGGCGGCTAAGCCCGCTACACCCGCCGGTGGGGCGCATAGTGGCGTGGGCTCGGACGCTGGCGGCCTTGGCGGCGACGGGTCGCCGCTGGGCCTGCTCCCGGAGGTAGACTCGGAAGCCGAAAAGGCGCGCCTGGAGAAAGATATGGCGGAGGTACTGGCGGACGGCGACGCTGTTTGGCAGTATCGTGACCCTCAGGGCGAGACGCAGGGCCCGTTTGTTGCGTCCCAGCTGCTCGAGTGGCACCGTGCGGGGTATTACGATGCGGAGCTGCCAGTGAAGCGCGTGGGTGACGCCGACGACAAGCTAATGCCCCTCGCTGAGGCGTTCTTCATGCGAGCGCGCCCTCGTCCGGCGTCACCGGCGCTGCCCCCCGGGTTCAACCGCAGCGGAGACGCCCGACGCAGCGGTGCGACCAGCCTGGACGCAGAGCCATCCTCGTCGGTTGCCCGCATGGCTGAGGAAGTGGAGCGCATGCGCCTAGAGGCGCGCAAGAAGGCGGCAGCGGCGTCGGCGGCAGCTGCGTCGCTCGCATTGTCGCGTACTGATGACGAGGTGGAGGGGTCGGACGAGCCTCGCAAGGCGTCTGTGTTTGACTCCCCGGGCACGCGCGCGCGGCACGTCCGTGCTGCCGAGGCTTACGCTGCGGACGTGGCCGCCCGGGACGCTGAGCTTGTTGTTCCCGAGTCGAGCCCGATCGAGACGAGCGAATCCGAGCCGCCCGCGCCGGTGGCACCCGCGCCGGCGCCTGTGGCGCCTGTGTCGTCCGTGACTCCGACTTCGGCGCGTGGCGGGTTGCCGCCGGGCAGCCGTCTTGCTCGCTTCATGGCTGCCAAGAAACCTGATGTGGCTGCTGCCGACGATGGTGGGGCACCAGCGGTGGCGGCCAAGGCAACGTCACCGAAACCGGCTGCAACCATCCCCGCGACTTCTCCCCGCACCGACGTGAATGTCAGCTCAGCTGGTGCGGAGGACGCTACTGGCAATCACACTGGGGAACCGGCAGTCGAGCATACGGGGCCAGTGAAGGGCTCGGGCGATGAAGCTCAGGCGGCGACTGAGCCGTCGACGGCATCTACTTCTGAGGCCGGCTCAGAAACGCGTGGCGTCCGGGGCGCAGGTGGCATCGAGTCGCTGATGGCGATGGACCCGGCGATTGCGCGCGCTGCGGCGTTCAACCGCCAGCAGGCGAACATGCAGCAGCCAGGGATGGACAAGTTCGTGGGAGGGCAACCGGTGCATCATGATTCGAGCTCGCATCCGGTGCATCATGCGAGCATGGGGCAGGCGCCGCCCTCGCAGGCGTCCCTCTCCCAGCAGGCCATCCTGCAGCAACAGCAGCAGCCGCAGCAGCCGCACCAGCAGTCGATGCTTCCGCACCAGTTGCAGCAGCAGCAGTCGCAGCATCCTCAGCGGCCGAACCCGCTCACCCACCCGGGCCCCGTTGTGGGCCCGCCGTCGCCCCCAATGATGCGGATGGCGCCTCCGCCGGTTGCGGGGAGCTGGCCTCAGCCTAGCCCGTACGGCCCCATGCAGCCGCCGGCGCCTGTGCAGGAGAGCCCACCCACGATGGCGCAGCGTCAGCAGCTGCATCAGCAGCAGATGCGGATGTTTGAGGCAGCTTATGCGCAGCAGCTGCCTCGCCAGATGGAGGCGGTGTCGAAGGCGCGTGCCGCAGCGGCGGCGGCGGTTGCGCTGACCGCGAGCGGTGCCTCTGTGGCCGAGCACCAGCGCGCTCAGGCGGTGGCTGCCCAGGCAGACGCCCACGCAAAGGAGCAGACGATGTTTCTGGAACGCATCCAGCAGGCCGCTGGTCGCGTCGTGCATGCGTTTGCTGTGATGGCGCGGCAGCAGCAGCAGCAAGAGCAGCTGCTGCGCAGCCAACAGCAGGCGCCTGAGGTTGGCGGCCGCTACGGGGTGGATCCGCAGTTTGCGGCCCAGTACCCGCCGGGGTCGCCACCATCCGAGCAACAGCTGAAGCAGCAAGAGCAGCAGCGGCAGCAGCAGGAACAGCAGCGGCAGCAGCAGCAGCAGCGATTCATGCAGCAGCAGCAGCAGCAGCAGTTGTATCATCCTGAGCAGGCACCCATGCTGGTTCAGCAGCAGCAGCAGCAAGGGCTGGTCCCGCCTTTGGGTGCACCTGGTGCCGGGGTGCAGCGTCAGCCGCAGCCCCAGCGGCCGGCTCAGGCTCCGCAGTCGTTGGCGCAGCAACAGCAGCAGCAACATCCTGAGCCAGACGCTGTACCACCTGCGTTGGCATCCTCATCGTCGGTGCCTGAGCCGAAGGACCATGTGGAAGGGGGGGTGGCTCAGGCGGCTGAGGCGCCCACTTCATCAGACGAGGCTCCCGCGGTGGTGGCGGCACCGGACACGTCAGCGGCGCTCTCCAATGCCGACTTCTGGGGCAGCCTCCGTACTGGCAAGAGCCCCAAGGAGCAATCGCCGGCGGCTTCTAGCGTGCCTGCTGTGCCAGCATCGGCGGCGGCAGCACCTCCCAAGCAGCAGCCGGTTGGGGAGACACCTACCGCATCGAAAGCGGAGCCGTCTACCTCGGCGGGGTCCCGCCGCAAGCCCGCGGTGGCTGCGGCGCCGCCGCCTGCTCCTGTCGCGCCCAAGAAGAAGAGCCTCGCGACGCTGCCACCCGTGTCTGCGCCAGCGGGGCCGCCGCCTTCACTGCGGGAGATTCAAAAGGAGGAGGACCTGCAGCGGGAGGCGGCGTTGGAGGAGCAACGCAAGTCGTCTTCCCTGCAACGCGAGGCGGCGCAGCAGCGGCAGCAGCAAGCAGGGCGGGAGCGCCAGTCGGCGGTGCCGTGGGGCACGTCAGCGGCGCCCACGGCCCCGGCTGCGGCTGTGAACGTTTCTGGCGCTGCGTCGTCCACGTCGGCGATGACCCTGACTCAGATCCAAGAGGAGGAGGAGGTGAAGCGGCTTGCTGCAGCGGCTAAGGTCGCTCAGAAGGCCGCGGTGGCCGCGGCGGCCCCCGCGCCCGCACCCGCGCCTGCTCCTGCGCCGGCGCCCCCGCCGCCGGCGCCTCCGGCAGCTGCTGCGTGGGGGGGCAGCGGGGTGGCGGCGTCGACGCCCAAGCTGTCCCTCCGCGAGCAGATGATGCTGGAGGAGCGGCGCAGCCGGTCGTCAGCCGTGGCGTCGAGCGCAACGCAGCGCAGCGGCTGGGCGGGGCTGGTGGCCAAGAGCATCCCGGCATCCCAGCAACCGCCGATGTCCCGGCCCGCCGGCTTCTCTGGTCCTCCGGGGATGGGTGGCGCTGTCCCACCCGGGATGCGCCGGCCCTCCGACGGGCCTGCGCGGCTGCCGGCGGCGTCGGTGGCGACGCCCAGCCGGTCAGCGGGGCCGCTGCCGTCTGCGTCTAGCGGTGGCGGCCGCAAGGGCGGCTCCGGCGGTGACGCTGGCGGTGGCAAGCGGAGTGGCGGGGAGCTTGCCGACGGAACAGCGTTTGGTGCCAAGCTCAGCCCGGAGTTTAGCGCCTGGTGTGCCGAGGAGATGCGCAAGCTAACTGGCAGCAACGACACGCTGCTGCCCGAGTTCCTCGCCACCCTGGACACGCCCGCGGACGTGGAGCAGTATGTTCGCGAGTACTTGGGCAGCGGCGCGGCGGCAACGTCGTTTGCGTCTGAATTTGTTCGCCGCCAGCAGTTTGAGAGCGATGCGGCGGACCAGTCCAAGGCAGCGGGCGGCGGTGGTGGCGGCGGCGGCGGCCACGCATCGTCGACGCCGAGGAAGACCAAGGGCGGCGCCAAGGGCCGCAACGCCGCCGCTGGTAGCAGCCGGGGGCTGACTTCCGAGGCGGGCGGCAAGAAGAAGGGCAAGCGCAAGGGCGCGCAGGTGGACCCGGCCCTGCTAGGCTTCACCTCCACGACTCGCATGTACGAAGCGACCGACATGGACTGAGGAGGGCGAGTCTGACCGCACGTTGGCGGTGCTGTGTTGCGCAGGGCGATGTGTTGCCTTTCGTGTTTTCTTCTTCTTGGACTCTTGGTGCCGTGCGACATTTGTGGATGGGTTCCCAGCGCACGGCTTCCCAGCGCATGCTCCTTTTCGTGCTTCGTGTGCCCCGTTCAGGCCATTCGCTGCTAAAGTTGTGCGACGCCTCTGTCCGCTATCTCGCGCCGACGGACGCGCGCAGGACTGCCACTGCCCTTGTGTGTTGGCACACCCTTCACATCCACCCTGCCCAGTGAATCGTGCGTGCTCTATCGGCGTCTCCGTGGTGCGCTGGCACGCCGCGGAGTGGACCGCTGCGACGCGGCCGTCCCGCCGCCCCGTTTTGTGTGTTTCCACCAGAGGGAGAGAACAGAGGCCCGTCCCATTTTCCCGTCGAGCCACTCCTCCGCGCTGCGCGCCCTCGGCGGCGGCGGCGACGGCGGTGAGCCGGTCGCCGCGTCCCGCCCAACCCAGCGCCAGTCTGGGCCGCACCCGCCGTGCCGTGTCCCTGGTGCCCCCCGCTGACGGCCGTCTCTTCCCGTGGCGACGCTCTGTCTACAGTCGACCACCGACGAGCCCGTCGAGGTGGGCGGCGCGACGGCAGCCCGGGAGCGGGCATGCGGGTCAACGTGGGTGGGGTAGGCAGGCACCGGCTCCCTGCCATCCATCCACCCCGACGCGTCTGCCCCCAGCTGGGCGTATGCCTGCGCATGCCTACCCTTGCCTACGTCCAGACCTTGCCAGGCGTACGGCTTGACGAAACGCAACCATGTGTAGGCCTGTGCATGCGTCCTTGTGCCTGAGGAAGTGGGGGAGGACGTCTGTACGGCTCCGTCGCTCATGGAACACGTGTTCGTCCTTCGCACCCGCCCCCGCCCAGTGCACATGGGTATTTAGTACAGTAAATTTAGAGCATAAGTTCTATGCATTAACAAAAGCTGACCATCCTTTGCACGAGTTGGTTTGGGATCCGATCCAAAAACGAGGATCTCCTTTTCGCGCCGGCGACGTCCGTCTTCGTCGCCCGCAGCCTGCGCACGCGTACGTCTCTCTTGGCAGCCTCTGGCGCCCACCCCCCCCCCCTCCCCAGCACGGCCAGCCTGGCCCGCATCCGCCTGCCCCCCCCCCCCCACACCACGCTGGTGCGAGAGCCCACCTCTGCTCCCCACCATCTCCCCGGTTGGCCACGTTTGTGCCCAGCGTCCGCCGTCGCGGGGTGCCCGCCGTTGGCGCCCCCCCCCCCCCCCCCCGCACCCGCCCGCCCGGCGACGGCCATGGCCTTCCTCCCGCCCGTGGCGCCGCTCGGCGGCGGCGGCGGCGCCCCCCCCGGGGGCGCCTCCCCAGCCGGCGGCCACCGCCCGCCGGCGGGCGTGGCGTGGCGGCGGCCACCGCCAAGGCGTCCCGGCCAGGCGGGGGTGCCGCTGGCGGTGCCGCCGGCGGAGCTGCCGCCGCTGGTGGCGCGGCGCCACCCGCCAGCCGCCGCAAGTACACGGCGGGGAGCAAGCGCACGTTTGGTGGCAGCGGCGGCGGCGGCGGCCGCGGCGGCGGCGGCGGCGGCGGTGGCGGTGGCGTCAGCAGCAGCAGCAGCAGCAGCAGCAGCGGCCGCAGCGCCGGCGCCTCCCCCGCCGCCCCAAAGTCCCGTGGCGCCGCTGGCAAGGCGGGCGTCCGCGGCCCGCCGCGGCCGTCGGCCGCCGCGGCCGCGGCGGCGGCCGACGCGGCAGCCGCCGACGCGGCGCTCGCCGCCGCCGCCGCCGCCGCCGCGGCCGGGCGGGCCGAGATGGAGTCGCGCCCCGCCGCGCTGCGGGACGGGCCACTCTCGACCGCCCGCGGCGGGCGGCTGGCGGGCGCCGCCGCCGGCGGCGGCGGGGCGGCGGGGGCGGCCGACGGGCTGCTGCCGCCGGCGTCGGCGGCGACGCGGTGCGGCTTTGTGGCGCTGCTGGGCGCGTCCAACGCGGGCAAGTCGACGCTCCTCAACGCGCTCATTGGCGCCAAGGTGGCCATCGTGACGCCCAAAACGCAGACCACCCGCTGCCGCGTCCTCGGCATGGCCGTCGAGGGCGACACGCAGCTCGTGTTCCAAGACACGCCGGGCATTTTCGACCCGCGCACCCGCCTCGACCGCGCCATGGTCCGCGCCGCGTGGTCCGCGGGCGACGACGCGGACGTGGTCGCGGTCATCCTCGACGCGGCCGCGTTTTTTTACCGGGGGGAGGCCGCCGCCGCGCGCGCGGCGGCGGCGGCCGCCAAGGTGGCGGCCGACGCGGCCGCCGCCGCGGGGCGCCGCCGCGTGGCCGACGCGGCCGCTGCCGCCGCCGCCGCGGCCGGGGCCGCCTCGGCCGTTGCGGGTCGCGGCGGCGGCGGTGGCGGCGGCGGGCGCGTCGGTGGGGCAGAGGGGGTGGACCTGGGCGCCGCGTGGGGGCTCGACGCCGCGGGCGGGACGGCCGCCGCAGCCGACGGCGTGGCCGTGGAGGCGGCCACGGGCCTGCCCCTGCCGTGGGGGGTGGCCGCCGGGGACGGAGACGCTGAGGAGGCGGCGCCACCGCTGACGGCCGCGACGCCCACCCCCCGCGACAGGGGTGATGGCGGCGGCGGCGACGGCGGCGGCGGCGGCGGCGGCGGCGCGGCAACGGCAGCGGCGGCGGCGGCCACGATTGGCGCCGCCGCGGACCCGGCGGCCGCGCTCGACCCGACCACCCACTCCATTCTCACCTCCCTCGCGCGGCGACACGCGCGGGCGGTCGCGACGGCGCGCGTCGGGGACCACCCGTTCCCGCGGGTGCTGTTTGTGCTCAACAAGATGGACGTCATCCCGTCGGCGGTGCACCCAGAGCTGGTCCGCGCGATGGAGGCGGCGGTGGCGGCGATTTTTGAGCCCCCGCCGGGCGCTGCCGCCGACGCCGCCGCCGCCGCTGCCGCCGACGCCGCCGCCGCCGCTGCCGCCCAAGGAGGCGCCGTGCCGGCGGCTGTCCCCGGGGTAACAGCAACCGGTGCCGACGGGGACGGAGCCGCAGCAGCCCAGGCGGAGGGGGGCGACGGCGACGACCAAGCCGACGCGGGTGCCCCCTGGGCCGCCGCCGCCCGCGAGCGGATGGCCACCCCCCCCATAGTCGTCCGCGACGCGGCGGCCTGGGCGGTCATCTCGGCGCGCACCGGCGCGGGCGTGGCGGCCCTCCGCGCGCGCCTCGCGGCGGCCATGCCGCCCGGCCCGTTCCTCTACCCCGCCGACGACCTCACCGACATGCCCCTCCGGCTGCTCGCCGCGGAAGTCACCCGCGAGGCCGCGACGCTGCAGCTGCGGCGGGAGCTCCCGTACGACATTTCGGTGGCGACCGACGCGTGGACCGAGCGCCCCGACGGCAGCGCGCGCGTCGAGCAGGTGCTGTACGTGGCGCGCGCGTCGCAGGTGGGGATCGTGACGGGCGAGGGGGGCGGACGCATCAAGGCGATTGGCAGCGCCGCGCGGGCCGAGATGGGGCGCCTCTGGGGGCGGCCCGTGCACCTGTTCCTCAAGGTCAAGGTGCGGGGGGGGTGGAAGGACGAGCGGCGCGAGTTTGTCCGCTGGGGGCTCGACTACAACGCATAGTGTCTTGCGGGGTGGGGGGGGGGTGAGGAGCGTGACGCGGCCGTGGGGGGGGGGATGTACTGTACCAGCTCTGACGCAAAAAAAGACACCATGCGTGCGACTCGCTCGCCGCGTCCTCGCTTCTCACCGGCACACTGCAGGCCCCTGTTGCGCGGGTGGGGTGCCGTCGCACCCCCGGGCGGGGGGGCCGCCCCCGAGCGTCGCGGACGGTGACCGCGGCGGGCGGCCGCCGCCGCGTTCATGGAGAGATGACCGCCGGGGGGACACGGCGAGGGGGCTGGCGTGACCGCCCCGGGGGGGGGGGAAGGTGATCGCGGGGGAAGGCGCAGCCGCTGCCGCTGCGCATGGACGCGGACCGATCTCTGACCAGGGGCCCGCGCGTCCTTTGGGTGGGCGCCGGGGCGGCCGTCCTTGCCTGGGGCGCCTCGCTTGCCCAGCTTGTCCACCCCACCCACGACCTCTCGCGCCCCCCCCGCGGCATGCTCGCTCGCTGGCCAGCTGGTTGCCCGGGTGGTGCAGGCAGCCATCCTTCCACCCACTCCGCCTACCCACCCACCCCCCCGTGTCTCTCGTCTTTCTCTCCCCACTCCCCCCCTCCCCCCCGCCGTCATCCGCACCTCGCCACCCCTCCTCCCCCCCCCCTCCTCCCCTTCCCAACACGCCCCCCTCACAATACTAGCTGCTTCAACAGGCGCTCCCGCACAGCCTGCAGCGCCGCCTCGGCAGCCTCGAGCTCCTCCGCCGCCGCCACCGCGTCGGCGCGCACCGCCGCGACCAGCCGCCCCTGCCAGTCGTACGACGCGGTCAGCCGGCGGTACACGCCGGCAATCGCGTTGTACAGGGGCCCCAGCTTGCGCCCGCCCCGCCGGCCCGCCGCCGCCCACTCGCGGCCGCCCAGCGGCGGCAGCAGCGGCGCGACCACCCCAGGGCCGCCCAGGTCTGCCGCCGACCGGACGGGCAGCGCCGGCGACGGGCCGCCGCTGCTGCCGCCGCCGCCGCCGCCGCTGCCGCCGCCGCCAATGCCGCCAATGCCGCGGCGGCCGCCGCCAAGGCTGCTGCCGCCTACCCCCCCGCCCCCGCCACTGCCGCCGACGCCACCCCCGCCGCCGCCCCGGCCGGGTGACCGTGCGCGGCCGGGGTGAACGAGCACCCCCGAAGCGGCGGTCCGACCCACCGGCGGCGGCGCAAAGTGCGCCGTCGACAGCGCGGCGGTGGGGAGGGGTGCCAGCGGCGCGTACCGGACGGCCGCCGCAAACGCCTCCTCCGCCAGCGGGTAGAGCCGCCGCACGTAGCGGAGGCGGAACGCGCGGCTGACCGACTCGCCCGCCATCATTGTCGGCACCGCCGCGATGCCGGCCGGGCCGCCGCCGCCGCCACCGCCCCCACCACCGAGGATGGCGGCGCCGCCAAAGGGGAGGACGCCCCCCCCCCCGCCACCGCCGCCACCGCCGCCACCACCGCCGCCACCGCCGCTGCCGCCACCACCGCTACCGCTACCGCTGCCACCCACGCCCATGGCAGCCACCCCCCCGCACAGCGACGCGAGGTTGCCGCTCCAGCCGCTGCTGCCGCCGCTGCCGCTGCCGTGGCGGTTCCCCACAAAGAACGCGTCGACACCGCCGCCGCCGCCGCCGCCGTCCCCCCCGCCGCCGTCGGCGGTGAAGGCGTCCTCCTCCCCCGAGCCTTCGTCGAGTGTCGACGGGGCGGCGCCCGCGGCGGCCTCGAGGTTCTCCAAGATGCTGCGCGTCGCGACCTCCGCCGCGTACAGGTGGCTGAGGCCCGCCTTGGCGTCCACGTACGCGGGCCGCACGGCGGCCACGGCCGCGACGGCGGCGGCGCGGCGGCGCAGCGCGGCGACAAGCGGCGGCGGCACGCCCAGGCCCGCCGCGTCCGCCTCCGTCTCCCAAAAAATCGCCTCGAGCAGCACCCGCCGCTCCGTCGCGACCGCCACCGACGCCGCCGCGGCCGACTCCTTGGCCGCCGCCCGCGCCGCGGCGGCGCGGAGGTCCAGCAGCTCCGCCTCGGCCTCAGCCACCGCCGCGGTTGCGGCCGCCACACCCCCACCGCCGCCGTCGCTGCCGCTGCCGCCACCGCCGCCGCCGCCGCCGCCGCCGCCGCCGCCGCCGCCGCCTCTGCCACCGCTTCTGCCACCGCCGCCACCTTCTGCGGCGACACCGCTGCCGGCAACCACGTCGGCAACGGCTGCGGCGGCGGCCACGGCCCCCCCCCCCGCCCCTCCCCTGCCGCCCACGCCCGGCGGCATGACCGCCACCCCCGCCGCGCCCGCGCGTGCCGCGACCAGCCGCGCGGCGGCCGACGTGGCCGCCGCCTCCAGTGCCGCTCGCATCTTGGCCGCCCGCACGACCGCCGACGGCGGCGCCGACGGCGGCAGCGCCGCGACCGCCGCGACGAGCGCCATCTTTTGCGCGTGCGTCGGGGTGGCCCGCCGCGGGGGGGGCGCAAACGGCCTCGCCGCCGCGGGCGCCGCGGGCGCGGCGGCCGCGGGCGCCGCCCAGCCCGCCGCGGTGCCCCCCCCCCCCCGGCCGCCGCCGCCGCCGCTGGCCGGCACTCCCCCCCAGGCGAGGATATCGCGGCGGGGTGGGTGAACGCGGCGGCCGCGGCGGGCCCAAGGACGCGCACCAGCGATGGCGCCGGGGGCGGGGGCGTCGGCGGCAGCCGGCGCAGCGCGCCGCCGGGGCCAACCTCGTACTGCGTGTACTCGGCCGACAGGGAGGCGGGCTCGTACGCCGCGTAGTCGAGGCGCGGCAGCGGCGCGGCCGCGTCGGCCGACGCGGCCGACGCGCCGCTGCCGCTGCCGCCGCCGACGCCGCCGTCGCTGGTGGCCATTGTCATGCCCGCCGCCGACGGAGGTGGGGGGGGGGGCGGCGCGGAGGGTGGCACGCCCGTCACCCCGCCAGGTCCCCACTCCGGGTGGCCGCCCGCCCCCGCGGCCGCGGCGGCTTGGCCGGCACGCAGGCCACCGCCGCCACCGCCCGGCCGCCACCCGCAGGGGAGCGGGGAGACACCCCCGGGGGCACCCACGCAGACCGACTACGGGGGCAACGCCGCCCGCCGTGCGGGGGTGCACCCCCCCCGCACGTCCACCCCGCCCCCCACCCCTCCCCCGCTCGTGTCTGGGGTGGCCGCCGCGGCGGTAGCAGGCCGCAGCAAACAGACCACTGGCGGCGTGCCGTGGCGCGGGCGCGTGACGTTCCCGCCTGGCCCCTCCCCCCCCCGGTCGCAGGCAGCCCGGCCGCTACCTCCTGATGCCCCCCTGCCCCACCCACTCTTTGCACAGGCCACGGTTCGCGGCAGCGACGGGCGGCGTGGCAGGTGGTGGAGGTGTGGCGCGTCCTCCTCACCGCCCTCCGCCGCCTCCTCCACCCCCTCCCCCTCACCTCCGTCGACAGGGTCAGCCATCACGGGTCAAGGGGGGGGCGGGGGGGGGGTGGCGGGGAGCCGCGGCATGCCGCGCTCCCCAACCTCCCCCCCCCTCCCGTCTGCACCCCGCCACCGCTGCCACTCCCTCTGCCCCCCCTCCCCCCCTCGCATGCAGGCGTGGCCGCTCGCCGCGGGTGCCCGCGGCGGGGTGGGTGGCTGCGCTCGCGGCGAGGACGCGCCGCGGCCGGCTGTCCCAAACGTGCAGGCTGCGCAGCATCGGCGGGAGGTGAGGAGCGGCGGGAGGGCGCGGAGGGGGGGGGGCGAAGTAAGGAGACAGGCAGGCGCGCTGCGCGGGCGGAGGAGGCAGCGGCCAACGAAAGAATTCCGAGGGGGTGCTGGCTGACGCCTACAGGGATAGAATTGCGTCGTCGTGCCACCCATGCATAACACCAGCTGAGTTCTTTTGTCGTACTCTGCAGAATCGGGTACACTCTGATGTACTTATTCCTGTACCATTCTGTTCACAAGACAGTCCATACAGAATGTTGCCGCTTTTCGCTGAGCCCATGCTGTATGTGGCGCACGACTTGAGAACCCTCATTCTAATTGAGATGGGTCGACCGGGCGGTCAAAGAATGTACGCTCGAAAGTCGCCCGGATCAACCCCTGACCGAAACTGTAGTTCTTGCATGGGATGCCAGCCCGGTCTGTCGGTATCATTGGCCTCGTCAAAGAAACTGGGGGAGCTACGGAAGTCGATGACCGGGAGATCGACGCTCAGGCGCCCCATCCGCATGTCCGGCGGCAGAAGAGCATGGACAGGCTATGTAGCGCGGATTACTGCACGGAGGCGACTGTAGTGCGCGCAGGGGCGAAGTTGGGCAACACTGCGACGCTCTTCGTCCTCTCTGTCAAACAGGGTGAGGAGGAGCGTGTGCCATTGATAGGCGGTTGCTCCCCTGGATGGACCTTGTGATTGGCCAAACAAAATGTAGCTCTTTTGTGTAAGCCAGCATTCTTCTAAAGTCGCCGCACTTTTTCTCGTCGATCCCAAAATAGGCAAAGTATGCAAATTGCACTTATTCCGCGCTGGCGCGGTCAGTCGTTATACAGCTGACGACGAGCTGTAAGCATGTTGGGTGTTACCTCTCCCGGACAGCAGCGGACGCGGATACAAGTGGAGAATGACTGTACTTCAGCGTAGTGGACGTGGTCGCTACGAGGCGGTGCTGCCTTGGTGGTGTGGTGCCTTGTCCGCACTGGGCAGGCGGACGTCCCGATCCGTCCGCGTCCGCGACCGCGGTGCTGCCCTGCCTGCTCCGCCACCCTCCGCCCGTCGCCGCGCATCTTCCCCCCCCCCCCTTCCTCGGCGCTCGTACGTCTCTTCCTCGCTGGCCCCCTAGCTATCCCTGGTTCTGTGCGATGTTCTCCCCCCGCGCCGCTTCGGCGCTGGTCCGCGCCGCCGCCCGCGGATGGCGGGGCGCCCCCCGCCCGGCCGGCGCCGCCGTCGCTGGCGCCGGTGCCGCGGCGGGCCAGCGCCGCGCCCTGAGCTTGCACGAGTACCAATCGCAGGCGATCATGCGGGAGGCCGGTGTGGCGGTTCCCCGCTCCATCGCGGTCACGTCGGTGGCGGAGGCGCGGGAGGCGGCGGCGGCGCTGACCGCCGACGGCGCGTCGTCGGACGTGGTGGTCAAGGCACAGGTGCTGGCGGGCGGCCGCGGCCTGGGCTCCTTCACCAACGGCTTCAAGGGCGGCGTCCACACGTGCTACTCGGCCGCGTCGGCGGTGGAGACGGCGTCCAAGATGCTCGGCGGCACGCTCGTGACGAAGCAGACGGGCGCGCGCGGGCGGCCGTGCAACACGGTGATGCTGGCGGAGCGGGTGTACCTACGGCGCGAGATGTACTTTGCCATCCTCTACGACCGCGAGTCGCAGGGCCCCGTCATTGTCGCGTCTGCTGTGGGCGGCACCTCCATTGAAGACATTGCCGCGGCCGACCCGGACGCGATTGTCAAGGTGCCGGTGGACCTGGCGGTGGGCCTGCGGGACGAAGACGCGTCGCGGGTGGCGGCGGCGCTGGGCTTTGACGGCGACGCCGCGGCGGCCTGTGCGGAGCAGGTGCGCCGGCTGTACGACATGTTCCTGGCCAAGGACGCGACGCTGCTCGAAGTGAACCCCATGGCCGAGACGCCGACGGGCGAGGTGGTGTGCCTCGACGCCAAGATTAGCTTTGACGACAACGCCGCCTTCCGGCAGGCCGCCGTCTTTGAGCAGCGCGACACGAGCCAGGAGGAGCCGCGGGAGGTGGCGGCCGACGCGGCGGGCCTCAACTACATTGGCCTCGACGGCAACATTGCGTGCATGGTCAATGGCGCGGGGCTGGCCATGGCCACCATGGACATTATCAAGCTGCACGGCGGGGAGCCGGCCAACTTTCTCGACGTCGGCGGCGGCGCGACGGAGGAGCAGGTGACCGCCGCGTTCCGCATCCTCAATGAGGACGCGGCGGTGCGGGCCATCCTGGTCAACATTTTTGGCGGCATCATGCGGTGCGACGTGATTGCGCAGGGGATTATCAACGCGGCCAAGACGCTGGACCTGCGCGTGCCCGTCATTGTGCGGCTGCAGGGCAACAAGGTGGAGGAGGCCAAGGCGCTGATTGCCGAGAGTGGGCTCCGGATCATTGCTAATGACGACCTCGACGCGGCCGCGTCGACGGCGGTCAAGGTGGCACGGATTGTGGACCTCGCGGCGGCGGCGCACGTTGGGGTTAGCTTCTCGGCGGCACCGCCGGGGGCGGCCGCGGCCGCCTAGCGCGCAAACGCATAGCCTACGCTTGACAAGGGGGGGGGGGTACTGTACTTTAGGGCTGCCACTGGAGAACAGAGCAAGACACATCAGGGAGGCACTCATACCATGACGGAGCCCGTGAATGCCAGCTCGGCCGGACCTGTCATGTACACCCGTCCGTCCGCCTCGTTCCACTCGATCTGCAGGTCCCCGCCCGGGAGCCCGACCGTTACGGTCCGCTCCGTCCGGCCCGTCAGCACCGCCGCCACCACTACCGCACACGCACCAGTGCCACACGCGCGGGTGCGGCCCGCCCCCCGCTCCCACACCACCATCCGCACCGCGTCCGGGGCGTCGACGGTGACAAACTCGGTGTTGACACGGGCGGGGAAGACCGACGTGAGGTTCTCAAACTGGGGGCCCAGCCGCTCGAGGTCCTTGTCAATCGCAACGAAATCGTCAGCCGACACAAACGTGACCGCGTGCGGGTTTCCCATCGACACCCCAGACATCGTCCACTCCCTGCCGTCCACCGTCACGGGCGCGGTGGTTGCTGGCAGCGTGGTCGGCACCGCCGGCGGGTCCGTGACGGGGACGCCCATATCCACCCGCACCGCGCCGCCGCCGGGCGCCACCGTCGGCACAATGACGCCCGCGAGCGTGTCCAGCACCAGCGTCGTCGGGTCCATGCCCAGATCCGCCGCAAAGACCGCCAGGCAGCGCACACCATTACCACACATCTCTGGCTCCGAGCCGTCCGAGTTGATGATGCGCATCGACGCGGTGCACGCGTCGCCCGCCGCGCCCGTCGCCGCGTTGGGCGGCAGCAGGAAAATGACGCCGTCGCCGCCAATGCCCGTGTGGCGGTCACACAGCGCAACCGCCTGCGCGGGGGAGAGGGTCAGGTCGGTCGAGTCCCGGTTGTCGACGAGGATAAAGTCGTTGCCGAGGCCTTGGTACTTGCCAAACGCCAGCCGCCGCCGCGCGGCAGGCGCCGCCGCCGCCGCCGCCGCCACGCCGCCGCCAGCCGCGGCGGGCGCCGCCGCGTCCGTGGCGGTCATGGCAGGGGCCAGAGGGAGGGGCGAACGCCGGGCGGCCGCCGCAGCGGGGGGGGTGCACCCCAGCGCCCGCGCCGAGGAGAGGGCAGCGCCGCGCGCCGGCCGTGCAGCACACGTGTCGGCAGCAGCGGCGGCAGCGGGGGGCGGGCCGCGGGGAAACGCCGCGCCAGTGACAAAGGCTGCCATGATAGCAACAAAGACAGCAAGACAGACAGACGCGGTAGAAAAGCGACTGCGCCAAAGAAGATGGAGAGCGCGGGGCGGAAGATGGGGGAAGGGGGCAACATGAGGGAAGGCAGCACCGCGTGAAGGTTTCAGCCACGACGAACGTCAGCCTCAGAAACGTAGAATCTTGAATTCGGAGGCTGTTCAGAACGACCCCTACATTCAGGCCAACTCAGGTCACGTATCCGTGTACAAAGCTGAGGACGGCACACCTGCTTCATCACGTGACGTTGACGGTGTGTCTGACCCGGCCGCCGACCAGGCACTGTTGAGCCTGAGAGGGGATCCCCTCGCTCGCCCCGGGGCGTGAGCAGGCGGAGGTGGGAGGTGGTGGTGGGGACGGGAACCTCGGAGAAAGAAGGGCGTAGGGGATGGAGTGGGCAAGCGGCTGAGACGCCCAGCTCACCGCCCCCGACGGAAGGACCACCACCAGTGGCGGGGCGAGGGGGGGCAGTGGGAGCGGCGGGGCGGGGGGGGGCAGTGGGAGCGGCGGGGCGTTCAGGGGGCGGGGGGGGGTTACCTGTCTGGCGTGCCGTGGTGGCGGCGCGGCAGTGCGGCGGCGCAGTGGGGGGGGGCGCTGGGGGCGTGGGTGTGTCAGGGCAAGGCGCCCCCGCCCGCTCCTCCCTGGCTGGCGGCTGGGTCGTGTCCACGGCCGCCGCCCCTGCCGTTGCCGCTTCCGCCGCCGCTGCGGTTGCTCCCCCTCCCTCTCGACGCGGCTGCCGCTCCCACTGCCGCCTCCGCGGCGCCGCTGCTGCGTCAGCTGCCAGGTCGATGGCAGCCAGGCAGGGGTGGCGTCCGCCGACCTCACCGCCCGCGACGCCGGCGGCTATCGGCGGCTGTCGCTCCGCTGCCCGGTGAGGAGACGTTCAAGGGGGAGCAGGGGGGGGGGGAGTTGGTCGGCCGTTCAGTGAAGGTGGCGTTGGTGGCGACGGGTGGCAATGGTGGGTGCGCCCGTGGTGGCGGGTGACAGTAGTAGCGGTGGTGGGGGTGATGGTGCCGGTGGCGGTCGTCGCGGCGGTGGCTGTGGGGATGGCTCCGCCGCCGGCAAGCGGGGAGAGGGGACGCCCAGGGCGACGGCGTGCTTCGTCCCCTGGCCGGTTGCTCGGAGCACGCCGGGGCTTACCTCTCTGCGGGCGGCATGGGGCGTCCTCTTTCTTGCTGGGGCGGAGACGCGGACCGCCCTTCCCAGCGGGGGGGGGCGGGGATGAGTGGACGTCCCACGCGGCGCGAGGCACGAGGGGGGGACGGCGGGCCACCACGAGAGACGAGATATTTAAAGGGGGGCACCGAGCCCCACAAGAGACAGGAGGGGAACATGCGAAAGCTACAAGCAGGCAACCACGCCCGGCACGATGCGCAGGACAAGAACGAGAGCACCACAACCGCAAGACTACCGCGTGCGTGCACTAAATCGGGGGCGGGCGCCGCGTCAAGGGGGGTAGCCTTTTGGGTGCATGCTGTGCACAGCCCTCATCTGCGGGTAGTAGACGTAGAACTCCTCAAGGATGAGCTGCCGCAGCTGCTGCGCATTGGGTTCTTGGTGCTCAAACGGGAAGTAAAATACCGACGCGCAAGTGGGCTCGTCTTCTGGGTCGTGCAGCGACGTGAGGTACGGGTGCTCCAGCGCCTCCTCCACGGTGATCCGCCGCCGCGGGTCAAAGATGAGCATCCGGTCCAGCAGGTCCCGCAGCACGTCCGAGGCGGCGGGAAAGAGCGTCCTCATCTCCACCTTGGCCTTTGGCGGCAGCGACTCGATGTACCGCCGCGCCCGGGCCGAATTGATGTACTGGATGTCCTCGGACGACGGCGTGCCAATCGTGTCGGTCACCAGCTTGAGCTGGTGAATGTAGTCCCGCCCCGGGAAAAGCGGCTTGCGACCAATGATCTCTGCCAGCATGCACCCCACAGACCACATGTCCACCGCATTGGTGTACTCGCGCCACGACAGCATGATTTCTGGTGCTCTGTACCACCGGGTCGCCACGTACGCGGTCAAGAAGCCGGCGTGGTCATCGGGGTTGGCGACCCGCGCAAGACCAAAGTCACAAATCTTCAGGTCACAGTTCCCGTTGAGCAGGATGTTGCTGGGTTTGAGGTCCCGGTGCAGCACGTGCGCCGAGTGAATGTGTTTCAACGCCCGCAGGATTTGGTACGTAAAGTACTGGCAGTGCTCGTCCGACAGCTGCTGGTTGGACGTGATGATCTGGTGCAGGTCCGTGTCCATCAGCTCCGTCACGGTGTACACGTCCTGGAAGTCCAGCCCATCCGAAGAAGGAAGATAGACGTCCTTGATGACAATCACATTCTCGTGGGAGAAGTGCCGGAGCAGCTTCATCTCGCGCAGTGTCCGCTTGCAGTCGATCGCATTGTCCAGGATGCTAGATATCTTCTTGATGGCCACCTTCTCCCCCGTCAGGTTGTCATGTGCAGAGCTGCGTGGAGACGGAGAGCACCAAGTGACGTGATATCCCAGTCGAGCCGAGTGAAGGAGTACAGTACAGACAAACGTGGCGGGGAAATAAGTGGCACACCAGACAGATGAGGCCATGACAACAAAGAAACATCAGTACGGTAGAGGTGAGTAAAGCAGAATCGAGCGAAGTGCAGAGCAACTGGAGCAGCAGCACAATCACACAGCCAGAAAAAAGTACAGAAAAGAAAGAAACACAACGAGCGCCAGCATCCGAGGCAACATACCACACGATGCCATACGCGCCCTGCCCGATGGGCTTGATGAGAGTGTACCGCACCGGACACTCAAAACGCGTTCCGAGGACATTGAATGGGCGAGTGATGAGGGGCTCCGCCACGCCCCCACGCGGGCCCCCAGGAACACCCGCCAGAGCTGCGTCTGACATGCGCGTCCACAGGTCCGATTCAACAGGGGGGGGGGAACGAATCCGTCAAGCGTGTGGAGACACCAGCACAGGGCGGGAAGGAGACGCAAAAGCCTACCCACGGGGCGAGGCGAGCAGGGGCACCAACGCTGCTGACGCCGCCGTGGAGGAAGCTGGTACCCTACCGTGAAGCGTGAACGGGAGCTGCTGCCACGCGCTGAGCAGTACCCACAGGCACAACCACCCGGGAAGAACACCGCGCACGACGGCACCCTTCAAGCGGGACACCCCCTCCCGGTGAACAAGAATCGCCGCCGCGGTGCCCACCGCCCGCTGCACCCACCACCACCGAACGTGGTGCCCACCGCCACCGCCACCGCCCCCGCCGCCTCCCCTGACGCCGCGCGTGCACACGATTGACGGTGGCCAAAGACGACCGGGAACGAAAATAGAGCCGCCCCCAATCGCAATGGCCGCGACCGCAACCGGCGGCGGGGACACGGGCGAGCCAACAATCAAGCCGCGCCGAGCACGGTGAGTGTGAACGCCAGTGGACGCAGACAAGACGCAATCGGCCAGCGCACGCGTGGACGCGCAGGCGCCCACAGCCTCCCCCTCTGCTCGCTGCTGCTGTGTTGGTCAGGTACCCCCCCCTCTCCCAACTCTTGCCGCGGCAAACGCCCGTGTGCTCGATCGACCGCGAATGTGGCCGTGGCGTTGGGCCTTACTCCACCAGGCTAGCAGATTGCACTCGCACAGCACAATTACATACCGACACGTTGCGATCCGTGGCCGAGGGAAATTACATACCAATTTTTGAGCTGTACTTTGCTCGCTCCTCCTCAAGACTCCAGGGCACACCACCTCCTGGGAACACCAAGGCCGACACCCTACACATCATCGCGGCTCCCCTTCCTTCCCTCTCTGGATCGGAGAAAGCGGTGTTGCCGGCTGACCTCGCGCTCGCCTTGGTCTCCCTACTCTTCCCCTGCCGTCCTCCGCTCTCCCTCGCCTGCGCCCCCTCCTCCAGGTGGAGTGCAGCGCGTTCTTTCCTCCATCCCCTCACTATGCCTCCCGTCCCACCGGCCCCCACGGACCCGCCTGTCGACACGGCGGCGGCCGACGCCCGCCTCGCCTCCTTTCGCGCACAGCTGGTGGCAGATGGCCTGGACGCGTTTGTTATCCCCACGGCGGACCCCCACAACTCTGAGTGCCCCCCTCCCGCGTTTGCGCGGCGCTCCTTCCTGTCGGGCTTTACTGGCAGTGCTGGCACTGCCCTCGTCACCGCCACCGGTGCGTGGCTTTGGACCGACGGCCGCTATTTTCTGCAGGCCTCCCGCGAGCTCTCCCCGTCTTGGACGCTAATGCGCAGCGGCCTGGGCGACACCCCGACGCTGGCCGCCCACCTCGACGCGGTCATCCCCGCCGGTGGGGTGGTAGGTATCGACCCGCTGGTGCATTCTATTGACGGCGCACGGGAGCTGGCCGAGGCACTGGCGGCCAAGGGCAAAGGAGGCGGGAAGGATGGCGCGAAGGAGAGGGCGGAGGGGGCGGCTGGTGGCGCTCCAGCCCGTCGCCGCTTGCACCACGTGGCGGTCAACCCGGTGGACACTGTTTGGGGCGCGGCCCGCCCTGCCCTGCCGACCGGCAAAGCGCGGGTGCACCACCTCAAGTACGCGGGGGTTGGGGTGGCAGAGAAGCTGGGCCGCGTGCGGGAGGCGATGTCGGACGAGGGCGGCGGCGGCGACGGTGGCGGTGGCGGCGTAGATGTGCACGTGGTGAGCATGCTGGATGAGGTGGCGTGGCTCACCAACATCCGTGGCAGCGACGTGCCCTACACCCCCACGGTGCTGTCGTACGCGACTGTAGGGGTGGACACTGCGGTGCTGTACACGTCGCCTGACAAGGTGGGCGACGAAGTGGCGAGTGCGCTGCGGTCGGCGGGCGTTGAGGTGCGCCCATACGAGGCGATTCTGGGCGATGTGGCTGCCGCCGCTGCCGCACAGAAGCGCATTTGGCTTGACCCGGTCTCGACGTCCGTGGCGGTCTACGACGCTGCCTGTGGCAAGGGGGCTGGCGGGGAGGGGGCGCCCAACAAGGGCCGGGTTGTGCTCAAGCCCACCCCGGTTGCCATGTTTAAGGCTGTCAAGAACGAGGCGGAGATGTCTGGCATGCGCGCGGCCCATGTGCGGGACTCGGCGGCGCTGTCATCCTTTCTGGCCTGGCTGTCTGCTACCCTGACGGCTGGCACTGAGGCGGTGACTGAGCTGTCTGCGTCGGCCAAGCTGGAAACCTACCGGCAGGCCCAGGACGGCTTTCTCTTCCCGTCTTTTGAGACGATTTCGGGGGTGGGCCCCAACGGGGCGGTCATTCACTACTCTGCCACCAAGGCGGGGTCCACAACGCCCGTCACGACGGCGCAGATGTACTTGCTTGACTCGGGTGGTCAGTACGTGGACGGCACCACCGACGTGACGAGAACGACGCACTTTGGAGCCCCCTCCCGACACGAGCGTGCTTGCTTCACTCGTGTCCTGCAAGGCCACATTGCGCTATCTTCGGCGGTCTTCCCGGCTGGCACCACTGGCTTAATGCTGGACGGCTATGCACGACGGCCGCTGTGGGCAGCTGGCCTGGACTACCGCCACGGCACAGGCCACGGGGTGGGGGCGGGTCTCAACGTGCACGAGGGGCCCCAATCCATCTCCCCTCGCCCTGGGAGCAACAAGTGGGGCATCGTCGCTGGGATGGTGGTATCCAACGAGCCGGGCTATTACCAAGAGGGGGAGGGCGGCTTTGGCATCCGGATAGAGAACCTGGTGGAGGTGGTGGAGGTGGCGACCAAGCACCGCTTTGGGGAAGCGCCCTACCTCGGCTTCAAGGAGCTGACGCTGGTGCCGGTGGATCGCTCACTGATCCTCACTGAGATGCTCAGCGCGGAGGAGGTGGCTTGGGTGAACGCCTACCACGCGCGGGTCCGCGCTGAGGTGGGGCCTGCCCTGCCCGCTGACGATGTGGTGGCCAGCGAGTGGTTGAGGGTGAACACGGAGCCGCTAGTGGCGGCCGCGTAAAGGGGCATACCCCTGTTAGCCGTGCTGTAAGAAGATAGCTTTGCAGGGACTGTTCGTGGTGATGGTCGTTTCGTGTAGCCATTTTTGTTCTGTGCGGCTTCCTGTGAATGATAGACCTCTCCCTTGGCCATCCTCGTTGTTCAAGCAAGCCCCTTCGTGGGTGCACAAGCCATGTCCCCCCACTATAGGCACCCCGTGCTGTCGGTGTGGCGGCACAGTTGGCTATCCAGACGTGGAAGCTCTGCCGCGCATGACGGCATGCGCTCTCTCAGCCTGTTCGTCGGGGATCCCCGGCGGCGGCGGCGGCGAAGGTGCGGGCAGCAACACCGGCAACGGTGTTGGTGGCAGCGGCGGCAGCAGCCCCCGACAATGAAGAACCGACGGGTGGCGTGTGAGACCGTCGAAGCCGCTACCGTTGCTGCCACCGCCATCGTCACGGCTGCCACCGCCGCTCTCGCCGCTGCCGCCGCCACGGCCGCGTCATCCGCCAGCAGTAGCCTCAGTGGAAAAGAAGACAATACAGCAAGCACAGAGAGGGAGCACCAAGGGTCGCAACACTAGGGACGAAATTCACCCACCATGCCGCACGACGCGCCCCCCTCACCATCGTACCCCGCAAACCCGTCGCTCCCCACATTCAAAACGGGACGCCACCCCCGCTGCCCCCCCCCCCTCCCCCGCCATACTCCAAACCCCCCCCCACTCCCATGGCTTCTCACCGCTGCGAAACCACGACCATGTACCGGAGACGGACTTGCGACTCAGTGTATATGAGCCACTCGTTCTGGGAAAAGCTCGACCGAACGCCAGTGGGCTCGGGCTCAGCTTGCGGCACCGCCACCGGCTTTCCATCGAGCATCAGCGTCGCGTCCTTAGCCGCCGGCGGGTTGCGATGGCCGAGCGCCACAACCGAATGGAATCCAGGCGGCGGCGCCTGCAGACTTGAGTCGTCCTGCGTAATGTGATGCTCTCGGCCAAAGGCGCCCTCCGCCAAAAACATCACCCCGCGGCCATCGCCAGCGTAGCGCATGTACCCCGCGCTCTTGGAGTTCTCCGTCGCGAGGTAGATGCCTCTGCCAACGCGACCGCCTGAGTGCGGCATAATCCGAAGCCCTGACATCGTGATCGCCGCGGTGACGGCAACGTTGGTGCCGTGCCAACATAAACGTCGGTTGGGCAACGCGTCGTGGGCGGCAAAGCGGGCCGCTTCGCTCGCGCGGTCCAGCTTGAAGATATCCAGCAGCTTGAGGTGGCTCGGCGCGGTGGCGCGATAGTAGCGCTCAATGACGACGCGCTCCGGGTGTGCGGGCGGGAGGTGAGTGATCGTCGCCTGTAGCGAATCGGCCTTGAGGTCTAGCGGGTGAGGAACCTTTGGCTTGGCTTTGCCGCTCAGAGCGGCCAGCCGCTCCTTCTCCTTCTCCGCCGACGCAACCAAGCCCTGCGTTTGCTCGATGTCCTGAAGAACAGCAACAATGTCGTACTTGGCGCGCAGCATTTCGGCCGAGTTGATCAGCGGCGGCCGTTGTCGGCCAAACGCGTGCGGGATGGCCGTGTAAAAGGCGCTGGTGAGGCGAGCGTACTCAGACGTGCTGGTACTGTGGCTGTCCAAGAGCGCTTGAATCTCTTCGAGGACAGCATAGCCGCGGGCCACCTGCGCCTGAGAGAGCATGCCCAGCGGCATCTTGTCCACGTCCAGGTCCATCGCAACCATCGCGTCTCGCATCATGTCCTGCGAACAGAAGAAGAATCAACAGGAAGCATACGCAGACACACAAAAAAGAAAAGACACACCGGAAGCATGCATATGCACGGATGGGGGAGCCACGGACAGAGCACACCAGTTGTCAGCCGCTGCCCACTAGTCGACGACGCTCCCCAAACAGGCGTGACGCCAAAGACAAGGTGCACTGTGCAGTGCTCCCCCGTAGAAGCCCTCAGGTGCAACCAACATACATCGTCAAACATCAGCCGCATCAGCTCAAGGGTTGGAGGCTCCAGCTTGGACTCGAGCTCCTCCGCCTCGACTGCGGCAGCAGCGGCAGCGCGAGAGGCCCCCCCAGCGACAACCGACGCGAGCGCCTTAGCGACTTTCGGGTCCACCTCTTCCGCCTCAACGTCGATGAGCGTGTACTTCTTTGGCTTGGGCACAAACGGGTCGGCACCCCACTTGTTGCCCGTCTTGGCCTGGAACTTCTGACAAAACTGCCGCTCCGCCGCCGCCTGGTCGCCGCCACACCGCTGCAGGCTGGACTGGCCATCCTCGCCAACGCGCCCCCAGTGGGTCCAGCAAAAGAACGCCTCCGAACCAACCGTTGAACGCAGCAGCTGCACGCGATAAAACTTGTTGTTATTGTTCACCACGTCCGTCTGGTTCAAAACTGCGTTCCAGTCACCCACCACCTCCAAGGACGCGCGGCCAGGAACCGCAGGGTCCACAGTAAACGCCTTCTTCACACCAGCCGACGCGGCCGGGGCAGGAGCCGCTGCTGCGGCGGCAGGGGGGGGTGCCAGCGGGGCCGCCGCAGCCGCTGCCAACGCCCCCTTCTTGGCTGCAGCGCCCTTCTTGGCCGCCGCCCCACGGGCAGTGACAGCTTTGGGTGCAGGCGCTGTCACCGCAGGCGCGGCGGCGGCGGGAGGCGGCGCGACCGCCGATGACGCTGCGGCGGCAGTGGCACTGCGGCCCTTGCGGCCACCGCGAGAAGGAAGAGAGGTGGAAGCCACGGCGGGCGGCGGGGACGCTTTCGCCGCTGGCGCAGCTGCCGCGCCAGCCGCAGCGGCGGCGGCAGATGCCGCCCCGCCACGCACCTTGCCCGCCGCGCCACGTTTAGTGATGGCCTTGCGAGGAGGTGCTGCCGCTGCCGCTGCCGGCGCCGCTGCCGTCATTTCCGGCACCTCTGCCGCCGCCGCCGCCGCCGCCGCCGCCTTGGCAGCCGCCGCCCCACGCTTGACAATGGCCTTGCGCGGCGGCGCCGCGGCACCTGCTGACGGTGCTGGCGGCGCCGCTGACGCCGACGGCGGCGGCGCCACCCTGCTCCGCGCCGACGCGCGGCGGGCGGGCGTCGGCCGCTTGGGTGGCGACGGCCCCGCCGCCACCTCCCCGCCCGTCGCCACCAGCGCTGCCGCCGCCGCGTCCGCCGCGCGCTTGCGCGTCACCCGCCCGGCGGGAGCCGCCACCACTCCTGCCGGCGGTGTCATGGCGCAGCCGTTACAGGCGGCTGTGACAACAGGCAGCGGCGATACGCCTGCTGGTGACGCTGCCGCCCACAGCTGCAGACGCGGGGTGCGCCGCAAAGTGCCAGACGGTCGGCCGGGCGCAGACGTAAACCACAGTTTGCTTGGAGTGGTGGGTACGACGAGGGTAGGAAAGCACTGAAGAGTCCACTGGCCTGCACCGCCCAGAAGTGGCTGCCGGCTCTTGAAGGCGTGACCTCCAGTCGATACGACAGCCACCGCCGAAACGCGCGCATGCAGACCAGAGTGCACCGCAGCTGCTGCCGGGGAGGGGGAAATAGGGCTGCATCCTGCTCTTCAGGGGGGGGCCCCGCACTGCGCTGCAGCTGCTCGCAGTCGAGCGAGCGCGGGGCCGCGGCCGCCCAATAGGGCGGCAGCCGTCGGCTGACACGCCCTCTCCGGGCAACGGGAATGCGTCCTGGATGGGCGGGTGACACGCAACGTGGGGGTTCTGAGCACCCACCAAGTCCGACGTGCACACAAGTAGCCGTCGGAACCTCTCCCATGGCCGAGGTCTTTCCTAGTGTTGGACCCCCATGTAGGAATTTCATAAGTCAGTCAATTCTTGAGGAACAATTACGTTGCACTCACAGCAGAGCCGCCTTGTGCTGGGCGTCTTTGACTGCTGTCCCGAGTGACCCCTCAGCGTCTTCGTCATCGCCAGCGGCCCGGGGCCAGGAAACAGACTCCATCGTTTGTGCCGCCTCTCCTCCGCTCACCGTCACCCGCCCGCTATCGCCGCCTCTACTCTGGTCACCACCACCCTCCTCTTTTTCGTTGCCGCACTCCCCACCGGGCCCGGCGGCAAGCGCTCTCGTTGGCGTTGCCTCTACTCTGCTCACCACCACCCGCCCGCTATCGCCGCCTCTACTCTGGTCACCACCACCCTCCTCTATTTCGTTGCCGCACTCCCCACCGGGCCCGGCGGCAAGCGCTCTCGTTGTCGTTGCCTCTACTCTGCTCACCACCACCCGCCCGCTATCGCCGCCTCTACTCAGGTCACCCTCACCCGTTTGACCACCTCCCCCGGTTACCCTTTCAATTCCTCCGACATGACTTCCGGCGGCGTCGCTCTATACTGGGACTTTGATAACATCCACCTGTCTGCGGCTCGGCTGGCCGCGCCCGCCGTGGGCGGCGGCGGTGTCCATGTCGGTGGCCGCACCGTTGACATGGACGCTATTGTGGCAGTCGCCCGTGCACACGGACGCGTGGACGTGAACCGGGCCTATGCGAACTGGGCGGCGTTTGGCACCCCCTACGCGGCTGTCCTCAATCGACACGCAGTGCAGCTGGTGCAGCTCTTTTTCCGAGGCCCGCACGGAAAGAACGGTGCCGACATTCGCCTCTCGATTGATGTTGCCGATGACCTCGCCCGCTTCCCGCACCTACACACGGTGGTTATCGTGGGGGGGACAGTGACTTCATTGCAGTTGCGCAGCACGTTCATGCACGAGGCAAGCACGTGGTGGGGGTGGGCGTTCGTGCCGCGACGAACAAGTTTTGGGCTCTTGCCTGCGACGAGTTTATTTGGTACGACGACCTCGTGGTGCAGCGAGGGGTACCGCCTGGAATGAGGGGGCTCAAGGCAGCGAGGGCGACCAAGGAGGGCGTACCGCCAGAGGAGGGGCCCTCTCCAGATAGTGATGAGCTGGGGGAAGGGGTGCCGGAAGCAACCACTGCCGCGCCGCGGCCGACGGGCGAGACGGCTGCCGTACCCAATGGCGCCAGCCTCGAAGCGCGGGCACGTGCTCTCCTCTGCCGTGCCATCCTTTCCGAAATGGAGGTGACCAAGCTCCCCTACGCACGCAAGGCGGCGATCAAGCCGCGGATGGCGCGGCTTGACGATCCCGCCGACCCCGTGTTTGGTCGTCAATCCCCCTTTTATACAGGCTTCAAGGATTGGCTTGGAGACTTGTGTGGGGACGTGTTCGTGTCGTCCCAAGGTGAATCCGGGCTCCCCGAGCTCCGCCTCGCGCCCGGGGCGGCGGAGCGCCTGGGCGTGGAGACCAAGGGCGAAGGCAAAGCCCCCACTGTGGCGACAGGGGCAAGGGCAGCGTCATCGGCTGCGTTGCGGACGGAGATGGCGTCGGAGGCGAAGGCGGGCGGCAGCCACTCGCCGGCAGTGTCGCCGCCCGCCAAAGCGGACTTGGCTGAAGACTCTCACGTAGGCGGCGAATCCCCTGTGAACGGCGAGGCGCCCGTGACTGACAAGGTGCCTCCAGACGACGAGGTTTTTGTGGATGGCGAGCTCTCCGTGACCGACGAGGTGCCCGTGACCGACGAGGTGCCCGTGACCGACGAGTTGCCCGTGACCGACGAGGTGCCCGTGACCGACGACGTGCCCGTGACCGACGACGTGCCCGTGACCGACGACGTGCCCGTGACCGACGAGGTGCTCGTGACCGACGGGGCGCCCGAGGACAGCGAGTGCCACCGTCTCTCCGGCGCCACGACGGCACCAATGATGGTGGCCGCCGCCGACGGCGCGGAGCCGGCGGGTAGCCCGCACGGCTGGCAGCCGCGCTGCCGCGGCGAACCGGCCAGCCCCCCGTCGTGGCACGCGTGGGTGAGTAGTAGCGATGGCACTCCTGAGGAGCCCCACCTGTCTATTTTCGACGCGCCGCGGCTGGACCGCCTCGATGGGGACGGCAGCCGCAGTGACTGCGGCGGGGAGCGTCGCTTTGTTCTGGTTGGCGGCCCGGCCGACGTCGCGACGGGCAGCGTTGGGGGCGGGACCTAGAGACGACCCGGCCGTGCGCGCCGCCGCCGCCTCTCTCCTCCCGCTCCCGCCTGCCCCTACCTGTCTGTCGCTACCGCTGGGGGTGGCACCCCTGCCTCGACTACGTTACTACCGCACCCGCGCCTCGGCGCGACGCCCCCCCCCCACCCCCCGCCCCCCCCGCTCGACGCTCCCGCCTCTCCGTGGTACTGCCCGCGCCCCGCGTGTCGCGTGGTCGGTCCGCCCCGCCGCCTGCCGGTCGGCCACGCCGCCCGCTGGCAAGCGGGTCCCCGCGCGCGGCACCGGCGCGGCGGTGCGGGCGGGGCGGGGTTTGCGCGCCCACCCGGGTCGTGGCCAGGGTGGTCGCGGCGGCCCCCCCCGAACCCCCCCGCGCCACGCCCGCCTGGCGCGCGCGGGGGGATGGGGTATGACGCCGCCGCTCCCGTGGCGCGCAGCCCGGCCCTGGTTTTGTCGTCCCGTCGGGGGAGGGGTTGGCGTGTCGCGCACGACAAGGCAGGTTTGTGTGCGTCGGCACGGCCCTGTCGAACACCCCCTCGTTTCCCTGTGCTCCGATACTGCAGCACCCCACTCGGTTCCACAACAGAGAGTTGCAAGCCGCCCCGCTCCCATGTCTCCACGCACTCTGCTCCCCCCCAAGAGCCAGCCGTACTGCGGCCGCACCGCCGACCACCAACCTAGTCGCCCCGTCCCATCCTATCACCCCAACGCCAGTGACGATATGACACGGAGGACTCCACCGCCACCGCAGCCTGTCCTCATCGCCGCCGCGCGCGCCGCGTGCGCCGCCCACGGTTGCCCCACTGCCCTCACGCATGCCGCATGGCAACAATCACCGCTGCCGCCGTCTCGTCGGCCACGGCATGGGCGGCGGGGACGAGGAGGCGGCCGCTCAGGGGGTACGCCGCCACCGCCGCCGCCGTGGCCGGCACCACCTGATCCGCTGAGCCTGCCACGATGAGGGCGGGGAAGCCGGCGTCGGCGAGGCGGGTGGACGGGCAGAGATGGCGGGGGCCTTGCCCTCAAAAGACACGTGGTTGAGGGGAGCCATGCATGGACAAGCGTGCTAGCGGAACAGCTCGAGGCTTCCTTTCTTCACGATGCGGGCGCGCCAACCACGCCGGTGCGTCACGTCCAACACCCGACCGTCCCCAGCGAGCCACCCGCGCCGGCACACCCCACTCCCCCCATCCCGCTCACGATCCCCACACGCGCCACTCACAAAAACCGCTGCCTGCCAAGCCGCTGGCACAGTCCCCGTGACAACAACGCCCACCGCCAAGCGATCCACAATTCGACCCCACCAAACATCCAAACACCAACGGCCAGGTGTTGCCCCAGACCCCCCGCCCCCCACGGGCCTCCTCCCCATCCACCCTAACTCTGCGTCGGTGCAGAGGTGCCCGGTGGCACTCCACCGCTTACACCATTAGGCGCCCCCGCCGAGCCGTTCCCGTCCGCCGCCGTGGCCGCCGCGGCCGCCGCGGCCGCCGCGGCCGTCGCGGGGACAATCCCGGTCGATGGCGGCGGCGGTGCCGACGGAGTCGCTGCCAACGCCGCCGCCGCCGGCGTGCCTCCCAGCACCGGCGCCGGCGCTGGGGCCTTGCCCCCTGCAGCCGCGGGCGACGCCCGTGGGGAGGCGGCCACAAAGGCCAGCCCCGCGCCGGCAAGCCCCGCACCCGCCAGCGCGCCAGCGTCGAGCCGCGCGAGCGCCGCTTCCGCCGCCCACCGGGTACCATAGTGCGCGGTCGGGGCCCCCCCAGGGCCGCGCTCCACTCGGTCCGCGTCGTAAAAGAGGGCCCGCACAGAGGGTTCGGGGGGGGCAGCCGCCCCCGCCGGCAGACTCAGCGCCAACGACCGAGGGCGGAGGTCCATGGACAGGCCCGTCCCATGGCCGCCGCCGCCGCCGCCGCCGCCGCCGCCGCCGCCGCCGCCGCCGGCAGAGCCGCCGCGCCAGCCAGCCCCACGACCACGGCCACGGCCGCGACCGCCCCCACCACGGAACGACGTCGGTGTCTTTCCCCCGACCGTGGCCGACGCGACTGACGTGTCCATGGCCCTCACACCCGCCGTCTCGGAACGAAGGGCGGCCATGCGCGCCTCAATGGCTGCCAGCTGGGCCTCCTTGGACAGGTGCTGCGTGCTCGCGGGCAACGGCGGCGCGGCGGCAGTGGATGGCACGGCAGCCGCACCGGCGGCGGGAGCGGGCACGGCAGCCGCAAGCGGTGAAGGCGCGGGGGTAGCGCCTCCCGCGGGCGCGGCCGCCACGCCACCAGCTGTCGCGGTAGTGGGGGCCGGCGAGGCGGCGCCGGGAGCGTGACCAGAGGGCGTGGCCGCCGCACCTCCAGATGGCGACGGCCCTGCGGCGGCCACGGGAGCGGCCGCGGGGGCGGTGGCGGCCGCCGACGAGGCAGCAGCGGCTACCTTGATAGTAGATGACAGCTTCGACTCGAGCGTCTTGAACTGCTCCAGCATCTTCTTCTTCTCTGCCGCGGACATACGCTTGCTACTGATGGCCGCCAGCATCTGCTTCTGAGCAGCCAGCTGCTCATGAATCTTGAGACCACCAGCAGGGACCACTACTTGCGGTGCTGCTGCCGACCCTGCGGCGGCGGCAGTTCTTGTCGCCGTGGCGAGTGCGCTGGCAGCAGGTGCAGAGGTACCCGCCGCACCCGGGACCACCGTAGCCCCCGACGCCGCACCGGGCTCCGCCGCCGCACCGGCCTGAGCAGCAGCAGGCGCAGTCCCCCCCCCCTCGGCGGCGGCCTTGAGCCGCGCCTCCTTGGCCGCTGCAATCTCCGCCCGCTTGCGCGCGTTGACCTCTTCCGCCTCAGCCTCAGTGAGCTGGCGGCCGACGCCCCGAGCACCGGCGGCGCCCCCACCGCCCGGCCCCGCCCCAAGGGGCACGCCTCCGTGCCGACCGGCCACGCCGTGGCCACCACCATTGCCATACGGTGAGGCCCCGCCACCGCCGCTGGGCAGCCCGCCGCCGCGGAACGGCGAATGACCGGCCGCGGCAGCCCCAACCCGCCCCCCACCACCACCGACGGCGGTCGCGGTGCCTCCCCCAGCGCCTGCACCCGCGCTGCCAGACCGCCCCCCCCGACCGCCGCCACCCACATCGTCCGAGTAGTCGCCCTTGGATGCCCAGTGCAGCCGCACGTGGCGATTGCCCATCACCGCCTCCACCGACTCGTACGCGCGGGACGCCGAGTCGGGGGCAGCGAACTCCACCACCGCCCGGTCTGGGCGGGTGGACGGCCGCAGCTGAATCCCGCTGACCGCGCCAAATCGGCTAAAGTAGGAGAGGATGGCGTTGACGTGCAGCTTATCCGCGGGCACGTTCTTCACAACGAGCGCTGACGGGAAGGTCCGGCCGCCGGGGACACCACCACCACCGCCACTGCCACTGCCACCACCACCGCCACCGCCACCACCGCCACCGCCACCGCCACCGCCACCGCCACCGCCACCGCCACTGCTGCCGAGCGCGGCCACGGCACCAGCACCGCCCCCCCGGTGGCTGCCGCGATCACCTACACCCCCAGCGCGCACGGGGACGCCCCCAGTGTACGGGCCCGCCGCTCCCACAGCCCCACGAAGCAGGGGTGTCACGCGCGCACCGCCAAACGCGCTGCCGCCACCGCCGCCACCACTCGCGCCGCTCATCCGGCCGTGGTACCCCCCCCCCCGGCGGGGGGTGCCCGCGCCAATAGACGCCGGTGGCGGCGGTGGTGGTGGCGGCGGCGGCGGCATGCCGGCCGGGAAAAAGTGGGGCGGCAGGGGTGGCGCACCGCCCGGGAAGCCGCGCATCCCAAATGGTGCCCCCGGTGGCGCGCCCGCGACGGCACCACCCGCGGCGCCGCCGCCGGCGGCCGCGCCGGAAGCACCCGACGCGACAGCGCCGCCAACGCCGACGGGGGCTCCCCCCGCACCAGACGACGCGGCGCCCGCGGCGGCCATGGTCATCATCTCAAGAAACTCACGCGACGGTGGCGGCAGGCTCATCATGCCCGGCGGCGGCGGCGGGATGCCCGGGCCCATGGCAAAGGGCGGCACCGGCCGCCCGGCGGCACTCGCGGCCGGCACCAGCGCGGCGCCCTTAGCCGCCCCCCCCGTCGCAGCCTTCTTCCGCGGCGACGAGGACGCGAGGCCGCCACCCGCGCCGCCACCGCTGCGGTCCCCGCCGCCACGGCGGCCGTCCTCTTCCCGGTGACCCCCGTCCTCGGGGCGGCGGCGCTTGTGCGCGCCCCGGGACTGGTCACTCGCGCGCGACGCACGGATGCTGTCGCGCAGGTCCCCGCCGCCGCCGGGCGCGGCGCGTGTCCGATCGCGGTCCCGCTCGCGGTCCCGCTCACGGTCCCGCTCGCGGTCCCGCTCCCGCTCCCTGTCGCGCTCCCGGTCGCGCTCCCGGTCGCCCCCCCGCTCGCCGCGCCGCTCCCCGCCGCGGTCGTCCCCGCGCCGCTCCCCGCGGTCGTCCACCCCGCCGTGACGCGAGGCTGCGCCGCCACCGCCGCTGCCCGTCGATTCCCTCCGGGAGCCCCGCCGATCATCGCCGCCACTGCCACCGCCGCCACCCCCGCGGTGGGGCTGGTTCACTACCGGCACCACCGCCGATGGCACGTATGGTTCGGCCATGGTAGGATCCACCGCGGGGGCGGCGGCTCCCCCCCCGGCTGGCGCCGGTGCTGGTGCCGCGGCCGCCACGGCCGCGGGCACCACCGGCGACGCCGCGAGAGCCGCCGCCACAGCCGGGACAGCCGCCGCTTGTGGCGCGCCGCCGCCAGGCGCGACGCCCCCCGCCCCCCCCCCCGAGACCCTGTCAATCGCGGTGAGCAGGGCGTCGACAAACATCCCCGCCTTGGGCTGCCCCAGAAAGTCCTCGAGGTCCTCTGTGGCGCGGGCCCGCAGCGCTGCCCGCCCCGCCGCCGCATCCGCGTGCAGCTCATCCGCGTGGTTCTCCACAAGGGCAACCACGTAGGTGGCGAGCGCCTCGGGCTCGCCCTCAAAATGCATGCGGCGGAGCTCCGCCACGGCCCACGCGTGGAGGGGGGCATTTGCGACATCGTCGTCCACTTCAGCGCCCGCAGCAGCATCGGTCGATGCCATGGCAGGCGCGATAGAGGAGTGGCGGGGGGGGGCACGCGGGGGGGGGGTGAGGGAAGGGCCGCGAGGGCGGGCAACAACAAAAGCGGGGGCTACGGTGACGGCGAGCAAAGGGAATACCGCGGGGGAGAACGGGAGACGGCGGAGAGACCGAGGCCCAAGGATCGTCGACACACGACGGAGTGGACCGGAGCCTCAGCGGCCCGGCGCGGCCGACACGGCACGCGGTGACCGAGCGGCAGCGCCGCACCGAGCCTGAAAGAAAAAAAAAGGGGGGTATAGACGCAAACAGCACCGCGCACCGGCACCAGCAGCAGCAACAGCAACAACAGCAGCAGCAGCAGCCGCGACAAGGGCGTCGTCACAGCGGCGGTCGGCGCGGTGCACAGCGACGCGCGTTGCCGCCGCAACGCCGTGTTCCCGCTCCGCGCGGTGGCACACGGTGGAGTGGCCGGAGCCGCCGGCCGGAGGTGGTCCAGCGCGCACGTAAACGCACAAAAAAGGCGGCGGTGCACAAAGGCCAAACGGGTGGTGACGGGTCCACAATTGGGAAGAAACTTTAAAGGAGGCCCCCCCAGGACATCGACTGAGTTGGCCGACGAGTTTTTTTATGAAGTCTAGAACAATTGCGGTCATCGATCCAAGTTTGACATTTGAAGTACAGGTCCATCAGAGAAGCGGCCAGGAGCGGTCAGTCCCTTTTGGCGGGAACCCGAACGGTGCGAAAACGCGGATGCACAGTGTGTCTAGGACCTTTTGAGCGCCTCGGCGCGAAGGCACGGTGTCGCCGCCATGCCATGCACTGGCACGCCGCCCGGTCTCCTCCCACCTCGCCCCTCGGCGCCGCACGTCGGGGCCTACGACTCGGTTGCATGCTGGTCACACGACGGGCTGCCGCGTTCGTGCGCCTGTTTTTCTTCCCTTTCATCCGTTCCCTTTCTTGCAACCCCTGCCGTCTGGCCCCTCGTCGCTTACCCTTCCCGTGCTCCCTGCCACTTTCGCGCCTTGGACGCCATCGCCTCGCTGCCGCCGACGACACCCTCCGAGGCTGCGTCCTTGGCGGCGGCACTTCCGGCGTTGCCCCCCCTCCACCATGGCGCCCTATGGCGCCCCCCCTGCGGTGTCCCCCGCCCCCCTGTACATGAAGTCCACCCTCGGCTCGGAGCACTTTGACGTGGAGGACCTCGAGTCCCTTGCCGCCGACCGGCTGACGGTGCTCAAGGCGGGCGACGATGCGCGTGCGGCAGCCGCCGCGGGGGAGGCCACCGGTGCCACCGCCGCCGCCGCTGCGGCGGCCGTCGCGGAGGCGATGCGCGTGGCGGAGCGGGAGACAAAGCTTGCTCTCCCCGCGTCGGCCACCCCCGCCGCCGCCCGCGCGTGGCGGCTGACCGACGAGGCCGGCCACTTTGTGCTGCGTCTCGCCCTGTGCAAGACGCCGGACTCGCGGGCGTGGCTCCTCAACCGGGAGGTGGAGCTCTTCCGCATGCGCCTCGCCGCCGCGGGCGTGGCGGTGTGCCTCGCGACGCTCGCCGAGTCGGGCGGCGCGCCGCGCATCCGGCCCATCCCCAAGGCCGAGGTGGACGCGCTCCGGGGCCCCCTCGACGCGGTCGCCCGGGGGCCCCGCTACGGCCGCACGGGGGACACGGCGACGACGCGGTATTTTGGAGTGCCCTTTGAGGCGGTCACGTCGCTGGTGCGTTCCCGCCGCCTCTTCCTCCGCGGCGGCGAGGCCTACTTGCCCGAGAAGCACCTCATTGACGTTGTCGTGACGCACTTTCGGCTCAACCTGTCGGCGGGCCTCGTCGCCGCCTCCCGCGCCGTTGGCCGAGCCGACGCAGACGCCCGCATGCGCCCCGTCCTCGAGATGCTCCGCGCACGGCAGCTGGCGGCGACCGCCACGGGCCGCCCGGCCTTTGTCGAGGCCGACGGGGTGGACCGGATCTCGCTGCCGCAGCTGGCCGAGGCCATCCCCGCCATGCCGCTATGCATGCGCAACATGCTTACCGCCCTGCGAGACGACCACCATCTCCGCCACGGCGCGCGGATGCAGCTGGGCCTCTTCCTCAAGGCCTGTGGCCTGACCATGGACGAGTCCCTCACGCTGTGGAAGGCGGAGTTTGGCCGCGGGACCATCACCGCCGAGAAGTTTGACCGCCAGTACGCATACAACATCCGCCACTACTACGGCAAGGAGGGTCACCGCAAGTCCCTCAACGCGTTCTCGTGCACCAAGATTATGGGCGAGCGCCCTGGCGCGGGCGAGCACCACGGATGTCCGTACCGGGAGCTGGCGCCGCCGCGCCTGCGGGCGCGGCTGCTCGAGGCGGGCGCTCCCGCGGGGGCGGCGGTGGACGCGATCGTCGCCACCGCGGGCGCGGGGCACTACCAGCACGCGTGTGGGGCGTGCTTTGAGGCGACGCAGCCAAAGGCGGTGGTGCCGCCGCCGCCGACCTCGACACCAGAGGGGGGGCCCGAGGGGGGAGCGGCGCCGGCGGGGGGGGCGGCCGCCGCGGCGGCAACCGCGGGGCCCGCCTTCGTGCCCACCCACCCCAACGAGTACTTTGTTGAGGCCCGCCGGCGGCGGTGTGCGCCAAAGCCGCTGTCGCCGCCGCTGCCGCCGTCATCGCCGCCGCCGTCGGCGTCGGCGTCGCAAGAGGCGACGACCACCATGGAGGTGGACGAAGAGGTGCTCGGCGGGGGTGCGGGCGGGCCGGGGGGGGGGTCGCCCCCGCCACCGCCCCCCCCACCACCGCCACCGCCGCCGGCAGACGCTGACGCTGCCGCCACCGTCGTGGATGAGGAGGGCGGCGGGGGTGGTCACGGTGGCGGTGGCGGTGGCGGCGCACCGGCGGCGGCAGCGGTGGCGGCGAATGATCCCCTACCTCGTGACCTACCGGCCGAGGCGTCGGGCGTGGCCGAAGCTACCGCCGCACCTGACGCCGCCGCCGCACCTGACGCCGCCGCCGCACCTGAAGGCGCCGCCGCACCTGAAGGCGCCGCCGCACCTGAAGGCGCCGCCGCAGCTGACGCCGCCGCCGCAGCTGACGCCGCCGCATCGGCGGGCGCCGTCGGCGGGCCATCTGTGCCGGTCCGGGCGGCCGCCGGTGGGGCTGCCGCCGCGGACGCAGCGCCCGCCTGTTCCGTCGACGTGCTCGCTGCGGCCACGCCTTCGGCCACCCCCACCGCCACCGCGACACCTGCCGCCGCCGCCACCGACGCCACCGACGCTGCCGGCGCGCCCGCCGCCACGCCGGCCGCACCGGCCGCCGCGGCAGCCGCCGACGCGGCCGCACCTGCCGCCGACGTGCCCACCCCCACGCCCGCCACCGACGGGGCGGCGGCGATGGTGGACGCCGCTGGTGACGGCGGCGGCCCGCCCCGCAACGACGCTGCCGCCGACGGCGGGGCGATGGACGTGGACGCAGGCGCCGGCGTGGCGGCAGAATAAACGAAACCGGGGCGCCCGCGGGTCGGGCGTTCGCCCGCGCGTGCGCGCGCCGCGGTGTCTGCGTGTTCCCCCTCCTCCCCGCGCCCCACCCCGGTGGGAGATTCGGCACACGTCCACCCCCGGTGGGGGCTCGAACCACCGCGTTTGCCGCCCCGGGGGTGTGCCCCCACCCCCCCCATGCCCAGCCTTCACCGGCACGAGTGGGTCCACGCTCCGCGCCCCCCCACACACGGTGCCTCCTCGAGTAGTACTCTCCCCTCCCCCCAGCGCGCCACCACCACCCCCCCCCGCGTCGCCGCCGCGGCGGTCCCCCCCCCCCCATCCATCGCCACCACCGCGGCGGCGGCGGCCGGGTCCGCCGCGGCCAACTCCGCCACCACCCCCCGAACTGCGTCCGCGACGGGCACGCCCGCCGCGAGCCGTGCCACCACCCCCGCCGACAGCAGGTGCCGCAGCAGCTGGTCGCCGTCCCCCGTCACCGCCGCCGCGCCCGCGGGGGTGGCGTAGAAGCCGGCGCCGACGAGCGGCGCGTCCCCGACCCGGCCGGGGGGGGCAAACTCCGCGCCGCTCGTGGCGGTGCCGACGGCGAGGCCGCCAGCGGCGTCGCGGACAATCAGGCCTACCGTGTCGGTGTGGGCCATGGGGGGGGCTCCACCGCCGTCGCCGCCGCTGCCGCCGCCGCCGTCGCCGCCGCTGCCGCCGCCGCCACCGCCGCCGTTGGTACCTCCACACGCGCCGCCACGGTGACCGTCACTCGGGGCATGGCCGTCCACCTCCCCCCCCCCCCACCCGCCAGCCCCGTCGCGGCGGCCCGCCGCCCCGCCGCCGCCGCCTCTGGCGCCGCCACGTGCGCCTCCCACCGCCGGCGGGCGTGGGCCGTGAGGGTGGCTTCCCCCCCCCGGCCGTCCACCCCCCCCGCCAGCCCCGCGGAGACCGCCCAGTCAAGGGCGCCCGTGCCCACCAGCATGGGCGGCGGCGCCTTGCGCCCCCCTATGCCTTTGCTCCCCCCCCCGCGGCGAGCGCCGCGGCAAGCGGCATGGCCGCCCGCACGCCCGGCACGGCGGCGACGGCGCCGAGGGCGCCATCGCTGCTCATCAGCGCTGCGTCGAGGGAGAGGCCGCCGTCGGCGCGGGGGAGGCCGCCGTAGCCGACCGACGTGACCGTCGGGTCGTGCTCGACGGCGGTGACGCCCGCGGCGGTGGCGGCGGCGGCCGCCGCGCCGGCAGAGACGGCCGCGGCGGCGGCTGTCACGGCGGTGGCGCCAAACGGCCAGGTGGCAATGGCCGCAAAGCCAGGGGGGGGGAGAGGGGGGGGGGGAGTGCAGGCACCGTCTCGACCACGGGCGCATGCGCATCCATTTAAAGCTCTGTCAGTGGGCTACGGGGGTGGCATAGGGGGGGCAGCAGCAGAAGGAGAGAGACGATGAGACCGAGGGCGGTGGGAGGCACAGGAGCGAGGGTGGAACCAGACGAGAAAGTGGGGTGGGGGGGAGGAAAGGCGGCGGCGGCGAGGCAGTGGAGGACGCGCGGAGCGAGGGAATCGGACGCAGGGTGACGGCAGACGTCTCTGTCGCTTGCAACAGATCATCCTTGATTCGCGATCGTCGTGACCGCCGTGGCACTGTCGGATCTCGGTCGCCCGGGGCGGGGCTCGGGGAAGAGAGTGGATCGGCGGCGGCCGCGGTGAGTTGGTTCAGCGGCCGGCCAGCGTGGGGCGCCCCGCGTGCGGCTGTCCCCCCTGCGTTGAGAAGTATGCGGCTTCCTGGGAGGATCGGGGGAGGGGCGGGTGCGGTTTGTGCCGGGGTGGTAGTGGTGCGCGTGCATCAATGGCGCGCTGGCGGAGTCGAAAGGGAGAGGCAAGGAATGGGACGGGGGTTGGGGGGGGAGGGACTATTTGGATATACCTGGTGGGGGATGGGTCATGTCGCTGAATGGGAGCGACCACGGCCGGCCACCGCCGCCGCCACCGCCGCCGCCGCCGTCGCCGCCGCCGCCGTCGCCACCGCCGCCGCCGCCGCCGCCGTCGCGCGCCCGCCGCAGCGCGGTGGCTGCCACGGCGCCACCGTCTGGGCGGTCGGCCGAGCGGCGGGGCGAAGAAAGATGAGGGAGGTGACGGCGTCGCCGGCAGTGGCGACGACAGCGACGGCGCTGCCCACACGGCGACCGCCGCCGCCTCTAGCGGCCTCAGCTACGGCCGCCGCCGTGGTCAGCGGTTGCCATTCTCCTTTCCCCTCCCCGCCTGGAGGTGGCAGCAACAAGGGCAACGGCCGCGTCAGCGGCAGTCACCCTCCCGACCGTGCGGGCCGTCTCGCCGACGTAAGCGGAAAGAGACCCCTGCAGTCGGTCTCAACAGGTCCGACCAACCCGGACGCTCTCCCCCCCACCCCCCCCCGCTGGCGTCGGCGATTCAACTGGCGCGCAGCAGCGCGACGGCGGCATGGATCCACCGATGGCGGCTGGCGTAGGAGTACGGTTATAGGTACGAGGCGTACCATGTTGGCGGCTTTCACCACCTGCGGCAGACGACGCCTCTGCTGACTGGCGGTGGTGTACAGTAGTAGGTGGACGCCTGACTCGAATTTCTCAGTTAGGATTGCGTGGCCAGCTGGCGGCAAGATTCTGAAATTAGCGCGATCACACTGGCCCCAAGTGGTAGACTGGCAGTCGCGGCGAGGTGTGCCTGCCGCCGCCCCCTCCCCACTGTCTGTCGCGGGCAGTCCTCGGGCTGGCAGCCGCCCACGAGCCGCCACGCCGCGTTCGCCGACGGGCAACGGCCCGTGGGCCCTCTCGGCCGCGGCGCCGCCGCGCGCACGCCGCCCCCATCGTCCGCCACCATATTTTTTTTTTTCCCTTGCGTCACGACCCCCCCCCCCCCCCCCCCCTCCCGGTGGCATCGCCGTCGGCGTCTGCCGCCGACTCGGCGGCGGTACGGGACGGGACGGGACGGGACGGCGGTGGGGGTCGGGCACGCCCGCCCGCCCGCCCGCCCGCCGCGACGCGGCTGCCCGGCTGCTCCCTCTCGCGGTGCTCGTCACCAGCGCGGCGACCGGCGCGCTCCCCCCCCCCCCCGGCGGCCGCTGCCACGGGCGGGCTGTGGCGGTGACGTTTTTTTCTGTTGTGAGCTGTGCTTGGGGTGTGGCGGCCTTGCTTTGGGCCTGCCCGCTGCGCTGAACGCCGCTGCCGGACTGCCCCGCGTGGTCCGAGACACCCGACCGGACCAGGACGTTTTCCCCGCCCCCCCCCTCCCCCCCCGACCTATCGTCCTGGTCCGAGACGCCCGCCCGAACAAGTAATTTTTCTCCCTTTCTCCCTCGCCCGCTCCCCCCCCCCCACTCGCCGTGGGCTGGACAGATCCATGGCAGCACCGTCTGCGGGCGCCGCCGCCGCTGTCGCCGCCACTGCCGCCGAACGACCGCCGCTGCGGCTGCTGGATGGAGCGCCCGACGGGCGGACGGCCGACCCGCGCTACCGCCCGCCGGCGGTGGCGGCCCCCACCGCCGCCGCGTCTGGGGCGCCCGCGGGGCCCGCGGTTGCCCCAGAAAAGGCTGTTGTTCTTGCTGGCGACGGTGGCGGCGGCGGCGGCGGCGGCGGCGGCGGCGGCGGCGGCGGCAGCGGCGGCGGCAGCGAAGGCGGAGGCGGGGGCGGAGGTCGCGGCGGTGGCCCGCCGCTGCCATCTGCGGCGTCGGCTGCCGCCCGTGCGCGAGCGGTCGTGTCTGCCGCCCGCGCCGCGCGCGCCGCATCGGCCGCGGAGCGGATGCGCATCGCCGAGGCTGTCCAGGATGCAGAGGTGGCGGCTGCGGTGGCCAAAGGCCACATTGGTTGCGGCGGCGGCGGTGGCAGCGGCGGCGGGGGCGGCGGCGCCGGCGCCGGCGGTGGGCGCTTCCATCCACCTGACGCGCCCGTGCGGCTCGGCCTGGCCCCCACCGTGGTGCCGCCCTCCCGCCGCGCGTCCGTGTCGTCGGTGGGTCCCGCGTTGCACCACCGCCGGTCGGGCTCCTTCCCTGTCGCCCAGTCGACGTCAAGCCCCGTGCTGCTGGGGGGGCGGCGGCTCGATGGGCCACCCGCGGGGCCGCCGGCGTCGCCCGTGGCGCTGCACCTGCGGTCTGCAAGCGCAGCCACATATGGGGCCGGGGGGGCGGATGCTTTGGGTGGGGGTGGCAGCGGCGCTGGGGGGGTTTCATCACGGCTCTTGGGGGTGAACGCGTCGGGGGTGGGCGCGGGGGGGGCCGCGCCGCGGCCGTCGTCGAGCGTGACATCGGGGTTTGTGCCGCTGCCGCTGAGCATCGCGGCGTCGTCGGTGGTGGCGGGCACTGCCACCACCGCCGGTACGGGCGGCGATGGCTGGGGTGGAGGCGCAGCGGCCGCGGCAGAGGTGCGCACGCTCAAGGCGCGCTGCGGCAAGTTGTCCCTCGCAGCCCGGTCGGCGGCCAAGGAGCGCGATGCGGCCAACAACCGAGCGGCGGCGCTGGCCGCTGCCGCTTCTGCTGCGCGCACCGCCGCGGGTCACGCGCTGGACGTGCTGCAATCGGGACCCTCGCGGACGTCATCGTCGACGACCGAGGAAGGCGTGCAGGGGGGGGTGGCCAATGGGGACGGCGGGGGGGGGGGGCGGGGGGGGGGACACGACGACGCCTCTGTTGGTCGAGCCACCGCACACGTGCGTGCGGTTGTCCGTGCGCTGGATGGCGCTTGGGGGCTGCTGTCAGCGGCTGACGGCTCGACGCTGTCTGCGGGGCGGTGGCGGGCGGGCGTCAGCGAGCGTTCTGCGTCCACCGATGGGGACGATCCACCGCCAGCGCCTTCGCCGCTGCCGCCTCCGACGGGGGGGGGCGGCGTGGGGGCGTCTGTTAACGTCCCGTCGGGGCCGTCTGAGGTGAGTGGCGGCCTCCCACCGCTGCGGGGCTCTTTCTCCACCCCCTCGCTTGGCGGTGCGGCCGCTGGGGTGCCGCCCGCTGGCGCGGGTGGCAGCGCGAGTGCCGCTGGCAGCGTCGATGGTGTGATGGACGACGCGTCCGCGGCGCTGGCGTCGGCCGCTGCGCTAGCGGCGGAGGTCACCGCCCTCCGCGAGCAGCTGCGGACGGCGAAGAAGACGATTGGTCGGCTCGTTCGGGACCGTTCGCACGGGTGGAAGGCGGGCGGGGGGTCGGTCGTTGGTGACCGCGTGGCGCGGGGGGGGGGGAGTATCGTCAACGGCGGCGGCGGCGGCGGCGGCGGCGGCGGCGGTGGTGGTGGTGCTGCTGGTGGTGCTGGAGGTGGTGTTGGTGCTGGTGGCGGTGGTGGTGGGGGTGGTGCTGGTGGCGGCGGTGCTGCAGGTGCCGACGCCGGCAGCAACGCCAGCACACTAGGCGCCCCTGACTTTGTTTTACCTGGCCCGCCCAGCTCGCTGCGCGGCACCCCGAGCCGCGGCGCACCAGCGGCTGCGCCGGCCGCGGCGCCTGCGGTGGCTGGCACAGCCCCTGTGGGGGGCCGGCGGACGCCCGCGCCGAGCGACGCGGGCGGCTTCCCCCCCGCTTCGCGAGGGCCAGACGCCTCGACCTCCTCCTCGGACCGGGTGCACCAATGGCGGGCTTCTGCAGCGGCGGCGGCCGCCGCGGCGGCGGCAGCGGCGGCGGCGGCGGCGACGTCAACCGACACGGAAGCCGCCGTGTCGGCGGCGAACACGGCCACCCCCTCCCCTCCCGCCCGCGGTGGCGCGCCGTCAGGGGCGCCCGCCGCGGCGGCGATCGCGGCGAGGCGTCCGCCTGCGGGCGCTCCCCCAACCCCCCCGAATGGCGATGGGGAGACCCCACGGAGCACGCCGCCCCCCCCCCCCCCCCCCCCCGGTGCGACGGCGGTGTGCGACCTGCGGCGGGGCTCCCTCCCCGACCGGGGGGCGCCCGTCCCAGGGGCCGGGCTTCCGCCGTCGCCGCCCGGCGCGGCGGACCGCTTCCCCATTGCCCCCGTCTCGCCGCTCCTGTCTGGCCGTGGCAGCAGCAGCGGTGGCGGTGGTGGTGGCGGTGGCGGTGGTGGTGGTGGTGGCGGCGGCGGCGGTGGCGGCAGCGGTGGCGGCGGCGGCAGCGGCGGGTCGGGGCGGCTCGTGTCGAGGAGCGGCAGCCAGCTGTCACTCGCGTCGTCGCGGCTCGAGGCGCTGGGCGAGGCGGTGCTCGCGCGCGCCGCCCGCCGGCTGTCCTCCCCGTCGGTGCGGCGGTGTAGGGGGCTACGGGGGCTCCTCGACGACTTGTAGGAGGCGGGGGGGACGCGTGGGGGGGGGGGGATGTCGGTCCGCACGGCCGGCAGTGGGGGGGATGCGCCGGGGGCGGCGCCAGCGCGCGCCCGTGACGATTGCTTGGCCTCCACTTTTTTCCTCTGCCATCGTGCCTCTGGTTGCCCGCTCGCCGCGCCCGCCGCCGCGAGCCCACCGCCGCCCGGCCACCGCATGGATGGTTCGTGTGTGTGTACACCCGGTGGGCGTGGTAGCGGGGCGAGTCGATGGTTTTCTGCCTGTCCAGGCCGTGTCTGGCGCGCCGGCGGGTCGTCGACGCAGTGCCGCGGTGCGCGGCTGGGTGGGCGCCCCCCCCAAGTCTTTATGTCCGTATCAGACCCCCTGGATAATGGCCTGGTACCAGGTCCCGCGGGCGGCGGTGGCGTGCAACGGGGTCACCTCAACCGCCCCGGGCGGGAGAGGGGGGAGTCGGAAACCGCCGGTGACCGGCCCGCCCACGTCGGCGTCGCTTTCATCCATCTTCTGCCCCCCCCCCCCCTGCCCCGCCCCAACTCCCGAGCCCCCGTCTCTTGCCCAGCCTCACGACTCCACGGTGCGTCCCCCTTGAGGAGCAGTTGAGTCAGATCGACCGCCTCACCCCCCTCCCCCCCGTCCTCCCTCCGCGAAGGAGCGCACGGGGGCCCCTTACCATTGGCCGTCGAGCCGGCGGGTGAGGTCAAAGTGCGGGATGTTGGTGCTGATCTGCGTCTGCTGCGTGTGGCCCGCCTCGTGCAGCGTGTCGCGCATCCGCACGAGGAGCTCCGCGTAGGTCATGCTAGCCCAGGCGCGCTCCGGCCCCGCCCCCTCAATCGAATTGACGAACGCGTACGTCATGGCGCCCGTCGCGATGCCGCCGTCCGTGCGCGCGTCCGACGCGGTGCCCGCGTCGGCACACGCCGACAGGGATATCGCCAGGCCCGCCGACCGTGCCGAAGGCGCCGCGTGGGACGCCCGCAGCGCTAGCTTGGCCGCCGGCAGCGGACGGCCGGTGGACGCCGAAATGGCCGCCTCGGCCGCCGACGTGCGGGGGCGGTGACGGTGGCGGGAGCCGCGGCGGTGGCGGTGGCGGCCGTGGGAGTCGTCGCCACGCTGGCGGCCGCGGCGGTCGACGCCGTCCTGCTCCTCATTGCTGGGGTGCGCCGACCCACTGGCAGGCGCCCGCAGCCGCGCGCCCGCCGGCTGGTGCGGCGCGTCCCCGCTGCTCGGGCTGCTGGCCGTCCCCCCCAGCGCCGAGAAGTTGATCGACCGGGTGCCGCGCCCGACGGCGGCGACCCCCCCCGTCAGTGGGACGGGAGAGAAGACGTAGGGCAAGTCCACGGCCGTCGCGCTGTGGCACGCATCAAACAGAACAAAGATCCGGACGCCCCGTGGGAGGGGCCGCACCAGCACGTCGTGCAGCGTGTCGTCAATGATGACGCCCGCGGTGGCGTAATCGACCGGCACGATCGCCTCGTCAAAGCCATCCTCTTCATCCCCCGAGGTATCCACCACGCGCGTGCCGTGGCCCGCAAAGAACACCAACAGGGAGTCGCCCGCAGTGGCGCCCGCCACCAGGTCCCGCATGGCCTCCAGGATGGCCGCCCGCGTCGGTATGCCCCGCAGGCGCGTCTGCCGGAGGTCGTGCGTGACGGGGTCATCGGTGAGGACCGTCAGGTCGGCGGGATCAAAGCCAAACTTGGTCGTCAGCAGGTACCGCATGATGCGCACGTCGGTGGTCGGGCCCGCCAGAGCTGCCCGAGGGTCGTCCTTGTAGCCGGCGCCGATGAGCAGGGCCTTGCGCGCGAGTGGGCGCCACCGCGATGACGCGGCGTAGCGGGGGGGCTTGGCCGCCTCTGCCGCCACCGCCGCGGTCGGCTGCGCGCTGACAGACAGGTGGACAGTAGGCGGCGCGTTGGGCGGTTGCTCAAAGCGGGGAGACGGCAAGCGGTCGAGGCCAAACGACGGTATGGGGGGGGCAACGGGAATTGCCGACGCGCCGTCGGGGCACGGGTCGTTGTAGCCGGGGGGGGGGTCCCTCCGCCGCCGGATGACCACCGAAGCGGGCACCCTGCCGGGTTCGGACCGCGGGGGGGCGCCCGTTCGCCGCCGGTGGGGCCGGGGCGGGCGGCTGCCGGCCCCGCCACGCCGGTCGGACCGCCGCCCGTCCCGGCCGTGGCGGCCGCTGCGGTGGTGGCCGCCGTCGTCGGGTGCGGCCGCCACGTCACCGCGGCGAACGTCCAAGCTGCGGGAGCGGCGGCCGCCGCAGCCCGCCGACTGCGGCCCGAGCGCACGGTCCAGCCAGTGCACTTCGGGGGCGCCACCCGGACGGGTGCTTTGCCTCCCGCGCCGTTCGGTCGGGTTGTTGTCCCTTGTGGGGGAGCCACCGCCGGGGGACCTACCACTAGTGGCCCCCACCGACCGGCCCCGGCTGCGGGAGCGACGGCTGTGGGGCACGTGGTCGGCGGGCGGCCCGGCGAGGAGCTCCCGTGACCGGCTGCGGTGCTTTACGCCCAATTTCTCCCGCGGGGTGTCTACCCCGTCCCCTGTCGCGCCCGCCGTCCCGCCCTCGTCGACGCGCCGCCGCGGCGGCAACGACGCGGGTAGCGCGTCCGCTGCGGCAGCGGCCGTCGCGTGCCGCGGCGGCGGCGGCGGCTCCCACCCCGCGTCCGAGTGGGGCGGATGCCGCCAAAGGGTGGGGTGGTAGTGCGGCTCTGGGTAAATGACGGGCAGGGCGGCCGTCGCGCCCGCGTCAGCGCCCGCACCCGAGGCGGCGGCGGCGGCGGCGGCCGCCTCGGCCGCCTCTGCCGCATCGGCCGCTGCCGCCGCGGCGGCGGAGGCGGCGGCCAGGTTCTCCGACGCGATGCGCGCCTCGTGGGCGGCCGACGGGGTGTAGGCGGGGAGGGCGGTCGTGTCAAAGGGGTGGGTGGAGAGGGTGGCCAGCGCGGCCACCGCCGAGGCGCTCAGGGCTGACGTGTCTGCCGCGGAGGGGGGGGGGGGGGAACGCAGGGGGGAGGGCGGTGGGGGGGAGGGTGGTCCCGGCCGCCGACCGCCGCGTCCGTCGGCTCGTCGGCGACGTGCAGCATCGTTTGGGTCGTGGCTGCGGGGATGACACGCCAAGGTAGGGGTGGCATCCGCGGGAAGGAGGGAGGGGGGACGACGGGGGAGAAGAGGACGCGCACCGTGGTCGTCGGACAAAGACGCGTGCCGCGGCGGGTAGGGAGTGGGCAACGGAGTGGCCGACGCCGGCACTCGGGGGACACGCTAAGACCCGGCGAGAGAGGGAAAGTCGGAACAAACGGGGTGTCGCACGCTGTGGGCGCAGGATGGACGAGAGCAACTCATGATGCGGGGGCGTCAACTCCCCTTGCAGGTGCTCGACGGGCGCGGTTGGATGGAACGACGTCGGCTGTGCTGGGCCTCGCAGTTCGTGCGTCAGAAGAGGTTGGGTGCGGGTGCTGGCAGTCGTCTGTACATATGTTTCCACGTGATGTGTGCCGCGTTGCCCATCGCAGAGCGCGCGAGATGCAGTCGTTTGGAACGAGGACACTGCATTGATAGGTGACAGTCCCATTGGATGCGGGGTGATGGAAGGCAGCCACACTCGGTTCGCCGCGGCGCCGACGCTTGTGGCATGGATCACGCACCCAGGCACGTAAAATCTCGTCAGCGTGCAGACTTAATTTGTGCATTCAAATGCAATTCTTCTCACAAGTCAATCGTATCCAGTGTGACTGACACCAGCACGAAACGGGGGCTACAAGGATCAAGACAGTGTACATGCATGCGGACCATGCCCTTCCATTGGCTACCACCAGATGAGTTGACTGAACGATGGGTTTACTGTCAGCGTCCATAGCGGGGCCGTCTCGCATGGATCCACAGCTTTCCAAAGCGCCAATCGTGTGTCTCAGAAGCGGGTGCGCGCGCTGGCACAGGCCGCTGGGCTGGGGCCTTTGAGCAGAACCCCACCATACCCTTCTTACATACATTCGTGGCAGTGGCGTGGTGGGCGCGAACGCGGCACGTCGTCGACGACCACCCTTCCTGTCCTCGTCGGCCCGTGGTGCCTACGGTTGTGGGGGTCGCCGTCCAGTCCGCCTGGATAAAAACCTTCCCCTCGAGCGCACGCGTGCCAGCCGCGGCAGGCGGCCACGTACCGCTGATCCCTGTTCCTCTTCCCCACCATGGTGCGGATCCGCAGAAGCCGGCGGTCGCTGCCCGCGGCGGCCGCCGTCGTTGGCGTGGTGACCACTGTTGCCGCGGTGCTGCTGCTGGCGCTGGTCGTGTGCACGTCCCCGTCGCCCGCGGCGGCTGTAGAGGCTGCTGGGGACGCCGCGGAGGATGGCGGGTTTGGCGCCGAGGCGGGGGGGGATCTCGACCCGGACACGGTGGACCTGGGCGGCCCCGATGACCTGAGCGGCCCCGCCGGCGAGGAGGAGGTGGACGACGACGAGCCTGACCTGCCGCCCTCCGCAGCGGAGACGCCCAAGGACCCCGAGGCTACCGCTGCCATTGATCCGCCAACCGGCCCGAGCGCGTCGGTGTACACGGCGCCGTCCGCGGCTGGCGCCTTCTTCCTTGAGACCTTCCAGGGCGACTGGGAGTCGACGTGGGTCAAGTCTGGGATCTCCAAGTTCAGCGGCCCCTGGGCAGTCGGTGGCGGTGCTGCGCCGGGCATTCCCGGCGACAAGAGCCTCATTGTCACCCGCCGCGCGCGGCACTATGGCATATCCGCGCCTGCGAGCACGGGCGACCTGGCGGGTAAGGACTTCGTGCTGCAGTACGAGGTGAAGCTGGAGGACGGTCTCACCTGTGGGGGCGCCTACCTGAAGCTCCCGGCCGCTCCGTTCAAGGACCTGCTTAAGTTTGATTCGGACACCCCCTACTCGATCATGTTCGGCCCGGACAAGTGTGGGGCGACGGACAAGGTGCACTTTATTTTCCAGTCCAAGCACCCCAAGACGGGCAAGATGACGGAGCACCACCTCAAGTCGCCGCCCCCGATTGCCGCGGCCGACAAGAAGACCCACCTGTACACGCTGGCGGTGCTTGCGAATGGCTCGTACTCAGTGTCGGTGGACGGGGAGGTGAAGCGCAATGGCGAGCTGTCTGAGGACTTTGAGCCGCCGGTGCAGCCCGCTGAGGAGATTGACGACGCGGAGGACACCAAGCCGTCTGACTGGGTGGACGAGGCCAAGATCTCCGACCCGGAAGCGACCAAGCCAGATGACTGGGACGAGGATGCGCCCGCTGAGATCCCCGATGCGGCCGCTGTTATGCCCGATAATTGGCTCGTTGACGAGCCCGCCAAGATCCCTGACCCGAACGCCAAGAAGGCGGAAGCCTGGGATGATGAGGAGGACGGCGAATGGACGGCTCCGCTGGTGGACAACCCGAAGTGCGCTGACGCTGGCTGTGGCGAGTGGACCCGTCCCATGATTGCCAACCCTGCGTACAAGGGCAAGTGGACGGCTCCTATGGTGGACAATCCGGCGTATCGTGGGGTGTGGAAGCCTCGCAAGATCCCTAACCCCGACTACTACGAGGTGGGTGCGGTGAAGCTTCTGCCGGTCGAGGCGGTCGGCGTGGAGATCTGGAGCATGGACCAGGGCATCCTGTTTGACAACGTGCTGTTGGGTAATGACGTATCTGGCGCGAGCGGCTTTGCCGACGCCACGTGGAAGGTGAAGAAGGCGGCGGAGGACGAGGTGTCTGCCGCCGAGGCCAAGAAGGCGAAGGAGGAGGCCAAGGAAGCTGAGGCCGGCAAGGACCCCGCGCCGGGACTGGCTGCCAAGGTGCTGGCGATGCTGTCGACCGCAGAGCATGCCCTGCAGCCGCTGGAGCAGATGGTGCGGGACAGCGGCCTGGAGCCAGTCCTGGACAAGCTGGTGGTCGCGGGTGTCCGGACGCCGATGCTGCTGTGCGCCGCCGCACCGCTGGCGGTCGTGGTGATGCTGCTGTCGTGCATGGGCGGCCGCCGCAAGCGGCCGACGCCAGCTATGCCGGCCGCCGCGTCGGCGCCGGTGGTGCCAGTTGTGCCTGTTGTGCCTGCCGATGGCGCTGAGCCCGCCGCCGAGAGCATCGACAAGCCGGCAGTTGCGGGTGTGTCTGTGGAAGCGGTGGGTGTGCGCAAGCGCCGTGGTGCGAGGGAGGAGTAGGTCTGTTGCTCTGCCGCGCGTGCCGTGGGGGGCGTGCGCGTCATTGTCTCATCATTGTGTCATGTCTCGCGCGCCAGATCGAATCGTGTAGTGAAGGTTTGGCTGTGTGGTGTGGCTGGGTGCCGGGTACTGTGTGTTGTGTGCTGGGTGCTGTGCGTTGCGCGTGTATGTTGCTTTCCACTTGCGCAGATCCTGTTGTTTCGTCTGGTTGGTGTCTTTTTGTCCACCCCTTGTGCGGTCAATCTTTTGGACCTTGGATGGTGGGAGGCCTGATCGGCTCTTGACGCAGCACAATAGGTGGGCTGATTCCATTCTCTCGACTACCAGAAAAAAAGAGTGCACCCTCGTGACCAGACAATCCTGTGACAAGCGAAGAAACAAGCGCAACTCCACAAGCCTATTGATCCAGGCAGACGAGCACAGCAAGCATCAAGTAGAACAAACGCGTCCTATCCGCCCCCCGTGCGGGCTCCTCCGACTGCATTCGCGGCGCAAGCACGCTTCTCACTTGGTCTCACCATCCGTGGAGCCTTGCCCCTCAAATGGACACGGCTGACCCAAGTGCTTTCCGACCGTCACCGTGTAGCCGTTCACTGGGTCGGCGAAAGTGACTTCACGCGAGCCATACCACTGTGTATGTGGCTGCTGCAGCACATGGACGTGCGACGGAAGAGAGGTGGCCACCTCGTCGGGGTCCGGCCCCTTCAGGTAGATCGCCACACCCTTACCCAGCGACCCGTCACCCGCGGCGCGGCCCATAGGGTGCTCAGTATTGCGAGTCTCCATCATCAGATCCGATGCCGTCCCGCTCTTACCGGTGCCCGATAGATACGCAAAAGTAATGGACGGCCACGCGGACGCGTCCGTCGCGGTCATCTGGCGGTCGGCGTCGACTCCCATGCACAGCTTGAAGCCGAGAACGCCTACATAAAAGGCGAGCGACGCGGGCATATCATGGACGACAAGGCAAGCGATGGCCCCAGTGATGGCCCCGCGGACGGCAGCCGCCGCCTCGTTGGTTTCCTCGCCTTCGGCAGCAACCGCCTGGTCGGTTTTCTCGCCCTCAGTAGCGGCCTCGGCAGGGGTCTTCATCGAAGCGTCCACTCCGTCGTGCTTGGCCGCGGACAGAGGGGTGTCGACAGACGCACCTCCCGTGACTTGCTCCATCGCTGGCAAACAGGGATACGGCGTGTGTGCAGAGAAGAGGGGGGTCGAGATCCGTCTGAGTACGCAGACGAAACCGGATGCAGGTCGGAACGCGTTCGGAAGTAGGGGGCGTGATGCTTGCCGGCGGTGATACGGTGAGAGGTGCGCGTGGTGGGGGCGAGCACGGACAGTTTCTCTCCGTGCGACCATCCGCTGCACATTTATACTGGCGGACGCGGAGAAAGCGGTCCAAGTCCATCCCGTCCCCGCGGTGACACGCCCCACACTTGCTCCTGCTCACACGCAGGCTTCTGCCGGGCCGGCACCAGCTAGCTCACGCGCTTGGAAAGTTGTCTGAGCGGCCTGGCAAGTGCGCCCGGGGATGTATCGAAACCCGCCCACGTGCGCTTGCATCGCGGGACGGCAGGGCGCACGTGCGTTTCGGATCCTGTCTCTCCCCCTGTGGACGGCCACCCAGCGGCGCCCCTTGCAAGGGCGGCAGTTGCGCTTTGGAGGAGGGGTGTTCATCCGTCCCGTGGGCTTCCAAATCCAGGCTGGGGCCACTGTCAGGCGGATATGGCTTCGCCGGGGTACGGGCCCCGCACCAATAGCGGAGGCGCGGCAGGCCACTGGCCGCAGATGCACTGCATGAGGCCTGTGGACCTGCTTTGTTCGTGACACCTTCAGAGGATAGCTACGTCTTTCCAGCGTCTCTGATTGCTGGTACAGCCCCGGAAGGCGCAGTGGGTGGTGCTGTCGGGCGCAACCGCGACGTTCGCCTCGCTCTGCGAGGTGTCAGGCTGCCTTGACGTCTTGCCGCTCCTAGACTGTCTGATTTGCACGGCCCAAAGGCGTCAAGCACACCAGCTGGTCTTGGCACACAGAACAGTGCGATAGGAAAAGCAGTCTGACGAGAAGAGAATACAATCAGACTGACCCCTCTCGATGGCTCTTCTTCATCTCCTGCCTATATGCAGCCGTTTACTCCTGCCTCCAGACGCGGGTGTGCCAATAGATACACGTTTATATATTGGCTCGGCCGGGTGCGTGTGTGTCCAAAGATCGCCACAGCAAGCCGGCCAAACCTTGGGCGCGAGAATGTGCTCGCGCCCAGAACAAGAGAGGGCAAACAGCGTGCCCCGCAAAGGAGGCAGGCAAGAAGAAGCACTCGCCCACGGTGAGTCTCACGCGGGCGCCAAGCCGGGAAGGTGGGAGGGAGCGTCTCGCGCAGCGCCGAGAGCGCTGGCGCGAGGGCAAACGAACGTGCCGGCCGTCGGCGGCCGGCGGTCCCCCCCGCGCCCCCAGCTGATATCCCCCCCGCCCCTGGCTGGAGCGGCGGAGATCCTCCACCCGTGGAGGGCGGGGATAGCTGGCCGGTCGGCGGCTCCCAATCCGCCACCCCTCACAATTAGAGAGAGAGAAGCAATGTCAATAAGCCCACCCGCTTGGCGCAGACATAACAGCTTAACACGAACAAACAAGACATAACCATGGCTCGACCACCCCTTTCGCAACCACCTGGTGTGCGCCCACGGTTGTAGAAAACTGCCAAGGCATCATTGAAGACGCAACCCTCTGATGGCCGCCAGCATCCAATGCTCGGACTGCCCGAGAACTGCTGATGCAGTACCGCGTTCGTTACCGTTCGCCCAACCCCTAAGCCAGGTCAGTAGTCCTCATGCTCGAGTACCCCTCTCCATTTGCAATGTTCTGATACACAAATGTCACAGCGTCTCCATCAACAGCTATGCTTCCAACCCGTCCCTCCACTCCGCTCTGCCCCCCCCTTCTGCTCAACCGCTGTCGTGGAGCGCACTCCTGCAATGTGAGAGTGTGCGCGACTGTGGGCTGGGCCATGTGCGCCTGCACGCGCTCTAGAACCGGGCGTCAGTCGGGGCCTGTGTTATCACCGACGGGACGGCACACAATGAGCGACGCTCTCCCGCTTGGGGAGAGCGCCACGGGGACGGGAAGAGAGGGTGCGCCACGGAGCGCACATGCACGATCAGGAGCCACGGGGTGGCCGCGCCAGGGCGAGCGCGGCGAGTTGTACGTGCTGGAGCTCGTGACAACCGGCAAAAAGGATTTTATGCTCACTCTTGGCCCGTCGAGGCCAGACCACGAGAGACTTCCAATCTACACTCCTCCACACAATACCTGCTCACCCCCCACTGGGCCGCTCTGGTGTCCTCGCCCACTGGTCCGTCTTTTCCAGGGGGCCCTCTCCCTCAGCCTCCTTTGAACACGGGTCGATTCGTTTTGCTTGGGTAAGGAGATGCACGCAGCGCGCTGTCGTCCAGACCACTCTGCGATAGCGCGCCATGCATGGTCAGCCGAGCAAGCCCGAATTGGGGAGCACGGCCGTCCAGAATCACGCCCCCGACGCGTGCCGCTAGAAGACTGCCACGTCTAGTCGATGACTCCGCCGGCCTTGTCCCCACTCGCCCCTCGTCGGCACCGGTCTGGATACCCCAACAGCCGCGGCCGACGGTGCAAGTGGTCCTGGCTGGCAGTACGGATGGCTCACGGACGGCTCCGCCCGCCATGCAAGGCATGCGCGGCAACCGCCACGTCCACCGACGGTATCAGCCTGTCCTTGACCGCCGCGGCAAGGCCCCGCAAGGTCGGGCACGAAACTTGTTCTTCTTGGTCGTCTGCCGAGGGCGGCTGGGGCTCGGTGCCTTTGGCGTCATCAGACGCGTCGGCCTTGGCGTCGGCAGGGGCATCTGCCTTGGCGTCGGAGCTGGGTGGCTTGGGATCCGCCCACATGATGGGCACGCAAAGCCTCTGGGGACCAGGGAGGGGTTGGGAGGGAGAGCAGGGCAGGGGGAAGGAGAGGGATGGATACAAGGGTGCTTGGCCAGAGGGTGTGCCGCTGGGGGCGATCCCTGTGTGCCGCAGGCACCCTGTCAGGGCCACGGGTAGCGCAGGGGGGAACAGTCTCGTGGCAAGCGTCTGCTCTTCTCCGTGGGGGGGTGCGGGGTCAGGCCACGAGCGGGGGGATCTTATTGCCTTGCAAGGCCAGCCGTTCGACAAGTGCCGACACGACCCCACCACGATTAAATGCGCTGCGCGTGTGTCTACCCCCAGTCACGTGCTGGGGCCTGACCAAGACCCCCAGTCCCCATGAGGGTCGGGACGGCCGTGGCCCCGTGGAGCAACTAGCTGCGTCCGCTCTGTCCCGCGGATGTGCGGGAGAGTACCCCTCTGCATCCCTGCATCCGCTCCCGGCCAGGGCTGGGCACCTGACCAAGACCCATGAGATCCTGCCCCAGCGGGGGTTGCGACGGCCGTCATGCCACGAGAAAACACACTGCGTCCGCGCTGTCGCGCGGATGCTTGGGAGAGCGCCTCCCGTCCGCCTCGTAGGACACCTTGCTGCGCCGGCTGACACCGTGTCCATGGTGGCCATCGATTGGTTGCACGGACATGGCGTGCCAGCTGACCCGATGCCGCCAGCGAGGCTCTGGTGGGCCTCGTGGCCCGCACTGGACCACCGGCGCAGTGCTACCAATTACTCCTGCCTCCAGCCGCGGGTGTGCCAATAGATACACGTTTATATATTGGCTCGGCCGGGTGCGTGTGTGTCCAAAGATCGCCACAGCAAGCCGGCCAAACCTTGGGCGCGAGAATGTGCTCGCGCCCAGAACAAGAGAGGGCAAACAGCGTGCCCCGCAAAGGAGGCAGGCAAGAAGAAGCACTCGCCCACGGTGAGTCTCACGCGGGCGCCAAGCCGGGAAGGTGGGAGGGAGCGTCTCGCGCAGCGCCGAGAGCGCTGGCGTGAGGGCAAACGAACGTGCCGGCCGTCGGCGGCCGGCGGTCCCCCCCGCGCCCCCAGCTGATATCCCCCCCGCCCCTGGCTGGAGCGGCGGAGATCCCCCACCCGTGGAGGGCGGGGACAGCTGGCCGGTCGGCGGCTCCCAATCCGCCACCCCTCACAATTAGAGAGAGAGAAGCAATGTCAATAAGCCCACCCGCTTGGCGCAGACATAACAGCTTAACACGAACAAACAAGACATATTACTCCTGCCTCCAGCCGCGGGTGTGCCAGAAGATGGAGATGGCCGCGGCGCCGGTGGTCGTCATGTGCCAGGCCGGAGCCAGCGGCCGCAAAGGCGCAGAGCCGCAGGGGAGAAGGGCGCCAAGACCGAGACGTAGCTCGCGAGGGCAGTCTTGGTGTCGTTGTCCTTGTGGCCCAGCATTGCCGCGACCGCCACCAGAGGGACGCCGATAACGTAGAGGGCGGTCGCCCCCCCCGCACGGCAGCTGTAAGAGGAGTACAGGACACCAGGCGGGGGGGATGCGCCGAGCGCCGCCATGGCCTTGTGCAGCCACACCGTTACGTCGTCGGGTGTTGGCGGGCGGTCGAGGCTGACGGTGGAGAACAGCATGCGGTTTGGCGGTGCCGCCGCAGCACGGAGCTCGTCGACCATGCCATGTAGGAGGGGAAGCACGTCGTCGTCGTCAAGCTTGGGGTCGGTGGGGATGGTATAGACCAGCCGACGTGGGTCTGGGCGGGCTTCCGCGTTCTTGAACCGGTTGACCTCAATGTGGAACGCCCCGTCTGGTAGGACCGACACGTCTTGGCGCTGCAACTCCAACACCTCGACGGTGCGGCGACAGACCAGGAAGCAAAGGATGACGGCGGTCCAACGGCGACGCCACTCGGCGTCGGTGGTGCGACGAGCGAGGCGGATAATATCGAGCACTAAGTCAGCGGGTAGGGGCCCACGGGCCGCCGGCAGCGAGTTGGTGCGGTCGGCCACAATGCGCGCCCATCCCTTGCGCAACTTTGAGACGTGCGCGCCTGCGGCGGGCTTGGGGTAGCCCTTGGCTACGTGCATGTTATTTATCGACGTGAGGTAGTTGCGCATCGTGGACGGCTTCAGGTTGCGGTCGCACATGGAGCCGAAGTAACACGACAGTGCCGCCTCGGTTGTGGGCAGTGCCGGCCAGCCGTTGGCCTCGCAAAAGTCGGCAAAGTAGGTCCAGCTGCGGTTGTACCCGGCGGCCGTGCGGTGGGTGATGGCAGCGCCCAGGATGGCGCGGGCGGTGGACGCCCCGGCGCTTAGGGAGCCGAGGGCGGCCACGGTGGCGGCCTCGGACTCATCCCGCCACGCGACGCTGCGGGTGCAGGGTTGTTGCCGTCGATCAACAGAGCGGCCGTTCGCCAAGACGGCCGTCTGGCGGGCGAGGCCCACTTGCCGTGCGTGAATAGGCGCGCGGTCTGCGGGAGGAGCACCGACGCATGCGCGGCCATGAGGAGTTCCCGCCACCACGGGAACGCCCGCCACTCGGGAACGATGACGACCGCCGTGGCGCGGTCCCGCCGCAACTTGGGCAAGACCAACGATAGCTGGGATATGGGCGGGTTGACGTAGTTCCGCTCCCCGCCCCAATGTTGTGCCCAGCCGTCGACTGCCTCGCAGCCCGCGGCCGCCGTCAGGGAGTTGAAGCGCGGGAGTTGGCGGTTGGCCGATGACGCAAACCGGTCCACCGTGAGGGGGCCCCAAGCGTGGTGCAGGGCGAGAAAGATGTCCCTCCGGAGGTACCAGTCCGACGAGTCCAGGTCGCGAGACAGCTTGTCCGCCTCGACGTTGGCGACCGAGGACAGCCACGTCGCCTCGGCCCGCAGACAGCGCTTTGACAGCTTGCTGACGACGCGGTCCAAGACAACCTTGAGCGCGGGGGAGCGCGTGGTCATGTTGTTGAGCACGGCGACGTTCACCGTGCTGTCGAGGCGGAGCCTCAACACGCCTGGCCCCGTCACGTGGGGGAAGCAGTCCAAGGCGTTGTCCAACGCCATCAGCTCTTGGACGTTGATGTGATCGGCCTGCTGCGCTAGGGAGAAGAAGCCTCGTGCGGGCACAGAGCGGTTGAGCAAGGCGCCCCAGCCGTACCCGCACGCGTCTGTCGTCAGCTCCGCGACCACGGGCTGCTGCCAGAGAGCTCGGCCCACCTCGTTCGAGTCGCCCAGCCGCGTCCACCACAGCAGCTCGGTGAGTGCCGCCGTAGAGAGTCGCAGCTGGGACCGCGGCCCGCTGCCAGAGAGGCAGTGATACAGGGAGTGCAGGTGGAACCGCGCGAGGGGGACTGCCGACGAGCAGGACACGGCCAGGCCGCAGAAACGCTGCAGGGCCCGCAAGCGGATCCAGCGGCGATGCGATGAGGCCGCGCGCAGGAGGGAGTGCGCCGCGCCGATGACTGAGTCTAGCCGACGGGGAGGCAAGAGGAGGAGACGACGGACCGTGTCGACACGGAAGCCCAACAGGTCCAGCGCCGTCGTCCCCACGGTGGCGCCTTTCGTGGGGTGGATTTGAATCCCCAAGCGGCGGAAGCAGGCGACAGCGCGTCGCCGAGCGGAGGTGGCCGCCGCCTTGGAGCCGGGCCGGGTGCCCGTCGCGCATGACGCGAAGTCGTCCATGTAGCCCAGCAAGCAGAAGCCCCGCATGCGCAGGTGGGCGAGGACGGGCCGCAACACCTTGGTGAGTGCCCACGGGGCCAGCTTCAATCCGAACGGGAGGGAGAGCGGGTAGTACAGCTGCCCGTCGACCACGAAAGCGAGGCGCTCGCTGTCCGCCGGGTCGAGGAGGACGTGATGAAAGGCGTCCGAGATATCCCAGCTGACGAGGTGGTCGCCCGGCTGCAGCTGCGCCACAAAGGATGCCAGACTTTCGTATTTGAAGGGGCGGTCCTCCAAATAGTCGTTGACAACGGACAGGTCGACCACCAGCCGCGGCTTGCGGGCTGCGTCGGCGACAAAGGTCGCGGCCGCCCAGGGTGCCTTGCGAGCCTCGGACGCCTTGGCACGGCGCACAAACCCGCGCGTGACCCATCGCTTGATCTCCCGCGACGCCCAAGCCGCTTCCGCGGGTTGCTGCCGGATGGGCCGTGCGCGGTAGGGCAGGGGGGTGGACCGCCAGGGCAGCGACAGGCCGTGCTCCAGCACGGACAACACCCAACGACTGGCCCCGAGGCGTCGCCAGGCCGGCAGACACGCGCGGACCGATAGGTAGGGCGGGGGAAGGCGGGGGTCGGCGGCGGGCTTGTCCGGTAGGATTCGCGGCGCCTCCGGGACGCAGGAGGGGCGAGGAAGGTCCTCCGACGTCGGGGGGGGGGGAATGTGGGTGGCGGTAGGGACACCGCCCCGGTGCAGCGCTAAGGGCGCTGCTCCTCCGTCCAGTGGCATGCGCGCCGGGAGGCCTGGGTGGCCGCCCCCCGACCGAAAACCCGAAGCGTCAGGCAGCGGGCGGAGGCGGCGGCGTTTGGACGCCGGGCTTCTTGATCTTGCCGGCGCCGCGGCCACGGCCGGGCCGGCGGGGGCGGAGGCGCGGGGTGCCGCGTCGGAGGTTGCCACCGCCGCGCGACCACGCGGGAGGGGGGAGCGCCCACTCGCCGGCGGGTGGGTGGAAGTTGGCGAGCGCTCGGCCCTGCGCACGAGCGACATGGGTGGCGCGGTCGCGGGAGGCGATCTCGTGGAAGCCGGCCGTGGCGGCGTTGGTGAACGAGGTGTGGTTGGCCTCGAGCACCGCGGAGTGGAGGGAAGCGGCGTACGCAGCGTCCGACCGCCAACGAAGGAGGACCTCGTACCGGGTAGCCAAGATGTGGTAGATCTGGTAGACGTGCGTGCGCGCGGAGGCGTGCAAGGCGGCGGTGGCGGCGTAGGTAGGGCGCTCGTCAGCCGCTGCCGCTTCCCAATCCGCGAGGGAGTTGTTGAGGTTGCGCAGCCAGGCGCAGCCCATGTAGAGCACGTGGGCCTCGATTGCGTTGCGTCCGCCGTTGCCGAACTCGGCAGTGTAGTCCGTGTCCCCGGTGGGCTTGAATGGCACGGGAAAGGTGCCGGGGCGGGTGAGGCGGGAGGGGAGATCAAAACCCTCGATGCTGGGGCAGCCGTTGTAGACCGCGTCCACGGCGGCACCGGAAAAGGCGGCGCGCGGGGCGGCTCCACGTCCAACACCGGCGGCACCGGAGGCGGGGCCAGCGCCGTGGGGGCTAGGCGCGCCGCTGCCGACGCCCGTGCGCGCACCCGTCGGCTCCGCCGTTTCCGGTGCCCAGTCATCGTCGTCGGCAACGTCGGCAGCGACCGCCGCGACAGGGGCGACAGCGGCCGGGGCGGGCGGGGCAACGGGTGCGGCGGCCGGCGTCGCCTCCCCCGCAGACGTCGTCACAGCTTGAATCAATGCGGCTAGCGCCGCGGGGGGCAAGCCAGCGAGGGCGGCCAGGGGGTTAGCCGCAGCGGGGTCGGCCGCGGGGGGAGGAGGGGGCGTCACCGGGGGCGTGGGGTGGGCACGTCCACGTGACCGACGCTTGCGGATCGGGGACGGGAGACCAAAACGCCGAGAAGGGACTGGAGCCGGCACCACGGGAGTGGGCGCCGCAGGTGACGCGGCCTCTGCACGGGGAGCAGCGTCGGGCGCCGGCGCGACGGAAGCGGACGCGGCAGGCGTCGCGCCCACCGCAAGGGAAGAGGAGGAGCCGGTCGTCCCAGACGACGCCGTGGAGGCGCCGCTTGAGGGAGCCGGGGATGCCTCGGCCGCCGCCTCGACCGCGGCAGCGGCGGCGGCGACGACAGCCGCACTGGCCGAGGACCGCGACCGAGACGCGGCGACCGATCCCCCCGAGGGGGTGGCGCCGCGGGACGACCGGGAGCCCGAGCGAGTGGCTGGCATGGTCCCACCGCAGGGGTGGGGGGGGGAATGCCCCAAGCTGCGACCGCAGGCGGCGCAGCGGTAGTGTGTATCAAACGGCCCGTGAAGGCGGGTCGCAGGCCCGCGCGCCAGATCTCGGCGCGGACACCCGACTGCGTCGGAGCGTCTCGCGCAGCGCCGAGAGCGCTGGCGTGAGGGCAAACGAACGTGCCGGCCGTCGGCGGCCGGCGGTCCCCCCCGCGCCCCCAGCTGATATCCCCCCCGCCCCTGGCTGGAGCGGCGGAGATCCCCCACCCGTGGAGGGCGGGGACAGCTGGCCGGTCGGCGGCTCCCAATCCGCCACCCCTCACAATTAGAGAGAGAGAAGCAATGTCAATAAGCCCACCCGCTTGGCGCAGACATAACAGCTTAACACGAACAAACAAGACATAACCCGTGGACCCCTGCGCAGTGCCTGCTAAACCGTCTCAAAAAAAACCTGCTTTTTCGGTTGCGGGGCCCCTTGCGGGGGCTTGCGTGGGATCTTGCCACTCCCGAGCCAGCGCGCAACGGGAGCAGAAGCAACGGCAGCGTATGTACCTGCGCTGTGGGTGCTAAACCGTCTCAAAAAAAACCTGCTTTTTCGGTTGCGGGGCCCCTTGCGGGCTTGCGTGGGATCTTGCTTTTCCGCAAGCCAGTCTGCGTGGACAAGCAAGATTTTTGTGCGGAGTCTGCTTGCGTCCGCAAGTCTGTCATTCTTGCGCGGCACTTTGCGAAAATCTCCCACGCTGCGACTGTCAACAACCGTCGGACTGTGTCCAATCAGAGGCCGGGACGGAACAGGTGTTCGAAGCCCTGGGCCGTCTCGGCTACCTGGACCAGCGCCTACTTGCTCTTCCGCTGAGACAGCAGCTGCTCGTTTACCTGCGCCAGCTCCGCAGTGGAGCCGCACTCCTCAAGGCGGAGTATCACCACCACCTGCCGCAGACAGCCAGAGGCCGGCTTCTACGCCTCAGCGGATGCCGCTTCCATCGCGATACCTACCGTCGAGAGTGAGCGGGAAGCGCAGGAGAGCTGAGGGGAGAGGGAGGCGGGAGAGAACGCTACTATCGGCTGAAGCGAAGTAGACGGCGGGCACTATCCCTGCGCCGCGCCACAATTTCCAGTCACAACAGCCTGCACTAGCTGCCGCTCCGCAGCGCCTCAAAAAGCCGTCATGACTGCGGCACCCGCGGACGAGAACGGGGGGGAAGCGGACGGGCGTGGGGGAGTAAAGGTGAGGGGGCCACGAGCAAGCAGAGAAGCGGGTAAGTGGAGTGAAGGGGGGGGGGGAAGAGAGAGCCACCCCTTAAGCCTACGCCATCCACCCTAGCCGTGTCGTCAAGCGCGTCCTCAAAGCGTCTCCCTCCACGTCACTTTTCTTACTCCCGGGGACTGCAGAGTGCGGGAGATTTTCGCCGCAATGGCCCATGCAGAGGCGTTTCCGCAAGGTACTCTGCGGCCGCCCGTAAGCCACCTTGCGGTCGTTGGCAACCTTCCCAGACGCGGATTGCATGGAGCCCTACAGTGAAGCGTTTCGGTCCATTGACACGGGTGATTTTGTAGGCCCAGACAGCTCAGCTCCAGACGCTTCTTTCTGTATGAGATGCACTCCGTCGAAGGTCCGAAAGGCACCCATGTAAGTCAAAAACAAAAAAACCGAAAAAAAGCAGGCCTCACACTGTCAAAACAGGCGTTGACAACCGCTTGCGGGCCGGGCCAAGCAACGGAAAAGCAGGTTTTCTTTGAGACGGTTTAGCACCCACTGCGCTGGCGACGTGGCGCCCGCACTGCAATGGCGGCGGCGGAGGCGGCGGCGGCGGCGGCGACGGCGGCGGCAGCGGTGGCGGCAGCGGTGGCGGTGGCGGCGACCAGGAAGCAGAGGGCAGTGTACAGCACTGGCGGGGGAGCGTGGAGACGGACCCAAAGCCTCAGTTGCGGCCACAGCTGTGCAGGGCAGCGGTCGGGCAGCGTCGATGGCACACACACAAAAAAGGCGGCCACGGGAATGGGCGGCCTCGACACAGTGGCGAGTCGAAGCAGCCAGGCTGGATCACGAGGGGGGGGCACATCCTTGAGATGAAGTAAACGCACTTGGGGGGCGACGGGAAAGAGTTGTGGATGTCAATCCCTGCACTTCCTCCCGTCGCAGCGCTGGGCTGACCATGGTTGTGCACGCTGTGTCCCCCAAGGTCACGAAGCTGGGCTACGGACCATCGAGTCCGTCGCGGCCCACTCGACCACCAGAGGCCATGGCTGCCCCGCAGGAAGACATCCCCGACATAACAAGCAGATGGGCAGCAGCATCCCCCGCGTCCACGCCACCGGTGTCCGCAGGCCACCCACAGACTGGGGCGGCGAAGACGTGCGCAGCCGCGCCAAGCAGTAGAGCCCCCCATCGACGCGGTGATCGGGTGCGCACGGGCCGGGAGCGTCTCCCTCGCGGCCGCGCTCGACAGTGCCGGGTGCTAGACGGTCGCGGCGGGGTCGCCCGTCGGCGCCCGTCTCGGACGGTCGGGCAGCGAGGCCGGCCGGGCCGTCATCACCCCCCCCCCACCCGGTCGAGCCCCCCCTGGCGTCCTCGTCGACGGGGGCGCCGCCGCCGCTCCCCCCCCTCCTGTGCGCGCCGTGACCGCCCACGGCTCGCGCCACGCCCACGCGTCCTCCTCGGGCGAGTCCTCTGCCGGCGGGGGCGTACCGCCCGCTCGGGCGGCGCCCTCTGACATTGCCGACCACCCCGTCGCCGGGTCCGACGAGGCAGCCGATGAGGGGCTGGCCGGCTCCCGCCGCGGCGACGGCGACGCCGCCGCGGAGCGACGGCCGCGCCGCTCCTCTGGCGGCGGCCCGGCAGAGGGCTCCCCCCCATAGGTGCACCGGTGCTTTTGGCGCCGCAGCGAGCTCGGGGGCAGGCGGCGGTGGGCGGCAAGCGCGGCGGCGGGGGAGAGGGGCCCCTGTGGCGGCCGCGGGAGCACCCCCACCACCAGCTGCAGCCGGTCCCCGCGGCCGGCCCGCCGCCGCGACGACGCGTCTCCCCCGCCGCCGCTGCCGCCGCCGCCGCCGGCGGTGTCCCCCGCCGCGCGGTGCACCACGACGGCGACGGGTTGGCCCGGTCGGAGGGTCACCACGTTGGGCGCGACGGTGTAGCGGGCGGGCGCGTTGGTCGCCACCTTGACCAGCAGCGTCGCGTCCGGGTGGCGGCTGGACAGCGTCCACGTCAGTATAGAGCGGCCACGGGTGGGAGGGGGGAAGGCCAGGACGGGGGGATCCGCGTCGACGAGGTCGCCCCCACCGTCCACGGCGGCGGCAGCAGTGGCAGCGGCGGTGGCTGGCGCGCCGTCGGGAGGGGACCCCCCCGCGGGGGGAGTCCCGGGGGACCGCCCGCGGCGGCGGCTCCCCGCCGAGCCCGCCGACCGCGGCGGGTCGGACGGGGCGTCCGCCGCGGCCGCCACCACCACCTCTCCCGCCTCTACTGGGGCGCGTGGCGGACGGCGGGGCGGCGACGGCGGCGGCGCCGCCACCACCGGCCGCACGAGACAAGGAATGCGGATGCCCGCCACGCCCTCCCCGCCCGTCGGCCACGCCGCCCGCACCTCTGCCGCCGTCGGCTGTGCCGCCGCCGCCAGCAGCGGCGGCGCCGCCACCACCTGCAGCAGGAACTTGTCGACGAGCCCCGCCCGCGCCCGCCCTCCGGCGGCGCCCACGGCGGCCGCCGGGCGGCCGCCCCCCCCGGCGGCGCCCCCCCCGGCCGCCCCTTCCGCCGCCGCCGCCGCCGCCACCGCCGCCGCCGCCGCGGCGGCCGCGTCGGCCGCCGCCGCCGCGCGGAGCACCACGCGTAGCGTGACGGGCACGCCGGGGCGCAGGACGCCCGCAGCGGGGGACACGGCGTACCGGCCGGGCGCGGTCGCTTGGAGGCGGTAGAGCAGCGGCGGCGCGGCGGGCGCGGCGGTGACGACCAGGGTCGTCGTCACCCGGAACGACGTGGGGGGGGAGGGGATGGCCAGCGTCAGCGACGGCGGGTCCACTGTCACGTGGGCGTCCATGGTGGGTGCCGCACGTGCGCACGCAGACGCCCGTGCGGGAAGGGGGGTAATAAACACCAAGAAAAGAAAAGAAAAATACAAAGAAACCGAGCGGGAGAGCGGGGATGTTGCTTCACCAAGGCGTGGTGGGCGGGAGAGGTGGGGTGTAGGGGCGGTGATGTCGTCCAGGGGGGTGAAGAGGAGAAGGGGGGGGGGGATGCGCGCGGCCAGCCACAGCGCGGTAGAGCACGGCGCGCGTCGGTGAGCACGAGCGGTGACGGAGGCGACGGCGATGCCAATGCCCAGCAGATGTCAGCCACGGAACAAGAGCCGCCTTCCCCCCCCCCCCGCCGCGTCCCCGGCGCCGACGCGGGGGGGGGCGGCGGCGGCGGCTGTTCTGCGGGCGGCGGCTGCCGCCACGGCGCCAGGCGAGAAGAAGGGCACGCCCACAGACGCCCCTCGCCGCTCGTCGTGGCGGCGTGGCGGCGGCGGGCGCTCCGTTTTCGGGCTGGGAGCCAACCGCGCCCCGTGTCTGGGTGTGTTTGGGCGGTGAGGCCCGCGCCTCGGCGGGGGGGGGGGGAGCGGTGGGTGCACCCACCGTCCCCTACCCCACTCGTCTGGCTTTTCCACCTCTGCGTCTGGCCGCTCGCAGCAGCACCGGCCGCCGCCGACGCTGCTGCCACTACTTGCCAACCATTTGTCAGACAAATCCATGCCTCTGTCGGCTTGTCACCCCAATTGATCTTGATGGTCGTTGAGTCAGAAAGAGGGGGGCTACCTCTGAGGAGAAACGGCTCGTGCGAGAGCTTTCAAACGCTTGGCACGACACCCGCACGAGCCGGCCGCCGCCCATTCAAAACCGACGGGCGCGCCGCGCGTTCAAATCCAACGCCACCCCCCCCCCCCCCCCCCCCGACAGGCCACCCTGCGCGCCCCCCCGCCGCTCCCCACGGCCGCGGCGCCCCCCCCCCCCCCGCGACCGACGATGGCGGCGTGCAGGGGTAGCCGCTGGGGACGTGCGCGGCCTGCGCGGCAGCGGCGCGCGTGCCCCGCGGGTGCCCCTTGCGCACGACCGCCCCCCACCTCCGCCGCCGCCGCTGTCGCCTACCCGCCACCCCTGGCGGGGCGCCCCGGTTCAAACATCCAAACCGGGGCGGCGCGTCCTCCCCCCCCCCCCCCCCCCCCCCCCCCCCCTTTTGCCCCATCGGAGCGCTCCCCTGCTCGCCTCGGCAGCGCACGCTGCCACCAACCCTGGTCGCCTCGGCAGCGCACGCTGCCACCAACGCCGCCCACCGCCACCCGCCAACCACCGACCGCCGCCGCATTGCCTGCCGCCGCTCTACTTGGGCACGCCCTGCCGTTTCTCTCGCGCCGCGCGCTCACCCCCACCCGCCACCCGCCCGCCGCCACCACCGTGTCTCCTCTTCCCACGCGCCTCCCCCCGCCTCCTCTGCTCCCGCGCCCTGCCGCTGCCCATCCACCACCTCCACCGCCGCCCCCCGCCGTCCACCGCCGTCGCCGCCGCCGTCGCCGCCGCCGCCGCCGCCCGACCGTCTCCCCGCCCGCCCGCCCGCCCGCCCGCCCGCCCCGCCCGCCCGCCCGCCCCGCCCCCTCTTCCTCCCCATTGACCGCACCGCCGGTCGCCGCCCCCCGCCATGCGTGGCAACAGCTCCCGCCGCGGCGGCGCGCTGCAGCCGGTGGATGGGAACGCCAAGGTGGCGGCCGAGGTGGTGGGCCTCAAGGAGGAGCTGCTGAGCAAGACGACGGTACGCCAATTGCTTTCTTTGTGGGAAGGAGGGCGGGGCGGTCGGGGGTGAGGGGTTGGTGGGGGGAGACGCCGGCGGTGGGGGGGGGGGAGGAGGGGGGTGGGGGGAAGAGGGGAAGAAAGCGGCAGGGGTGGGAAGGGCGCGCGAGGTGGCTGGCGTTGGGGGGGGGCGGGCGGAGAGTGGGACGGGTGGCAGCCCGTCGAATCCGCCGACTAGGCGGCCGGCCGGCGGCGTGTCACCGCGGGAGGGGGTGGTCGACGGGTGCCGGGTGGAGGGCGGGCGTGAGCCACGGGCGGGAGCGACCTCTGTGATGGCCGGCACCTGTCACACCACCAGCTGCGGATGGTGGGTGGCTGTGGCAGTGGCGTGTGTCATCTGGGTGAGGGCACCCGGTGCCGCAGGCTGTGCGGTGGGCCCGGCGTCTGACCCTCTCTATGTTCTCGCCGTCGGTCGGTGTCTGCCTCCCCCCTGTTCCTCTGTCTCCACCACGCGTGGGTTTCCTGCCGCGCCCACAGGAGAACAAGGAGCTCGCGGACAAGGCGGCGGCGCTCGAGGCGCAGCTCGCCACCATGTCGACGCAGCTCTCGGGCATGGCCGTGTCGGCCCCCCCCGCGGCGGCGGCGGCGCCCCCCCCCGCGGCCGGCCCGTCGGCGTCGGCGGTGGCGGTGCCCGGCGTCGTGCGCAACCCGTTTGCGCCCGCGGCGGCCGACGACGCGGCGGCGAAAAAGTCCAAAAAAGACGCGGACCAGCCCAAGCGCCCCCTGTCGGCCTACCTCCTCTACTGCGCCGCCGCCCGGGAGGCGGTCACCGCCGCCCACCCCGACAAGAAGATGACCGAACTGTCGGCGGTGCTGGGCGGCCAGTGGAAGGCCCTCCCCGACGCGGACCGGTCCCCGTACGAGCGGGCGGCGGCCAAGGACAGGGCGCGGTACGAGCGGGAGATGGGCGCGTACAAGGCCAAGCGGGAGGCCGCCGCGACCGAGGCCGCCGCGATTGCCAAGTACAATGAGGGCGTCAAGGCGGCGGCGGCCATGTCGTTTTACGAGGCGCACCTGGCGGAGGAGGCGGCCAAGGCGGCGGCGGCGGCGGAGAAGGGGGCGGGCAAGAAAAAGGCGCGCAAGGAGGCGGGCGCGCCCAAGCGGCCGCAGTCGGCCTACCTCCTCTTTGCGGCCGAGGCGCGGGAGGGCGTCAAGGCCGCCCACCCCGACGCGTCCGCGACGGAGCTGATGGCGCTGGTCGCGGCCGAGTGGAAGGCCACCACCGAAGGGACGGGCCGCAAGGCCAAGGCGACGATCGCCCGCGTCACCGCCGCCGCCGACGCGGACCGCGCGCGGTACGAGGCGGAGGTGGAGGCGTGGAAGGAGGCGAAAGCGGCCGACGCGGCCGCCGCGCGTGCCGCCGAGGCGGACGCGTACGAGGCGGCCAAGGTCACCGCGCTCGCGGCGTACCGGAAGGAGGCGGCCGACGCGGAGGCGGCGGCGGCGTGGAAGGCGGCGTCCCGGCAGGAGGCGGCGGCGGCCAAGGCGGCGCGCGCCGCGGAGCGGGCAGAGAAGAAGGAGAAAAAGGCGGCGGCGGTCAAGCGGCCGCTCAGTGCGTACATGTTTTACTGTGCGGCGACGCGGGAGGCGGTCAAGGCGGACCTCGGCGCCGCCGCGGCGGTGACGGAGGTGGCGGTCGAGCTCGGCCGCCGGTGGAAGGAGGTGGCGGACGCGGACAAGGCGCCGTACGTGGCGGCGGCAGAGGCGGACAAGGCGCGGTACGAGGCGGCCAAGGCGGAGGCGGCGGCCAAGGCCGAGGCGGCGGCCAAGGCGGAGGCGGCGGCCAAGGAAAGTTGTTGAAACGCACGGGGGGAGGGGGAAGGGGGGCGGCGGCGCGCGCCAGCCACCCAGGCCGCGAGGGCGCGGCTGCGCGCAACAGCGTGTTGTTTGCATTGGGTTGGCTGTGGTCCGGCTCGGGCCGGGCCTAGGCTGTCTTGTGTTTTGATCTTGTCTTGTGCCTGTGGGCTGCGGCCACGGCGGTCGTCCTGTGTGAATACACCGTGTGTCTGTGCGTGGGTGGTCTGGACTGTCCATGGGCGACCCCGGTGATCCGCCGGGGTGGGTTTTCCGCGCGGGCGACGCCCGGAGCTACACCCAACCTCCTCCAGCGTGGGTGCGTCCGCGCTTACCACTCCCATGGATGCACCCGGCCTGGTCCCCGCCAGCTGCGCACGCGCGGCGCACGAGTCCATCCCTCCGCTCTCAGCCGCGTGCCACCGCCCGACGCCCCTCTCCCACGCATCACGCCGGGACGCACCCCCCCACGGTAAGGGCAGCCGCCGCCGCCGCCCTCCACCCCCCCCCCCCCGCCCTAGAGACCCCGCCCGCGCCCAGGCGCGGTGTGCGCACCCCCCACCGCCGGCGGCGTGGCCGCCCCGCGCCGGCGCGCGTCCGCACCGCGGCGGCTCGCTGGCGTCTGGCGGGTGGGCGGCCAACGCGTGCCGCGGGTACGTGGTGGGGGGGGGGGGAAGCGCGGTGGTGACGCGACGGGCGATGGCGACGGCGGCGTCCGCGGCGGTGGGGCCACGACCGCTCGTCGGGCGTCCGCGACGGCCGCCGCGCCGACCGTCGACGCGCCGCCGTCGAGCCGAGGCGCGGACGGCGGGCGGCAACGGCGGCAACGGCGGCGGCGGCAACGGCGGCAGAAGCAGCAACGGCAACGGCGGCGACGGCGGCGACAGCGGCGGTGGCGTCGAGTGGGTTCAACGCCCACCCCTCGCCGCCCCTACAGGTCCGTCACCCCGCATCGCCTGCTTGTCTGAGGGAGGGGCGGCGAGCGTCGCCCCACCGCCACTTCCAGAGCTGGTCGGCCATGACGCCACACCACGGGGGCCCCGCACCCGCCGGGTCGAGGGACCACAGCCGCGCACCCGCCCCATCCATTAGGTTGCCCCCGCCGCCGCCACCCCAACCGGCGCCGCCGCGACGGCCGCCGCCGCGGCAACACCCCCCCCTCGCCAGTTCCCCGCGTCGTCATACGCCGGCCGCACCGCGTCGAGCACCGCGTCGAGGTAGGCAGCGGCGGTCGGCGCGGACGTCCGGAGCAGCGCCGTCCGGGTGGCGGGGGTGAAGGGCGCCGACGTGAAGCGGTAGCCTGCGTTGGGGGAGGAGTTGACGTGGTGGGGGACGAATCAAGGGTTGGGAGCGTCGCAGGGAGCGCGCACAACAATAGAAGAGCAACGCGCGTGGTCGGGGCCACCAAAAACGTCAGTCACCACCGTGATACCCAACAACGCCCGACCGCCGAGGCACGGACAGGCACAAGCCGCTCGCGGAAAGCCGTGGCACCACGGAACGACTAGGGGAGTCACGGCGGTCAGCGAGGTCCCACCCCACCGCCAAGGCGCACACGCACGCAACACCAAACCAGAGCGTACTCACGAGCATCTTGAGCGCCGCGATGTGGTCGCGGTCCCCCCGGCGCCCCCCCCCCCGCACGTGCGCCGCGTAGTACGCGCGCCAAAACCGCTCCTCCGACGCCCAGTGGCGGCGGGCGCCGCGCCCCCCCCCCCCCCCCCCCCCCCAGCGCCGCCCACACGTCACCAAACACCCACGGGTCCGCCACCGCGCCGCGGCCAACCATCACCCCGTCCGCCCCCGTGGCGGCCACCAGCGCCGCCGCGTCGCCGCCGCCGCGGACGTCGCCATTCCCAATGACCGGCACCGGGCTGACCCGCCGCGCGCGGGCGATGAGCGCCCAGTCCGCCCGCCCCGTGTACGCCTGCGCCTTGGTGCGCGGGTGGAGGGTGACCGCCGCGACGCCCGCCCGCGTCACCGCGTCCAGGATCGTGTCAAAGTCGGTGGTGCAGTCGTAGCCAGAGCGGAGCTTGACGGTGATGGGCACCGCGCCGCCGGCGGCGGCCACCCCCCCCGCACCCGCTCCTGGCGCGGAGGGGGACGCGGCGACCATGGCGGCCAGCGCCTCGGCGAGCGCCGCGGGCGCGGCGAGGAGGGAGGACCCCGCCCCGCGGGAGGTCACCCGCTTGGACGGGCAGCCGGCGTTGAGGTCCACCCGGTGCGCGCCGTGCTCCTCCACGAGCACCTCCACGGCGAGCGCGAGCGCCCCCGGGTCGCCGCCCATAATTTGGGGCGCCAGCAGCGCCTCGTGGGCGCCCGCGCCGCCACCGCCGCCGCCGCCGCCACCGCCGCCGCCGCCGCCGCCACCGCCGCCACCGCCGCCGCCGCCGCCGCCGTCACGCGGCGACACGCGCAGGGCGGCCTCCCCCCGCCGCGGGTACTTTCTTGCCAGGAGCCCCCGCATGGCGCGGCGGGTGTACGGGTGCCCCGCGGGCGGGTCGGGGATGCGGATAAACTCGGTGACCATCTCCTCGACGCCGCCAACGGTGGCGAGGGCGGCGCGGAAGCGGACGTCGCCGAGCACCTCCATCGGCGCGAGGAGCAGGGGGGGGGGGGTGCCGCTCGGGCGGGGGGGAGCCACGGCAGCGCCCGCGGGGGGGGTGGGGGGGACGGGGGGATGGGGCGCCCGCGGCGCTCCATGGGGGGGGGGGGGGGTGGCCGCGGCCGCCGGCCGGGGGGGGCGCCGCCGACGGGCGCTGCGGGTGCGGGCGCAGCGCGGCGGCGGGGCGGGCAAGGGCGGGGCGGGGAGAAAGGCGGCGTCGGTAGCACCGGCGGTACCGGTCCGGGACGAGGCCATGGCAAAAGAAGAAGACAACAGGAGACAGGAGCAGCGTAGCGAGGGGTGGGGGGGGAACGGGTGAGCACGGTCATCGGCGACCGGACACCGCCACTGCGCGGTGGTCGGCGGAGGAGCCAAGGGTGGATGCGGAGGAGCCACGGGTGGATGCGGAGCCGCGGAGCTCAGAACCGCACATTGAAACGTGGCGACCTTCGCAGTACATTCCTTTTTGCCAATTGCGTTCAATTACCAATGTTATCCGGACAGATGAGAAAAAGAGATTTTGGTTAAATTCCCCAATAGACAACCGGTTATATATCCGGCTGAATGCACTGCTGAGAGCTCGTTCTACATCTTCGTAAGCGATTGAGGGCGCTATCCGCCACCGGTCTCCGATCTTAAAACACAAAAATGGAAACATGCGCCTTCCGGGAGACTCGACTGATCGAACCCGGGTCTCGTGCGTGGCAAGCACGTATTCTACCACTAGACCAAAGGTGCAATTCCTACCATTTAATTACTTGTCTCGAGCGGTATCTCGTAGTACTTTATTCACAATGATCATGGCATTGTCGAGAACAGCGTCAACTTTGTTGGAATGCGATCGTCCTTCGTGCACCCACCACGACCGCCCGTCGCCGCGAAGCGCGGCTCTGTTCGCGCAACGCTCTCCCCTGCCCCCCTCTTCAAGGCCAAGCGCTGTCCCCCCTACGTCGCATTGCGCCCGATTGCCACACAGGTCGGCCCGATGAGTGCGGACGCGTTGCTGAGTCGGTTCGGCGGCGGGGGACGCCACCCCTGCGGACGAACGGGAGGTCGCGGTCACTGTCACCGCGTTGCTTTTATCACCGTCACGGAGTGGTCTGTTCACACCGCGCCGCTCGCTCGGCCAAGTGTTGCAAGCAGGACGGCCAAACACACTGCCGGACGAACAAGAGCAAATCACAAGAAAAGCGCTGGAGTTGGCTCGTTTGATTTGAGGTGAACTATGTGTGTTTTCGACCACTTGAATTCTCGGTACCGGACGACAGTCCTGCGCCGCCGCTCTCGCGTCGCGCGCCCGGTTTGTGCACCCTCCTCTCCAGCCGTGCCTGTCCGTACCAGGCTCTGTCGCTGTTGGTGACAACGGTCAGATTGAAGCCACTTCTGACGTGCGGGCGGCTCGTCTGCGAGGCACCCCCCTGTGTGGCGTCGCCGCCATGGCAGCCGCCACCGGCGGTGACTCGGCGGTGGTGTGGGACGATGGCTCCGCCACGGAGACGGCCGAGCTGCTCCTGACCATGCGTGATTGTGGCCTCAGCGTCGTTTCCGCTTCGGGGGATGGGTCGCTTGTGCCCGTCGCGGCGGGCACGCTGCATCTGCTGCAGGCGGCGCCGTCGAGCCTGCTCGACAGTGACGACGGGGTGGCAGCCGACGGCAACACGAGCGGCAGCGGCAAGGGCAATGGTGGTGGTGGTGGTGGCCGCGGTGGCAGTGGCGGCGGCAGCCGCGGAGTTGGCGGCGGCAGGGAAGGGGAAGCTGTGGGCGGAGACAGGGAGGACGCGACGCCGTGGCTGGCGCTGCTGCACGTCGGCGGCCTCGTTGTGCCGCTACCTGCTGTCGCTCCTGTGGCGCGGCTGGACGATGCCGCCACGCCGCCAGCCTCGCCGGTGCCTTGCGGGGCGGCGGGTGCCACGCCTGGTCAGCCACTGCTGTACCTGCTCGCCCTACCCGGCGTGAGCTTTGTGGTGCACGTGCCGGCAGCGACGCCAGCCGAGCTGGTGTCGGAGTGGGAAGCCGCCCTGGCCCAGTATGGCCATCCAGACCGGCTGCCGCCAGGGGGGCTGCCGACGGCGGGTGGCACCATGGGGGCGGCGGCCGCGTCTATCCCTCGCGACGCCGACGGCGCGGCCGCTCCCGGCAAGGCGGCAGCTGCTGCGAGCGGTGCCGACGCGCGCCTCACCCCCTCGTCAGCGACTGCCGCCGCCCTCTTCCGCGCTGGCGACGCGCTCACGTCTGTGAGCGCACGCGTCGAGGCGGCGGTACGGGAGCACGGCGGCCGGGCCGACGCGTATTGGACGGCCCGGCTGGGCGACCTCGCCGCCCGTTCGTCGCCGCGGCGACCAGACGAGCCGTGGACGTTGTCGGACCGGCAGCGCAAAGTCCTCCACCGCACAAGGTGGGTGACGGGCGTGGGCGTGCGGCTGACAGGGGGGGTCACCAACCGGCTGGTGAACCTCCTCACGTCTGGGGCGAGCTCGCGCGGCGGCCGAGCCGCCGCGCGCGTCGTGGGTGGCCCTGACGGGGGCCATCGCGATGCGCTCAGGGGGCTCATCGAGGCCGGGGTCGTGTCGTACGCCAGCGTCTATACGGCGCTCGACGAGACGGGGCGTGCGCTGCTCGCGTCGACCGTCGAGAGTGGGTCGGAGGTGATTGCTGCCCGCCACGGGCCCGACGCGGCCGAGGCCACCCGCGCGGCGGGAGGGATTGCCCGTGACGCGGTGCTGATGGCGCGGGTGGTGAACAAGGCGGGCATTAAGGGGATGACGCGGCTGGTAGCTAAGCGACAGGGCAAGCACGTGCTCCACCGGGTGAGCGCGGGCGTGGTGGGGAAGGAGCGCTGAGCGAGCGGCGGCTACGGGAAGGGCGGTTCCATATACCCCCTACCTCTGTTATGGCGAAGGGCGAGGGGAGAGGGCGAGGCGCAGCTCACTGGCAAGCCCTTGCCGGAGGACATGCCGCGCCGTCACTCTGTCCGTCTTCTCTTCTTGTACAGGTTCACCCTGTTCATCCCTTTCGTCGCTTGCCTCTGTGGCGGCCCCTACCAGTGCCATCGCCACCACCGCTTGGGTGTTTGGCCATCCTCACCACTCCCAAGCAGCAGTCGCCAGCTCGGGTACGGGTGGCCTGGGCTCCCCAGCCTCCGTGAGGCGAGGTGTGTGGCTTGGACGTGTTGCTCTGCGGCACTGAACGGGTTTTGATGGGCATATGCCTGGAAGTAGGTAGGTAGGGAAGTTTGGAAGTAGGTAGCGCCCCTTCGGCCAAATCGGACAGCAAAATCTACAGATTTAACCCTATAGAGGAGAAGTAGGTAAGTAGAATAGGGCGCGCATCACAACACCTGTTATCAATCAACAATTGGCGCCAACCGACCTGGAGCCAGAAAAAGACCGCCTTTTTTGTGCACGCCGCCCACAGGCGCAGTCACCAGGGGCCGTTCCCACATCGCCCCCCTGCGTACGCGTTTGAGATCGCCAGCGACCCTGGCTACGCCCCCAGCCCGCTCGGCCACCCCACTCCGCGCCTTGCCGCACCCCATCCCACCCAGCCGCCCCCCCCCCCCGCTCCGCTGCCCCTTACCCCGCCCCGCCGCCGCCCCCCGCGCCCGGCCGCACCCCACCCAACCCGGCTGCCGCCCCGCCCGCCCGAGTTCCGCCCCTCCCACCCGGCTGCCTGCCCACCAACCCGGCCCCCCCCTCCCCGTTGCCGCCCGGAGCGCGCGCAGGCTTGGTCGCATCTGCTGCGGCCCGGCCGCGCCGTGACCGCCAGCTGCAGGGCCCGAAAGGCGGCGGCGCAGACGTGGCGTAGAGCCGGCCGGGTCAGAGCCGGGTGGGGCAGCGGTGGCGGAGCCACACCGGGATATGGACGCTACGTCTGACCCTGGCCATGAGTCGCAGGACCACGTCCCGGGAAAGCCAGAGGTGCTCTGCGTGTCGCGGGGTGGACGGCGCGTGCACCTGGTGGCCGAGAAGGTCATCTCCCGGCTTGTCATTCCCTGCTATCCCGAAACGTCGAGCTCGGACGAGCAGGGGGTGCTGACGATGGTGCCTGCCTCCTCTCTGGCTCTGGGGACAAGCGCCAAGGCCTTCATTGCTTACAAGTGCCGAGGGGGTGAGAGTCGCAACCTCCCGCGGGGGGGACGCGGAAAGGGTGGAAGGCCGGGGTGTGGCGGGTAGGGGTGGGGGATGGCGGGGGCGGGGTGTGGCTAGAAGGGCACCGACGCGGTGGGCACACGGCAGCGAGCGGCTGCACGCTGTGCTTGGCTGCGCTGCGCGGCGGGGGAGCGGCGCATCTTGCAGTGCCGCCTGGGACGTGCTCGACGTGGCGCGCCCCGCCGCCGTGCCCGGTGCCGCCCACAATGCAGGCAGCTGCCAGTGGGGGGGGTGGGTGGCGGAGGACCGCGCGAACCAGCCGCGAAAGCGGCGGCCACGGAGGCGCGCTGGCGGCCAAGTCGGCGGCAGGGGAAGGTGGGTGCTGCGGGTTCTCCGTCGGTGCCGTCCTGCTGGTGGTCTGGCGGGGAAGGGAAGGAGGCGGGCGGGAGCCCATGGCTGCATAAAACGTGCTCCTAACCGGTCAACGGTGCCGCCTCGGCCAGGCTCGTTTTGAGCTACAGGGTTCAGAATTCATTTCAATATGTGCTCTCTGGAACGCATCCCTACTTCGACAAGCGGCTACCTACCTACTTCCAGCGATTTCCCCGGTTTTGATAGGTGCCACCAAATCCGCACTTTTCTGTGTAATAAAATTTGGCAACTAGGACTGACAGACAGTCCACGTCTTTGCACGAAGGTATGATACACAGCAGCCGTACCCATCCAGGTGACGGAGCGCTTCCCACATGCAAAGCGCCCGGCCAGTCAGTCTGGTCGCCAGCCCGAACACGGCTCTGTGCTCGAAACCGCCGTGTCTGCTTCCCAGTCTCGCCATTTGTCGGGCATGCGACTGTCTGGCATGCCACTGCTCACCGCCTCCATCAGAAAGCAAGCGGAAGCAAGAACCTCCGCCAAGGTACAGCCGTTTCTTTCCCTCGTGCGTGTGAGGACCATGCCTGTCCGCCTTCTCGACCGGCACATTACATGCCAGGCCGGGCAGACGTGAAGAATAACTGGGTGTCCGCCCCTCGGAGAGAGAACGCCATCGGGTCAATGCACCTGTGTACGTAAGTAGGACAGGATGCGATTCGTCTCGGGTGAGAAACAAGCGGGATGGCGACACGGGCGTCCCCAACCTACCATGAAAGCCCGTGCGCGGCGGAGCGTCTACAGCAGACGAGCCGTCGCACCACGCGTCAAACGAGGGCACATAATGGAAAATTGAAAGTACACACACGTACACAGGGAGGAAGAATGAGGCACTCTCCAAGACAAGCCTCTGACGCATTGTCCAGTGTCCTGACTGGCCGCGCTCGGGCATCTGCATCAGGCGCAACATCGACACAATGAGGAATGCGAAACGTAGGACGGAACGGCGCGCCCAACCATCGCCTGAAGAGAGCAGACAGAGTCCGGACAATAAACCCATTCACACACAAACCCATTCATGATACATGGTAGCGACAGCTCAAATGCCAGGTCCGCAGCGTACACAAGCGCAAACACCAACCCCGCCCCACCCAATACACAAAAGCAACCGCGGGGCCACGCGCCGGCTGCCAAGAGAGTGCCGCCCTACGCCCCCCCACCCGCTCACGCGGGAAGGAAGGGAGTCTAGGACGTCTTGCGAGCCTGTGTGGCAGCAGCCTTATCCTTCACGACCTGCGCCTGCTTGGCAGCGGCCGCCTTGCTCTGGTTAAAGAGGTCCGTGGCGCGCGACTGGGTCGCGCTCATCTGCTTCTGGGTCAAGTCAGCCGCCCGGGAGATGGAGTTGTCAATGTCAGCCTCGTACCGGGTCAGCTGCGGCTCAACCGCATTGAAGACCTTCCGGTACAGCCGCGTGTTGGGCAGCACCATCACGACCACGGCGGCCAGCTTAAGCATGTTGTAGAACGGAATCTTGTTCCGGAACAGGTCCGTCACCAGGGACACCAGAGCCAGCAGGGACAGCACCATCCAGTAGCGCAGCCATTCCTGCTGCGCTAGCACGTCCGTGCGGCGCAGGGCCTTGAAGGATTGGTAACCCGGATACGCAAAGCCGACCGCGGCACTGAGACCAAGAAAACAAGGTGAGCAGATAGATCATGGAGCAGCAACACAGGAGGCAACCACCACGCAACGGAGAAGTGTTAGATCAGGATCACATGGCGCCAGACCCACACGCAGGCCACACAACGTGGTTGCAGGGAAGCCAAGGATCGCGACTACCGCCGCACTACAAATACGCCCCGCACCAAGCACGAGCCGCGAAAGCGGCCTGACCCCGAGACGGCCCGTTCCTCAAAACTAGGAAACGAGCGCACGCTGCTGGACACCACAGAAGACAATCAGCGACTACAGCCAGCTGCTCGATGACAGCGGCCAGGGCCGCCGTCCCCCCTCGCCGGCACGCCAGCCGGATCACAAGATGCCGTCGACAACCAGGAACGACAGCCGCTCCGTGCCTACCGACAACTCGAACGCTGCCCATGATCAAACAGGAAAAACAAGATAGCAGCGTGCACAGTGAAGACGACGGGGACTGCAGCCTCCCACGCGCCCGACCGGTGCCACCCCCCTTGCCGTGCGTCCCAGACAAACGTACATGACGATGCGGGCAATGCCCGTGCTGAGCAGGACGGCGGCACCCATGGTGAAGAGCGACGGGGTAGGCGTGGGAACGCGACACCGATGGTGCGCAGCCGATCGGTTGAGCAAGAGTGTGGAGGGTACGACTGGCGTGCAGGGATGAGAGGACAGGAGCCGTACGGGGGACGATGTGGGCGTGAGCGCGCGCGGCGACTGGCCAGACCTGATATGCAACCTACAAATCAGCCAAATGGGGACACACAGCCCCGCCGTCGGCCGCGGCACGCGTGAGCGCACCCGCCCCCTTGCTGGCGCGGGGCGCTGGCCTGGTGCCGGCCTGGTGGGCGGGGGGGAGGGGTCCCATCCCGGCCCACCCCCCCCACCAGAGGGGTGAGTGGGAGGGGGGGGGGCGAGGCGGCCAGCCACCCGCGCTGGCGCCCCCCCTGCGCGGGAGACACCAGGGACCGAGCCCGCTGTCCAACGACAGCCCGATCCACCCGCTGACAGGCAAGTCCCCGGCTTTAGATTGCGACACGTATGGCGGGGGGCGGTCGCACGCCGGAACGCAGAGCCGGCCGGCGCGCAATGGGTCGCGAGCCGCGCGGCGCTGGTCCTTTTGAAATAGAAAAGCAGTCGAATCGAGAAAAGTCCACCCCTTTCGCCACTGCTGAACGCGGGGGGGTGAGGCGGTGGGGGCGCGTTGGCGCCGACTGTACCTGCAAAACTGTCTGAGCGGCACGCCCCATTGGGTCAGATGATGCTGCCATGAAGAGGGCACCGGGGCCGCCCCGGCCTTTCGCTCGGAAAGCGCCACGGTGCGCGGCGTCACGGCCAGGTCGGTTAACGGTCGCACCAGGACGGTGTAAGTCACAAACACAGCACGCGGCGACCGAAGAAAAAATATCTGGAGCTCGAGTCATTAGCGTCTCTGTTCGCAAGAACTTGAAACCAATACGTGCAGACACATGAACTTGAGACTTTGATCCATGCCACATTAAGTCGACTGGTGGACTAAGTAATCTACCCTCATCCGGCATGGGGGGACCGCAACCCCCCCAAATTGCGTCTCTGGGGGGGGTCCGCCGCGGTCCCCCCAGGCCAAGCGGTCCCCCCAGCAACTAAGGAAATATTGGACACATTAGACGCTGAATAGTGCCTCTACTAAGGTTTGTGTAAGTGGGTACTACTGCGTGAGCCGTCATGCCCCATAAGTCTGAAGGAAATGCTGTCTCAAGTCGTTCTTATGCCCTCGTCCACCTCTGCCCCCTCACCTGGCGTGCACGCTAACGCCACCGCGTTTTCGACCCAAGCCTTGGGCGCTGCCGCCGCTGCCGCCCGTCCCGCCGCCCCCGCCGCCGCCGTGGGCGCCGACGCCACCGCCTGGGCCGCCGCCACCACCGCCGCCGCCGCCACCACCGCCGCTGCCGTCGTTGGTGGGGATGCGGTGGACGCGGCGGTGGCGGCAGCGGTGGCGGACGGGGGGAGCCACCTCCGGTCCGCGGCGGCGGCGGCGGCGGCGGCGGCGGCGGCGCTGCTGGCCGCGATGCGGGCGGCGGAGGCGGAGGAGCTGCGGGCCGTGCGGGAGGGGCGGGCGGTGTTGGCAGTCAAGGCCGGGGCGGCAGCGGCCGCGACGGCCGCGACGCGGCTGCGGGAGGAAGCGGCCGAGGCGGACGCCGAGGCGTACAAGCGGGGTACGTTGGAGGGAGGGTGGGGGGGGGGGGGGGGAAGGTGGTGAGGGGAGGGCGGGGGGACTGTCGGACCGGGCGACGGGGAGCGCCTCCCCGTTTTATGTTCTGTTGGTGCGTGGGTTGAGGCGCTCCTGGGGGCTGCAATGGCCTGGGTGCGCGGGCGTCTCACCGCGCGCGCACTGCCGCGCCCCAGCCGCCGCGGCCGGTGGCCGCCACCGTTCCACGCCCCCCACCCCTCCGCCTGGTTGCCGCATCGACTGACGCACCCCCCCCCTCCCGCCGCCCCCTGCCATCACCCCCTCGGCTGCCCCCCCGCCGCAACCGCCCCCTCCCTCCCAGAGACCGACGCGATGGAGGCGGCGGCGGCGGCGGCGGCCGCGGCGGCCCGCCGCGCCGACCGCTACGCGGCGCTGCTGGGCGTGGCCGTCGGCAACGCGGCGGCTGCGGCGGTGCTCGTCTTTCGGTTTACGTACGTGGACCCGCGGGCGCCGGCGGCGGTCGCGACGGTCGGCTTTGACGCGGCGCTGTGGGGTACGTTCTGGGGGGGGGGGGGTGGGGGGGGGGGGGGCGTGCGCTCACGCACACCGGGGGGAGAGGGAAGAGGTAGGGGGACCGTCGAGGGGGGGGGGGGTGGAAACCTGCAGAGGTGGCCGACCGGGGGGTCGCGGGGGCGAAGTCGGGTACGCGCGCCGCGGGGCCACCCGCCGCCGCGGCCGCCGCCTCGAGCGGCGGGCGGCGGCGGCGGGAGCGGGCCCGCCCCGCCCCCCACCCCCGCCGCGGCACCCCTACTCGCCGACCCTAACACCCGCCCGGGTCCATCGCTGCGCCATCCCCCCCCCCCCCCCGAACCCCCCGCTTGCCCGTCCCCACTGCACCCTCCCCCCGTCCCCCCCCCCGGCAGTCACCCACTGCGAGCCGCGGGTGCCGGCGCTGCCGGCGCTCGCCGCGCGCTTCGCCACCGACGTGGACGTGGCCGCCTTCCTCCTCGCCGTCCGCGCCGCGTTTATCGCCGCCGCCGCCGCGGGGTCGCCGCTGTCGCCGCCGCCCGCCGCGGGCTGAGGTGGGGGGGGGGCGCGGGAGGGGCGGGGGGGGCGCGGGGGGGGCGCGCCGGCCTCGGCGGCCGGCGGCCGCTCCCGCCCCACCCCCTCACGGTCTCGCCCGCCGCTAGGCACCCCCGTGCCGCTGCGGACGATGCCGCCCCGCGACGCAAGAGGCGTGGGCTGCCCCTTCTCCCCCGGTACCCGCTTGGGCAAAGAAGTAGAACGAGAGCATGGCCGCCGCCCCCCTACGTCCCCGACTGGTCCCCCCCACCCTCCCCATCCTCGCCTCCCAGTACCCCCAGCCCCCATCCCCAGCCCCCCCCCCCACCCCACACTCCCCACAGCTGCCGCCCTGTCCCCCTCCCCATTCCCACTCCACCCCCCCCCCCCGCTTCTCACAGCGCGCTCTCGTACAACAAGAACTGCGAGTCAAACCGGCAGTGCGCGCGCAGCGCGCGCAGCTGCGCGCGCGCCGTCGCGACGGGCGCCGGCAGCGCCGCCGCAGCCGCCGCCGCCGCCGCCGCCGCCGCCGCCGCGGGCGGCGGCCGCGCGTCGCCGCCGCCGCCGCCGGCCGCGTCGCCGCCGCCGCCGCCGGCCGCGTCGACAGCGGCGGCGGCGGCGGCGACATCGTCGGAGCCACCGCCGCGGCCGCCGCGGCCGCTCTGGCCGCCATCCGCAGCGGCGGCGACGGTAGAGGAAAAGGCGTCAACGGCGGCGGCCGCGGTGGCACCGCGCGTGCCGGCAGTGGCCGGGGAGAAGAGCAGGCCGCCGCCCGCGGCGGCAACCACCCCCGCGGGCGGCGCGTCCCCGACACGCGAAGCCTCCAGCGGAGACCCAGCCCCCCCCCCGACGGCCGACCCCCCCCCCCGTCCACCCCCACCCCGCGCACCGTCCCCCCCCACTCCCCCATACGTCGCGACCACCCGCCGAAGCCCATCCGCGGCTGTAGCAAGCGCGCCCAACCCCCCCCCCCCCAGTGGCGCCGCCGCCGCCGCCGCCGGCTGCGCCGCCGCCCCCCCCCCCCGCTGCGCGTCGGCCGCGACGGCGGCGCCGTCGCGAGCTCCGCCAGCAGCAGCGGGAGGTCGACGCCGCCGGCCGCGGCGGGCGCGACCGCCGCGGCGACGGCGGGACCGAGGTGGGGGGCGGGGGCGAGCGCCGCGAGCGCCGCTCCGGCCGCGAGCGCGAGCGCAGCGGCCGTGTCTGCCGTCGCGGGCGGCCACACGCAGCCACCGACGTCGCTGCCGCCCGCGGCGCCGCCACCGCCGCCGCCGCCGCCGCCACCTCGGCCGACTCCCCGCCGCCACTACCGCCGCCGCCGCCGCCGCCGCCGCCGCCGCGCCGCCCCCCGCCGCCATCCCTCCAGCCGCACGGGATCGGCCGCGGCGGCGCGGCCACGTCGACCGCCTCGACGAGGCGGACGAGGACGGCCGCGCCGCCCGCGCGGGCGATCACCACCGCCGCCTCGGCGTAGACGTCAAAGACCGCCAGCGCGTCGGCGTACGTGGCCGCAACGCCGGCGGCGGCGGCGCCACCACCACCGCCGACACCGCCGCCACCATACCCACCAGCAGCAGGGGCAACCCCCCCCCCCCACCGCCGCCGCCCCCACCTCCACCCCCCCCGCCGCGGCCACCCGGTCCCCAAGCGCCACCCCTGGCATTACCCTGGTCGCGCCCCCCCCCCCCCTCCCCACCGCCGCCACCCACACCGCCGCCGCGGCCGCGCCCCCCCGCGCCGCCGACAAAGCCGACCGCGCCGGCACGCTCCCCCCCCCCCCGCCCCCTCCACCCACCGCCAACGGCGGCGCGGCAGCAGCGGCGGCGGCGGCCGCCGCCGCCGCCACCGCCGCCGCCACCGCCGCCACCCCATCCACCGCCCGCAGCGACCGGGCGGTGGCCTCGAGCAGCGCCGCCGCTGTTAAGGCGCGTACACGGGGACTAACACAGATACATACAGCCCTCGACATTGTGCATTCCCGTTGCTTGGCGGCCTCTGAGCGTCTCATAAATGGCTTCACCGTGTTCCGCAACCCTAACTTCCTCAGAATCGACCCTTAATACGAACATTTTCAGCCTAAAACGAGTCTTCAGAGCCCTAATGAGCCTTAACCGCCTGCTAATCACGCCTAATGCGCTTAATGGGGCCCTAAGTAACGCTTAACTCACCCTCACCACCCCTAAGTGCCCTTAACCACCCCCTAACTTGCCCTAAGTGGCCTTAGCAACCTTAACCCCCCACTAATTTTCATTAACCCACCCCTAAGTGGCCCTAACCACCCCTTAACCCGCCCTAACTCGCCCTAAGTGGCCTTAGCAACCTTAACCCCCACTACTTTTCATTAACCCACCCCTAAGTGGCCCTAACCACCCCTTAACCCGCCCTAACTCGCCCTAAGTGGCCTTAGCAACCTTAACCCCCCACTAATTTTCATTAACCCACCCCTAAGTGGCCCTAACCACCCCTTAACCCGCCCTAACTCGCCCTAAGTGGCCTTAGCAACCTTAACCCCCCACTAATTTTCATTCACTCACCCCTAAATGGCCCTAACCACCCCTTAACCCGCCCTAACTCGCCCTAAGTGGCCTTAGCAACCTTAACCCCCCACTAATTTTCATTAACCCACCCCTAAGTGGCCCTAACCACCCCTTAACCCGCCCTAACTCGCCCTAAGTGGCCTTAGCAACCTTAACCCCCCACTAATTTTCATTAACCCACCCTTAAGTGGCCCTAACCACCCCTTAACCCGCCCTAACTCGCCCTAAGTGGCCTTAGCAACCTTAACCCCCCACTAATTTTCATTAACCCACCCCTAAGTGGCCCTAACCACCCCTTAACCCGCCCTAACTCGCCCTAAGTGCCCTTAGCAACCTTAACCCCCCACTAATTTTCATTAACCCACCCCTAAGTGGCCCTAACCCACCCTTAACCCGCCCTAACTCGCCCTAAGTGGCCTTAGCAACCTTAACACCCCACTAATTTTCATTAACCCACCCCTAAGTGGCCCTAACCACCCCTTAACCCGCCCTAACTCGCCCTAAGTGCCCTTAGCAACCTTAACCCCCCACTAATTTTCATTAACCCACCCCTAAGTGGCCCTAACCCACCCTTAACCCGCCCTAACTCGCCCTAAGTGGCCTTAGCAACCTTAACCCCCCACTAATTTTCATTAACCCACCCCTAAGTGGCCCTAACCACCCCTTAACCCGCCCTAACTCGCCCTAAGTGGCCTTAGCAACCTTAACCCCCCACTAATTTTCATTAACCCACCCTTAAGTGGCCCTAACCACCCCTTAACCCGCCCTAACTCGCCCTAAGTGGCCTTAGCAACCTTAACCCCCCACTAATTTTCATTAACCCACCCCTAAGTGGCCCTAACCACCCCTTAACCCGCCCTAACTCGCCCTAAGTGCCCTTAGCAACCTTAACCCCCCACTAATTTTCATTAACCCACCCCTAAGTGGCCCTAACCCACCCTTAACCCGCCCTAACTCGCCCTAAGTGGCCTTAGCAACCTTAACACCCCACTAATTTTCATTAACCCACCCCTAAGTGGCCCTAACCACCCCCTAAACGGCCCTAAGTGGCCTTAGCAACCTTAACCCCTCCCTAATTTTCATTAACCACCGCTTAAACGGCCTAATAACCCTTAATTTCAGGAAAAAAGCGGAAAAGTCGCTCTAAAAGTGCTTAAAAACACGTTCCAAGTCAAATTTTCTGGACATCAAATTATCCTCGTTCAACGGCGCGTCTGATGCACCTTTTCCCGTGTCGAACGGTTATCATGACCTCTAGTACTTGGCGTGCAAGCGTCGATTTGGCCCGTTTGCGGGACATCTCCACCCACAGTGACTCGGGATCGTGTCCGTTTCCGGATTTGATGCCTGCACCTTCTGCGCATGACCTTGACGGACCTTCATGCCAGGTCCGGTCAGCATCGGACATCATGCGGCAACGCAAGGCCCGTACAAGTGCCAAAATCGGGGGTACACGTCTTTACGGTGCCATAACGGGCGTTCCAGACCTTTGCACACCGATTTTCTTGCTTCCCCAGTGGATGCGCACCATCGACTTGCCCTGACCAAGTTTTGGTTCGAATATTGTAAAATGGTCACTCCTGAGCCCCGACATGGTGCCTTGTGGTGTCTTATTGCAGAAGACAGGCAGACAGCTGAGCGTCAAGTGGCGCATGCGTACAACCCATCAAGTCGGGTTCGACAAAATCGATGGAGGGCTCCTCAGTGGGATGCACGATGGCGGAAACCCCGGTTGGACCGGTCCCCCGGTCGTTTGGGGGTCCCTGGGGACCCCCTCCAGAACCCCCCTAGGAGGGCCTTTCCGCGCAGGTGGCCAAGTGCCACGCTGCGGGAACGACTGTGGGACGTGCTGGGAGGGGTCTATGAGGTTGTAGAGCTCGAGAAATGACCTCAGGAGTGTCTCGAACGTCTAATTCTACCCTAAAAACCCCCGAATAGGCCTTAGTACGCGCGCAAGTCCGGTTAAGTCGCCCATATTACGGCTAAGTCCCCCTAATAAGCCTAATATTAGGCCTAATAGGCTCTTGATCCTCCCTAGTGAACCTTATACCACGTTCATATTTTTTATTTCGCCTAATGCACCCCTAATGACGCCTAATGCGGCCTAAGTCACCTTAACCCAGCCTAATATTTCCCTAATGACCTTAAGTTCAGCCTAACCCACCTCTAATGACCCCTAATGCAGACTTAACACGGTCCAAGTCCCACTTAAACCAGGAAAACGACTTAAGATTAGCCTTAATGGGCTCTTGATCCTCCCTAATGCTCCTTATACCACATTCATTTCACCTAATCGACCTTAACCCACGCCTAACCCACCCTTAACCCACCTAACCATCCCCTAATCATCGTCGCGGTCGAGGCACCCCCCTTCGAATCGCCCGCAACGACAAGCAACCACGGTGGCAGCACGGCCAGCAAGGCCCGCCACTCGGCCGTCCGCAGTGCGCGCGTGCCAGGTCCCGGCCTCGCCCCACCTTCGCGCCGCAGGTCACGGCGTGTGGCGTCCCGGCTCGCCGCGTGCGCAACCGCCGACGCGTCGCCGGCGGCCCGCTTCCCGCACCGGCCCACTGCCGCCTTTCCTTGCCGCGGCCACCGCTGTCGCTGCCACGGGTGCGCGTACCCGCGGGTCGCCCCGAGCTGCGGACGACCGCTTTGGCCGCGGACGCGCCCCGCCCTCGTTGCCAACGGCTGCTGCCGACCCGCCCCCTCCCCCTTCTCCATCCCCCCCTTCTGCCTTTGCCGTCTTTGCACCCGCGCCGCCCCCCCCCCCCCTGTCCCTGGCGCCATGGACACCCTGTCGGCCATGTTCCCCTCCACAGACCCATCCGTCCTGGCGCGCGCGCTCGACGCCTCGGGCGGCGACGTGGCCGAGGCGGTCGACGCGGTGCTCGCCGCGTCGGTCGGCGGCGGCGCGCCGCCGGCGCCCGCGGCGACGGCGCCGCCGGCAGCGGCGGCGGCGGCGCCGTCGCCGCCGCTGCCGCCGCGCCGTGCGGCGGGCGTCTACGCGCTCGGCGGCGACAGCGACGGTGGGGAGGAGGGGCTCGGCCTGGGCCTCGGCGGGGGGGCCGCCGCCCTGCCGCCGCCGCCGCCATCGGCGGCGCCGCTGGGTGGGGGTGGTGGCGACGCGGACGCGGACGCCGCCGACGCGGCTGCGAGGGTGCAGCAGTACGACGCGGATGAGCGGCTGGCCCATCAATTACAGGTGCGTGGCGGGTGTCGTGGGGCGAAGGGGGGGGGGGGGGGGGTGGGCGGGTGTCTTGACGTTGAGCGGCCCCACGGCGGCGCGACGCGGCTGCTAGAGTTGGTTGGAGGCGTCTGTGGGCGGGGTGTGGTGGGCGGGAGCCCTGGGGGTGTCTCACGACGGAGCGTGCCGCTGCTGGCAGGCGAGCTGCCGGCCGACGCCCCCGCCGTGGCGGCGGCCGCCGCCGCCTGCCGCTGGTGTGGGGTCCCAGCGCTGGCGCGTGTGCTGACGCGCCTCCTGACCAGTCTGCCCGGCTGCACACGGTTGACCCCTGTGGTACGCCCCCGCCCGCGACCTTTGTGGACTCCGCTCGCCTTTCCCTCCCCCTCTTCCCCCCCCCTCCAACCAGATGGAGGAGCAGCGTGAGGCCTACGCGCGGACGATGCGCCCCCCCTCCGGGCGGGGCGGCGGCGGCGGCGGCGGCGGCGGCGGCGTTCCCCCCCACCCCGGGCTGCCCCCTCCCCTGCTGCCCGACATGGAGTCGATCAAGGCGGCCGCCGCGCCGGTCGTTGCCGCCGCCTCGTCGGCCGCGTCGGCCGCGTCCGCCGCCGCGGGCACCGCCGCGACGGCGGTGGTCAACTGGCTGACCGACGGCGGGTCGGGGTCGTCGTCGGCGGCACCACGGCCGGGGCAGGGGCGGGGGGGGGGGGGGACGCCGCCGTCCGCCGCGAGCGGCCCGCCGAGGGCGTCCGCTTCCGCGGGCTGGGGGGGGGGGACAAGCGCGAGTGAGTGTGCGTGGCGGGGGCGTGGCGTGGGCGGGGGGGGGGGGGGGGGGGGGGGGGGGGTTTCGGTGGGGGGAAGGCGCCGCGTCGGCCGTGCGCCACCCCGCCCGCGGTGGCGGCCGGGCGGCGGGGTGGGGAAGTGGGGCGGCAGGGCCTGCCGCGCTGTACGTTGTGCCCGTCTTTTGTTCGCTTTCTTCCTTGGGTCGTGCGGCGCGCCGCCGCGCACCAGTCCCCGCCCTCGCCCTCCCTACGCACCGGCGCCGCCCTCCCTGCGTGCCGTCGCGGCCGGCGGCCCGCCGCGCGGCAGCGGCGGCGGCCGCGCGGCGCGGCTGGCGGGCGGTGGCGCGCCGTGACGAGAGGACGCGCGGAAAAAAGAAAAAAAGGAGGAGTGGAACGCCGGCCCGGCGAGGCGCCCCCCCACCGCAGATGCGCCGGCGCCGCCGCGCACGCGCCGGCGGGGTCGCCCGCGACGGCGCCGCAGCTGCGTGGCGGGCGCGCGGGGCACAGCGCCACCGCCGGCGCGGCAGGTGTCCCCCCCCTCTGGTTCACGCGCCCCCCCCCCCCCCCCCTGTCCCCCGCGGCGCGGACGCCGCGACAACACAATGCGAAAAACGATGCAGCCATACAATGGGGGTCGCGACGCACACGAGGAGCAGGCCGCCGCCCCGGGCACTACGCTCCCCTCTGCCTCCGCAGCACCTCCCAGCACCCCGCTCCCAAACGTTCCCCCCCTACCCCCACCCCCCCTTCATCCGCCAGCCCGCCGCCATCGCCGCCTCACGCACGCTCACGCCGTCGTCGACGGCGGCACGGCAACGGCCACGACGGGCGCCGCCGCGGCCGCGCCGTCGGCGGCGGCGGCGGCCACGGCGGCGGCGGCGGTGGCGGTGGTGGGGGCGGGCGACGATGGCCGGCGGGGCGGCGGTGGGGGGGGGGGGGTGGTAGCAGCGGCGGCGGTGGCAGTGGTGGTGGGGGTGGCGGTGGTGGGGGGGGGGGGGGGGGGAGGGGGTGGGGAGGTCGCGGCCCCTGCCGGGGGGGGGACGACGGCGGGGGCGCCCGCGAGGGGCGGCGGCGCCAACGGCGACCGCGATGGTGGTGGCGGCGGCGGCCGCGCGGCGGCCGCGTCGGCCGCTGCAGCGGCGGCGGACGCGGCGCTCGCCGCGGCGGGTCCGAGGTTGGCGGGCGGCGGCGCGGGCGGCGGCGGCACCCGCCGGCCGCCGCCGCCGCCGCCGCCGCCGCTGTCGCCGCTGCCGCCGTCGCCGACGCTGCCGCCGGCGGGCGGCGGTGGTGGCGGCCGCGGGGAGGCCACCCGCGGATGGCCGCCGCCGCGGCCGCCACCACCGCCGCCTTCGCTGCCACCCGAGCCGCCGCCGCCACCCCCCAGTGGCGGTGGCGGCGGCGGCGACGGCGACGGCAGCGGCGACGCGCGCGCGGCAGCGGCCAGCAGCGGCAGCGGCGGGCCCGGGCGAGCGGGCGGAGCGGCCGCCCCGCCCCCGCCCCCCCCCGCCCCGGCGGCCGACCGCGGCGGCGCGGCGGCCAGGCCCGGCAGCGGCCGCACGCTGTCGGCGGAGGCGGCCGTCAGCGGCGGGCGGCTGAGGCGGAGGCGCTTGAGCGGGCTGCCACCCCCCCCTCCCCCCCCCCCGCCCGACACACAACCCCCTCCTCCTCCCACTACCCCTCCGCTTCCGCTTCCGCTTCCGCCTCCGCCTCCGCCTCCGCCTCCGCCTCCGCCTCCTCCGCCTCCGCCTCCGCCTCCTCCCCCCGCCAGACCCGGCGACCGCTCCCGCCGCCCCGGCCGCTCCATCGAAGGCAGCGGGCTGTCGGCGAGCGGCGGCAGCGCCGGCGGCGGCGGCGACAGCGGCGGCGGCAGCAGCCCCGCAGCGGCGCCACAACCGACGCCGCCGCCGCCGCCGCCGCGGAGCGCGTCGTGCACGTCAGCGTCGTCCGCGTCGGCGGGGCCACCGAGGCTGGTCGGCACCACCAGCGGGGGGCCCAGCGGCAGCTCCGCGGGCAGGTACGGGGGGGGGGGGCAACGTCCAAACCAAAGTAGGGCGGCACGGACCCGCGGCCGTTATCCCCGCCGCCGTCGCCGCTGCCGTCGCCACTACCGCCGCCACCGCCACTGCCGCTGCCACTGCTGCTGCCGCTGACGCCGACGCCGTGCACGGGCGGCGGGCCGCCGCCGCTGCCGCCACCGGCGCGCCCGTCGGGGGCCCGCCCAAACGCCGAGCCCGCCAGCGACAGCGTCGACAGCCGCTGCCGCCGCGGGGGAGAGCCCGCCGGCGGGCCCGCCCCCACCCCGCCGCCGCCACCGCAAGCACCCGCCCCAGCAGTGGTGGCGGTCGCCGCGCTGCCGCCGCCGCCGCCGCCGCTGCCGACGGCCCGCCCCGCCGCGCCCGGCGCGACGCCATTCGCCAGCGGCGGCGCTGCGGCGGCCGCGCCCCCCCCCCCCCCGGCACGGCCGCCGGCACGGCCGCCAACGCCCCCCGCCGGTGAGTCCACCTCCATCGCCGCCGCGCTGCTGTTGGTCAGCCCGTCGGCCGCGCCTGCCGCCGCCGCCTCGCCACCGACGCTGGTCGTTGACGTGGACACCGCCGTGGACAGGGTGGTGGCCGTCATGGGCAGCGCGTGGCCGCCATAGGCGGCGGCATCCCCCCCCCCCTCCCTCCCGGCGGCGGCTGCCGAGGCGGTGCCGTCGTCCCCCCCCCCGCCCATCCCCGGCGCGCCCACAGGCCGCTGCTGCTGCCACCCCTCCCACGCAAGGCGAGCGTCAGCGAGCGCCGAGCACCGGCCCCCCGACGGCTCCAGCGCGCCCGCCGCGGCGTCCAGGACCGCCCGCAACAGGATCGCCACGGCTGACCTCTCGGCAAGCGCGTCGGCGCCGCAGCCGCCGCAGCCGCCGCCGCCGCCGCCGCCGCCGCCGCCACCGCCACCGCCACCGCCACCGTTGCCGCCGCCGCCGCCGCCACCACCGCCACCCGCGCCGCCGCCGCCATTCTGCCCCCCCAGCCCCCCCCCCAGTCCGGCAGCGGCGCCCCCCACCCCCCCGCCGTCTGGGGCGCCCCCCTCTACCGCCGCGGCGGCCGCCGCCGCGGCGGCCGCCACCGCCACCGCCGCCGCGGCGGTGGGGTCAGCCACAAACGCGGCGGGCGGCGGCGGCACGGCCGCCGCGTGGCGCGCGAGAAAGGTCACCAGCTCCAGCACCGCCCCGCTCGCGACTGTATCCCGCCCCTCTTGGTCGGCGTACAGCGCGCCGACGCCGCGAAAGGCGCCTGCCGCGACCGCGGCCGCGGCCAGCCGAGGCTGCCCCGCCCCCGCGACCGCCCGAACCAGCCGCAGGGCGGCGAGGCGGGCCGTCACGGGCGCGGCGGGGGCGGCGAGGAGGGCGGCGGCGGCGGCAAGGGCGGGCGCCCCCGCCCCGGGGGGGGACAGGAAGTCCGCCGCTAGCTGCCCGTGCCGCGCCACGCACAGCGCCAGCACCTCGCACACGCGGGCAATGGTGCGGATGGGCGCCGCCGCGGGAGCAGACACCGCCGCGGCGGTCGCGGCGCAGCAGGGACAGTGGGGGGGAGCGTGCGCGGCGCCATGGTGGCCGCCCGCAGCCCGCATGCACGTGTCGGCCGCGTGGGCTGCCACGCCGCTTGCGCCACCGAGCCCACCGCCGCCGCCGCCGCCGCTGCCGCCACTGCCAGTCGTGCCGGGGGCGGCGAAGCCAGGAGCCGCTGCCGCTGCTGCGCCCGCCGGTGGTTGGCCTGGGAACGCAGAGCCCCCCTCCTCCCCCCCCCGTGACCCGCCCTGCGTCGGCGCGGCGGCCTTGCCCGCCGCCCCTGCGCCACCTGGGTCCCCGCCCAGATCCGTCAGCAGCAGCGGCGCAAAGCGGGCGTAAAACGCACGGAGGAAGAGCGTCCCGTCGCTGTCGCCGCCACCGACGACCGCCTCATCGCGCCAGTCGAGGAGGACGCTCATCAGGCTGTGGAGCTGGAGCGCAACGCCCTCGTTTGGCTCCCGCGTGACCGCCAGCAGGAGCGTGGACAGCAGCCGGCCCGCCGCGTCCGTGTCGTCGGGGGCAGCGCCGTCGACGGCAGCGACACCGTCGCCCCCGACCGGGTTGCCCACGGCCGCCGCTGACGATGGCGGTGGAGAGGGAGGTGGTGGTGGCGGTGGTGGTGGCGGCGGCGGCGGTGGTGGTGGTGGTGACGGCGTCGGTGGCGGGGACGACGCGCCCCCCCCAACGCCACCCAGCCCCCCCCGGCCGTATGGGCCGTCCGCCATGGATGACAGCAGGTCGACCCCGACCCCCTCCCCGTCGGGGCTCAGCGGCCGACGCGGGGGCGGCCCCAGCTCGGGCACCTCCGCCCCCTCCCCACAGTACAGGTCGTCGCTGTCTCGCAGGGGCCAGCCCGGCGCGTCGAGGCACCCCCCGCCCAAGTCCCCGCCGCCGCCGCCGCCAGACGGCCCGCCAAAGCAGCCGAGCCGGTCCAGCCCGAGGTCATCGGCAGCGAGGCAGTTGTCCAGGTCCGATTCGGGCCACGCCGCGTGGCGTGGCGTGAGCAGGGGAGCCGCCGCGCCCGGCGATGGCCACACCGAGTCGGTGCTGGGGAGCTCCCGGCGGGGGTAGCCGCCCGCGGGGGAAGGGACAGCAAAGCCCCCGCCGCCACCGCCGCCGCCGCCGAGGTGGCCCGCCCCCGCTGCCGCGGCGGCGGCCGCGGCGGACCGCGCCGCCTCCACCACCCCCACCCGCCGGTCGACGAGCGAAAAGCACAGGGAGGGCATGTCGTAGCGGGCTGCCACGAGCAGGATGCCCACCACCAGCGACCGCGACGCCACGTCTCCGTGGGTCAGCGCCGCCGCGCACACGCCCGGCAGGCCGTGACGCCAGAGCGATGCGAGCAGCATGCACGCGCGCGTCGACGCGGGGCCACGGGCGGTCAGGCCGAGCAGGGCCTCCACATAGTGCAGCAGGTCCGCAAGGCGGGGAAGGCCGGCAGCGACGCCACCGCCGTCGCCATCGTCCCGCGCCGCGTCTGCCGCTTCCGCCGTCTCTGCCGCGTCGGCCGCGTCGGCCACGTCCCCCACCTCCCCCGCACCCGACACGCCCGTCCGCAGCCGCAGTGCCCGAAACAGCCGCCCCAGCAGCGCCCCGTCGTTGACCACGTACGTCACAAAGTCCGCGTTTGCGCGCAGGTGGGCAGCTGTGAGGCCCTCCACGGTGGGCGGCGTGGACGGGTCATCGACAATGTCCACGGGCGCGCCGCCGGAGCGGAGGACCACCACGTCACGGAGGTAGACGGCGCGGAGCGAGACGGCAACGGCGGCACGGGCGGCGGGCGAGTCAAGCTGCACCACCCGCTCCCGCGCCGCGTCCGCGGCAGCAAAAAAATCGCGATGGAGTGTACGAGGAACAATGGGGGGGGCAGGCGGGGGGAAGGACGGGGCACTGGCGGCCGCGGCAGCCGCGCCGCCGTCGGTGCCCCCACCGCCGCCGCTTACCGCGACGGCGCCGCCGCCCACCAGGGGGCTGGGGCCGGGCAAGCGCACCCCACCGACGCCCCCCCCAGAGGATATAGGCGCCCCGGCCATGCATGGAGGGGGCGGCACGGTCCGCGCGACGCGCCGCCAGCGGCGCCCCACTCCCCCCCCCCCGCCGTGACGCCCACGGCCGTCGCGTACGCGGGCGGCCGGGCCAACGACCCCCTCCCCCGCCCCCGCCGACACGGGTACTGGCGACGGTGACCGGGAGCGGCGGTCCCGATCAGACGATCGCGACCGCGGGCCGGGGGAGGTAGCGTGACGTCTGGAGGACCCCCCACCGCCGCCCCCATCGGCGCCCGGCTGAAATCGGGGCCTCGTAGGAGCGGGCGACGAGGGGCGGCGGCCGCTGCCACCGCCGCCGCCGCGCCCCCCATCCGTGCCGGCTGTGGGCGGCGGGCTCGCCGGCCCCCCGCCCTCATCGTCCGACGCCTCCCCGTCCGTCGGGCGGTCCCGCTCCGAGACGTCGGCCAGGTCCGCCGCGACGCTCGCGGCAGCCGCCGCCGCGGCGGCGGACGCGGGCGAGCCCGGCGGTGGGGCGTCGACGCCCAACGCCAGCGACAGGGAAGACGACGAGGACGACGCCGTGGAGGGCGTGCCCAGCGGCAGCCCAGTCGCGACGCCGCCAGGCCGGGCGGCCCCCCCCAGCCCCCCCCCCGCCCCCACATCCCGCTCCGCCTCATACTCGAGCGCCGTGATCAGTCGGGACCACACCGGCTCGGTGAGCAGCACGTCGAGCAGCCGCGGGTAGGCCAGCCGCACGAGCCCGCCAAACGCCGCCGCCAGCAGGCAGAGGCAGGCCACGTCGCCGGCCGCCTCGGCCACGTCGACCAGCTCCGCCAGCCGCGTCGGCGTGCCGGCGGCGAGCTCGTCCTCGGCCGCCTTTGCACGGCCCGTCGAGTCCCCCGTCAGGCCGCACCGCTCGACGGTGGTGCTCAGGCGGCGGGTGTAGGCGGCCAGGTCCGTGTGGGAAAAGGTAAGCGGCAGCGGCGACCGAGGCGGCGGCGAGGGGGAGCCCCCCCCGGCAATGCCCTCCCGGCCCCGCGCGACGGCTGGTGGCAGGCGGGGCATAGACGTGGTGACCGTGGCGGGGCCACCGCCGCCCGCGACGAAGCGGCCCCCATCGGCCGCGTCGGCCATCACCACGTCCCCATCGTCACGGGCGGGCTGCTGCGTATCCGCAACGCCGCCCCGCGACGGCGGCTCGCCGGAGCCGCGGCCGCGGCCGTCAACGTGGGCGCCGCCGCCGTCCGCCAGGTGGCCGCCACCGCCGTCTGGCCCACCCGCCGATACGGCCGGCTGGCCGTCATCCCCAGCGGGGGCCGTCGCCAGTCCCCAGGCGTCCCGTGACGCGCCGCCGTCGGCATCATCGTCGTGGATACGGACGCCGCCGGTGAACCGCCGGGCGCGGCCATCGGCTGCGGCGGCGGAGCCGCCACCCCCAGGCGGCGCGGCAACCCCTGCCGGCGTCAGCGACACAAACGTCATGGTCGGTGCCGGCCGTGCCGCCGCCGCTGCCCGCCGCTGCCGCGCGAGGGCGTCGTCGCCGCCGTCGTGACCCGGACCGCCGTCGCCGCCGTCTTGATCGCCCATGGCGGTGCCAGCGGCGGCGGCAGTGGCAGCGACGGCGTTGGCGGTCGAATCATCTCCCCGTCTGACACCCGTGACGTGCTCACCAGCCCCGCCCGCCATCGACGCCGCGTCCACGGTCGTACGGAAGCGGTTGCCAGGCGACGGCGGCGGTGGCGGGGGGGGCGGTGGCGGGCGTGGCGGCGGCGGTGGTGGTGGTGGGAGGGAGCCCAGCCCAAAGACGCTGGCGCCACCGCCGTCGCCGCTGCCACCGCAGCCGCCGCCGCCGCCGCCGCCGCCGTCACCACCCCCATCCCCACCACCACCGCCGCCACTACCCCTGCTCCCGCTGACACCATGGCCGCTGCCGCGGCCACCGCGGTCCGCGGCACCCCCACCGGCGCCGCCACCACCACGGGCGGCACTGCCACGCGGATCCACCGCCGTGTCGGCACCGCCGGCGGCGGCTCCTGGTTGCCTCAAAGCCGGCACCGACAACGCGTCCATGGTATCGTCTGCCGCGGCACCACCACCACCCCCCCCACCCGCGGCACCCGGCGACCGTTTCGGTGACGCGCCACCGCCGCCGCCGTCGCCGCCCCCACCTCCCCCCCACCCCGCCGCTGCGGCCGCCACCGCTGCTGCCGCTGCCGCTGTCGTCGCCGCTGCTGCCGCCGCCGCTGACGCCGCCGCCGCCGCCGCTGCCGCCGTCGCAGCCGCCACCGCCGGCCGAGGCTCTGTCCTTGTTGTCGTCCGCGTCGCCGGAGGAGAGGCGGCGGCGCCACGGGCGGCGGCGGCGGTGGTGGTGGCGGCGGCGGCGGCGGCGGTGGCAGCGGCGGGGGTGGCAGGGGTGCGGGCGTCCACCCCCCGGCCGGCGGCCCTCCCACGAGCCCCCACCGCCGCTGGCGACGCGGGCGGCAGCACCGGCACGGGTGGCCCCGCCGGCCGCGGCGGCCCGTCGCCGTCAGTCCCCATGCTGGCGCCGTCGCCCGCCCGTTGCGGTCGCGCCTGCGCCGACGGCGCGGCGCGAGCCAGCAACAGGGGGGGAAAGACAAGCAGAGAGGTGAGGAGGCCGCGTCCGGGGAGGGGCGCGGGGGGAAGGCGGGGGGGGTGCGGTCGGAGGGGGGAAAGCAAGGAAAGTAAGCGCGGAACACAGGGGGGGGACCGGACGCGGGGGAGAGCGCGCGCGGGCAACACGCCGCGCCCGCGACGGCGCCGTCACAGCCCCGTGGCGGCGGCGCGGCCGCGGCGGCGCGGCCGACGCAGCGGCGGCTCGCCCGACGCCGCGGCGGCGCTGCCGCGGCCGCCGCCGCGCGGCCGCAGCGCGGCCACAGCACAGCGGGAGACAAAAGGGTGGTACACGACGACCGCGGCGTCGGCGACCGGGCGGGTACCGGTGCGCGGCAGGTGCCGCCGCCGTTGGCAGGGCCGTCCGCCTCCGCCGGGCGCCCGCCGCCGCCCCCCCCCCGCCGCCGCCGCTCCCGCCGCGTCCCGACGCGGCGCCGTTTCAGAGCGCAACAGCGGCAGCGGCAGCAGCAGCGGCAGCGGCAGCGGCAGCGGCGGCGGCGGCGGCGGCGGCGGCGGCGGCGGCGGCGGCGGCAACGACCGTGGCCGGGGCGGCCGGCGGGCGGGCGAGGCGGACGGGCGGGCGAGGCGGGCGGGCGGCCGCCGCGGCTTGGCGGCGGCGCGGCGGCGGGGTGGCGGCGGCGGGGCGGGGCGGCGGTGGCGGCGGCGGCGGCGGCAGCGGGCGCCTCGCACGGGCGCGGCGCGCCGACCGCGTGGCGCGCCCGCGGCGCGCGCGGCCGCGCGCCGCCCAACCGCCACCCCACCCCGTGGGGTGGGTGGTGGACGACCGCGGCCCGCAAGAAAGGGCGGTTGCGGCCGGGGGGAGGGGGGGGAGGGGGGCGGCAGCGCGCGGGGGGGGGCAGAGGTGGTGGGCGGAGCGTGGTCTTTTTTCTGTCGTGGGGTGCCACTTATGGGCAGGAGGCGCCCGGTGGGGGGGGGATGGGTGGTGGTGGCGCCGCGCCGGCTGCGCGCGCGCGGCCGCCCACGTGCGCGTCACGCGCGCGGCCGGCGCGCCAGCGTGCGCGGCGCCAGCGTGGCCCCGGACGCGGCGGGCGCGGGCGGCGAGGGGGCCCGCGGGCTATATACTTCCGCGCGCCGCCGCCGCCGCCAGCGGTGCGTGGGAGGGGCGGGTGATCATGATCGATCATGGGATGATTCATGGGATGGGGTTGTAGCGCTGGGCGAGTGGATTGAGGGGGGGGGGGGGGGGCGGACGGGTGGCGGCGAGGGCGGGGGGGGGGACGCGGCCGCGTCATGGGCACCCGGCCCCCTCCGCAGTTGTGCGTTGCTACCCCACCGCCGCCGCCGCCGTCCTCACCGCGCTGCTGCCGCGGCCGCCGCGGCCGCTGCCATGACAGGCCGGCCGCGGCGCGAGGCGTCGCGGGCGACGCGCACGCTCCCGCGTTTTTTTTCTTCTTCTCTCATGTTAATGCAGGAGAGGACCGCCGCCGCCCGCCGCCCCCCGGCAGCTGGTCGCCTCAACCCGCCCCCTCCCGCCGTCCAGAGAAGAGCCTACATTGGTAGCGTCCCCCCCCCCACGACCCCCCCACCCCCCCCCGCAAGGCTGGTGGCCAGCCACAGGAAGCCCGCAATGACCGCCACCCCCACAATCGGCACCCAGTCCTCCCGCTCTGTCCACTCCCCGTCGCCGCGTGACGACTCCCACCGGCCGCCGCGCCAGTCGTCGTCAGCAGCAGCCCAGCGGTCGTCCCGGTCCCGCCAATCCCCGCCGCCGCCACCGCCGCCGCCGCCGCCGCCGCGGGCGCTGGCCGCCGATCCTGCGCGACGCCGGCGGGCGTCCCGCCCAGGCGCCGCCCGCGCCGCCGAAAAGGGGTCCAGCGGGTCGTACGCGTCGGCGCTGGCCGGGCTACGCCTGTCGCCACCCCGGCCGGCGTACGCGTCCGCCTCGCGCGCGCCGTCGTACGCGCCCGCCCTGTCCGTCGCGCCGTCCCATCCGTCGTCCCGCCGCCGCGGCGGCGGCCGCACCCGCACCAGCGGCGCCGTCGGCGGGCGCACCTTGCGCACGCGCCCCGGCCGGGGCCCCCCCCCCGCCGCCGCCGAGCCCGCCACGCCGCCACGGGCCGGCGGCGGCGGGTCCTCCTCCCATCGCGCCCGGTCCAGCGCGTTGCCGTCGGGCACCGCCCCCGCGGCCGCCAGCCAGCCGTCGAGGATGGCCTCCATGGCCGCCCGGGGGTCCCCGCCCCCGGCCGACGCAACCTCCGGCGGCAGTGGGTACACCTTGACAGCGTGGCACGCGGCGGGCACGCGGCGGCCGTGGAGGGCCAGCCGCGGGCGGAGGGCCTTGGCGTAGCCGACGTAGCGGAGCCGCGCGCGCGCGTCAAAGATGGCGTACGCGCCGGTACCCGCCAGCGGGTCAGAGGCGGTGCTGCCAGGGGGGGGCGGCGTCCACACGAGGGCGTAGGGGAGGGCGGGCAGCGCGTCGAGGGAGGTGGGGGGGGAGGGGGGGGGAGGGTCGCCCATCCGAGCAACGGGCGTCCAGCGGACCCGCCCACGGGCAGTCACCCACCGATGGGGGGGGGGGGGGACCTCGTTACCGCGGAGCCGAGGGGTGCGCCCGGTGGTCGAGCGACGGTGGTAGCACGGCCGAGGCGCGGCGACGGCATGCCAGACAGTGCAAATGCCATTGGCGTACCCATGGCAGAGAGGTGGGCGCCAGGAGATGGAGTGGGGAGCGGAGCAGCACTCCCAAACATGCGTGACCACAAGGAGGGCAGGACGGGGTCGAGGGGGCGGGCGGGACACGGGGAGAGGGGAGGGGACGGTGAAGAAGGACGGCGAGCAGCAGTACGATGAACTCCAGGCAGGCAGCGCCGCCTGGCGCGGACGATTTTGCCATGGAGGACGGCGCAAGACGTGTGGTTCGGATGCCGAAAACGGCACTGTGGTGTACTTGAACTGACCAAGTGCACAAGAAAGTTCGCAATGGTGCGGAGCAACGTACTTAAATAGCCGCTAACAGCCATAACAGCTTCCACTTGCACCCGCTGTTGTCTTCCAACGTGGTGCTTTGCCATCAGACCCACCACCAACGCAGGCGAGGGGGTGTGGACGAGTGCTACGCCATCCCCCGACAGCCTCGCCTCTGGGGTGTACTTTCCTCACTTCACTGGCCCGTCACGCAGAGGCCCGCATACCAGGGCGGGACACAAGCAGCTACAGGCGGGTCGCGTCAGCGCACGTGATTTAGGTGAGCAGTACGGACCAGGTTGCTCGTGCGACCGCACAGCTCTGTACATTCGGTCAACGCCTGCATCGCCATCCAGTCACAACACCCACCCTCGGCTCACACAGACTGATCAGCAGCGCCATAGCCCCCGGGCGCGTCCTGCCCCTCACCGCCGCCGCTTACCTGCGTCTTTTCCCGCCCGTCCGCGTCGTCGCTGCCGCCAGCGCCGTCGTGCAGGCCGGCTGCGTAGATGGGCCACTCAAAGAGGAACACCGTCTTGACCACCTCTGGCAATGCGCCATAAACGGCCGGCGGCAGCGGCACAACGGGGCTCGTCGTGCGCTTCCACTCATCAAACCCGGGCATGCGCCCATACTTCTTGTTCCACCCCTTCTCCTGGATGGGCATGCCCGACAGCCCAAGCAGCAGCGCCATGATAAAGAGCGGCGACACAACCGCCGCGTACTCACCGCCCCGCAGCTGCCGAGCGGCCGAGATGAAGACGCCCCACCACACCAGCCACTCACCAAAGTAGTTGGGGTGCCGCGACCACCGCCAAACGCCCACGTCGCACCAAGCTTTGGCGTCGGGGGCCGACTTGAACGTCAGCTTCTGCTGGTCCGCCACGGCCTCGAGAGCAAGGCCCGTCGCGAACAGCGCCCACCCGACGTAGTCGGCCGCGCCCAGGCCTATGGACCCCGCCAAGCCCCGCGCGTCCGCATTGATGAGCGTCACGGGCAGGGAGACTGTCCAGACCCACAGCGCCTGCAGGCTCCAAAAGACCACCAGCTTGGGAAGGGAGTCGCGGGTGCCGTCAAACCGCTTGTCCTCCCCCCACTTGAGGATGCGAAACAAGAGGAAGAGCGCCAACCGGAGACCCCAGGCCATCTGCAGCGACGACAGAACAACCTGCCGCGGGTGATAGCCGCCCGACACCACCATGGTCACGAGGGCATTGAGGATGAACCCGGTGCCGCCGGCAAAGTCCGTCAGCTTGTCAAACCGGAACGTGGCCGTTATAGCAAAGAACACCAGCTGGTAGCCCACTGATAAGAGGGCGGTGAAGGCCAGGTAGTGGGAGTCCAAAACGGCCGTCATCGTGACCCCAGAAGTGGGACCAGAAAGGACGGCGTGAAGGGGAACCGGGGAGAAGGGGCCAGTAAGGGGGATGGAGAAAAAGTTGAGGGGGACGAACGGGAGAGAGGGCGACAGGTGGAGGTACCGAAGAATGGGGGTCTCGATGGTGGGGAGGTGGCACGCGCCGGAGTCTTGTCCGGGCTAAACGCAAGTCAGGAGGATGACCTGATCATCGCGAGCGGGTCGTAGGCATGTGGGCGTGGCCTTGACCAAACATGTCTCGGCCATACTGTGAGCCAGGAGAGCAGCACAGGAGGAGCAGTATGGCCCACACGTTCAAAGTCTTGTGGTCAACTCGCATTCACAGACACACACGGACTCGTTTGCATGCACACTTTCACGTTGACAACATACTTGACGGATCGAATGCAATTGTGATAAAAACTGAAGAACTTCCTGGTCGGAGACCCCACTCGCGAGGCCGACAAGATCCAAAGATCTCTCGCCCATCCAACGAGGTCCTTGTCACGACGCGGGGCCTCCTCCAATGCCTGCCTGGTCCAGCTCAAGGGCATCACACGGCGCTGCGCGCACTGTTTGGTGTAGCCCCTACCCTCATTGTTTCGTGAGCCCGGGAGGCTCGTCAAACGCACAAAGAGACACACAGCCGCGACTGGTTGGCAATCCTCGCACGCACCTCTGCGATGCTCGCTCTCTTGACGTCCTTCCCGGCGGACGCAAGTCTGCACTCCGTTCGCGTCCGTCTATGGCCCGCGGGCGGCTTTCCCGCCAATGGACCCTTCGCCTGCTCGCTACCGCCGTCGCCGTTGCGGCGACGGCTTGCCTTCCCCACGCCGCTTTGGGGGAGTGCGTTGCCGCCCTCCGGCCCGACGAGCCCGCGTTTGACGTTTGCCGCACCGGCGAGACGGTGTGCTGGCTCTACCTGTCGGAGAAGCCCTTTATCGTGGTGGACCCGCCCGCCAACGCCTCGGTCGACGCCGCACGACGGCGGCCGCACCGGTGTGCAGACCACGACGCGTACGGCGTGTCGGGAAGCAGCTTTGCCATTCTGGCGGTCGTGTCCCTCACCGACCCCATGACGAGTGGGGCCAAGCCTGACCACATGTGCGTTTTTGCCGGCACGCCCGACGAGTGCTCGTTCAATCAGGCCGTAGCGTTTATCGACGCCTCTGGGACCAACACGAGCCACCGGGCGTACGGTTTGGTGCTGGGCATTCACGGGGCGCTGCTGTTCACGCCTGAAAGGGCGTCGGTGGGGCGCTGGCTGGAGTCTATCTTTCGAGTACGTGGACGGGCGCCCTTACGGGAGTGTTGATGTGACCACGCGACGCAATGAGAGCATGTTGGACAGTGAGAGGCGACAAGAGAAGGAAAGCTGAGTAGGTCAACCTGTGCTCTGGCAGTTTCTCACGTCACTTGCTTGCTTCGCGTCGCTCTCATGGTTTGGCTTCCTGCTGGTCCCCTCCCCCCGCGCCAATCTCCTTGAACCTGTCGAGCAGGAGGAGATGGTGATTGTCCGACGCGCGGGCTCTGACCCCAGCATCCACCTCGACATGGCCAACGCGTGGTTTCCCTTTACCCAACCCGCATGGTTGTTGCTGTTGAGCGCCGCGTGCGCTCTGCTGGCCGTCACAATGGTGCTATCCGTGGCTCGTCCAGAGCCTCTGTGGGGGCCAGCTTGCAAGATGGGGCAGGGGGTTCGTCGGCGACTGCTTCGCATGCTCGCCATGTATCTTCTCAATGTGTACGTTTTGCGAGGCGATGTGTGTCTCAAGAAGGACGGGCGTGTGGGTGAAAGGCGACCGCATGCCGCAGCACGTTGGTAGTCAGCGTGTTGCAGGGGGAGGGGGAGCGGATGCGGAAGTGTATGCTGACAAGCGTGTTGGACGTCCTCGGCGTCCGTCTCTCTGCCGCTTGAATGCCGCGCTACTGCTCTGTGCGCGTCTCTCGTCTCCCATGTATCCACAGTATCCACAACACGACGGGCGGTGTTCCCCCAGACTACCAGTCCCCCACCGCGATCGCGTTTGAGCCTGCGCGCAGAGCTCTTCGTGCTGCCCACCTTTGTCTTATCGCTGTTGGACTCCTCTACTACGAGGCCGCTGTCTTCGTGCAGCACCTGGACCCGCCGCTGTCCAAGAGAATCGCTGACCTCACTGACGCGGAAGTGTGCAGCTTCTCGGTGCTGGGCTCATCGGCGCTTGCTAGGTCGTTTGCCGCCATCATGGCTGAGGCGCGCAACCAGACCGACGGCGGTGCCTCCATCGCTGCAACTCCGTTTTGGATCGACGCGCCGTCCGTCTCGGACAGCTTTGTGCACGTCGTCGACGCAGTCGCCAACAACCGGTCTAAGTGCCCGATGGGCTCGACCGCGGACTATGTCGTATCGTTTGCGTCGATTGCCGCGGGCGCCTTTGAAGAGCACCCGCGGCTGTGCAAGAAACTTGAGGTTGTCACCACCGCCGAGGTGCAGAACGACTTCAACGCCGGGTGGCTGCTCTCCGCCGCGGGCGTCAACGCGGGCCCCGCGTCGCGCACGCCGGCCGGGGCGGCGCTGCGCCGCTTTGCGGGCTACATTGACCGGGACCTGCGTCTGGAATTGCGCGCGCGGTCGGTGCTGCTGCAGGGCCGGGACGTGCTCAGCGGCCTGTGCGGGCGCAACCAGCCGCGGGTGCACGCGGCGCAGCTGTCGGCGCCGCTAGCGCTAGCGGTGGGCGTCCCTGCCGCAATTGCGGTGATCCTGGCACTGGTCTACCCAGCGCTGCTGTCGTTGCTCGGGGATGAGGGGAGGCGGGCGCTCAAGGTCGGGGCGGGGGGGGCGGGGAGCGGATGGGAGTTGCCCGTCACGGCCCCGGACCGTGACGGCACAGGCGGCGGATGCGTGGGCAGGGTGTGCCGGTCATGGCGCCCCCTTCGCTCCCGCCGCGGCCGCCGCCACCGCCACGCCGATCCACCAGACATTGCCGATCCCAGGCTGGCACCGCCAGGGAACCTGGTTGGTGTGTCTGAAGAAGTCGACGGTGGTATAAGAACGGGCGCAATGGCTCCTGCGCACTGGCGCGGGATACCTACAGTGGCGGTGCCTCCGCCGCTTCCCTCGCCGCAAGTGCCACAGCGTTGTGTCCCGGCGGCCGCCTCCCAAGAGTGGCTCACATGACGACTCGGCGCCCCTACAGGGGCGCACCGGCGTGTTTGCTGGCGGTGGCGGCTCGCTTGCGAAACCAAGAAATGCACTTAACAGTTCCCTGAGCACAAGCCTCGCCTCTGATGCCTGTGACTCTTGCCTGTCTTGGCCGAGTTGCAGCGCGGCGCCACGAGGGCCGCGCGGCACCCAGTAACAGAGGTGGAGCTCTGATCGCAATGCGCCGCTGACGGTGCGTCCCGCGACTGGGTCGGCTGCAGACTCAGCGACGTGCTCGTCGCGCCGCAGTCCATCAAAGCGGCTTCCCGCGGCAAGACCGCTACCTCTGAGCAGACCGCGGCGCACGCTTCTCATCGCAAAGCGTTCAGGCGCACCTCCCCCCTGCCGCCGTGCCCCAGTCGAGGGCCGGCCGTGCAGCAGATTGTCTACCTATCGCCGAGCCAGTGCCTATCCAGGCAATTGATAGGGAGTTTTTGTTGTAATTAATCAGACCCCACCGCCAAAGGCGTTCGTCTACGGCACGAACCCGCCGGTGTCGGCAAAGTCAACGGCAGGATCCGCCATCGTCAACACCGCGCCGTCGAGCGCGTCCCGCCCGCCGCGCCGGGCGCGCGGTGGCGTGGACTGGCGGCGTCGCCCCCACCGCGTCCTTCCTTTGCTACCGGATCCATTCCGCTTTTTTTTTTTTTTCTTTATCGCCCTTGCTCGCCCCATCTGCCCTCGAGGCCATGGCGACTCCCAACCCCCCCCCCCCCCCCCCATGGACCTGTCCTCGCTGGCCATCCTCGTCTTGTCGTTTCTATACCTGTCCCTGGGCCTCGGCCACTTTCTAGGTCCCGCCCCTCCCACCCCCGTGTATGCAGTCATGATCGACGCGGGATCGACGGGTACCCGCGCTCACATCGCGTCCTTCCTGCCGCTGCCTTCGTCGGGTGGCGGCGATGACGGGGCGCCACCGCCGGCCGCGGCAGTGACGGCCGCAGCGGCGGCGGCGCCGCTGCCCACGCTGCTGTCCTACTCCACCGTCTCGTTCCCGACGCCCCTGACGGAGCTGGCCACCGCCGCCGACGCGCGGACACTCTTCTCCCCCCTCCTTGCCGACGTCGGCCGCAAGGTGCCCGCCGCCGCCCGCCCGCGGACGCCCCTCTTCCTCCGCGCCACCGCGGGTGTACGGGTCGGCGCGGCCGGCGCGCCGGGCGGCGCGTCGGGCGTGATGGCCCGCGCGGCGGCCGCGCTGGACGGCAGCGGCTACGCGTGGCAGGGTGGGGGGGTGCTGGACGGGCGTGTCGAGGGCGCCTATGCGTGGCTGTCGGTCAACTATCTGATGGGCCGGCTATCTGCTGTCACTGGGGGCGGTGGCGGGGGCGGGGGCGCGGGTGGGGTTGCCAAGGCCGCGGCAGCCCGTGGCGCCGTGCCGGCGCCCTCTCTCGGCGCCATGGACCTGGGCGGCGGCAGCCTGCAGGTGGTGCGCACGCTGCGTGCTGGGGAAGACGCAGCGTCTGTGGCAGCAGCGGGTGCGGGCGACGTTGTCACCCTCCCCATTGGCCGCACCACATCATCGGTGGTGGCGTTCTCCTACGACGGCTGGGGGTTGGTCTCTGGTACCGCCCAGGTCCTGAGCGCCCTCGACAATGCGGGCACCCTCGAGGCGGCCAATCCGTGCTTCCCACCGTCTGAGCTGCCTCATCGGGTGGTCCTCCCCGGACGCGGACCTGCCCGGCAACCCGTGGAGGGGGCTGGTGACTTTCGGGCCTGTGTCGACGTGGCCAAGGCGCTCGTCTCCCCCGCGTTTGCGGGCCTTCCCGACGGCGATGAGGACGGCTCTGAGTACGTTGCGTTTGCCTACCTCTACGACCGGACGGTTGGGGTGGGGCTGGCTGAGAACGCCACCCTGTACGAGATATGGGAGCTTGGCGCGCAGGTGTGCCGGGGGGAGCAGTCCGAAGGGGGTTTCCCCATCCCTGAGGTTGTGCGCAACGGGGATCGCAACCGGGTGTGCCTGGAGCTGGCCTACGTCTACGCGCTGCTACGGTGGGGCGTCAAAGTCGGGGGGGGGCGCCTCGTGTACCGCCAGTACGTGGACGATGAGATGCTCGGCTGGGCGCTCGGCGGGCTGCTGGTAGAGGGGGGCGGGGGAGGGAGTGCAGTGACCGTGGGAGGGGTGGCGGTGGGCACCATGGGCGGGTGGGGCGCGGAGGAGCAGGAGGTAGCGGCGGGTCTGATGTAGGGACCTGGCCCGGCCGTTTCCATCTGCACTTCTGGCGCACAAGTCGTTTCTGCTGCTCCGCGCTCGGTCCACAGCCCTCGAAACAAAGGGACAACAAATTTCCTGCATGTCGCCCCAGAAGAGCACCTACTGGCGCTCGAGCCTGTCCTCGCCAGTCTCCCCCACCCCATCCACCTCGGACTGAGCGCTGCTCTTCTGCTTGACCGCTTCTCCCGCATCCTCTGCACCGGCGGCCCCCTGTCCATGCGAGCCTCCCTCCTCAATCACCGTGACGCGGCCGTTAGCCGTCACATGCGCACCCTCCAGGGTCACAGGCCCTCTCGCACTCCCTGCCGCCTCCCCCCCCCCATAGTTGACAACCACCACCGCGGACTTGCGTTTGGACAGAGGCCGACACGCGCGGATGGTGACCACATCCCCCTCCCGCGCCCAGCCGCCCTCATCATGCGCCATCCGCTTGCGTGTGACCGCCGACCAAACCTTGAGCACCCGGTGGTAGATGCGCACGCGGAACGCCACGTTGACCGACTTGTCCATCGCCGTCGACACGACGACGCCCGTCGCGGTGAGGGTGCGGGGACGGAGGGAGGCGGCAGCAGCGGCGGCGAGGCGGGCCCGCCGCTCGTCGGGGGTGCCACGCAAGAGGCCCCCATACGTACGGAGGGCAGCGGTGACCAAAGCGTCGGGGGCGGTGGCCACGTCCGCGGCAGAGCCGTAAAACGGGAGCGTGTAGAGCGGCGGCCGCTGGGTACGGTGGGAGGGGAGGGGCGAGTCATCCCCGGTGGAGGACGTAAAGAGCGGCGATGGACCAGCAGCAGCTGCGGAGGGGGCGGTAGAGGGAGGCGCCACTGCCGGTGCCGTGACGCCACTGGCCAACCGCGAGGTGGCCGGCGGTGGCCAACCACGATGCCACCCGGCTACGTGGGTTGCGGTCGCAGCCACTCCTGCCCGAAGAGGGGATTGGGAGGAAAACAACCGCCCGAGGCGGCACGCACCCAGAAGGGAGCCAGACGCTGTAGACGCCATGGGAGGGGAGGCAGAGAGGAGGGCGTCGACCAAAGAGAAGTAGAAGGCGCTGGCGACAGAGTCGCACAGCCAGAGTTCAGGCGGGACAAGGACGCCGTCGACGACCACCACAGTCTTGGGATTTAACGAATCGTTGAGAAATTTGTTCAGTCAAGTGCAGTGTCATTCTGAAAACATCATGGGTATTACACCGATCAGGACAGGACCCAAGCTGCCTCCCAAATCCGCCGCCCCCGTCGTCTCCGCCTCACACCCCTGCATGACATGTGCAAGGCCGCAGCTCCCCAGGCCAGCAGCAGTGCACACCGTCGATGCCGCCCCAAGCACAAACGGGGTTCTTTGTGCCGACTACTCTCAGCTCATGTACCGCGCGCAGCAGCCTCGCGCTGTGCTCGCCGCTTGGCGTTGGACCGCGCAGCCGACGCCCGGTTACGCACAATCCGTGCCCGCTCCGCCTCGTCGACCACCTCGTCCAGGCACACCTTGGTGCGCGTCCGGGGGCCTGCAGGACGTGCCGGCGGCACCCCCTGCCCATGGATATTCAGCTGAATGCCGGCAGCACGGTCAGCTCCGCCTGCAACCGCAAGCAGGGGCGCCCGTCTACCAGACGGGGCCCCAGTAACAGGCAGCGAACCGTTGCCACCGTCAGTAAGGCCGATGCGTAGTCCGAGTGGGTGAACGGCTCCCCGGTCGAGCACCATGGAAGCTAAGCGGGCCACTACCGACAAACTGGACAGCTCGGAAACGATGGTGCTGGTCATCAGCGGCGGTGGAACCGATGGTGAGGGGGTACCAACGGACACGTCATTACCTCCTCCTCCCATCTGGGGCAAGGAGGCGCAGCCAAACTGCCCCAACATCCGGAAAACAAACGACATGTACGCGTCCTTTGGGGAGGTGTGCACCGCGCCATTCGCATGTGGCGCCTCCCCGACAATCCTCGAGGACGAGCGCATCAACAGTGTAGCACACCCCCCTGCCACGGTGGGTCGCTTCACCATACTGCCCATGATTGTCAGCGCCCCGTCCTCTTCCACGTGGATGGTGCTGGCCATTACCGCCGAGCCGTCGCCGCTGGCGCCCATCATCCAAGCGGCGTTTTCGTTGCTGTCGTAGACGGCCCGCATTAAGGGGTGAACCGCGTCAACCAGGTGCACAGTATCGAGCACCACGTCGTTGATGGATAGGCCCAACACAAATTGCCCATCTACAGAAATGGGCACGTGCATGGAAGAGGAAATCCCCATCGGCGGACCGATGCCGCCGACACCGTCCGTCGCGGCCTGGTCACCCACTGGCGTCTGCATTGTCCGAGTCACCTGGTCCAAAGCCACCGCCGAGGCCATCCCCGTCACCGCCCCAGCCGGTATCGTACGCGCAGAAGAGGCCGCGGCTGATGAAGCAGGAAGGAGTGGGGAAAATGGGGCCAGCCAGGCGGCGGCTGTTGAGGACAGGTTCGTCGGAAACAGCTCGGGAATGCCGGCGAGGTCGGCGGCGGACAGAACCCGTGGGGGGGAGGCCGCCAAAAACGCTTGGAGAGCGTCGTCCATCGTGTCGTGGCGGCGGCCACCGCTTCCGTTGACAGAGAAGCACAACGCGAAAAGAGGAAGGCGGAGGCTGCGCACGCTGGTCGCGCAGGCCACAGCTGTAACGGCTGCCCGCCCACCTGGGACCAGCAAGGCAAAAATCAAGACACTGTAAAGTCACGCACTGAATTCCAAGCCCTATAAATCCTCTCTTCCTTCGTATTCAGTGGACTGATTGCCAACACCGTCGCCGGAGACCTCGTCACCGACCCCTTCCCCGCCACACTCTTCGTCCCCATCCTCTGCGTGAGCGCGGGACCCCTCGTGATGAAGCAGAGAACTCCTCCATCGAAAAGCACGGCTGCAGCCTGGAAAACTGCACTGAAAGGGCAAGGACGGCTCATGCTGTAGAGGGCAGCGGCTTAGGGACGACCAGGCAGTCACACACGTCCGAGCGGAGGAGCACCACCTCCTCCGTGTTGCAAGTAAGATACTGGCGCGGAAAGAGATCCATCGAGCACCACCCCGTCTCTCCCCCCCAGACGTCGCGGAATTCAGAGACAAATTTGGCCTACCACAGAACAAAAGGCGACTCCGATGTCGTACCCTGCGCATGTGCACACCCAGGTTGAAGCGTCGGCTGGTGGCGTAGCGACACCCCCCCACCGGACAAGGAAACCGGAGACCCGACGCGGCCTCCGGGACGGGCACCGGCCCAGGACGTGGCGCAATAGGTCGGGCGTCCGCGCTCCTACCGCCGCGCGCGTCACCTCCTCCGCGTCCCCCCTCCGGCGGGCGAGGCGGCTCGACGTGGCGCACCCGCGACCTCAGGCGGCCGGCCGCGAAGGCCACCAACAGCTGCCGCATCGAAGCCGGGCTGCTACATATGCTGTGGCGGCCAGTTGCCACCTCGTGACTCGGCACGTCGCCTCCGAGAACGGGGGACGGCAGCTGGGCAGTGCCATGCGTCCCTTGTGCCAAGGAAAAGTAGGTGGCTAACGCGTCGCTCATTGGGTCTTCTCTGCTCGGCGGGGACGCTACCGCCGACATAAGCGGACTAGGGGGTGAGGAGGGGGGGTCAGACGAGACGGAGGCGCGCAATAGTGCAGTATCCGCGGGCACCTGCACTTGCCGGAAGCTGTACAGCAGCGACGCTGGCCCACCCGACGCAAGGGGTCGATGGAAAATGCAGCTCGCTGCCGTCCGTATCGCCCGGTTGGCGCATGACTGCCACCGGGCGCAGATAAGGCCGCCTGGTTGAGGGCCCACCACGAGGGACTCGTGGGTAACGGTCGACAGAACCCCCCGGTGGACGGTCGGCCAGCCTTGCGGAAAGCCCGCGTGAACCACATCCAGCTCCGCAAAGCACAGCAGCCCCGCGCCCGCATCGTAATGGACTGGCACGTACAGGCTGCTGCGGTGGTCGACCAGGTCCCCGTCGCGTGACGGGGGGGGGATGACTGGCGCAGCCGCTTGTAACGCTGCAGCGGGGCTACCCACGGGGGGGGGGTAGACTTGATGGACGGCGCCGCCACCGCCCGGAGCTCTCCCTCGGTCGCGTACGCAGCGTCCAAGGACAGGGCGGTGAGGCCGGACAGCAGCGAGTCGTCGAGGTCATCCGCGGTGGGGTCGGCCGGCTCGTTGGGGGAGACGGGCGCCATCCACGCAGCCACCGTGGGCGACGCTCCTACCAGCCGCCACTCGGGCCACGTCGCCAGCTCCTCTGCCGTGACGAGCCGCGGTGTCGGCGGCGTGCTGCGGCGGATGGCCTCGATGTACGCGACAGCGGGGGAAAGCTCGACCGTCGGGGAAGGGAGGGAGGAGGGGGGCGTGGGGAAAGGGGGCGGGCCGCGGGGGATCCCGCCGCCGTCGGACGCGGTCATCGCCGCCGGCATACTTGGCAGTCGCTCCGAGCTGTCGTCGGCGGCGATGCCGTCGGAAGAAAGAGCGGCCATCGAGCGTCCTTTCCGTTAAGTCGCCCCATATGAGCACCCACCCCACGCGCACCCAAGAGTCAGCGGCTGCAAGAGGACGCCGCGGAAGCGAGTGAGAGACGGGCGTGCGGTGTGAGCGGCGCTCACACCGCGTGCAGCGTCCTGGAAAGAGCCTCGGCGACGGATGGTCCGGGGACAAGCGTCGAAACGCTCACGCCGCCGCCGACGCGGCAGGAGGAGAAGGGCAATCACGACAAGCGCGCTGGCGGCGGCAGTGCGTCGCGGTCGCAGCGCCCGCAGCGGACCGGCTCGTATGGTCCGCCGCTACCGCGGCGGGGGCTGCCAGCCGCCGGGGCGGCGGCGGTCCAGCTCACGGCGGCCGCCACTCACAGCGGGGCACAGAGGGAGGAGGCGGGGGGGACGACGGGCGGCGGCAGAATCCAAAGCGGCCCAGCGCAGGCCAGTGCCGTCAGGACGACCGGGAACGAGAAGGCCACCCGTGCGCGGAGTGTGCCCATTGTGACCTTTTTCTTTTCTTTTTATTGTGCAATGCATGACACGAGCGGACTCCCGCGGCTCGTTGCATTGGCGCGTCCACTACAACCACAGCCTGAACCGGCACCGCGCGGGGGACTGACATCTGCGGACAGGCCGAGGCGTGACCCCAGCAGGGCGTGACGCCGTGCGCCCATTGGCTGCAACGAGTGGCGGTCCGCGGAGTCCGCGGCGCGGGCGGTGGACCGCCGGCGCCGCTCAAACCGCCGGCCCAGAGCCCCATTTCGGGGCTCGGCAGCAGGTCACACCTCGGCTGTGAAACGTCGCCCAGCGCGCGGACAGACGTCGCCACCACCAGCAGGTGGTTGTAGAGATCAATGTCACACACCCGGCTCGGCGTGCGGGTCCCTCGCTGTGATCTCCGCGCCTCGTCACATTGGCGACACAGACACGTCCCGCGTCGTCGCGTCGACGTCGCCAACGAGGACAAGAAAGAAACAGGGCCCTGCCGGTCGATCCCCCCCACCCACGACAAAGCCTCACCCGCACACACCCTGCAAGCACGCCAGTCAGCCCAGCCCTCGATCCTCTGGGCAGGATTATTCGCTCCGCCGCGACAGCCCCTCGCGTGGTTGCTGGGCTCGCGAGGATGGTCGGCCGTGGCAAGCACACGACAAGGCACGGAGGACGGCGACAGCGTCTGCTCCGTTTACGCCCTCAGACGTGGCACCCGCTGACGGGGCAGGGGTGCTGCGCGTCCAAGTGGAGCGCTCTCCCCGAGCCCCATCTCCTTCCCACCAGCGGGAACTGGGGACAGTGCGTGCCGGCCGACTCGCATCGGGCGCACCAGCTGGATTGCCCCAGACCAGCGCACGGGCCGCCGTTCGCACATCCCGCCGTGCTAAGTGCTCCTCATCTAAAACAGCCGGCTGCGCGGCGGATGCAACGTCGTGCCCTCGTCAAAACTGCGGCGCTCCCCGTGACGTCCTAGGTGGTGTCACTGCGCCGGCTGCGACCGGCGTGCCAGCAGCCACTTGTGCCGGATGCAGCCGCGACGGCCCGCCTTGTCGTTTTGTGCGCGGCGGCGCTGACAGGCCCTTGCCAATTGGTCCGTGTGGCATCGTGGGTGCGGTGAATAGAGAGCGCTGTGCGTGCAGGACCCTGCTGCGTCGTCGCGGGCGGGTCAAGGGGCCGCTCGCGGGTTCCAGAGCTGGGAGTGCGGCGATGGAAGGTCTGAAACATCGGCGGCGGAGACTCAGGCCTGGCCGACGGCTGGCGACCTGACCCTTGTCGCAGATACCATCCGCTGCAGAGAAGCACCGCTGATGCTACGACCGAGCTTCTAGTCGTCCATAAGCATGCGTCCTACATCCCCAGTTGCCCGGCCCATCCAGAGAGGATCTGCTGATAACTGTGGGGCCCGTGGGCTCCCACTCCCTGTGTCTGCAGGAGGGGACCGGCCGCGTCATGGCGGGAGGCGCTTCGCCGACGGGGACACCAAACCGCGGCTGCAGGCAGAGCGTCTACATTAGGGCAATAGACGCGCCGAACTGGGTTGTCCGTGGCGCAGACCGCTGGGCGAGGCGACACACTGGCGGGGACTTTTCAGCGAGGCAGAGGAGGGGGGACAGGACGTGGCCTCGGCACGGTTAGAGAGTAGGGCAGTGGGAAAGCTCTTCCTGGTGAACTGGAGTGGGAAGAGGACCACACAAGGAGGTCATCGAAGAAGTCGGGGAGAGGGGACGGAGAACGCACTCGACGGGGCCTGGCAATACTCACTCGTTGATCTGCTCTCGCACGAGGGGGATTGACACAACTGGTACCAGTGCCTCACCGCCTCTAGCTAGAGGGCGGGGTCATCTCACAGATCGCCACTGACAATTGTTGCTGGAGGGCTTTGTGGGCGCTCGGCAGCGTGCCTGGCGATCAGTCGTGGCACGCCATCCAGCGCATAGGGGTCTACGTTCACACACCCCCCCAGCGCGCGACTCGGAGGGTGCACCGTGTGGCAGCGTCGGCACGCCACGGCGCCCCAAACGGGTCGCCCATGAGCGCGCGTCGAGCATGTCTCTACTTGGCAGGTTTCCCAGCGTCAAGGCGACGGGCAGAGACCGCGTACGGCGCGGCCCGGAGCCAACGACCAGCGCGCTGCCCTGCCTCGGCTTCCCTCACCCCCCCTCTCGTCCTTGGCGCTCCGTTTGGTTATCGTCGCCGCCTTCCTTTGTCGGAGCGCCCACACCACCCCCCGTGCCCAACGGCATCACCACTAGCCCGCGTCTAGCGGACGCTTGGGGGCGATCATGGCGCGTCATCCGCTGCACTGGTTGCTGCCGCTACTCGCCGCCGTCCTGTGCGCTGACGGGGGTGCTGCCCCCGCGGCCGCGACGCCCGAGGCGTACGTCTACCCCCCCGCACCGCCTTCGTCCTACCCCATGGAGCGGGTGGCCTTCCTCTCTCACCGCCAGCTGACGGCGGCGCTCGCCAACGACACGCCGCAGGTCGACCCGACGGGCACGCTACGGCCAGAGGAGATCCCGCCGCGTACGCCCGTCAGGTGCGGGGGCGTCCTGCCCGGTACGGCCCACACGGTCCGGTGCGCCGCGGCGCCGCCGGTAGGCGGGTGGGTACTCGAGCCCCCCGCCCGCTACCGCCCGACGGGCAGCCTCGTTCTCCTCCACGGCTATGTCACCGACCCGCAGCGATACACGACCGCCGTGCGGGCGCTGTTGCTGTCCGCGCCCGACCTGTTCCGCACCCTCCGGGTGGTCGTGCCGTTTGCGCCGCGCTACGAGACGCAGCTAGTGCCGGGCTTTGTTCCGGGCCCGCACTCGTGGTTTGACGGCAATGCGCTGGCGGGAAAGCTGTTTGTGGAGGTCGCCAACCTCACCACCGTCGACGCGGTCGTGGCGCGGATGGTGAGCGCGCCCGAGGACGCGGACCGGCTCGGCCTCTTCCTCTCCACCCGCCGCGTTGAGGCGATTGTGCACGCGGAGCGGCGGGTGCTCCGCCGCGCCGGCCGCGACGGCCGGGTGGTGCTCCTTGGCCACAGCATCGGGGGGGCGATGGCCGCCCACTTTACGCTCGTCAGTGGCGCGCCGCTCGCCGGCGCCGTCGTCCTGCAGGGCTTCTTGCCCGCCCCGCGCTCCGTCGCGCGGCTGGCCGACACGGGCGCCGTCTCCCGCGCGCGCCGCGGCTACACGACCAGCTTTGTGGCGGGCGCCGCGGACCTGGCTGTGGCGCCCGTGCTCGTCCGCGCGTCGTCGCGCATCGTCGCGCGGGCGCTGGGGCGGGCGGGACGGGTGACGTACGAGTCTCTCCGGGGGGTGACACACTCGAGCTTTTTCTTCCCGGGCGCCGACGCGGCGGCGGTGGCGGGGGTGCTGCGGCGTCACTTTTAAGGACGGGCGCCCCCCCCCGCCCCCCCCCCCCCCCCGCCCTGCATGGAGCGCCGTGCGGGACGCGGTCACGCTGCCGCGGGCGGGCGCCGTGCCGGCGGTCGTACCATTGACGGGTTGGTCGCGGCGGTGGCGGCGGAGGTGCGGGGCCCACTGGCGGCAGTGGCGTGGGGTGACTCCGACCCCGACGCACGTGTCGGAGGGGGGGCATGATGACGCCTTGGTTCACCGGGAGTCACCGCTCGCGCTCACCGCGATGAGACCCGAGATCCGCTTTCTTTGCTGGAGGGACACACCCTCCGCGGTGGCTTCAAGCAGGCGCGCGGCGCGCGGCCAAGAGCTTCAGCTCGTGCATGGGATCCGTTGCAATTGCATCCGCCGTGAATTACAGACGATGTGGGGTGGTAGTCTGGCCTTGCACCATCGGCCGCCACCGTCTATCGGGCCGCATGCAAATCGTTTCGACGCCCTCGACCTGTCGACTCGCTCTGGCGGCGGTTTGTCTCTCGGCGGGGGCGCGCTCGGCTCGTGTGCCGGGCGCGTCGACGCCGGGCCTGACGGCTGGGCGATGCGCGAGCCGCTATCTCCCCAGCCCCTATTCAAGCCATCGCCGCCCAGCTGGGCGTGCCGGCCCCATCCCAATCGTCCCGCGGCCACCCCTCCGCCTGCTCACTGTCCCTCCGCTTCCCTTCCCCCCCCCCCCGCATCCTGCTCCCCCGCCCCCCCCGACGTTTTCCCGCTCGTCCCCGTCTGCTCCGCCCCTTCGCAATGGCGCGCGCTCTGGCTCGCGTGGCCGCCGCCACCGCGGCGGTGGCGACGCTGGCGGCCACGGCGGCGGCCGCCGCCCCCGCGGTCATCCGCCTCCCCCGCGGCTTCCAGCCCGAAGGCATTGTCGCGCTCACTCCCCCCTACTTTGCGGTGGGCTCCCTCTCTCGCGGCGGCCAGGTGTACACCTTCAACGCCGCGTCGGGCACGGGCGCGGAGGTGTTCAACACGCCCAACCAGACAATCGTCGGCCTCGCGTACGACGCCCACCGGGGGGTGCTGTGGGCGGCGGGCGGCCCGGTGGGGGCCAACGTCCTTGCGTTTGGCGACGCCGGCGCGACGCTCCTCGCGGACGTACCCGTGCCGACGGCCGGCAACAAGCGGCCGGCCTTCCCCAACGATGCGATTGTCGTGCCGCAGGCGGGCGCGGTGGCGGTGACCGACTCGTCCAACGCCGCCATCTATGTGGTGCCCACCGCCGCCGCGTGCACGGGCGGCGCGGGGTCAACCGCCCCGGCCGTCGCGCGGCGGGTGCCCCTCACCGGGGACTGGGTGCAGATGGACGGCTTCAACGCGAATGGCATTGAGTACAGCCGCCTCGCGCGGAAGCTGGTGGTGGTCCAGTCCGCGACGGGCCTGCTGTTTGCGGTCGGCTGGGACGGGGTGGCGGTGACGATCCCCGTGGCCGGCGGGCCCGTCACGTCGGGCGACGGCCTCCTCTTTGACGCCACCGACCCGGCGGTGCTGTACGTGGTGCGCAACCGGCTGCAGCTGATTTCGGTGGTGCGGTTTGCCGACCCGCAGACGCTCGGCGGCGCCCGCGTGGAGCGCAACATTACAAACGACGCGTGGGTGACGCCAACGACGGCGGCGCAGGCGACGGATGGCAGCATCCTCACCGTCGACGGGCGGTTTGGGGCGGAAAACCCAGCCGAGACTGACTACTTTGTGTACCGGTTGCCGGCGCCGGGGACAGGGGGGGGAGCAGGAGGGGACCCCCGCGTGTGTGGCCGCCGCGGGCGTGGTGGGCGCGGCGGGCGTGGTGGGCGCGGCGGGCGTGGGGGGCGTGGTGGGCGCGGCGGGCGCGATGGCCACGACGGCGACCGGTACTAAAGCTGTAGTCAGCTGTAGGTGAAGCTTGTATGAATGAAACGCTGCCGTGGGTGCGTATTGGTGGGTGGCCGGCGGGCGTTTGGAGCGAGCGTGACGCCCACCGCCCGCACCGGGTGGCTCAGTGCCTCGCCCATCGTCCAGTACCCACGGGTGCCCCTGCGCACCTTGTCAACCTCACTGCCGGGGGGACCCTTCCCCGCTCCTCTGTGAACCACCGCCAAACCCAGCGCAACCGACACTCGCCGACGCGATAATGGAAAGGACAGAGCGGTGCCCCCCCCCCCCCCAGTGCCGCCGCTTGCCCCGCACGGTCTTTGCTCCTGCAAGGAGATAGGCCACACATCATCGGCGTCACGGCCCGTGCCGGTCCTCCCCCCCCCCCGCACACCAATACGGCAGCGCCACCAGGAGAGCAGGGAGCGATCCTCCTCACCGACGTGGGCCATCCCCAACGCGTGCCGCCCGCCGGGCAGCGGTGCGTGGCGGGCGCGCCAGGAGGCACGGGCCCCCGCGCGTACCCACGGGTGGGGGAGGAGGGGAGAGCGCACCAAAAAACGGCAGGGGCGGGGGGGGGCGTGCAGCCGCCGACGATGGCGTGTCACGGCCGCTGCTCGCCGCGCGGCCCGTGCGGTGCGTGCAGCGGCGCGGCGACGCGGCGCGTAGCGGGGAGGAAAAAAAGGCCGGCACACAAAAGCGGCACGGCAGCCGCTCCGCCTGCGCAGCGCCGCGAGTGGGTTGCCGACACCACCGCCGCGGCGTCTAGCTCGGGCCGGCCGTGCGAGCGGGCGTGGCCTGCGCCTGCGCCGGCGCCACCGCGCCGCCGGCGCCCCACCCGCCCGTGGCACCCGCACCCGCCGCCACCGCCGCCGCCACCGCCGACGCCGACGCCGACGCTGGCACCGCCGCCGCCGTCGCTGGCGCCGCCGCCGCCGCGACCGCGTCGGCCGCGTCCTCCGCCGCCTCCGCCGCCAGCCGCGCCGCCCGCCGCCGCGCGTTCGCCGCCGCCGCCGCCGCCCGGTTCCGCACAATCCGAGCCGCCGCGACCGGGTCCGCCACCGCCCGCAGGTCCACCCGCGGCCGCCGCCGCGCTTTGCGCCGACCGGCCGGCGCGGCGGCGCCCGCGGGGGGGGGGAGGAGCCCGCCACGCCGCGGCGGCGGCCGCCACCGCCACCCCCCGCCGCGGCGGCGGCGGTGGCGGCGCCACCCGGCGCGGGTAGGCACAGCCGAGTCGGAGCGACCCCCCCCCCCCCCACCGCAAGCGCAATGGCCGACAGCCGGTGCAGCGCGGAGCGGCTCGCCCGCTCCCGCCGGCTGACCGACGCGGCGACGCCGCCGCGCGGGGCGCCGCCCCACGCGGCGCGGCGGTCGCCGCCCAGCTGCGCGGCGGCGCCGCCAAAGGTGCTCTCCAGCTCCATCGCGGCGCGGAAGATGGACAGCGGGCCGCCGGTCAGGGGGGGGAAGGCGCCCGTCCGGGTCAGCAGGTAGGAGGTGCGCGCGACGAGGGACGCGATGGGGGGGGAGGACACGGACCCGCTGCTGCGGGTCAAGCAACCGCTGCTGCTGTTGCCGCTGCTGCCGCTGCTGCCAATGCTGCTCGCGCTGCCACCGAGGGCGCCCCCGGCGGGGACGAGCACGCCGCTGGCGCAGCCGCGGCCAGCGTCGAGGGCGCCCGTCAGCGGCGGCGTGTCGGGCCGCAGCCACGTGGACGATAGCACCGACAGCCCCCCCCGGTCCGGGTCCACCCCCACCGCCGCGTACAGCACCGCCCGCCCGTCATCACGGGTGGACACGGTCAGCATCTCGCCCGTGGCGGTGTCCATCGCCCACCGCGACAGGCGCGGGAAAAAAGCGGTCCCCGCCGAGCGCGACGACACGCGGTCCACCAGCACGTCGGTCACCAGCCAGCCCATCACGACGGACCCGTCCACCGCCGCGGGCACGTAGAGGGACGTCGCCAGCATGTCCCGGGTGCCCGGCGCGCCGCCATCGTCGCGCTCGCCCACCTCCCACGCGGCGGCCTCGCCCACCGCCTCGTCGGCGGCGGCGGCGGCGGCGACGGCGGCGGCGGCGGTGGCGGCAGCCGCCGAAGTGTCTGCACCACCGCCGCCGCCACCGCCAGTGCCTGGTGCGGTGGCACGCGGCGGTGACGATGGCGGTGGTGGCGGCGACGGCGGCGGCGGCAGCACCGCCGACGACCGCATCTCCGTGTCGGCACACGCCGCCGCGCGCAGCGCCGGCGGCACCAGGTGCGCGGCGGCGGCGGCGGCCTCGGCGCCCGCCGCCGGCGGCGGGTGAAAGGGCGACAGGTGGGCGGTCCACGCCGCGACCGACGGGACGCGGCGGGGGAGGGCGAGCTCCGGGAGTGCCGCCCAGTCGGCCACGCGGGTGGGGGTGCCGACCAGGGGGGCGGGGGGGCGTCCATGTGCGCGGAGGGTGGGACCAGTGAGGGGGCGCGCGGGGGGGGGGGGGGGGACGGGCACCCAGGATGGGTGTGCGGAACGAGTGCCGAGGAAACGGCCGCACCGGCCGCCGGATGGGTCAACCGAGCGGGGGCGTCGAATTGTCGGGCCCCGCCGGACGTGGGCGTGCCGCTGGGGGGGGACGCGTCGGCCCATTGGGCCGGCGCGGTGCGTCTGAGCGAGCGCCGTGCCTCAGGGCGCCGCGCCAGCGCAGAGCAGGAGCGGTTGGATCCCGCGTTGGTAGCCCCCTTCCCGCTACTCTCTACGGACACCCTTCGCTGCCGGGGAATGCGCCTATGAAAGTCATCCGCTGCGCTTGTCGCTATTGTGCTTCCGCTAAAAAATGGATGTTGCTCGGACGTGCAGGTGTGGTTTCATTGGTCCAGGCAGCGATTTCGTGCACCTTCACGTACCGTCAACATCCATTTGTTATAAGAAGCACCATATATAGTGGCTGTCTTCGGGCGCCTTCAGCTGGTTGGGCAGCCTAAAGGTGGCTTCCATATAACGAGACGGATGCAAAAAAAAGCGCAGGAGTGCAGTGCGAGCACCAATCGCGCTCAAACTTGGTCATATCAGTCTATGGTGTCTCCCGACTCCGTAGAAAAAAAAGCAGCTCGCCAAACGCTCTTGTTGTTGTCCATGCGTGGGATATAGGAGAAGTGCACCTGCTCTCGGCTGATCTGGCACCCGTTCTCAGCGATACATCGCCCCCATCCGACGTGATCCCGGCCCCCTGCTCCCATCCGACATTCCCTGCCCGAGGCACATGCCGGCCCCGCAAGCGTGCCAACCGCGCTCGAGGCTGTTAGGTGTGTTGAACCCGCAGCGCTTGGCTGCGGCGACATGGTTCGTCTCCAAGACCACACACTCGGGAGGCTGGTCCGTCGACGTCATCGACTGCGGCGCTACCTACTACTTGCACGTGCCTGTCTGGAAGCTGACTTGGTGGCCATGACGCCCCAGCTACGAGTGTACCTGAGACTTCGTCGGGACGTGCGTCTCGTTAGACCGCCGCCATCGCATTTTCTCGTTGACCTTCAACATCAATGCCTACAATTGCTGCTCAGCACAACACGTGTCCTACTCCCCGTTCCGAGATCCACTTCGTTATGCGAGGCCACATAAGGGTTTTTTCCTTACCAGATCTCGTTAAGCGGAGATTACGTGGCAAACGTGTCAAACGTACAACGAGATCTTAACGAGATCTGTACCTGCCGAAGCTCTCTTTTGGTGCGAACAGATTCCCGCGATTTCAACTCGCGGAAATCGATGTAAAACGGGTGTTTCTCGTCACGCACCTGCGCTTCCGGCCGAGTCCCTCCAGTACTGCTACGACGGAAGGAGGGTTTTCTGACGGTCGGAACACATTACCATATGCCTGTTGACACTTTTTTCTGCAGCGCCGCGAGCCAGAAGGCTGACCTGCGCCGCTGCTGGAGGAAAGCATCAGAAAAAGTGCCTGTTTTTTGGAGCTCGCGCGCGGTATAATTGTTCCCCAGCTGGGTACGTACGAGCACTTCTGCAAAAAAGTACAGTTGCATTATCTTTCTGAGGTGGATCATGTCTGCGAGGAGACAAAACAGCAAAAGAGGCTCATGCGGCAGAGCTGTGAGGGGTCAAAGTTGGCTCCTGCTCATCCGTCTCGTTATATGGAATCCACCTTTAGGCCACTCCAATGAGGGGTTTGAAGGCGCACAAGAGGACCCTCACACAGCACTCGCGACAAGACAGACGGCGCTTCACACGATGGTCGTGGCTCAATCGATGGAACCTCTTTCTTGACTCACAGAATGGAATTTCGGCCGCGAAGGAGCGTTGCTGGGATAAAGTCAGCCACAGTCACAGAGGGGTGGGACTATGGAAAAGGGGGGAAACAAAAGGCGGGGGTGGGAAAAGCGATGAGAGTGGTGGGACCCAAGAGTAGGGGGGAGAAGGCAACGGCGCCCGCGGGTTGGTTACAGCAGGATAGTCACGACGGACGGACGGGAAGCGGGAGAGGACTGTTCCTTCAATGCAACACAACGGTGGTTGCACGGAGGGCACTCGGAGCATCTTTGGCGGAATTGGGGGCGATCCGTCACTCTCGTTTCCGACCGTTGCACAATAGGCCGTTCGTACCGCCGTCGTGTCCGTGGCCACGCCTAGCTAGAGATCCCCGAGTGCGAGCCCACAATGAGTGCAACGGATAGAGGGGGGATGCAGGTGCCTACCACGTCTCGCGCTCATCTTAAGAGGCGGCTTCTTAGTCCCGTAGTGAGCAGAAACACCAGGGCCGTCTGTTCTTGGCGGATCGATGCGACCTGGTCAACCGCACCCTGTCCAGCTGGATGCATCCTCTTCCGATCTCTGGTAATTCTCCTTGTAATTGCGCCTTGAGACGGTGGAACTGCCCTTGATCTCGTGCATGTGCGCCCTTCCTCTTCCCCTCAGGGCGTGTCTTGACGACATCTGGAATGTGTCTGCGAATGCACAAAACACAGGCTGTAATTCCGTGGGCGCACGCAGCCAGACACGCCCTGTCTTGACGACTAGACAATGTTCACGAGCAATCGTTGGTGACTGGGGGATACGACGGCGAAGGGTGGGCTACCTTCTTGCACACCACGATTGCTCGAGGAGAGACGGCGTTCCTGCGGCCGCGCGCACACATCAGGGGTCCACAACGAGTGACATCACACCGTCCGGTCCTGTGCCCGTGCTCACCCCTCACGACGAGCTCGTTTTTCTCCTCGAACCGGTATTCTTCCATGTCAGTGTGTAGTCGCTTGCGCAATAGGAGGGGATGAAGGGGGAGGATGACGACTGGGACGTCAAGCTGGGAGTGACGACGGCGGTCACGCCTGGATGGTTGGGGGCACCTCGAAATGGAGCCACACTGCTGTGAGCCCGGACCGCTCTCGCACTTCGAGTGGGCTGGAGGGGCGAGACCACGGGCTGCAGCGCGCCTCGCAGATCGTGATCTGTCTGTGGACAGCAGGAGGCTGGAGGCTCGGAAAGCCCCGAAGAGGTTCTCTCGTCTGCCCTTGCGGATCTTGTTTTGCGGCGACGGCGTGTTTTTTTGTGGTCGGAAAAACACACTGCATTTCCGACCACAAACGAGGCATGTTTGCAACTCGTTTTACTTGAAAATGTCTGAGTAAGTTCTTGTGCCCCAGACGCCCAGCTCATCGAGTGCACGAAGCATGTTTCCTCTTCTAACCAATAGGAAAGCTCTCTGCCTCGGTTCTTTGTCTGAGACACGCCCGAGTTCCGCCGTCAAGACGTGCCCTCAGCGACCCTCTTCACGACGCGACGCTCCCTCTGTTTCGACGCGACGCTCCCTCCGTTACGACGCGGCGCCCTCGGTGCCTCGGCACGGCGCCCCCACCCCCACGGCGCGCCACGCCCCCCAACCCCCCCGTCCGCCTAGTCCCCGCTCCCGGCGTGCTCCTTCCCCACCATGGCCGCGTTTGTACCCCCCGCCGTGGCGGTCGCCACCGCCGGCGGCGGCGGCGGCGGCACCCCCCGCGGCCAGTCCCGGCTGGGGGGCGGGCGCGGCGCCGCGCCCCCCCCCTCAAGGCTGCGGCGGCGGCCGCGGCCGCCAAGTGCGCAGACCCCCCCCCCCCGGCGGGCGGCATCCCCCTCGCGGTACCACCCCCCGCCCCCCCCCCCCCCCCCCACCCGCCGATGCTCTCCCCCGCACTGGCGGCGGCGATCGCCGCGGCGGCCCCCGCGGACGCCCCCCGCGTCACGCACCTGACCGACGCAAGCCTCTTCCCCGGCGCCACCCACACGCACATCCGCGTGCACACGGCCGCGGCGGGCGTGGCGTACCTGGCGAAGGTCAACATGCGGGCGGGGGCGGCGGCGGTGCTGGCGGGGGAGGCAGCCAGCCTGGGCGCGTTTCAGGGGGCGCCCCTGCGGGTGCCGACGCCGTTCGCGGTTGGCACCGTGCCCGCTGCTGGCGACGGCAGCGACGGCGGCAACGGTGGCGGCGGCGGCGGCGGCGGCGGCGGCGGCGGCGGAGGTGACGGCGGCGGCGCGTTTCTGCTGATGGAGTGGGTGGAGCTGCTCCCGTTTGGCGCGTCCATCCCGTCGGTGCAGGCGGCTCTGGGCACCGCCCTCGCCGCCACCCACGCGGAAGTCACCGCCCCCGACGGCGGGTACGGCTTTGGCGTGCCGACCTACCTGGGCGCCACCGCCCTCGACAACAGCCGGTCCGACGACTGGGCCGAGTTTTTCCTCCGCCGCCGGCTGGCGCCCGCCCTCGCCGCCGCCACCGCCGCGCACGGCGGCGGCGGGACGGGCACCAACGCCGAGTCGGCGGCCGCCCTCTCCCGCGCCGCCGCCGCGCTGCTCGCGCACGACGGCGCGGCGGTGCGGGCGGTGCTGGGCGCGGGCCGCGGCGGGCTGCCGCCGCGGCCGTCGCTCCTCCACGGCGACCTGTGGGCGGGCAATGTCGGGGCGGTGGCGCCGGCGCGGGAGCCGCTCGCGGTGGACCCGGCGTCGTGGTATGGCGACGCGGAGTTTGACCTGGCCGTCAGCCGGCTGTACGGCGCGCTCGGCGCGCCGTTTGCGGCCGCGTACGCGGCGGCCGCGGGCTGGGGCCGCCGCGGTGAGGGCGCCGCCGCCGCGGGCGGGCGCGCGCTCCGCGGCCGCCTGTACACGGCGTACCAGTCGGTGAACCAGCTGAACTTGCACGGCGCGGGGTACGGGCGGGAGGGGGGGGGGGGGGGGGGGGGAGTACGAGCGCGCCGTGCGGTTGCTAGGGGAGGTGGTCAGGGGGGCGCAGGACGTGATGTGAGGGTGTTGGGGGGGGTGCAGGGGAAAGGGGTGGGGGCGGGGGGGGGGCCCGGCCTGGGTTGGGGCGCTCTGTCAAGGGGGGTTGGGATGGGCGGGTGACTGGTGCGCTCCGTTTTCACACTTGGTTCCGTGGCGAGTGGCCGTCGCGCCGCGGCGCCCGCGACGCGGCGACGTCGGGTGGCAATGGTGGCGGGCGGGGCAGCCGCGCCGCCGCCCGCTCCCTCCCACCCCCCACCCCGCCACCCGCGTCACCCCCCCTACGGGCATGTGGGGCTGGGTGCGCCTGCCCCCAGGGCGGGCGCCCTCCTGTGGCTCGCCGCGACGCCGCTGCGGCCCCCGCCGCCGCCCCGCCGCCGCCGCGAGTGCCGCCGCCGCCGCCACTGCGGGCAGAGCGTGGCGCGGGGGGGGGGAGAAAAAACGGGCCTTTTGTTTGGTCGTTTGTGGGGGCGGGGGAGCCCACGTTCCCACCCCTCCCCCTTCCGCCCCCGGCCACGGCTGGCGGCCGTGTCGCCGCGAGTGCAGTCGGGCGTGGGCCGCCCGCGCCGCCGCGGTGTGCTGCCCCGCCGTCGGCAGCCGCCACGCGCGGACACCGCGGGGCGCGGCGCAGGGGGGCCAGCGCCCGCGGCTGCGCGGGTGACGCCGCCGCGATGCGCCGTGGCCGTGACGCGGGAAACCACCCCAGCCATCCCTCTCAACTCCTCTCTCCCCTCCCCACCCACGTTACGGTCTCCTGGGTGCCGGCGTCGCCACCACCGCCGCCGCTTGGCTGTCAGCGGGCGCGGTCGGCATGTTTGCCCCCCCTCCCCCAGCGGCCCCTCCTCCCCCCTTCCGCCCAGTCTCCATGCGGGCGCGCTTCTCCCCGCGGCCGTTTGCCGCCTCGTCGTCGAGCGCGGCCTGAACGGCCGTCGCGCTGCACCCGCCGTTGGCCGCGCTGCCCCGGCCGGCGGGGGGGGGATCCGCGTCACCCACCTCGCCGCCACCTCCGACACCGCTGCCGCCGCCCGCACCCCAGGGCGCACCACCACCACCGTCATTGCCACCACCGCCACCGCCACCACCACCACCGCTCGAGGCGCCAGAAGGCGGCCGCCGGGGGGACGCGCCAGCCACCACGGCAGAGTAGGACAAGAGGGGCCGGCCGGCCGGCGGCGCGGGCGGGGACGCTGCGCCCGCCGCGCCGGCCGGCGGCGGGGGCGGTGGAGGGGGCGCCCCGCCGCCAGCCGTCCCTGCCGCCGCAGTAGCGGGCACACCGGCTGCCGGGGGTGGGGGAGGGGGCACAACCCCCGGAGAGGCGGGCATTGCAGTCGCTGCCGGCGCCAGCGCAACGGCGCCGGCGCCTCGACGTGGCGCCGACGGCCCGCCCCCCCCGCCCCCGTCGCCTCCACCGCCGCTACTACCACCACCGCCGCCGCTACCACTAGGTGGCGCGGCGGGTGGCGCGGCGGGTGGCACGGCGGGTGGCCGCGCACCCGCCGCGCCCCCCCCCGCCAATGGGAGCGGCGGGATGCCCGGCACCGCCCCCCCCGCCGGCGCACCCGCCGCGTAGGCGGCCGCCGCGGCCGCGGCGGCTGCCGATGCGTTGGCGGCAGCGTAGAGCGGCGGCACCCCCGCCACGACCGGCACGGCGGCGGAACCCCCACCACCGTTCCCCGCGGCGGCAGCGGCCGGGGCAGCGGCACCCGGCGGCGGTGCTGCCAGGCCGCCGCCGCCACCGACGCCGCCGCCACCGACGCCGCCGCCACCGACGCCGCCGCCACCGACGCCGCCGCCACCGACGCCGCCGCCACCGACGCCGCCGCCACCGACGCCGCCGCCACCGCTGCTACCGCCGCCGCCGGTGCGGAGACCCCCCTGTGGGGGCGTTCCAAACGGCGGGAGGAGGTAGGAGCCCAGCGCGAGCGGCAGTGGCGGGTGGTGACTCACGACGGGCGGCGGCGGCGGTGGGCCACCCCCCCCTCGCGCCGCCGCCCCTCGCGCCGGCGACGGGTGAGCGGACGGCGGCGGGGGGGGCAGCGGCGCGCCCGTCCGGCCACCGCCACCCGCCGCGGCAGCCGCCACCGCCGCCGCCACCGCCGCACGCGACACGGCTGCTGAGTGCGTTGCGGCCGCCGCGGACGCGGCGGCGGCCGACGCGGCGGCCAGGGAGGGGGCGAGCGGCACACCAGCGCCGAGCGGTGGTACACCACCGCCGGCTAGTGGCCCAGCGCCGACGCCGGCAGCAACCGGGCTGGCGGCCAAAGCGGCGCCGCCACCCGCCCCTCCTACCCCCCCCGCCACCGGCGTGCCCGGTGACACGGCCAGCAGGCTCCGTCGTCGAAGCTCCTTCTTGCGCTTCTTGGAGGCAGAGACGGCTTTCAGTCCCCGCCCATAGACGCTTTCCGTCGCTGCCGCCGGGAGGTCCTTACGCTTGACGTGCGCGACCGACACGGCCATCGCGTCAGTGCGGTCTGGCCATGCGGTCACCAGCCCAATCCACTCGTCCACCGGCCGCGTAATGTCGACCGACCGGTGGAGCTCCGGGAGGGCGGGCCCGCCGCCGAGGGCCCCCCCCACACTCCCATCCAGGCGGCCCGCCTTGGACACGTAGAAGTCTAGGCCGAAAAAGAAGGTGTTCCCGCAGCCCGGCGGGTAGGCCGACGCGCACACAAACTCAGAGGGGAAGGGGTAGACGGCCACGCGGGGAACCGCCTCGAGGCGCTGGACAAAAATGCGGAGCTTGGCCTCCACCCACCCCCGCCAGCGCGTCTGGGCGGCGGGCTCGGCGGCAAAGACGTCGATCTGCAGGAAGTGCTGGTGCTGGGAAAAAAAGTCGACCGGCTCAAACAGCTTTTGCCATGCAACGACCGCCGCCGACACAGGGATTGCAGAGGGGGACAGCGGGGGGAGGGGTGAGGAATGGAGGGAGGCGGCGGGGGGGGTGTCCGGCAGGGCGCCCAGCGGCAGGGGGGCGCCAGAGGGTGGCTGCCCTAGCGGGAGCCCGGACGGAGAGACCACCCCAGCAGGGAGGGCCATACCCACCGCCTCCGGGGGGGGAGGGACGCCGGGCGGGACGCCGGGCACCACCCCATTGACGGCCATCCCACCAACACCGCTGCTGCCTCCACCACGCCCGCCGCCACTGCCGCCGCCACCGCCCGGGTCGTACAGGGCGGGGGAGGCGCCCGGCACAGAGATGGCCATTGGGTCGTTGCTGCTGTCTGCCGGCGGCGACGCCGGAACGGCGTCAACGGGCGTCGCAGCGGTGGCAGCAGCGGGCGCGGTGATGGAGGCAGCGGCGGCAGGGCCGGCGGTGGTGGCGGCCGCAACCCCCACCCCCCCCGCCCCTCCCACCCCTCCCAGTGTCGACGAGGCGGCCGCTTCATAAATAGCGTCCATAAACCGGTTCCCCCGCGCAATCTCATTCTGCACCACCCGCAACGTCGACAGCGACACGTTGTGCGTCGTGTTCATCGACGGGTAGGACGGGGTGACGACCGGCATCAGGTGGCGAGCGTCTTGGATGTTGAGCCGTGGGTTCCACAACTTGAAGCCGAGCGCCGGGGCGCCCGAGGAGATTGCCACCAACAGCACCGGGTTGGGCCACCGCCACTGCTCATACACACGGAAGAAGCGGGAGAGGAGGGTGGCGGGCGCGGCCCGGGGGTAGAGCTGGCACACCCGCGCGACGAGGATGGCCCACGCCACTCCCCCCAGGTAGCCGAGGACGTTGGAGTACACGGCCCGCCGCTTGGCCCAGTGCTTGACAGCCCGGAGGGTGGTGCGGAAGTTGGGGATATGCGGCACGAGGTGGAGGATGGCGTCGGTGACACGGACGCCATTGATGGAGCGCTGGGTGCCATCGTCCAGGTTGCGGAGGATGCCATCGTCGAGGATGTCGAGCGTGGGCGGCAGCACCTCGAGCTGCAGGCACGCCACCAGCAGGTCAATCTCCACCCCCCCATACACAAACTTGATGACCGGCACGTATGCCTCGGCGACGGCGATAATGTCGCTCGCCTCGGGGTCGTCGCGGAGCATCTCGACGAGCACGTGCTCCCGTGGCGGCGGCACCACCCCCGCCTCGGGCATGCCAAACACGTCCCGCCGCCGGTCCACGTGCCGCGGCGCAACGGCGAGCGTATCAATGTCCGCGCCCGGGCCGCTGACGCCTAGCCGGTAGCTCCCAAACGTCAGGATGCGGGCGCCCGTCGCGGCCGCCGCGTCGGGCGGCAGGCCCTGCGCCACCGACACGCGGTACACCCACTGGGCGACGAGGCGGGAGAGCTTGGCGAGCACCGCCTCCCGGTGTGCCGTCTCGGCGGCGGACTCGTACAGGCCGGCGCCGCGGAGTGCCACGTCCAGGTCCACCGACAGCTGCGAGTCGAGGGCCTCGGGGGGGGCCAGCGAGATGGGCTCCGTCACCCCGTACGTGGGCGGGGGAACGGCGGTGGCCGCTGCGGCCGCCGCAGCAGCCTCCATGGCGAGAGGGAAAGTGGCAGGTGGGGCGACAGAAGGGGAGGGGGGGAAGGGAGGGGGTGGGCGCCCGCCTGCGCCACGTGCTCAAGGAGAGAGGAACCAGCGGGCGCGAGTAGACGGAGAAGACCGAGACAAGCGCGTCGCGCAGCTGCCAGCACCAACCCGCCAGCGGTCGCCGGTGCCAAGCCGCCGGGAACACCTGCGCACGCAGTGGATGACGGCGGCGGTGGCGGCAGCAGCGGCACCAACGGCGACCAATGGGTCCGCCCCCACCGCCTCCTCCAACCCCGCCGCGACGATCGTCCCGGTACTCGCCCGCTCACCGTCACAGCCAACGACACCACACCAGGTCCCCAAAACGAAGAGAGAAAAGAAAAAAAAAAAAAGCGGGTGGGGCGGAGCGGCAGACCCGCAGGCGTGCCCAGCCGTTGTCGTCGACCACGCCTCCCCGGGGCGCGGTCACGTCCTCGTCCTCCGCCGCCCCCCCCTTGTCGTCGCAAGACGACCCGCCGCCAGGCTGGTCGTCCCCCCCGCCCCGCCGCTTGCCGCCGCCACACCCCGCCGTCGCTGGCGCGGCGCGCGCTGGCGCGGCGTGGGAGGGCGGCGGATGGCCACCGCACGGCCGCCCGCCCCCCCCCCACGACCCGACCCCCCCACGTGTGCCTGCCACGCGGACCAATTCATTCTTGACCAGACACGGAATGGGATGGCACAATGCGTGGGAGGCGGCCTCCGCTCTCCAGCGGTGCACTGCGCGCCCATTTCAAACAAGTCGACGACGCGCAATGGAAGAAGTAACTTTATTGATGCAGAATTTTGCGTCCATGCAGGGGGGGGTACCGCCTAGTGGCAGCGGGCGCGACGACCGTGGCACCATGCGAGCCCAGGAGGGGAGGGGGGGGGGGGAGAAGGGAGCAGGCGACGCCAGCCCCCGCCGCGTCAACGCCATGCCCGAGAGGGGAGAGCGGGGCGGGGCGAGTGCGCCCGCCCAGTGGCGCGCATTGTGGGAGCGCCGAAGGGGCGCCGCCACTGCCGGCCGCCGACGACCTGGCAGGGGGCCGCCGTCGGCAGTGGTTTCACCCGCGGGGGGGACGGCAGGGGGGGCGGAATGGCGCTGTCGCCGCACCACCGCGTGGGGCCGACGCCGCCGCGCTGACGCACGGCGTTGCGGGTCGGTGCGTTGTCGTCGTGACGCCACTGTCTAGCGGCCGCGGTCGTAGGCGGTGCGCCAGGAGGAGGCGGGGGGGGGGGTGACGTCGCGGCGGCGTGCGCCAAGGCGCGCGCCGCCGTCAGGCCGTGACGCCGCCGCGCCGTGCGGCGCCGCGCCGCGCTGTGCCGCCCCGCGCCGCACCGCCAACCGACGCGCGACGGCTGCGCGTGGCGGCCCGCTCGCCCGCCCGCGCGCTGCCGCTACCGCACACGCGAGCGGCCGCCGGGTGTTTGCGCGGCCACCCACGCGGCCACCCCCCCCCCATCAACCTCTGCGTAGCGATATCGAGGCGTGGTTTGGCGGTCGAGGCGCTGGGGGGGGCGGGGGGGCGGTGGTGGACGACGGGCGGCGGTGGGGGTCCCTCCCGGCGTGGGGGGGGGGGGGCATGCCCCCCACCGCGGCGGCGGCGGGCGGGAGCCGCCGGCGCGGCGCATGGGCAGCGGCCGGCGGCCGCCGCCGGTCGGCGGCGACGATGGCGGCGGCGGAGGCGGCGGTGGCGGCGGCGGCGGCGGTGGGGGCGTCGGCGGAGGCGGCGGTGGCGGCGGCGGCGGCGGTGGGGGCGTCGGCGGAGGCGGCGGCGGCGGCGGCGGGGGCCGTGCCCCCCAACGGCGCGGCCGACCGCCCACCGGCCGGCCGCGGTCGCCCGCCAGGCGCCTCCCCCCGCGCCCCTCCCCGACCGGCGGCGGCCGGGCCGGCACGTGGCGGCGGCGGGTGCCGTCGCCACCACCGGGGGGACGTGCGGGCACGTGGCGGCGGCTGGTGCCGTCACCGCCGCGGGGCTCCCCTGAGCCGGCGGCAGTGTCGCCGGCGGCGGCCACGGGCGGCGGCGGCTCGGGGGGGGGCCTCCGCGACGCCGCCTCGCCGTCGTCCCCCTCTGGCGGCAGCAGCAGCAGCAGCGCCACCGAGACGCCCTCGGACGACTCCACAGTCTACTTTGGGCGCGTCACAACGACGGACACCACCGCCGCCGGCGAGCCAGCAACGCCGCCGGCGGCGGCAGCCGTGGCGGCGCGGCGGCGGCCAGGTGGCGGCCCACGCTGGGGGGACGACGCCCTCGACGGCACCCTCGCCGACGTGCGGCTCATCGACGATGACAGCGAGCCGGAGAGTGGGCAGCCGCGGCGCGGGGGGGGGTGGGGGGCGGGGAGCCCCCGCCGCCGCCCGCGGCGGGGCGGCGTCGGCTCGCCCGCCGCCACCGCGGGCGGCACCTTTGCGGTCAGCGTGTGGGGCCGCGCCGCCGACGGCGACGGCCGCGGCGGCGGCGACGATAGCGCCGGCAGCAGGGCTTCGAGTGGCGGGTGGTGGGCGGCCGCCCTCCGCACCCCGTCGCCGTCGGCCCGGCTTGGCGGCGGCGGCGGCCGCGGCGGCGGCGGCGGCGGCAGCCGCCGCAGCATCGCCGACGGCGACGTCGCCGACGGTGACAGCAGCGGCGGGTGGGACGACGCCGCCGCTGACGCTCGCAACAGCCGGTGGGCCGACGCCGCCACCGCCGACAGTGGCAGCAGTGGGTGGGACGGCGCGGCTGGCGACACTGGGAGCGGTGGGTGGGATGACGCTGCTGCAGCTGATGCCGACAGCGGCGAGTGGGACGACGTTGCCGGCGGCGGCGGGTGGGACGACACTGCCAACGACGGAGGCGACAGCGGCGGCGGGTGGGATGACGCTGCCGGCGGCGGCGGCAACTCCATCCCCCGCCACGGTGTCGGGGACAGCGGCGGCAGTGGTCGCGGCGGCGCGTCGGCCGCCCCCCCCACCAACGGCGGCGGCAACCCGTGGGGCGCCGCCGCCTCCCCGCCGCCGCAGCACGGCGGCGGCGGCGCCAGCGCGTACGGCCGCCGTCGCCGCCGCGTCCGCGACGCGGCCGCGACGGCGGCACGGCGGCTATGCTGTGGCGCCCCCCCCGGGGGTGACCGCCCGCCGGCGGGCGGCCGCAACGACGATGGGTACGGGGGGTGGGGGGCGCCGCCGCCGCCGCGGCGGCCGGCCAGGAAGGGGGGCGGCGGGGGGGGGGGCATCACGCTGCTCTCGCCCGCGTCGACCGCGACGCCGCCCGCGGCGCCAGCGCCGGCGGCGTGGGCGCCGCCGGGCGGCTGGCCGCCGACGCCGCCGCCGCCACCGCGGCCGCCGCCGACGCGGTGGCCGTTTATGCCACCGCCGGCGGGGGCGTCGGGGGCGTCCACCTCCCCCTCCCCGTCGCCGTCGCTGTCCCCCTCCCCCTCCCCCTCCCCTTCCCCATCCCCTTCTCCCTCTGCGTCCGCCTCTCCGTCGACCGCAGGGTGGCGGTCGCCGTTGCGGCACCGGTCACCGTGGCGGCCGACCGGCGTGCAGTCCCCATCCACCTGGTCGGGCTCCTCCGTGACGCCGCTCGACAGCCCCGCCGCCGTCGCGGCCGCCACGGCCAGCCCGCCGCCCGCTGCGCGGCCGGGGCGGCGGTCGGGGTCGACGGCGGCGGGCGCGGCGGGCGTGCCCGACGGCGGCGGCAGCGGCGGCCGCCGCGGCGGCCGCGGCGGCGGCAGCGGCGCCGCCGGCGGTCGCGGCAGCAGCAGCCGCGGCCGGTTCTTTGGCCGCGGCAGCAACGCCAGCAACGGCGGCGGCGGCAATGGCGGCAGCACCAACGCCGGCCGCGGCGGCAGAGGCGGTGACGCCAGCGGCGGCAAGGCCGGCGGTGGTGGCGGCGGGGCGCCCCCGCCGCGCCCCACGCAGTCGGACCGGCAAGAGGGCCGCCCCCCCCCCCGGCGGCATGACCCCCTCGACGACGCCGCCGCGAGCGGCCTCGACAACGCCTGGCCATCCGCGCTCACCGTCGTGACGGTCGTCACCGTCGACACGGCCGGCTCCGTGTCGTCCACCTCCCCCCCCCCGCCGCCGCCAACGACGGCGCCGTCGCCGTCGCCGTCACCAGCGTCGCCATCCGCGCCGCCGCCGCAGCCGCCGCCGCTGCGGCCGCCGTCGTTGCCACCGCCGCCGCCGCTGCCGACGCCGCCACCGCTGTCGCCGCCGCCGCTGTCGCCGCCGCCGACGGCGGCGCGGCCGCCCCGCCGGCGGCCTGGGCGCGGGCGCACGCGCGGACGCCTGCGGCGGCGGGGGTCGGCCGGCGGCGGCGGCGGCGCCGCCGCCGATGGGGTGGCAGCAGTGGCGGCGGCGGCGGCAGAGGAGGAGGACGCAGAGGAGGTGGTGACAGTATGGTAAGAGAGAGGAGGGGGTGGTCAACTAAAGGTCTAGCTGTGTCGGCGGTGGGGGGGGAGGGAAGGGGGAAGGGGATGCGGGAGGGGAGCGGGGCGGGGAGATGGGAGGGGGTCGGGGGGATAGGCGTCCGTGGCGACCGCGCCACGGCCGGCTGCGCGCATCCCGCACCCCCCAACTGCCTCTACTCCCCCCTGTCCCTCTCCCTACCCCCGCACGCCCGCGCCGGCCGTGCTGGCGCCACGCCTCGCCACCGCGGTTGTGTTCATCACTGCGACGCCCATTTGCTCTTCCGCCTCGCCCGTCGCGCGGACGTCGCCGCCCCCCCTCCCCCCCTCCGCCCCGCCGTGCCGCCGCCGCCAGCCGCCAGCCACAGGACGGCGGCCACGCGGCTGCTCGGGGCGAGCCCACCCCGGCACACACCGCGCGGCCGGTAACGTGGCGCGCCGTCACCGGCACCCCCCTCCAACGCCCTCCCCCCCGCCCGCCCCGCCCCACCCCGCCCCCGCACCGCACCGCACCGCACTGCACCGCACCGCACCGTGCCGCCCCACAACCGCAGCAGCCCATCAGAGCTCCCTATCTCGAGGGCCTCGCCACGACCCCCAGGCACCCCACCCCCTACACCTCCCAGTGCTTCCAGGCGCGCATCACGCCCGCTTCCGCTGCACCCCCACCTCGGCCGCCCGCAGCACCCGCTCGCCCAGCCGCCAGCCAACCTTTTGCACCGCCACCACCCCCCCAGGCGGCACCGCCCCCCCCGGCACGTCCGCCTCAAACACCGCCGCGTGCACGTTGGGGTCAAACGTGTCGCCCACCGCGCCGTACCGCTCCAGGCCGTGCTGCCCAAACACCTTGACCAGCTCCGCTTCCGTCGCACGGACACCCTCGACGAGCGACACCAGCGCCGTGTCGTTGCCGCCGCCACCGCTGCCGCCGTCCCCAGTGCTGCCGTCGGCGCCGTCGCGGCCGTTGGCCGCCGCGTCGCCGCCACCGGCGGCGGCGTCCGCCCCAGCCCCAGCGGCGCCCCCCCCCCGCTGTTTCGCCGCCGCGTCCTCGGCAGCGGCGAGCGCCAGGCCCAGCGTGTCGGCAACGGGCAGGAGCCCCCGCGCAAACGGCACGAGCGCGTACGCGCGCGCGTCGGCCACGTCCCGCGCGGCGATGCGCCGCGCGTTCTCCGTGTCGGCGAGCGCGCGGAGGAGGCGGTCCGAGGCGGTCGCCAGCGCCGCGCGCGTCGTGCTCAGCTGCGCCGACAGCGCCGCGGCGTCGGCGGCGGGGGCGGCGCCGCCGCCGTTGGCGGCGGCCGCGGCGGCAGCGTCAGCGGGGGGGGAGGGGGTGGCGCCGCCGCCATTCGCAGCGGGGGGGGTATCCCCCGCTGCGGGGGCGTCGCCCGTGGGGGGAGGGGGGGGCGGGGGGGCGGTGCTGGCGCCGCCATTGCCGCTGCCGCCGCCGCCGCCGCCGCCGCCGCCGCCGCCGGCGGGCGTGGCGGCGGGATCGGCGGCCGCCGCGGTCGCGTCGGTCGCCAGGCCCGAACGGCCGCAGCGGACGGCCGCCACCGACGGCGCCGACGGCGTGACCGCCCACGGCGGCGGCGCCAGGCCCGGCGGGCGCGCCGCGACCGCTGCACCGCGGCCGCCCGCGGCGGCGGCCGCGCCAGCGGCGCGGCGCAGCGCCGCACCGGCGGTGGTGATCACGAGGCCCCGCATGGGGGGGAGGGGTGCGCGGGGGCGGTGGGGGGGGGGCTCGAGGATGAAGAGGCCTAGACGAGAAGGGGGTATGGCACGTGGGGGGTGTGGGGGGGGCAGGGGGGGGCAAGCGGTCTTGTCTTGGTGTTTAGCGGTGGCGACGGCGACGGCGGCGTGGGCGAAGGTGGATCAGCGCCCAACCACATCGGTCGGTCGACCAGGTCTCCAGCGGGCCGTGACGTGGGCTCCTGTCGAGAATTATTCAACATAAATATATAAATGGCCTGTAGGGAACTCTGATATCGGCATAAGCACATCCGAGTAAGTGCGTACGAATGCTCGTGCATCCGTTCGCCCCGCCGAGGCACTTTTGTCCGCCACGAGTACAGCTACCGAAAACTATTTTCTTCGGGCCATTTTATTGCCGCTCAGTCGCGCTGCAGTCGCCGGGATCGGTGCAGAACGGCTCAATTCATAACGTGGAACGTCGGCCAATGACACACCCGCACGATTCTGGAGACGACAACGAGACCAGCCGCTGCTGCAGCGGATGTGATCTCTGGCTGATGCGGTGACCATGCCTTCAGTCGGCCGTTGTGTGCACGTACGAGAGAGCGGCTAGGACTTGACCTCTGTTAGTGCGGTGATGACCAAACCTGGCCGGCCACCAAAGTGGTCTTGCCGCCTGCCACCCTTCACCGGCGGGCAGTCCGGCTCTGGAGTGATTGACCGTGACGTGCAGCGGGCTGCTGACCGCCTCAAGCACTCCTGGATTGATCGGATTATGGCATTGACGCCAGGGGTCACGTCTGCGAGACGTCGTGTCCAAAGAGTCGTCGTCTTTATTCCTGCCTGCCAGACGCGGGTGCGCCAGTTGGTACATTCTAATGAGGTCCGGACGAGGCCAGCCGGCCTGGCCGGCCATAAGGCGCGGGAAGTTGCCCGCGCCCCCAATGAGGGAAAATAGCGTGCGTCACCCCGACGCGAAACTGGAGGCAGGAGGCACGACTCAGTTTTTGAGGTGACTCTTCTTTCGCTCGCGACGTGCCCCGCCGGCATTTGTAACGGCGGAATGCGTCCCGGCGCCCGTCGGCGGCAAGCTCTTCCCCGCGGACGCAGTCGGGGCCTCAACGGCGGTTGCCGTCCGCGTAGGGATGGGGCAGCCGCGGCTCCAAGAGAGAGAATGATGACAGCGGCTGCTGCGGTTGACGGCGTTGATGCGGCAGCGGGTGAGGGGTTAAATCTGAAGGCATTATAGAGAGGGATTGATCTGGGGTTGGACTGCGTCTGGAAGGAGCTCGGTAGTATGTCGCGACCATGGGCCATCGTGTCTGGTTCCTTCAGGGACACTGGTCAAACTTCCGCGCCCTGGGCCGGGTATGACGAGCGAGATTGCGCTGCAAATCGACCGCAGGCCCGGTACTGACAAGCACCACGTGGGCCGCCCACAGACGATTGTTGGGTACAACAAGACTGAGAAGGGCCGTGTTATAGAAGCGGTGTATCGCGACGACTCGGTCCGAGGCCACACCAACCACCTCCACAACCTTAGTCACCTCCTCGTCACCTTTTGGCTCACCCAAAGTGGCCCGTGGTCGGCGTCCGGACCACAGAACCACAAGCGCAAAACAAACATTCTGAGCAAAACCAGGACGCAACAATGATCTGGGAGGGCCACAATTTCGTTGTTGGCCCCGACCCGAAGCCGTTTGCGCTGAAGCACGGGTCAGCGGGCACTGCGCAGGCGCCCCTCCCCTCGCCACGCCCCGCACCCACCGCGCCCGCCAACGAAGAGGGGGGCAGCTCCCCCTCTTTTCCCGTTCTACTCACCCCCCCTGCATGCCATGCGGCGGCCGCGACCTTGTTGTCGGCTGTGGCCGTAGCGGCGGGCGCCCCGCTGACTGCATGCGGCAGGTGCGCTTCCCTGCTCCGTCCGCCGGCTCTTTCCCCTCCCCCCCCCCCCCTCCCGTCGCACCATGCGCCTCCTCACCCGGCGGCCGACGCGGCTGACGGCGGGCCTGGCGTCACGGTCGGTCATTGCCGCCGGGGATCCCATCGGCGCGTTTGGGGAGAGTACTACCGGCAGCGGCAGCGGCAGCGGCAGCGGCAGCGGCGGTGGCCGCGGCGGCGCCACCATCACGATGCCCATCTCGGCCGCCGTCGTCGGGCCTGACCGCCGGCGGCACGCCAGCGCGCCGCGCCCGCCCTTGGTATCGAGGGCGGCAGCGCCGGTGGAGGCACGGCCGCCCGTCGGCGCGTCGGTGGCGCCGGCAATGGCGGCGACAGCAGCAACGCCGGTGGCGGCGGCTGCGGCGGCGGCTGCGGCGGCGGCGACAGTGTCGGCCACTGGTGTGGCACCGCCGACCCCGTCGCGGGCGGCGAGACCCCTGTCAGCGCCCGTGGCGACGACGCAGGCCAAGAGCATGGCCGATATTTATGGCGTTTTCCTGTCAGAGGACGAGGACGTGGACGCGGGGCACCCCCCGCGCCCGTCGGCGGCGTCGCCTTCAACTGGCCACGCCGCTGCGCTGCGGCGGCGGCGGCGGCGCCGCGTGGCCGTTGGCACGCCGTCCCCCATCAAGCGGCCGCGGGTGGTGGCCACCGACGACGCCGACGCCGCTGTGTCCCCCGACGCGCCCCCCCGCGGCGACCCAGACTGCCTCGTCCTATCGGTACACCTGACGTCGGGGGGGCGGCGGGCCCGCGCCGCCGCGGCGGCTGCTGCCGCTGCCGAGAACGATGTGCCAGCCGTGTCGGACGGCAGCTCCAGCGACGCGGACGACCGGGGGGTGGGGGGATGGGGGGGGGCGGCGGTGGCGGCAGCGGCCGCGGCGGCGGCAACGGCGGCGACGGCGGGCGGGGTGGCCGTCCCCTGCTCGCGTCCGTCTCGCCGGCGGCCGCTGGGTGGCAGCGCGCCGGCGGCGCCGCGGCGGGGGTGGTGGACGCCCCCGGCGCCGTCGCAGGGCGACAGCGTCGGCGACGAGGACGCGTTTCACGAGGTCCTCGGCAGTGGCCGCGCCGCCCAGGAGACGGCCCGGCGACGGCGGCTGCGGCTCGCGACGCCGCCGGCGACGGCGGCGACGGCGGCGGCGACCGCGCCGGTCGGTCCGGTTGAGGGGGGACGGGGGGGCGGGTGCGCTGCCAGGCGACACCGAGTGGCCACGTCCGTGCCCGCCCGAGCGGCGACGGCGGCGGCGGCGGCGGCGGCGGCGGCGGCGGCGACGGCGGCGGCGCCAAACCCGGCGCGACGACTGCACTTTGAGAGCAGTGACGCGTCTGACGGGGACGAGTCGGATGCATCGGGTGGCGGCAGCGGCGACGGCGGTGAGACAGACACGTCCAGCGGAGGCGACGGCTGGCGGCGCGCGCCGACGGCGGCGCGCACGGCGCCGATGCGGCTGACTTTTTCCGCGCTCCAGCCGTCTGCGGCGGACGTGTCGTCGGACGATGACGGGGGGGACCCGCCAGCATCGGGCGGCCCACCATCACCGTCACCGCCACCGCCATTACCAGTGTCTGTCGCGAGGCGGGATGGTGCCGCCGGCCGGCCTGGTCGGCCCGCGGCGGTCGCGACGGCCGGGCGACCAAGCCCACCCCTGACTGGCATGGCGTGGCTCCACGCGCGGCTGTCGGGCAATGGGGGCCCGCTACCGCCGGGGCGGCGACATCCCCGGTCCGCCTCGCCCGACCCTGTCCTCGGCGCCGCTGCCGACCCGCCGCCCGCGTTCCCTCCACTAGCGCCCCCCTCTGCCGTCCCCCTCGACTCGTCGCCCCCGCCCGGGGTGTCCCCGTCCCCGGCGGGCACCGGCGGCTCTCAAGCGGGGGTGGTGGTGGGCGCTACCGCGGCGGCGGCGGCAGCGGGTTCTCGGTACGTCCTCCCCCTCCCGCCCGACCAGTGGACGTGGCGGGGCCGGCCAATGACGTCCGCCGAGCGCGCGACGGTCGAGTTCTTGACGACCGGCCGCGTGCGCAGCGGCGGCACGCCGCCGCCGGCGTTGGACGTGGCCGCGCCCGTCGCCGTGACCGTTGCCGCGGCGCGCATCACGCTGCGGCGGCGGGACCTGCGGCTGCTGCGGGGGGAGCGCTGGCTGAACGACGAGATTATGAACGCGTACGTGGCGCTGCTCAACGCGCGCAACCGGCGGCGGGTGGCGGCGGCGGCGGCCGCCGCCCCCGCCGCTGCCGCCGCCGCTCCTGCCACACGGGATGGCGAGTCGCCTCCCCTGCGCGTGTACTGCTTCAACACGTTCTTCTACCTCCGCCTCACGCAGGGCCCCGACCGCTTTGACTATGACGGCGTGCGCCGGTGGACGGTCAAGGCCGGCGTCGACGCGGCGGCGACGGACCTCCTCCTCTTCCCCGTCCACGTTGGTGCCTGCCACTGGGTGCTCGTCGCCCTCGACACGCGTGCCCGCCGCGTCGCGTACCTCGACCCGCTGCACGCGCCCGACGCGGCGGGCGTGACCGCCTCGCTCGCCCGCTGGCTCGCCGCCGAGGTCGCCGCCCGCCACGCGGGGACGCCCGCCGAGGCGGCGCTCGGCGGGGCGGCAACGTGGGACGTGGCCGCCACGACGGTGGGGGGGGTAGCCGCGCCGCGGCAGGCCGACGCGGGCAGCTGTGGCGTGTACGTGCTCGCCATGGCCGAGCGCCTCGAGCGGGGGGCGGCGTTGGCGTTTGGCCAGCGCGACGTCCGGCTGCTGCGCAAGCAGATGGTGCTGGACCTGTACGACGGGAAGGTGGTGTGAGCACCTCATGAGGGGGGGGGGTTGGGGGTGGAGGATGGGCGGGTGGAGGGTAACGGCGAGAGGGACTACTAGTGTCTATTCTACCGCAAAAAAGGATCAAATGATCCTCGCCTGAGGATCAAATGATCCTCAAGAAAACCGGCGTTTTTGACCCCGTGGGGCCCCATTCCTGGGGCTGCTCCGCACTCCCCCGATTCCGCGGCGGCCGTCGACCTCCCCGTCTCGTCCCCCCGCCTCCCCACGGCACGCCCAACCTGTACGACTCCTCCGACGCCCACCTCTCTCCCGCTACGACCCTTCCAGCCCGCCCTCACGACTATCTTGCCGTTCCTCCCCCGCCCCACCCTATCAAGCCCGTCCATATCCGCTTCGTCCCACCCTCCCCCCAGGCTGGTGGTCGGCGCCTCACCCGATGTCCGCCGACCCTCCCTGGCGTCCGTGTGCACCTGGGCGCCGACCTTCAGCCGCACGTCAGGGCCCTTGGCCTTCTTGGTCTTGGGGGGGCGGAAGAGGGAAGAGCAAAAGGCGGGGGGGGGGGGCGGGCGGGGGCGGAGGAGGGGGAGGGGTAGCCGATGGCGGCGGGGGAGGGGTGGGCGGTGGAGGAGGTGGCGGGGTAGCCGGCGGCGGCAGCGCCGGGGGCGCTGCTTGAGGAGTTGCCGGGGGCATTGGCGGGGTCCGAGGAGAGGGGGTGGACGGGGGGGAGGGAAGGGGGGGGGTGGCGGGCTTGGCTGCAGCCCGTCCATTGTTCTTTTTCCGCCGTCTCATGGTGCAGTGGGCTGGCGGATGGGGGGGGAACTGCCGACGGGGGAGTGGGCGGCAGGCAGGAGCAGCAGGTCACCTTTTTATGCTCCTTTGTGCCCAGCGCGGGCGACTCGGAGGCCGCATGCCGAGCTCCCAGACGGGCCTCGTCGGCCGCTTTGGCGCCAAGAAAAGGCGAGGAAAAGCCCGCCTTCTGTGGTGTTCTCCTTTGAATGGGATGCACTCAAGCTCTCCCAAGGGTAAACAGCCGTCGCTGAGTCCATTTCTTGTGTCAGAATGAGCAGGGGACAAAGAGAAGTAAGAGAAAACAGGCCCTGGAAAAGGGGATCATTTGATCCTAAAAGGCTCAAATGATCCGGTCGGTAGAATAGACACTAGAGCTCCAGTCGATAAACCTTGGCGCTGGGCAGACGTGTGCCTCCATCGATGCTCACATAGATGGCAATGCCACCGGTCCACTTGCTCGTCGTCATGTCCTCACCATCCTCCTCACCTCTGACCAGTGTGCGCATGCGGTGCTGTGACCCCCCCTGTACAACAGCATCCTGGCAGTGCTGTACGGCACAACAGGAAAAGGAAAGAAAACACACACGCAGCAGCACCCACAGCATGCACTCTCCCAAGACTGAACAAGTATCACCGCCACCGCCGACCGCACCAGGCGGTGGAACAGAGACCACCTTGTGGTGGCGTAGGAGGCCCCATTAGCCTCGGCCGCGGCCGCCGCGGCCGGCCGGTGGCGGCCCGGCGCCCTGCGGGCCGCGGCCCGGGAAGACGTGAGGCCCCCGCCGCCGCTCGGCCGGTGGCGCCGACGGCGCCCGCGGCGGGCTGTGCCCCCGCCCGGCGGGTCCGCCACCGTGCAGGTGGCTCCCACCGCCGCCGCCGCCGCCGCCGCCGCCGCCGCCGCCGCCGCCGCCGCCGCCGCCGCCCGGGCCGCCGCCCATGCCGCCGGGGGGGGCACCAGACGCGCCCGACGGACCACGGCCTGGGAACAAGTACGGCCCCCGCCGCCGCTCGGGCGGTGCGGTGGACGGAGCCCGAGGCGGGCTGTGCCCCCGCCCGGTGGGTCCGTCCCCTCGAGGGTGGCCCCCACCGCCGCCGCCGCCGCCGCCGCCGCCGCCGCCGCCGCCACCGTTGGAACTACCGAGGAACTCTGGTCCCAAACCAGGGCTGCGGTCCCGCCCTCCACTAGGTCCATCCATGCCACCGCCCATATGGTTGCCACGAAAGCCAGGTGGTGGTGGCGCACGGCTGTGGTCCCGCCCTCCGTCGCGTCCATCCATGCCACCGCCCATGTCGTTGCCACGGAAGCCAGGTGGCGGCGGCGCACGACTACGACTGCGGTCCCGTCCACCGCCGGCTCCATCCATGCCACCGCCCATGCCACCGCCCATGTCGTTGCCACGGAAGCCAGGTGGCGGCGGCGCACGACTACGACTGCGGTCCCGTCCACCGCCGGGTCCAACCATGCCACCGCCCATATCGTTGCCACGGAAGCCAGGTGGCGGCGGCTCACGGCTGTGGTCCCGCCCCCCGTCGGGTTCATCCATGCCGCGAGAAGCAGGACCACGGCTGTGGTCACGACCACCGCCACGTCCATCCATGCCACCGCCCATGCCACCGCCCATGTCGTTGCCACGGAAGCCAGGTGGCGGCGGCGCACGACTACGACTGCGGTCCCGTCCACCGCCGGCTCCATCCATGCCACCGCCCATGCCACCGCCCATGTCGTTGCCACGGAAGCCAGGTGGCGGCGGCGCACGACTACGACTGCGGTCCCGTCCACCGCCGGCTCCATCCATGCCACCGCCCATGCCACCGCCCATGTCGCTGCCACGGAAGCCAGGTGGCGGCGGCGCACGACTACGACTGCGGTCCCGTCCACCGCCGGCTCCATCCATGCCGCCGCCCATGCCACCGCCCATGTCGTTGCCACGGAAGCCAGGTGGCGGCGGCGCACGACTACGACTGCGGTCTCGTCCACCGCCGGCTCCATCCATGCCACCGCCCATGCCACCGCCCATGTCGTTGCCACGGAAGCCAGGTGGCGGCGGCGCACGACTACGACTGCGGTCCCGTCCACCGCCGGCTCCATCCATGCCACCGCCCATGCCACCGCCCATGTCGTTGCCACGGAAGCCAGGTGGCGGCGGCGCACGACTACGACTGCGATCCCGTCCACCGCCGGCTCCATCCATGCCACCGCCCATATCGTTGCCACGGAAGCCAGGTGGCGGCGGCGCACGGCTGTGGTCCCGCCCCCCGTCGGGTTCATCCATGCCGCGAGAAGCAGGACCACGGCTGTGGTCACGACCACCGCCACGTCCATCCATGCCACCGCCCATGCCACCGCCCATGTCGTTGCCACGGAAGCCAGGTGGCGGCGGCGCACGACTACGACTGCGGTCCCGTCCACCGCCGGCTCCATCCATGCCACCGCCCATGCCACCGCCCATGTCGTTGCCACGGAAGCCAGGTGGCGGCGGCGCACGACTACGACTGCGGTCCCGTCCACCGCCGGGTCCAACCATGCCACCGCCCATATCGTTGCCACGGAAGCCAGGTGGCGGCGGCTCACGGCTGTGGTCCCGCCCCCCGTCGGGTTCATCCATGCCGCGAGAAGCAGGACCACGGCTGTGGTCACGACCACCGCCACGTCCATCCATGCCACCGCCCATGCCACCGCCCATGTCGTTGCCACGGAAGCCAGGTGGCGGCGGCGCACGACTACGACTGCGGTCCCGTCCACCGCCGGCTCCATCCATGCCACCGCCCATGCCACCGCCCATGTCGTTGCCACGGAAGCCAGGTGGCGGCGGCGCACGACTACGACTGCGGTCCCGTCCACCGCCGGCTCCATCCATGCCACCGCCCATGCCACCGCCCATGTCGTTGCCACGGAAGCCAGGTGGCGGCGGCGCACGACTACGACTGCGGTCCCGTCCACCGCCGGCTCCATCCATGCCACCGCCCATGCCACCGCCCATGTCGTTGCCACGGAAGCCAGGTGGCGGCGGCGCACGACTACGACTGCGGTCCCGTCCACCGCCGGCTCCATCCATGCCGCCGCCCATGCCACCGCCCATGTCGTTGCCACGGAAGCCAGGTGGCGGCGGCGCACGACTACGACTGCGGTCCCGTCCACCGCCGGCTCCATCCATGCCACCGCCCATGCCACCGCCCATGTCGTTGCCACGGAAGCCAGGTGGCGGCGGCGCACGACTACGACTGCGATCCCGTCCACCGCCGGCTCCATCCATGCCACCGCCCATATCGTTGCCACGGAAGCCAGGTGGCGGCGGCGCACGGCTGTGGTCCCGCCCCCCGTCGGGTTCATCCATGCCGCGAGAAGCAGGACCACGGCTGTGGTCACGACCACCGCCACGTCCATCCATGCCACCGCCCATGCCACCGCCCATGTCGTTGCCACGGAAGCCAGGTGGCGGCGGCGCACGACTACGACTGCGGTCCCGTCCACCGCCGGCTCCATCCATGCCACCGCCCATGCCACCGCCCATGTCGTTGCCACGGAAGCCAGGTGGCGGCGGCTCACGGCTGTGGTCCCGCCCCCCGTCGGGTTCATCCATGCCGCGAGAAGCAGGACCACGGCTGTGGTCACGACCACCGCCACGTCCATCCATGCCACCGCCCATGCCACCGCCCATGTCGTTGCCACGGAAGCCAGGTGGCGGCGGCGCACGACTACGACTGCGGTCCCGTCCACCGCCGGCTCCATCCATGCCACCGCCCATGCCACCGCCCATGTCGTTGCCACGGAAGCCAGGTGGCGGCGGCGCACGACTACGACTGCGGTCCCGTCCACCGCCGGCTCCATCCATGCCGCCGCCCATGCCACCGCCCATGTCGTTGCCACGGAAGCCAGGTGGCGGCGGCGCACGACTACGACTGCGGTCCCGTCCACCGCCGGCTCCATCCATGCCACCGCCCATGCCACCGCCCATGTCGTTGCCACGGAAGCCAGGTGGCGGCGGCGCACGACTACGACTGCGGTCCCGTCCACCGCCGGCTCCATCCATGCCGCCGCCCATGCCACCGCCCATGTCGTTGCCACGGAAGCCAGGTGGCGGCGGCGCACGACTACGACTGCGGTCCCGTCCACCGCCGGCTCCATCCATGCCACCGCCCATGCCACCGCCCATGTCGTTGCCACGGAAGCCAGGTGGCGGCGGCGCACGACTACGACTGCGGTCCCGTCCACCGCCACGTCCATCCATGCCACCGCCCATGCCACCGTCCATGTCGCTGCCACGGAAGCCAGGTGGCGGCGGCGCACGACTACGACTGCGGTCCCGTCCACCGCCGGCTCCATCCATGCCACCGCCCATGCCACCGCCCATGTCGTTGCCACGGAAGCCAGGTGGCGACGGCGCACGACTACGACTGCGGTCCCGTCCACCGCCACGTCCATCCATGCCACCGCCCATGTCGTTGCCACGGAAGCCAGGTGGCGGCGGCTCACGGCTGTGGTTCCGCCCACAACCAGGTCCGTCCAAGGCACCAGGCGGCGGCCCACGGCTGCGGTCGCGCCCCCCGCCGGGGCCACCCATGTTGCCGGAGTTGCCGCTGCGACCGCGGAAGCCGTCCGGAGGCGGCCCCTGGCTGGGGTGGCGCTCCCCAGCCGGGCCACCGCCGTGCCACGGGCTCCGTGGCGCATCGCCGTCCATCCTCCGCCGGACGGGGAAGGGCGAGCCGCTGCGCCCGCCGCCAGGCCCGCCTGGCCCTGCAGGGTACGGCCCCGACGGGTCGTCTAGGCCGCGGCGCAGCGGGGGGGTCGGAAACGGGCCGCCCCCCCCCCGCCGCCACCGCCGCCGCCGCCATGGTCGCCGCCGCCACCAAACGGGCCGCCACCCCCCCGCCGTCCGCCTGGAAGTGACATTGGCGGCTGGCCGCGGACGTCAGGCCCCCGCGAGTGGGAGCGGGAGCGGTGCCGCGCCGCTGGTGCGGAGCGGCTGCGGAAAAAGGGGTCATCCATGTCGTCGTCACCCCCCAGGGGCGGCGACGGTGGTGGTGGCGGCGACGCGCCACCGCCGCCGCCGCCGTCGTCATAGTCGTCGTCCATGGGTGGCGGCGGCGGCGGAGGGAGTGGCCCCTGCCCACCGCCTCCCGCCGGCGGCGGGTAGACTGCCGACAGTAGCGGCGCCGGCGGGGAGATGAAGGACTGGGGTCGACGGCGCTGCGAGGTGGGCTGCGGCGGAGGCGGCGGCCCCGGCGGGGGCCCCCCCCGCCCATCCGGCCTCGGCCGCCCACGGGGCGGGCCGGGCGACCGGCCGCGTCGCCCCTTCGGGGAGCCCCCCCCGCCCCCCCCCCCCCCAGGCGGCCCCAGCGGCCCCGCCGGACCCACCGGCGCATCGAGCCACCGGACGCCCGGCGGCGCCTTGGAGCGGCTCCGCACCTGTCGCGCGACAGGGCGCCCGCCCGAGCGCCCCCCGCCGCCCGGCCGGGCGGCCGCGGTCGCGGCGGCGATGCGGCCGTCGGCGTCCAGCTTGAGCACGTACTTCCGGGCGCTCTTGCCGCACACGAGCGCGTCGCCGACGGCGAGCGGCCGGAGCTCCCCGTAGCGGAGGAGCTCCCCGTTGACCTTGGTGCCGGAGGGGGTCTCAAACGGGCACGCGTAGCAGATGCCATGGTGCCAGCAGAGGAAGGCGTGCTGCCGGCTGACCGACGCGTGGCCCACAAAGATGTCGCAGACGGCCGTGTCACGACCAAAAACGGTGAGGCACGGCGAATCGCTGCGAAGTGCGGCCGAGACAGGAAAAAAACAGACAACAACAGGAATGATCCAGCGGGAAAAAAACAACACAACGATGGGGTGTAGGGGCGCCCGCGAGCGAGCAGGGACAACCAAAAGTGCATCGTTGAGGTTGGAGTGCGATATGCCACACAAGCGAACGAGGACAGCCAAAAGCAAAGTACCAGAGCGTGTCAGCCACGTCGCGACCATAAGCCACCCGTCAGCACGCTGCACGTCCGTGCAATGGGTACGCGGCTGGCCGGCCGAAAAAGAGCGGACCAAATGCATCTGCGTAACCGGCATGCAACCAGGCAGATGAAAAGAGGGTGAGACGGGAAGTGCAGGCCCGACAAAACGCAAGCAACACAACAAGAACGCGCTGTCCGTAGCCGCAAACCACAAAAAAAAAGACAGGGACGAACAACAAGCACAAAAAAAAAGGCGGGGCACCCGCGCTAGCCCGCCAGACCCACCCACTTTCTCGGGAACGCAAACACGCCCACCGGCTGCCCGTCAGACCGCAGCACGTGGAGGATGGCGCGCGGGTCGGCCGCGTGCATCCACGGCAGCAGCGCCGCCTGGCTCGGCGGCGGGTCCCGCGGCAGCACCAGCGGCGGCGCCGCGGCGGCCGCGCCGCCGGCGGCCGCCATGGGGCGCGCCACGCACGGAGCGGGGGTGGCGGACGCCGCGCGGCCACCGCCGCCAGCCGCCGCGCGTGTGCCGGGCGGCAGCGGCTGCGCGGGTCGCACGCGGTGCGCACCCGGGAGGAGGGGGAGGGGGGGGGGGGGGGGACGAGCGCGGCCGGTGGGTCGCGGCGGCGGGGTTGCAATGGCGGCGAAGGCGAAGACACCTCCGCGGCGCCCCCCCACCCACAGGCTGCGCAGGAGAGGATTGCGGGCGCGGCCGCCGGGCGTCGGGATCAACGCAGCGCACAGGAGGCTCGACGCCGGCGGTCGGGTGCACGGTCCCTTCGGGAGCCTGCCACGTGGCAATTCCACTATCCGTGGAAATGGACGAGTTGTCTTGGCTCTGCGCGCCCGAAACGTATAAAGTAGCACCCCAACACATCTGCGCGATGGTCAGCCCGCCATTTTGGTCGGTCATCACGCTCACGGCGCGGGACGCCGTGGCGACGTCATCGTCGGGCGCGTCCCCCCCCCGCCCTCTGCTCGCTGCCGTCGTTACCCCCCCCCTCGGGCAGGGCGTTCCTCCCCCCTCACGCCTCCCACTCCTTCTCATTCTCCCCCCTTCCTTCCCCAGCTCTCAGTCTCCTCGTAGGGCGGCTTCTTCCCCCCATCTCCCACTGTCGAGAGCACTTCCCCCTCCCCCTGGCCCAACCCCCTTCCCGTCTTTCCCCCTCTGCCCCCAACGATGCAGACGCCCGCCGCCGCGGGCCGCTGGCGGCGCATGTCGTCCCCCCCCTCTTCCGGCCTTCCCGGTGGCACCTCTGGAACAGGGAGCCCCTCCCCCGGCTCGGCCGGCGGCGGCACTGGCGGGTGGGCGTCCGCCGCCGCCGCCGGCGGCCGCCCGTCGGCGCGCCGCGGCTCGCGGTCATCCTGGTCGGTCGGGGGCACGACGCCCGGCTCCCCCCCCCCCCCCCCCGGCACGCCCTCCGCGTGGGGCGAGCAACCCCCCCCCTGGCGACCGCCGCGTCGGTAGCCGCCGCCGCCGCCGAGCTCCGCGCCGCCGCCGCCGCCGCCACCGCCCGCGGCCTCGTCGCGTCGGCCAAGTGGGCGGTGGAGATGCTCGTCGCGCTGCCGTCGCCGCCGGCCGGCGGCGCCGCCGCTCCCCCCCCCCCAGTCGGGGCCCCCCCCCGCCGCCGCCGTCGGAGCAGCTGCTGCTGGCGCGGGCCTACTTTGACGCCCGCGAGTACCGGCGCGCCGCGGGCGTCCTCGCCGGCGACGTCCGCTACGGCCCGCGGGCGGTGGTCACGGCGGACGCGGCGTGGCCCGCCGCGCCGCCGCCACGCCTTGACGGCCAGGGCGGCGCCGCCGCCGCGGGCGGCGGGGCGGGGCCGCGGCGGGACCGCCACAGCGCCGACGAGTACCCCGTCGTGCGGTTTCTGTGGGCGTACGCGCTGTACCTGGCGGGGGAGAAGCGCAAGGAGGAGGCGCGGCGGGAGGACCCGGGGGGGGTCGCCCCGGACAATGAGCACCTGCCGCTGCTCGTGCGGTGCCTCGGCGCGGACGTGGCGGAGGGGGTGGCCGCCGCGGCGGCGGCGGCCGCCGCGGCAACGGCCGCGGCAGCGGAGGGCGGCGCGGGGGGGGGGGGCGGGGGCGCCGCCTCGCCGGCGGCGGCGGCGGCGACGGCGGTGCCCCCTCCCCCCGCCACCCCCCCCCCCGACCCGTACCTCGCCTACCTGTACGGCGTCGTCCTCCGCGCGTCGGACCGCCCCGCCGAGGCGACCGCCGCGCTCGCCGCGGCGGTGACCGGCGCGCCCTGCTTTTGGGGCGCGTGGACGGAGCTGGCGCGGGGCCTGCCCGACGGCCCCGCCGCCGAGGCGGCGACCCCCCCCCCGCACCACTGGGTGCGCGGCCTCTTCCTCGCGACCGTCTACGCCGACGCGGACGACTGTGGGGCGGGGGTGGGCCTCGCGACGGAGCTCCTCGCCGCCCTCCCCGCCGCCCGGCCGGTGCGGCTGGCCGCCGCGGCGGCGGCGTACAACGCGGCCGACTATGACGGCGCCGAGGCGGCGGTGGCGGGCCTCCGCGCGGATGACCCGTACTCCCTCGACGGCACCGAGGTGCTCTCCAACGCGCTGTACGTGCGGGAGGACCGGCCGGGGCTGGCCGACCTGGCCGCCGCCGTCGTTGCCGTCGACGCGGTCCGCCCCGAGACGTGCGTCGTGCTCGGCAACTACTACTCGCTGCGGGGCAACCACGGCCTCGCGGCGGCGCACTTTCGGCGTGCGCTCGCGCTCAACCGCTCCTTCCTCGCCGCGTGGACGCTCCTCGGCCACGAGTATGTCGAGGTCAAGAATACGGGCGCGGCGGCGGCCGCCTACTCGGCGGCGACGGCGCTCAACGCGCGGGACTTTCGGGCGTGGTACGGCCTGGGGCAGGTGTACGAGCTGCTCGGCGCGCCCGCCCACACGCTGCACTATTACAAGCGCGCCGCGGCGCTGCGGCCGCGCGACGGGCGCATGTGGGCGGGCCTCGCCGCGGCGTACGAGGAGCTGGGGCGCCTGCCCGACGCGGCGCGCTGCTACGAGCGCGTCGTCGCGTCGGGCGGCGGCGACGAGGGGCTCGCGCTCGACCGCCTCGCGGGCGTCTATGAGCGCCTCGCGGCGGCGGCGTCGGCCGTCGCGGCACCCGGCGGCGGTGTGGGCGGCGGCGGTGGGGGCGGCACCGCCGCCGCGGCCGAGGCGGCGGCGCTCATGGACCTGGCGGCGCGGAACCACGGCGCCGCCCTCTCCCGCCGCGACGCGCTCGGCGACGGCGGCGGCGCCGCGGCGGCCGCGTCGCTGCTCTTCCTCGCCCGCGCGGCGCTGGCGGGCGGCCGCCTGCGCGACGCGGAGGGCCTCGCGGGGCGGCTGCTGGAGGTGGGGCCGGGCGCCGAACGCGACGCCGCCGCGGGGCTGCTGCGCGACGTGCACGCGCGGCGGCGGGCGGCGGCGGGGGGGGGGGGGGGGGGGGGGGGGGGGGGGGAGGCCGGTCGTTGCGGCGGCGGATACGCCCGTGCGGCGGCGGCTGGGGCTGCTTGGGGGGGGGGGGGCGACGGAGGGGGGGGGGGGGACCTCAGCCCGGGTGGCAGCGCCCGGCGGCGCTGACGGCGATGGGCAAGAGTGGGTCGTAGGCAGGGCGGAGCGCCTGCGAAGGAGTGGACGGGCGGCGGGGCCTGCCGGGATGTTCAACCGCTGGTCCATCCGCTCGCCTCTTGTCCCGGCAGACGTGGTCGGCGGGGTCCGTCGCGGTCGCGCTCGCGCAGCGGCAGGGGACGACTGTGGCGGGGCGGCGGTGAGGCGGTGGACGCGGTCGCCGCCGGCCGGCGGCTGGGGGGACACGTCTGGGTGTCGGCGGCGACGGCTCCCCCCACCAGCGCGCTTCCCGGGGGAGCAAGACGCGCCCATTGCGACGGTGGGGCTCCTGCCCCAACGCAGGGTGTACGCAAATGGGGGTACCACTTTGGGTGTTTGAATTTCAAAAGCAGCTGCGCGCCCCCGCGTGCTGCGCGTGGCCGCTTGGTGCGGTGGCGGTCCTTGCTCCTCGGCGCCTCTGCCGTGCCCGGCCCCCGCCCGCAGCCGCGCGCTGTGCGCCCCGTGTGTGGCGGCTGTGTCGTCTCCCGTCGCCCCCCCCCACTCCCCTGCTGCTGTGGTCGTCCACGCGCATACGTCCCGCCCTCTGCCTCTGCTCTTGCCCTCCCTCTTTCCTGCCCTGTCCCCCCCCCTGCCCCTCCCCCCCTCCCAATCCTCCCCCCGTTGACTGTCCTTCCTGGCTGTCCCGCCCCCCCCCCCCAACCCCCCACGACAAGAAAGAAACGACGGCAGCCATGTCCTCCTCCCTCGGCGCGCTCCCACTCGCCAACACGGACGCGGCGGTGCGGACGCTCGGCTCCACCCTCGAGTCGGTCTTTTCCACCCTCGACTACGCCGCCAAGACGCTCGAGGCCGAGTTCAACGCCGCCTACCCGGCCGTGTCCCCGTCGGCAGCCGCCGCCGCGGGCGGCGGCGGCGGCCGCCGCGGCGGGCCAAGGGCGGGCGCCGCCGCCGCCGCCGCCGGCGGTGGTGGCGCCCGCGGCGGCGGCCGCGGCGCGCCCGCGGGCGCACCACCCCACCCCCCCGACGGCGCCGCCGCCGGCGCCGCCGCTGCGGGTGGCGGCGGCGGCGGCGGCGGCGGCGGCGGCGGCGGCGGCGGTGGGGTGCCCCCCCCCCGGGTGCTGGCGCCGCCCCTCCTCCTCCGCCGCCTCGCGGCGGCGTCGGCGGCGCTGCCGCCCCTCGCCGCCGCCCTCCGCGCCGCGCACGCGCGGACCGCCGCGGCGAGCCGCCGCGCCGCCACCGCCGCCGCGGCGGTGCACGCGGCGGTGCGGGCGCTCGCCGAGGCGACCGACGCGGACGCGGACGAGCGGGGGGCGAGCAGCCGCGCCGCCCGCACCGAGACCGTTGCCGCCCTGGGCGACGCGCTCGGCGCGTGGGAGGCGGACCTGGCCGCGTGGGGGGTGGGGGGGGGGGGAGGGGGGGGAGCCGCCGCCGCCGCCGCCGCCGCTGCGGACGTGGACGCGCTCGCGACGGCGGCGGCAGAGGGGGTGGCGGCGGCGGCGGCGGCGGCGGCCACGGCGGCGGAGGCGGCACCGCCGCTGGGGGGGTGGGACGAGGTTGCCGCCGCGATTGACGCTGCCGCCGCCGCGCCGCCGCCGCCGCTGCCGGCGGAAGCGCCGCCGGCGTCGCGGCCGGCGGCGGCGGCGCCCCGCGCGGGGGGGGGGCGGCCCGCCGCCGTGGCCGGGAGCGACGACCGCGGCGGCGGCGACGGCGGTGGGGGTGGTGGCGGCGGCAGCGGCGGCGGCGGCGGCGGCGGCGGCGGCGGTGGCGGCGTGGGGGGTGGCCGCCCCCGGGGTGGGGCGGTGGGGGGGGGCGGCCGCCCGGGCGGCCGCGCCGCCGCCGCCGCCGGCGCGGCGGCGGGCACGGCGCCTCGGGGCGTCGCGCCGCGGCGCGGGCCGGGTGGCGCCCCCCCCGGGGCGCCGCCGCCGCCGCCCCCACCGCGCACCCCCCTCCCCCCGGCGGTGGCGGCGGTGGCGGCGGCGGCGGCGGCGGCGGCGGCGACGGCGGCGGCGGTGGTGGTGGCGGTGGGGTTTGCGCCGGTGCCGCCGCCGGCCCGTTTGTGCCGATCGCCAAGGCGGACTTTAACCGGCTGCCGCGCAACCTGCGGACGCTCGCCAAGCTCGACGCGCTCAACGCGGTGTACGAGCGCATCTGGGCGGGGGTGGTGCCGGCGGGCGGCGGCGGCCGCGTGTTTAGTGATGCCGAGATGGGCGACCTGGCGGGGCCGGGGGGGGGGGAGCTGCTGCGCGTCCTCCGGGGGGCGTCGGTGCTGCGGGCGGCGCCGGGGGGGGGGTGGACGCTGGTGCTGGGGCGCGGTTGATGGGGGGGGGGGGGGGGCGGGGGAGGGAGCGGGACGGTGAAGCCAGCGGCCGCCACGGGCGCGTGCTCTGTCCGCTCGGCGCTACGCATGGGACAGTGTGCGACACTACTTGTAACGATTCCAACCGCGCAAATCCAAGGGTCTGTTGATTGTCCTATTTATGCCAAGCGGCGGGGGCGTTCCGGGATGCACGCAATGCTCGCAAGACTTTCATCATCAAATGTGATGAAACGACAGACGAGACCAGGCGTGGCGATCTACTCGCTCTTCTAGCTAGTGGGTCGTCGTCGTAAAGCCAGGTGCACCTTCCCAGTGTGCTGCGGGACCGTCATCCAAAGATCGCTGTCTGTTCCCCAATGGAGGTCCAAGACGCAGAGCGGTCTCTATTGGGGTGTCGGGTCAACCACCACCGGCCTCAGAGGTCGCGTCAAGGATGGCTTACATGCCGCCGTTTTCTGCCCCAAGAAGAGCTGTAAATAGACCAGCAGCGCGGCGGACTGAACTGCTGCACGGATGAGCGGTGGAGACGGCGGCAGATGCGGCCCAGGTGTGGCCCTGGCGGCAGCGTCGCTTCGCAGCACAGGCGACCACGGCCAGCACTCCCGCTCCACGTGCACCTGAGAGAAGGGATGCAGCGCCGGTCCGTCAGACCATGGGATGAGGTGATGTGCCGCTCCGCATCGCACGCAAATCTGTGAGCGCGAGGGCGGGTGGTCGCGTGCAACTGTTTGCCGCGGGGCTCCGCCACGGGATAGGCGGGCACTGCCGCCAGCGCTTGGCCGTACATTTGCACAACCCCCCGGTCCCACACAGAGCTTCCAATAGCAGGATCCATGACAAGCCTGTGTTTTTTCTTGTCAGGGGCTGGTTGGAGCTTGTCGAGTAGCCTCCTGAAGACCCCCTCACACCCCCGTAATGGCCACCGCAACAAGGATATTGCCTTTCCTCGTTGTACGAGCCCCTATGTGTCAATCGGCGAAAGGTATTGCAGTTGTCCCAATTTTGGCGGTTTGGCATGTGTACAAGTGCACAACAGCAGCCACACGACTGCTTCTAGACATAAGGGGCACCTAATTGGCTACGGCTGGGAGACCACCTCGAGTAGGGCATTGATTGGTCCAAGAGCAGTTGAGTTCCCCTATATTTTCCCCTGTTTTCCCCTGGATCTCAGGCAACTTCTTGACCAGAGCAGGCGAGCCAGCTGCAACTTGAGCAGGTCCAGCCGTCGATCTGGTCTGAAATTCCCGGACTGTCGCACTGTGTCCTATCTGCGCAACCACTGAGCACGATACTGAGCAGCTATTGGTTAAACCAGCCGATTCTGAGACATGTCATTGGTCATCCACTATTGTGCAGTTGCACACATGCACATGCGCCAAAATTGGGGCAACAGCAATATGATGGTGTGACGAGAAGCGCAGCGACAGTGCGTACCAGCAGATGAAAAAAAGCCACCAAAAAAGGACATGATCGACACTTCAACAAGGGTCGACAAGTTGTCGACCAGACCTTCGCCATGGCAGCTCCGCGGTGGCAGCCCCCGGTTAGAGCTGTTAGATGCCTACCAAGAAGAAGTACAGCCGTACCCGGCTGTCAGATGGGGTCTTGATGGGCTTGCGGGGTAGACTTTCACACCTGATTAGTCTTGCGACGCCTCATGATCGCCGCCTCTAAGCTTCCGATACGGAGTGCACATGTATGTAAGAGATAACTGCCTGAGGCATTACGCTGGAGTGAACACATGCACCAGAGGCCAGAAGCCAACGTCTCACTCGACTGCCACAGCGACAGCGCGCCCAAGCGCTGCGCAGTGACAACGCGCTCAAGTGCAGACCAGAGACCACGCGCTGAAGTGCTGAACAGTGGCGGACGGCGGTCAAACAGTGCTTGACACAGCCGCTTATGCTACCGACTCTTGGCGTCCTCGTTCAAAAACCCCGCCAGTCCGGACCCCCCCCCCCCCTTCCTCCCCCGTCAACTCTTTGACCCCACACCACACCGAGACGCACTTTGTCGCACTTGTACGCATTAAGTGCGATATTTGACCCAGATTCGATGTCGTTTTACCCTGGTGGGTCGGTGTGCGGGGGTCGACGCAAGTCGTTGCTAAGAGCATGTCTATCGGTGAGCCAAAAAGCTATATCCAAAAAGCTATTTTTTTTTGGCTCCAGCAGAGCGCATGTCTATCGGTGTGGAGCTATTTTTAGCTTTTCCGCCACAAGTTCTTCTGAAGTCCAAAGTGTGGTGGAGACTAGACGAGCACCACTGCACGCCAGAGGCTGCTCCCATCCCGGACCGGGCTGTGCCACACCCTGCGCGTCTTCTGCACCATCATTCCCGCTCCCCCCCCCCCCTCCCTCGATCCCCATCCGCGGTCTACGTGGTCACCGTGGAGCACCCCTTCCCAACTATCCCAGCTTGTCTTGCGGGATAGAGGGTGGATGGGCTTGAATGACAAGCGAGGGGGTACGCAGCTCTTCTGGGGGGATGGAAAAGGGTGGGTGCCGCAAGGGCGGGCAGCAAGGTGCTGGCCGCGCTGCTGCTCCGTCGAAGAAGTCGCGACAACAACTCCAACGGCCGACCCAACACCAGGTGAAATAAACGGGCTCGCAGCGGGGTGAGTCCCCGATCCACGCCTCTGATTGGCTTAACTATCAAGCTATCCTCTGAGCCATCCTGCAGAATATAGCTCAGAGGATAGCTTTTTGGCGCACGGATATAGCTTTTTGGCGCACCGATAGACATACTCTGAGCTAAAAAATGGCATTTTGGCGCACCGATTGACATGCTCTAAGACCAATCCCAGCGGTGTCACCGCAACTGCACTTTTAGGGGAGACGCAAAAACACGTACTAGACGATGAGTGGACCTCCACCAAACTAAAGAGCGACCCCGAGGCCGACCCTCCCAGCGGCCCGTGACCCTATACTATGCGGTGAGAGGAAGTTATGTACTACTTGTGCACTTCCCAATAATTCTGCCGCAGCTAGCAGCAATCATGCCGTCCCCAACCTCGTCACCCTCCGTGTTACCTGTCTCTGCCCTACTCATCTCCCCCCCCCCACCCCCCCGCCCCCCGCGTCCTTCCACCGTTACACCTCTCTTCGCTGCCATGGATACTGTTGCGCCCGCTGCAACGTGGTCCTCTTCATCGGATTCATCTTCTGGCATGGAGGGAGCTGCTCTCGCAGCGACGGTGGCGGGGGGGAGGAACAATCGAGGCCGGGGCGGGTCAACGGACCACGATGCTGCGCACAGTGGACGAGAACACTCGCAGTCGTCGAACACCGCCCGTGGATCGGGTGCGTGCAGTGCGCAACACAGGCAGCCATGGGAATTTGTCGAGCTTGCTGGTTTCCATTGCAATTGAACTCCTCGATGGCTCTCTGGGGCTGGTAGTAGCTCTGGAGTGGGGCCTGGGAGGGGGTCCGTCTCCCCTATACGGGCGCCGCAAAGCTGACGGGCGTTCCCTATAATGACCGATTATAGCGCGAGCCGCCTACCCATCCCAGCTTTTAGCGTTGCCGCTTGCGGTAAAACCCCACCGCTGGGAAGGTGCTTTTCCTAACTCTGTACTATAAGTGACGATGCGACCTAAAAACGGCACCGCTGGGATTGCTCTTAGAGCATGTCAATCGGTGCGCCAAAATGCCATTTTTTAGCTCAGAGTATGTCTAACGGTGCGCCAAAAAGCTATATCCGTGCGCCAAAAAGCTATCCTCTGAGCTATATTCTGCAGGATGGCTCAGAGGATAGCTTGATAGTTAAGCCAATCAGAGGCGTGGATCGGGGACTCACCCCGCGGCGGGCCCGTTCATTCCACCTGGTGTTGGGTCGGCCGTTGGAGTTGTTGCTCCACGGTGACCACGAAGACTGCGGATGGGGATCGGGGGAGGGGGGGGGGGAGCGGGGATGATGGTGCAGAAGACGCGCAGGGTGTGGCACAGCCCGGTCCGCGCTGCGCGGTCAAACCCGTGATCCCGACGAGAGCAGATTTGGGCCTCGTTGAGCGAGTGCGAATCCGCGCGGGGTCGTGCGAATCGCCCCGTGAGCCCCCACTGACCGCCTTTTTTTTGTACACCGCCGCACACGCGCGTGGAGGTCAATTTGCACAGTGTGCGAAGCGCTTTTTTTGCTCATACTGATGGAGGTGGTGGACGACGACTTTGTCGTCGAAGACGTGGTCACCGGACACAGTGCGGCTCCACATTGGGAGCTATTAGGCGCAAACACTGCACGGTTTCGTGCAGTTTGTGCAGTGGAGTCTTGCAAACAGTGCAAGTTTAGCACTGCCGGCCGCGATCGTCCCACGTCGGCACACAGCCGCGAGACGGGACTTGGGAGGACGGACCCCCACTTGGGGCTCTCGCAGTGGTATTTGAGTGCGGCCGATGCGACCTCAGTCCAACTGTCCACAGCCCCCGGCCTCCAGATCGCGCCCCCGCCAACAACAGCAGGTGACTTGAACGAAGTCATGACCCAAATTATTTCACAATCCCACGGTGAAGTCCGAGGCGTCCGACCGCTGTCGGGTGCTAGACTGCACGGTTTCGCACAAACCGCGATCATTGGAGTGCTAAAACTGCACTCCCTGCGCGGCTGCGTGCGACACAGCACTCGCCCCACGGCCTCTCTGAGACCCTTCACCCGCCACGGCAGGGTCACGGGTTTGACCGCGCAGCGCGGCCGGAATGGGAGCAGCCTCTGGCGTGCAGTGGTGCTCGTCTAGTCTCCACCACACTTTGGACTTCAGAACTTGTGGCGGAAAAGTTAAAAATAGCTCCACACCGATAGACATGCGCTCTGCGGGAGCCAAAAAAATAGCTTTTGGGATATAGCTTTTTGGCTCACCGATAGACATGCACTAAGATCTCACCCAGCTTTTCAATAGAAAGACAGGCTTGTCGTGGATCCTGTTGTAGGGTGCACTACGCGGCCACCAGTGCTTTCCCGCATGCACAACCCACCCGTCCTATCTGGACAGGAGATTCGCCCGGCTGAAGCGTCATCGCCGGGCGCCGCGATCGGGCACCGGGCAACGGCACCGTATGTTGCCCTGGTGTGCTCCTCTCCAAACAGACCCTGATTTGCTCTGTGGATTGGCTCCTCTCCCAGTGCCATACTTGCCTATCTCGACGGCGAAGCCCCGCGGCCGACGGCCACAGTGGCTCGGGATAGCTAGCAGTCCGGGCCGGCCCACACTTTGCCGGACTTCCACTCAACCCCCTTGAGTGGCGGCGCCTGCGCAGGTCGCGGGCGAGGCCAGCGGTCGAAACCTTTGTATCTCGGGACTCCCCACTTGAGCGTTCTCGTTGCCTCGCTGGCCGCGCCTGCTGGTCTGCTCAGTGCGTGTTTGAGAAGATGTTGAGCACACACAGCACGTCCTGTGCAAGTGACGAGGGGCAAGCACAGCACAAAGCATTGACGCGCCTCCTCCTCGTTATATTTGCGTGTGAGGGGAGGCGCGCACCTAGGTGCTCAATCCCGAGAGGTGGTCGGAGCCCTCAGTCCAGTTGAAGCAAACAAATCTGAGTCTCTCGATTGCATGTCAATGACCTTCCCGTCCGTGCATCCCTTCCACATCTATCTTGCTCTTTTTTGAGGAGTAAATGCCGCTAAGCGAGTGGGTCATCCGATGACGTCTGTGGTGTCTTGCTTGCGTGAGAAGCAGCAGGTCGTGAAAGTGGGATTGAAGCGTCCATCTCTTCTGCACTGTTTCAAATTGAGATTGACGAAGGTATCTCCTTTCGGGTTACAATACAATATCTTTGACTTTACTTTCATACTCTATAGAAAGTTGATAATTGCGGCCATACAATCATTGCATAGGACACGCAGCTCAGGCTCCTTCCAAAAATAAGCCTCTGAAAATACTACCGGGCTGATGACCACTTCAGTGACTCGGCCACCAGCACCATGGTGGTGGTGACACACGCGTGGCAACTCCTCCCCGTTCATGCCAGGCAAGAACTCGGCGACGATTGCACACTTGCCCGCGCCGCCTCCACGTGAACTATCAACTCATCCCCCCAGTGGACGATCATGCGCTCGGCACCGGCGGCAGATGCGCACACGCTCCACGTGTGCCTCGGCTGCTCAGCCCTCGAGGAACGAGGCTGTATGCCACCTCGGTTCTTGGACAGCCCAGCGGTGCCCCGCCCTGGTCCTGTGGCAGGTGGGTCTCTTTTGAGGGCGCTCGGCCCAGGCGGCGCCGGTTGCGAGAAGCCCGAAAGAACTGTCGTGAAGCGGGCCATGGGCGCGAATTACACATTGTGAGGAAGCGCACGAGCAGAGCATGAACTGCTCTTGAAAGTTGTCACGCTGTCGTTCACTGATCAAACAGTTTTAATCAGCGTTGTTGAATATTTAATCTCTTGTCGAACGTTTCTTCACCAAGGACTTTTCATATATCAGCTAGAATCGTTCGTGATCAGTCGGTATTGGTGGACCCAGGCACAGCCCATCGGCCATCTCAAATCTCCGCATTCTTCCTTCCACCGCACTCGGTCTGGTGCGACTGGTGCAGCCAGCTTCCGCTGCCCCGAGTCGTGTGTAACTGCGCACCGGCGCTGCCATGCGCCCATACACTGCCGTACCTCCCCACTGCCGCCCGTGTCGCCCTCAATGCCACGATGAGCCACCCAGAGCCAAAAACGCCACCTGTCCCCCCCCAAGATTTCTTCCCACGTCTCTGTTCCGCTTGCCTGCCCCCCCCCCGCTCTTCCTTCCCCCCCCCACCCCTTGTTCCCCTCTGCACTCCCCAGTGACCCTGTCGATCCCACCATGAAAGCCACCCTCCCTCCCGAACACCACGATCCCACACACGAGAAGCCACCCCCTCCTCAACCCCCTGCCCACTCAGCCACAAATCCAGAGGCCAAGCGGGCGACTCGCCGCCCCCCCACCGCGCCGCCGAAGCAGCCCGCAATCGCATGGGCGTGTCCAAGGCCCACGCGCCACCGCGGGGGGGCGCCCCGCTGCCAACGCTCGCCTCCGCCTGACCGACGGGTGGGCGCGTGCACCCGCGCGCCCGCGCGCCCGCTCGCCCGTCCGGGCGCCCCCCCGCCCGCTACCCTTTTGCGGCAAGGCGGCGTGGCCGGCCGCCTCCAGCCTACTGGCCACGCCGGCTGGTGGCGCGGTGCCCTCCTCCCTCCCTCGCCCCCCAAACCAGCCGTGACCCTGTGCGTCCAGTGGCCTGGCCTGCGGCAGGCTGCCGCCGCCACCTCGCCGCGCGGCCGGTGCTCCATGCGGACGGTCGCGGTGGTGCCGGGGGGAGCAGAGGGGGCGGCAAGAGGCACGGAGGGGGGCGTGTGGGATCAGGAACGGTGGCCGGGTGGGCGGGCGGGTGGGGGGGCACGTGCGGGTGGCCCTACTGTACCCCACCCACCCCACCCCGTTGCCAACCCCGCCGTTGGATGGATGCTCCAGCCGCTCCGCCGGGCGGCCGGTTGCGCTCCCACTTCGTGTGGTGCACGCCCCCCTCACCACCCCCCCAATCCCCCCGCTTCCCCCTCACCCTCTTCCCCCCGCCCCCCGCAGCCAGGTGGCGATTTCCATTCACCCGCCCACCCCGACCGCTCTTCCCTTGTCCGGCCGCGATTGCCCAAACGCCCGCAGGCACTGCTGTGGGGAGCGGACTGCGCGCGCGTGGCGAGGCGGGGCGGGGCGAGGCGCCGCGGCGGCGGGCGGGCCGCGCCCACGAGGCTGCCGCCGCCGCTGCCGCCGGGCCGGCCCGGGTGGTGTGTACCGTACGACCCGGGGCTAGCGGGGAGGGGGTAGGGGGCAGGCGCCCTGCCGGCCTGTCGTACCAGCGGCCGACGTGCGCGCGCTGGGTCTCCCCCCCTCCCCGCTGCGAGGCAGGGGCGGCGCGGGGCCGGCGGCGTGGCCGGGGCGGCGGCGCGCCGCGGCTCGGCGTGCCGCCGACCGCCACGGCTCGCCCGCGTTTTGCACTGCGGAGGTGGCGGCGGAGGTGGCAGGGGAGATGCCGTGGCGGCGGCCCCCCCCCCCCCCCCCCCCCCTCAGCGCCTCACGCAGCCCCCCTTCCATGCCAGTAATGCATGCCGCAGCCCCCCCCCCACCCCGGCTGCCGCCAGGTCGCGCCAAGGCCACCCGCGCCGCCTGCGCCGGCGCGCACAGGTACTCCAGACGGCCAAACCCGGTGGCGTGGGCCGGGGGGTTGCGCACCTAACCAGACGCCCTCCGTGTGCTCGCCCTCGCCACTACCGCCGTGGTGTTGGGACCGCCACGCATCGCCCCGCGTCCGCGCCGCGCAGCACGCCACGAACGTGACCACCGCAGACCCCACGGCTTGTTGCCGCCGCTCGTCCCCCCGCTGCCGGTGCACTACCGGCATGCAACGCCCCCAACCACTCCCTGCACTCTCTGGCCGCGCTGCCCACCGCGGCATCATGGACACGGCCGAGGCGCCCGCTCGTCGTCGGCAGTGCCCTCCCCGCGGGATGATGCCCGGCCCTCTTCCTACCACCCGGTGGCCGTTGACGCGAGGGCTGGCGCCGACAATGCCGGCGCGGGCACCATCGCCGCCGGTGCCCCTGTCGGTGACGGCGGCGGCGCCAACGTCGCTGCTGCGGTCGGCCTCGTCGATGACCGCGTCGTCGCCGCTGCAGCTGCGGTCGCCCATTGAGCGGCGGCGGCGGCTCTCGGTGGAGCCGCCGCTGTGGCGGCGGGCGGTGGCCACCAGGCCGGTCGGGCACTCACCACGGGGGTGCCAGTTGCCGTCGCCGCCGCCTCCGCGATTGCCGCTGGCGCCGCCACGGGCTGTAACGACCGCCACTACAACCACCACCGCCGCCCCCACCATTCCCGCCACCGCCGCCGCTGCCGACACCGAGTCCGAGTCGGACGTGTCCGTCGCCACGACAATGACCGACGAAGACGTGCCGCCGCCTGTGAACGCTGCGCCGGTGGCGGCGGCCGCCGCGGCGGACGTGTCAGTGCGGTCGGCCGCGTGGCTCTCCGCTCAGCCGCCGCCGTCGGTCGCCGCTCTCTCCGCCGCCGCCGCGGGACCGCGGGCGTCCCCGCCTGCGTGGTCGCCAGCACCGCCGGCGCAGCCGGCGCACCGGCCGCTAGTGTCGTGGCGACGTGGCGACAGCTACCCAGCACGAGATGCACCGCAGGTGTCCGTCCGGGCGGCGGCCTGGTCCCCCGCCGAGGCGCTCATGAGCCTCCGCTCGGCGGCGCCGGGCGCCTCGGCACCGCCGGCACCGGTGATGGCGACGGAAAAAGCGACGGTAGGCGCGGCAGCAGCGGCGGCGGGTCCGCAGCGATCTACCGCGACTGCCTCCACCGCTACCGCCGTAGCGGCGGTTGGCAAGGACAGCTCGGATGAGGAGGACGTGGCGATTGCGCTGTGGCCGTCCCGCCGCCGACGCGGCGGCGGGTGCCCTCGTGGCAGCCGCCGGTGGCACGCCGACCCGTCGGTCGTGAGTGCGGCGGCGGCGACCTCGGCGGCGGCATCACCACCACTGCGCTCGTGGCTCGCGCGCGGCGGCGGCGGGGGATGTCCCGCGCCGCGCACGGCGGCGGCTGCCCCACGGCCGCTCGGGTTGCCGCAGCGCAGGCTGTCTCTACCACCGTCGTCGTCGCCGCCGCCGCCGCCGCCGCCGCCGCCGCCGCCGCTGCCGCCGCCGCGGTCACTGTCGCCGCGGTCGTTGCCCCCACGGCCGTCACTGGCTCCGCGCGGCCGTTCCGCGGCCGAGGTGTCAATGGCGGTGGGGAGCGGGCTGCTGCGCCAGCGCGGCGGCGGCGCACCACACCCGCCCCTCCCCCCTCCGCGCTTGCTGGGTGTCGCTCCTCCGGTGGTGGTCGAGCGGCGCCCGCTGTCAGGCGGCGTGCCCCCTCCCGCCGCGACGCTGGCGGTTCAGGCAGCAGAGGACGCGGCGCACGCGGCGTTTGCCGCGTCCGCGGCTGCCGCGGCGGCAGAGTCCGCGGCGGCGGTCGCGGCCGCGCGGGGTGGGCGGCGCGGCATGGAGGAGAGCGGGTCCCCGCTCAGTGGGGGAGTGGGCGGGCGAGAGGGGGTGGAAGTGCCGGCCGCGGTAGACCCCGCCGTGCTGCCCTGGCGGTGGCCGCCCCCGCCTCGACCGGGCCGCCTGGCGGGGGTGGCGGCGGTGACGGGCCCGCCGCAGCTGCGTCCGATGGGGGACTTTGGCGGCTGGCAGCCGCCGCCCGCCCGCCCCTGCACGGCGTTTGCGACCGACGCGGCTGCAGTCGCGGCCGAGGCGGCGGCGGTGGCGTCGCCCGGTCTCGCCGCGCAGACGGTGCGCGCGTCACTGCCGGCGGTAGCCGAAGGGGGGTGGCCCGCCGCGTCGCAGGGCCGACCCCCGCCGTCGCAGCCCCAGCCACTCTCGCTGCCGCAGTGGCTGCCTCGACCGCCGCCGCCGTCAACGTTGCCGCTGCTGCCACCACTGGCGCTGGCGGTTCCGCTCGTGCCAGCGGGGGCGGCGGCGCTAGGCAGGGCGCCGCCGCTCCCCTTGTCCCCCCCCGATGGCTGCGGCGGAGGCTGCGGTGACATTGCCGCCCTCATCTCGCCCATCCTCCCTCCCCGCCGCCGCGCGCCGCCCACCGAGGCGGCGGCGTCGGCCGCCGCGGCCGTTTACGCCGCGGGGCCACCGCCGGTGGCGCTCCCCCGCCGCCGCCCCTGCCCCCCCCCCCCGTCCTCCCTCGGCCCGCTCAGCGGCGTCGGCCTCCACCGCCGCGAAAAGGCCACCCCCGGCGGGCTCCCGCTGCCGGTGCTGATGAAGCCGCCCAAGCGGGGGCGCCCGCCGCCGCTGTGGCCGCCGCTGTCGCCACCTTTGATGCCGAGCCGACCGTCGCAACCGCCGGCCAAGCGGCCGCGCTGGGCGGGGGCGCCGTCCACAGACGGCGACGGCCGGGAGGGCGCGCCCGCCGTCACGCGGGACGCTGCGCCGGGTGAAAAAGCGCCGCCACCGGCGGCAGCGGCGGCCGCCGCCATCCCCGCCACCGCCACCGCCGCCGCCGCCGTCACCGCCATCACCGCCACCGCCACCGCCGCCGCCGCCGCCGCCGTCACCGCCGATGGCGCGCGATCGCCCGCTGCCGCCGCCGCGGGCGTGCCGCGGGAGGACCCCCGCGGCGGCGGCGGCGGCGGTGACGCGGCCCCGCGCCGCGGCGGCGGCGGCCGCGGACGGCGGGAGCGGCCGCCGCGGGCGCGCGCGCCCATCCCCTCGGACGCCGACGAAGCAGACGCGTACCTGGTGGCGGTGGCCACCGCCGCCGCCGCGGCGGCTGGCCCTGCCGCCCGGCACGCGGCCGCCCCCGCGGTGCTGCGGTGCACCGCGTGCGAGCGGACCTTCCAGAAGCGCTTCAACGCGCGGCGGCACGTGCGGGCGGTGCACCTTGGGCAGCGGCCGCACGCGTGCCCCGTGCGCGGGTGCAGCCACGCGAGCGCCAGCCGCGAGAACCTCGACCGCCACGCGCGGACGCGCCACCCGAGGCTGCCGCTGCCGCCGGTGGTGTCCCAGCGCGGGGGGAGGGAGTGCGCCGTCGCTGTAGATAGAGGGGAGTGGGGGGTGGGGGGGGGGACAGGATGAGCGGGTAGTGGGAGGGGCGGGGGGGCAAAGGCGACACGTGGGATGCAAGGCGTGGCGGAGGGGGCAGGGAGGGGGAGGGGAGCGGGTGGGAAGGGGGAGGGGAGGGTAGGCGGCGCGACGCGCGACATTTGATGTGGCTGCCAAACACCGCCAGCGGCTGCTCGAGCGCGTGGTGCGCCCACGCGGCACGCCATCGGCGGGACCCACCCCCCCCGCTCCCCACTGACATCACGGGTGGGCCAAGCAAGCCCTTGTCGCCACCCCCGCACACACTCGTGTGCATGACCCGTGTTGCCGAGCGCGACCGCTGGGTCGGGTCGTGAGGTCAGCGACGCCCGCCACCCCCAGCAACCGCCGGTGCTTGACGCACACGGCGGCGCAAACGGCCGACGCCGGCGGGGGCGGGGAGGCGGCTCGAGCGGCGCTCTGGGCGGCAGCGCTGCCGTGCTCGCCCACCCCCGCCGCCCCCGCCGCCCCCCGTACCACGGCTGCCACGGCGGCCGGCGGCGGCAGCTCGGCGCGCCGTGCGCCGGCGACGCTGGGGCGATGGGGATGGGGGCGGCAGCCGCCGTCGCCGCCGCCGCCGCCGCCGCCGCCGCTGCCGCCGCCACCACCGCCGCCACCGCCGCCCGTTACGGCGTCTGGCGTGGCGCCACTGGTCGGGCAGCCCGGCGGGCCGGCGGTCGCCGCCGCCGCGGCGGGCGCGGAGCAGGGCGGTCGCTCGCGCCCACCACCCCTTCCGCCCCCCGCCGCCCTTCCCCGCAGAACACCCACGCCCACAGCGGCTGTGGCTTCTCTCCCCCATCAGCGGCAGCAGCCCCGGGGCTGCCGGGGCCCTCGGGTGGTGCCACCAGCTATGACGTTAACGAGATGGGACGTGGGCGGCTGGCGCCGCGCGGCCCCAGGACGGCGGGGGATAGCGCCGGGCCGCGCCCGCTGCCTTTTTCTTTGCCGGCGGCGACCGCCGTCGTGGACGGTCAGCAACGGGACGGGACGTAGCGGGTGAATAAAGAAGAAAAACATAAACCACAGGATGCGCGTAGGCGTCGACGCTGCGCGTCACGGTGGCAGGCGGGCACGGGGCTCGGGCGCGCGACAGTGGCACCCCCTGCGACCGTGGCGGGGGGCTGGGGGCGACCCGCCTGGGCAATGACTGGCGCGATCACGACAGCGGGTCGACGACAGCGATGACAAAAAAACTGTAGGCCGCTCCCCCCGGAGAGTGCCACCCACGAGGTGCCAGCACCCAACCCCGAAGCTTCCCACCACTGCTCGACCGGACAACAGCTGCTTCAGCCAATGGAATTCCAACGTCGCATGCCTTACCCAATGGCGTGCGTGCACGCGGGCCCCGCCCGTCGTCGCCCCCGACCCCCCCCCCTCCACTTGGCTGTGGCGTGGGTGGTGGCCGACCGGCGACGCCCCGACTCGTACCGCGATGGAGCCGACCCGATCCTCCCCCGCCGCTCACGGCGACCCCGCCGCCGCAGCTGCCGCTGCACCCTCCGTGCCGCGGCTCTCACTCCCGCGCAGAGGGCCCGCCGCCGCCGCCGTCGGCCACCAGCTGGAGGCCGCGTCGGGCGGGCGGCGTGGGCGGGGTGTGGGTGGCGGCCCGCGACCCTTGCGGAAACCCCGCTGCCGCCGCGCCGCCGCGGCGCGCTCCCCCGCCCGCCGCCGTCGCTGCCCGCCCCCCTCGTCGCTGCCCGCGACGCCGCCGCGGCGGCGGCAGCGGCGGCGGCGGCGGCGGCGCCCGCTTGGCCCGCCGCTCGGGGGTTTGCCGCCGCGGCGGTCTGCGCGCCTCCTTCTCCCAACCGCCTGATACCCCCCCCCCTTCCCGCCGCGGCCGCCCCTGCGTGACGCGTTGGCGGGAGCGGTCGCGGCGGCGGCGGCGGCGGCGTCCCAGCCCCCGTGGTCACCGCCCCCCCTTTTGCCACCCCCCCTTCCTTTCTGCTTCCCCCCCTCCCTCTTTCCCCCCTCCCCCCCTCCCCCTGTGACCTTCCCCGCCCCTTCTCCCCGCCCCCCACGATGGGCGTCGTCACCCGCTCCGGCGTCCTCCCGCGCGTGCCCAACCCCGACGAAGGCGGCGGCGACGCGGGCGACGACCGCGAAGCGCGGCGGCTGCCCATCCAGACGCTCGTCGCGTCGCTGCTCGGCACGCTCGCGGTGGTGGGGGGGTGGGGCTCCTCGGCTGGCGCCGCTGCGCCCGCCGGCGCACCGCGCTGCTGGCGGCGGGGGGGGGGAGGGGGCGGCCGGAGGGGGGGGGGAGGGGGGGGGGAGGGGGGGGAGCGCGTTGCGTGGGAGGTGGACGAGGAGGGTGACGACGACTGTCTGGCGGGGGGGGGGGATGGGGGGGGTGGGGCCGACCGCGTCTACTTGCCTGCCGCCGCCGGCGCCGGCGTCGCCGCCGACGTCAGCGGCGGCGGCGGCGACGGTGGTGGTGCATCCCCGCGGCTGCCGTGGGGGGGGCGCCACTTTGGCGCCGCCGCCGCCGCCGGCGCGGACGCACCCCGACCACCCGTGCCGCGTGGCGTGTGGCACCCTGGCGACGGGGTTGGCGTGGCGGCGGTGGCGGCGGCGGCGGGCGGCGTCGGCGGCGGCGTCGGCGGCGGCGGCGGCGCGGGCGGTGGCGGGGGTGGCGGTGGTGCGGCCGCGGCCGCGGCCGCGGCAGACGACGATGGGGACGAGGCGGTGCGGCTGGCGGCGCCGGACGTGGCCCTCGGTGGCGGCTGGCGATGGTCGGCTGGCTGGGGGTTGCCGGCTGAGAGGGGCGGCGCCGCCCCCGCGAGGGGGTGGGGGGGGGGCATGTCCCTCGTCTGATTGGGAGGCCGCCATGAAGCGCAGGGGTGGGGGGTGGAGTGCCGTTGGGGGGCTGCGTGTGGGGAGGGTGCGCCGGACGACGCCGCCTGCTGCGGGCGTGTCTGGGAGGGACGTGGTGGGGAGGGGGACTGACTGGCGGCGGGTGCTTTTTTGGGGGGGGGGGGGCGGCGGCGGCTGACGCGACGGCGCGCGGTGGCGCGAGTGGGGGGGGCGAGCTGCACTGGCGCCGCGGGGGAGGGCGGCGGCGGCGGCGGGTGCGATGACGCCGTGCGGCTGCGGTGCCGCCGCCGACGTCGGCCGTCGTGGGGGCGGCGGCCGCCCAGCGGGCGACCGGGGGGGAGGGGCGTACCGCCGCCGCCGCGGTGCGGCGGGGTGGCGGCGGCCGCTGCCGCCGCCGGCCGCCGGCTGGCCGCCCGTTGCCGGGGGGGGGGATCCCTGCGTGCATGCACATACACACCGTGGCGGCCGCTGCGCCCGGCCGGCCGCCGCGCCCCTGGCCGCCGCGACGGCGGCGCGGCCGCCGCCGCGCCGCCCGTGGGCCTTGACTCTGAGCTCTATTTTTTTTTTTTTCGTGTGCCGCGCGTGAGCTGCTGTGCCGTCGACACGCGCCCCGCCGCTCGGCCACCGCCTTGCCGCCGCGTGGCGCGGCGCCACGGCGACGCCGCTCCCCCGGGGTGCGCCGCGGCCGCCGCGCCCCCCCGTTCACGCACAGATGGACTGGCCCGTCGTCGGGGAACCGTGACCTGGCGGCCGCTCGCCAAGGGGGCTGTGGGGGGAGGGGGCGAAGGGGGGGGGGCACACAGTGTGAGGGAGGGGCGGGGGCGTGGGGGGGGGTGCGCCCCTTGGCGGGAGAGGGGCGCGTGGAAGTGAGGCAGACACTGCATGGACCCGCCGCGACGTGGGCGGCGGCAGTGAGGGGGGGGGGCCGCTGCCCGCGCGGGGCCCCCCCCCGCGGACACCGCGGCGGTTGCTCCCCGCGGGCGTCGCGGACAGCGCGCGCAGGCAGTGGTGGCGGGTGCAGACGTGTCGCGTCGCGGGTGTCACTGCCTTGTTGGTCTCGTGGGGGGGAGGCGGGCCGGCGGCGGCGGCGGGCGCGGAACCAGGCCATGACCATGACATGATAGTATCAGCTGTCTGTCTGTCCGTGCCGTCAATAATGGCGTGTCGATTTCTCCTTTTTATGCCTCGCGCCGTGCCCCCGACCTCAACCCCGTCCCAACCGCAACGAGCAGACGGAGAATACGGACGTAGACAGAGAGCCTCCTCCGACCCCCTTCCCCACTACATTCCTCACCACCGCCACTGCTACCCTGCCCGGCTGCTCCGTGTCCCTCCGTCGTCGGTAGACGGCCACTTTGGGGTCAGCACCCCTTCCATACCGACGCCGCCGCGGCCGCCACCCACCGGGCGGCGGCCCCGCCCGCCACCACCCCCACCGCGCCGAGCACCACCCCCAGCGCGAGCGCGCGGCGGGCAACAATCTCCACCACCGCCCCGTCGGCAGCGGCGGCAGCAGCGTCGGCGGTGGTAGCGGCTGTCCCTGTCAACGACGACGACGACGACAATGGGCCACCCGCCGCGGGGGCGCGTGCCGCCGACCGACGGCGGCGGGGGGACGGCTCCCGTCCGTCCGACGCCACCGAAGCCGCGGTCGCCGCCGCGGTCGCCGCCCCCACCTTGCCACGCCGCTCTTGCCTCAGGCGCGCGCGGCGTGCGCAGCGCCCACACCCTTCGCCATCGGCGGTGTCGACGCCGCTAGGCGGCGACCCGGTGGTGGAGGTCGCCCCGCGTGGCGAAGCCGTCGCCGTCGGCGCCGTGCCGGCTGCGGCCGCCAGCGCGGCTCGAGACAACACCGCCGCCGTCAGCGGCGGCGGCGTCAACGGGCTCGTTGGCAGCTCGCTGGCAAACGCATCGTCGGCCATCATGAGCGACGCCAGCTCCTCGTCCAATGACAAGGTGCTCACCTCCGAGCCACCCACCGCCTCGCCATACGACTCGGCGTCAAGCGCAGTGTCATCGAGAGGCGCTGCCATTGCCCCCTCTGCAGACGCTGCGGAACTAGTCCCGACGGCAGCGGCCCCACCCCCCAGCGCTGCGTGCTCATCGCTCATCGTGTGGGTGGGTGTCCACGGCTGGTCGCCGCGGCGGCGGCGGTGACGCGCGGACGCCGCGCCGCGATAGGCCAGGCGCGCGTCGCCCCCACAGCCGCCACCTTCGCCAGCGTCCCCATCCGACAGCGTCACAGAGCTGCCCGGCTCGGCGGTGGCGTCGCCACTGTCACTCGCCGACGCGTCCAGCGCCGCCTCCTCCCCGTCAGGCCACCACGCCGACCGTGGGGGGGCCGGCGGGCGGTCGCCCCTTCGTGGCGGGGGCGGCGACGGCGGCGGTTGTACTGGCAGCAGCACCGGCCGGCCGTCCCCCTCATACGTGACACTGGCGGCAACGTCGGCGGCAGCGGCATCGTCGTGGTCCACCAGGTCCAGGTCCTCATCCGGGAGGGGCAGCCGGCAACGGCGGCGGCGCTGCGGTCCCGCCGCCGCCACCACCGCCGTGGGCGGCAGCATTACCGTCACCGTGCTGTCGACGCCGAGGAGGTCGGTGATGAGGGCGCGCGCTGACGCGGCACACACCACGCCCTCGTCCATGACCGAGAAGGCGGAGGGGCGGAAAGGCGAGGGATACGGCACGGGTGAGAGGGGATAGGGGGTGCCGAGGGGGGCAGCGGGAGGCGGCTGCGGCGAGTACGGGCGCCAACTGGGATACAAAAATGGATGGAGAGAGGAGGGGAAAGAGAAGATGAACCCGCGCGATGTGACGCCAGCGACGAGGGGAGCGATGACCGGCGCGGACGACAGCCGATGCGCGCAGGAGGCGATGTAGGCAGCGCGCTGACGCCTTGACGCGGGACTGGGCGGGGGTGGGACAGGCGGCAGACGTGCGCGGCGCTGGCACTTGAAGTACCCCACGCGGGACGGCGTCGGGGGGCGGGTGAGCGCACGCTGCGCGCGAGCGGGCGGTGGCCCGACGCCCGAACGCCACGCAGAGCGGCTCCAGAGCGGGGGTGGTGGCAGGAGGGCGCGCGCCGCTGCAGCGGGCCCCCCCCGAGGCGGCGGTGGGGGGGGGCGGCGGGCCCGCATTGCCACAGCGTGCTTGGCGGCACAGCGGCGCGCGCGGGGCCCGGGCCGCTCGCGAGGTACCCTGGGCGGCGGCCGTGCGGGGCGGCCAGCTGGCGGCCGCGGGCCAAGGTGGTTGGGGGCCTCGGCGGGGTTGCGTGGAAGCGGTGGAGGGGGGACGCCCAGAGGCGCTCGCCGTGGGGTAGTGCAGAGGCGGTTTGAAAGTGAGAAAAGGAGGAGGGTGGAAAAACGATGTCAAGTGCGTTGGCATCGCTCAGGGGCTCCTGGGGGAGTGCCGACAGTACGCCCAACACCTAACCAGAGGCTTTCCCGCCATAGGAAGGAGCCGTGGGGGGGCGGGCGGCTCCTCCGGCCGCGTCAGCCGCAACAGAGGTCGGGCCAAACCTAACTTGGCGGGAGGACAATGGGCTCCACGTCGGAGAGAAGGGCGTCGGCCCTTCCAAAAACGAGACACAGCTGAGCGAAAAACACTAGAAAGATCTCACCCCCGCCCGCATAGGCTGGGTCTACTCTGTGCGCAGGGTGCAGTGCTGGGCCACGCGCGTCGGCCACGGGGGTTCCGCACCAACAGCCCTTGAGGAGGAGGACGCACAAAAGATACGGCTTCTGGGGCGACCTCCATACGGCATCCAGCCGGGCCCATTCGACGGGCACGCTGGCCGGTGATTGGTGGGCGTATCCATAAAAATCTGCATACTACAGCGAGCTTCCACGTGCAGCCTCGGCAGTCGTCTGCCCCTCGACAGCCTCCGCGGTTTTCCTCCGCTCGCCCCCTCCCCCCCTTTTGACGATGCTTGAATCCCGTAATGAATCGATATGAACTCATCTGGGGAGGCGCTTCTGGCCCCCGCTGCTCAAACAAAACAGCAGTCCAAGCGAACGCGGGCCGAGTGGCTTCCTGTGTGCGCTGGGAGGGGTGGGGGGGGTGGGCCGGCGGAGAGAGTGCGACAGTGGGGCAAGGCGAGAAGGTCCGTGGATGCGCTCGCCCCGGAGGCCCAGCGCTGGTGGCGGTCCCCTCATTTGTCTCCGCAGAGGGTGCGCTTTTTGTGACGTGACGCAGCACATCTCGCGTGCCTGCCACGGTGGAACCAGCCTTGTGTCGGCCACGGTGGAATAATGGGCAGGGGGGGGGTGGGCTCGAATTATCGGGGTGGGGGGAAGGGGGGGCAGCAGAAAAAAAATCCTGGGCCGACAACGCTGGTCACTGGCGGGGTTTGGGTTGCGTCGGCCGAGGCCACCCCCCACGGCCGTGCCCGTCTTGCCGATCATGGATGAACCGGGGTGGCGTTGTCGGTGAGTGCGGGGCGGGGGAGGGGGTCGCGGTGGCGCAGGATCGGGGCTGGACGGGGGCGGCGGCGGCCGAGTAGAGGCTGCCTGCTCCCGCGCGGCTCGAGCCGGTGCTGCCAAAGGGGGTCTGTCCGCCCACTGGATGCAACGGGCAGTCCACGGAGGCACCCCCCACTCCCCCGGCCCCCACCTGGGCAACCCACGCCGGGGCGATCCCCACCATGCCGCGCCTCCCTCCCACGAGTCTGAGCGGGGCGGAGGGGGCCGGTGCTGAGCGTCGCCTCTCACCGAGGATGGGGGCGCCCACCGTCGCGACGCTGGTGCCGACGGCGGCGGGGACGGTCGCGCCCGCCCGCGGCGGCGACGGCGGCGGCGGCAGCGTCGGCTGCAGTGACTGCAGCGTCTGTGGCAACGCTGACAGTCTGCGGCAACGTCGGCAATGGCGATAGAGGTGGGGAGACAGAGGAGAGGGGGGCGGGGGGGCGAGTAGGTGAGACGGGGGGGGAGAGGCGCACAAGTCGACACTCCACACAGTGCCAGTGTGGGGCGACGCCGACGCCCCTCCGCAAGGGGACGACCACCGCCGCTACCACGCCTTGGCGCGGGGTGCTGCCCCTGTGGCATGGACGGTAGCCGCGTCGACTATGGTCAATGCCACGGGTGCAGCACCTCCTGGTGGGTGCACGCCCCAGCCGGTGGTGACCGGGGACGGGGTGGCGGAGGCGGTGGGGGCAGCGGTGGCCACCGTCTCTTTGCCCGCCGCCGCCGCGGGGAGGCGACGGCGGCGGCCAAGCCCAGAAACGTAAAACCATCCCCACTGCCGAGCCCACGCGTAGACGCTGGCAAAGAAGAGGAAAGTGACAGCATTGCCAGCCGGCGCTCTCCCTACCCCCCCGGACTCCGCCGTCTTTCCCCGCCGTGATCACACCAAAAACGCGGCGCCGGCGGCCGCGCGAGGCGGTGTCGCCGCCGCCGCCGCCGCCGCCGCCGCCGCCGCCGCCGCCGTTGCCGTCGCCGTCGTCGCCGCCGCCGCGCCACCGCCGCCACCGGCAGGGCCGTCCCCCCCAGCGTGGGTGCGTGCACGCGCGCGTGCGCGCGGCGGCTCGCCACCCCCCCGCCAGCCGGCGCGCCCCACGCGGCGCGCCGCGCCGCGGCCGCCGCCCCAACGGGCGGTGCCGCCCGCCGCCGCCGCGGCGGCCACCGCCGCCACCACCCCTGCGCCCAGTCATGGACGGTATGGCCGTCACCGCCGCGGCGGCCCGCCGCCGCCGCAAGGCCCGTTGCGACCGCCGCCGCCGCCGCCAGGCCCGTCGCGACCGCCGCCGCCGCCGCCAGGCCCGTCGCGACCGCCGCCGCCGCCGTCGTTGGACAGGCGGCCGGCCGCGTCGGCCGGCCGGCGGTCGCACCCCTGCCACGTGGCGCGACGGCGCGCCAGCTCAGCCGGTGCCGCACCGCGGGATCCAGCGGATGGGAGGGGGTGGGGGGGGGGGCCGGGGGCGGAGGTGCCCCCGCGGCGCCCCTCCACCCTTCCACACGCCGCCGGCCGACCACCCACGCCGCCGCCGCCGCCGGCGACGGCGGTGCTTCTCCCTCTCCCCCCGACCCCCCCCACGGCCGCCGACGCTCCCTGCTGGTCGGCTTCCCCGCCGCCCCGCCCCTGCCGCCCTGCCCGTCGCCGGCCGCCCACCCCGGTGGCCGCCGTGAGCCCGCGCCCCCGCGCCGGCGTCGCTCTTCCTTTTGAGGCGCAGCCCACTGTCGCCGATGATGTCGGCGGTGATCCGGCCGCGGCCGCCCATCCCCATTGGCTTCCTCCCGCCCGCCGCCGTCGGCAATGGCGGCTGGGCGCGCGGCGGTGCCCCGCGGGGCCTCCCCGCGAGCCTCGCCGCGACGGCGGCGGCGGCGGCCGCCGCTGCCGCCGCCGCCGGTCAGTGGCCGGCGGCGCGCCCCCCCCCTCCCCCCCCCCCAGCCGGCGGCGCCCCTCCCCCCCCCCCGTGGCGCCCCCCCCCACGCCCGTCCCTGTCACTCCCCCCACCACCGCCCCCCCCCCCGCCGACGCCGCCGCCATCCCCGCCCCTCCCGCCGCCATCGGCGGCGCCCCGCCGGCGGCGCCCCCCCCCGCCGCGACCGTCGCCGTCGCGGTGGCCGTCGTGGCGGTCACCGCCGCGACCGTCGTGACCATCTACTCTCGTTCGGGGGGAACGGCTGCCTGGGCGCCGTCCCGGCTGCCCGTGCCGTCCCCCTTTCGCCTCCCCTTTCCTGGTGGCGGCGGTGTCGACGGCGGCGGCGGCGGCGGCGGCGGTGGGGGGGGGGGGGGGGCGTCAACCCGGCGGAGCTGCTCGCCGCGGCGCGGCGGGCGCCGCCCGGGGTGGCGGCGGCGGCACTCGCCGCGGCGCACGTGGCCGCGATGGTCGCGTGCGTGCCCGCCTCGTCCGCGCTGTGCGTCGCGGCGGGCGCGCTGTACGGCGCCGCCGCGGGGGGGGCGCTCGCGTGGGCGTCCAAGTTTGTTGGCTGCACGGCGGCGTACGCGCTGGGGCGGGTGCTGACGGGGGGGGGGCTGGGGGGGGGGGAGCGGGCGGGGGGGCGGGCGGGGGGGGGCGGGGGGGGGGGGGGGGGAGGCGCTCGTGGCTGCACGCCCGCCTGGCGCGGCTGGGGGGGGGGATTGCGGATGGGGCGGCAGGGTGGGGGTGGAAGGAGGTGCTGGCGCTAAGGTAAGGGGGGGGCGTCGCCGTCTGTCGGTGGGGAGCGGGGGGGGGAAGGGGGGAAGGCGACGCTGCTGGTGAGCAAAGGAGGCTCTGGCGGGAGGAGGGGCAGGGGGGGTTGGCGTCGGTGCTGTACCCGCGGTCGCCTCCTGTACGGTGGTCCGTGGCCATCCGCAGTCTGCTGACGCGCCCAGACGGTAGCGGTCGACCCCCTGCCACCGATGCCTTTGTGCTCTGCCCCGGCTCTGGATGGCGCGCTGGTCTTTGTTGGTCCCCGTGGGCCTGGCGGCGGCGGCGGCATCCCCCTACATGTCCCGGTTCTTCCCCCCCCCCCCCTCCCCTCCAGGCTCTCCCCCGTCCCCGCGTTTGTCAACAACTACCTCCTCGCCGCGGCGGGCACCCCCCCCCGGACGTACCTTCCCGCCACCGCCGCGGGCATCCTGCCGGCGGTGGCCAACGGGGTGCTCCTCGGCGCCGCGCTGGGCGAGGCCGCCGCCGCGACCGCCGCGGGGGGGGGAGGGGCGGGCGGGTGGCTCCCGGCGGGGCCCCTCCGCTGGGCGCTCCTGGGACTGAGCGTGGGGGGGGGGGGGGTCGTGTGTGCGGGCGTTGTTCGACGGTGGCGGGCGGCGCGGCGGGATGTGGGGTCCGGGGGGGGGGGGGCGGGGGGGATGTCGAGGCGGAGGGGGATAGGAGGTAGAGGCGGCGCTGACGGGCGCAAATGAGGGGGGGGGGGGCGGGGACGAGTTTATAGAGTACAAGGGGGGGGGGAACGCAACGCGGCGGCGGTGGTGCGCTGCGGTGGTAGGCGTGGCAGGGGGGTGGGGGGGAGGGCGTCGCCACCTCCTGCCAGAGGGACCCGGCGCCCGGCGCGGTTGTCTCGAGGAGTGCCAAACAGGCGCCCCGGCCGCGGCTGCGGCCGGCGCGGCCACCCGCGCGCCCCCGCGCCCCCCCATGTCGGCAGTGTCTCCGCCGGCGACCACCAGCCGCGGCCGCCCACCCCGCGCGCACGCGTCCGCCCACCCCGCGCGCATGCGTCCGCCCCCAGCAGCGCCGACGCCGTGCGCGCCACGACGGCGGCAACGACCACCCCCTGGTCCGTGCCCATTCCAGCGCCGCCTTTCCCCCCCCCCGCCGCCCCCTCGCGCACGCGGCGTGCGTCTAGCAGGCGTCCGCACGAGCGCGTCGCCGGGTGGGAACCACGGCCGGGCGTGGGGGGGGCGTGGGCGCGGGTGAGCTGGCGACCGCGCCGGCCGCCGTCGCGGCGTCTGTGCCCGCGCCGGCCGGGGTGGGCGCGGCACGGCGACGCCCGCCGACGGGTGCGGCCGTGGCGGCGGTGTGGGGCGAGTCAGAAACACCGGGCGGCGGCGACGGCGGTGGATGCGTGGCGGCCATGGGTACCCGCCGCGCCGCTGGGCGGTCGGCGGGGCTCCCCACGGGGCGGCGGCAGCCGCCTCGCCGCGCCGGGCGGTGGCGTCGCCGACCCGCCACGGTGGCGGCGCCAGCGGCGGGGCGCTGACAAGCGGGTGCCCCCGCCCCGCCGGGCACTCCCGTCCCGCGATCGGCGCAGCGACTGCCGCCGCCGCCACCACCACCACGCGGCGACGGCGGCACGGCCGCATTCATGCGGTGCGGGCCGCGCGGTGGTGTCTGCCGCCGCCATCGCGGCCGCCGCCGCCACCGCCGCCGCCGCCGCCGCCGTCCCAGCCGCCCCGGCCGCCGCCACTACCAGGCGGCGGCTGCCGCCGTTGCCGCCGCCGTCGCCCCGCGCAGCGGTTGCCATTGCACACTGTCAGCGGCGGACCGTGCGCAGTCGGGCGGCCGGCTGTTTGTCTGCTGCCGCCGCCGCCATTGCCAGTGCGTGGAGTACAGGCCGCGCGGAGGTGGCTGGAGGGGGGGGGAAGGGGGGAGGTCGAAGCGAGTGCGCTGCACCGGTGGAGGGGAGTGGACGGTGCGGGAAGAATGCACGGGGGGGGGGTTGGCGGTGCTGCTCGGATGGGTGTGAGAAGCGGGGGAGGCACCGTGCGGTGACGCGCTCGGGACGCGAGGCGACGGCGGCGGCGGCGGCGGGCGGCGGGGCGGGTGGCGGCGTGTCGAGGGTAGAACAAAACAGGCGCGCGGCGCACGGACGCGGACACGGCCGTGACGGCCACCACGCCCCGCACGCGCCACCCACGGAGGCATTGGACGAGCCGAGCACCGCCCGCAGCGGTGCCCCCACCCCCACCCGGTAGCCCCCGCTCCGCAACCCCCCCCCCGCACCCCCCTCCCCCACCCCCCCCCCCCCTAGCTCACGCGGCGGGCGGCCGGTAGGCGTCCTTTAAGCTCACATAGTGGGCCTTGGCGTCGGCCGCGTCGCGGGTGATGGTCGCGATCTTGCGCACGACGTCCCAGACGCGCTTCTTCTTGTCCGCGGTGGACAGGTCAAAGCGGGCGAGGAGCTCCTTGAGCTGCAGCCGCCGCCCCGCCGCCTCCATAAACGTGAGGATGTCCACAAAGTGCGCCTCGGTGACCGCCACGCCGGGCGCGGGGAGGAGGTGGCCAAACGGACACGCCCGGTCGGGGGGGGGGGGCTCGGCCGGGGCGTCCCGCCGCCACCACCCACCTCGGCACTCAGCGTCGCGCTCGGCGCGGGCGACGCCTCCTTCTTGAACCGCTTGGCGCCAGGCACGGGGGTGGCGCCTCGCGACGCGGCGGCGGCGGCGGCGGCGGCGGCAACGCCGGAGACGGGGCTGGCCGACCGGCGTTTGGCCGCCCCGCCCGGCGGCGCCCGCTGGTCCGCCGAGGGCGCGGGCGACGGCGACCGCCCGCGGCGGGCGGCGGCCGACGGCGCGTCCGACGCGACCGACGCGGACCGCCGCCGCCGCGCCTTGTCCGCTGCCGACGCGCCGGCTGCGTCGCCGGCGGTAGCGGCGGCGGTGGCGGCCGCTGCCGTGGCACCGCCGGCAGCGGCTGCCGACGCGGCGGCGGCGCCGTCCGCGCCCTCCTCCCCTTCCTCCTCGGCATCCTCCTCGTCCTCGTCCCCCACGTCGTCAACGTCACTGTCGTCGTCGTCTGCGCCAGGGGACAGGGAGCGGCGCGGCCCCGGCGGGCCCGGCCGCTCCGCCAGCGGCTCGTCCTTGATCATCCGCCGGAGGATGTCCAGATTCTCCGCCTCGTCCACGTCCTCCTCCTCATCGTCGGGGCGCTCGGCAAGCTCCGGCTCCTCCACCTGTGCCAGATCATCGTCGTCAAAGGTCTCCTTGTAGTCTAGGCCGATGTGGCGCTCCGCCTCCTCCTCCTTCCCGCGCGCCATCGTCGCCGCCGTGCGGCGGATGGAGAAGGAGGACGTCTCGGCACGGCCGCTGTCGCCCCCACCGCCGCCCCCCCCCCCCCCCCCGCCGCCGCCACCGCCGCCGCCGCCGCCCCCCCCGCCCCCCCCTTCCGCCTTGGTCGCCACCCGCGACACGCCCAGAGCCGTATCCTCCTCCTCCCGCGTCGCCTCGAACGACTTGATCAGCCGCGCGAGGCGCTTCCCCCCCGCCGCCTCGCGCACCTTCATCGCCTGCTCCGCCTCCTCCACCGTCCGCGCGCGGCCGGCGCCCGCGCCGTGGCGGGTGCGGAAGAGGTACCGCGAGTGCGGGCCGAGCGGCACAATCTCCGCGGTGCGGCTGTCGTCATCGACGAGGAGGTACGCGTAGTGCGCGGCGGCCTGCTCGCCCTCAAACTGGCCCACGTACGCGGCGTAGGGGAGGGGGCCCCGCCGGGTGTGGCGCTCAAAGGGGGGGGCCCCGGCGGGGGGTGCCACCCCACCCGCCGCGGCCGCTGCAGCAGCCGTCCCACCGCCGTCAGCAGCGGCGCCAACGGCGGAGGTGGCGGCAGGGGGCGCGCCCGCGGGCTCCCCCCCGCGGCGGGCGCGCTCCAGCGCCGCGTGCGGGGCGGCCGCGAGGTCGGGCTCGGAAAACAGCTCGAGGTTCCACTTGCGCTTGACCCGGTCCGGCACCGTCGTGATGCCGACGAGCTGGTTGTGCTCCCCGCGGCGACGCCCCGAGTAGCTGTTGAAGTACATGGCCTGGCGCTCCCCCGCGCGCGCCGCCGCGATGCGCGCCGCGACCGACTCCTCGCCCTCCCGGTACAAGCGCACGGAGCCGGCGCCAGGGGCGGGCAAGTCGGGGAGGGCGTCGCGGAAGCGGGCGACGACGACGTCATCCGAGCGGGCGGCGGCAACGTGGAGGGTGTACGCCCGGTGGGTCTCGGGGTTGAGCGGCAGCTTGTCCGCAGACGCGGCTGACGTCGGCGGGCCAGTGGCGGCGCCCCCTGGGGGGGGGTCCCCTTTCCTGGCGGCCGCTGCGGAGGCGGCGGCGGTGGCCTTGCCCCGCCCGCCCGCCGGCAGCAGCGGCGCGTCGTCGTCATCTTCGTCAATGACATCGTCAAGGTCGCCGAGCTCATCGTCCATGTACGCAGCCTCCCCATCGGCCATGGTAGGAGTTGCGCCGCGAGAACGGGTTGACGGGAAGAAGAGGCAAGTGCCAAGAGGAGCAGGCGGCAGCGGTGCTGTCGGTTGCGGCCGTCTACGAGGGATGGGGTGGCGGGGAGGAAGCAGCGTTCGGCGCGCACCAAGTCAGGCGGGACACGGGCTGTACTTTGCACATTCCAATGCACTGCAATGCAAGGATAAGTCTCTGTGCAGTTCAAGTGCGTATTCACGTGGACTCATCACAAGCCGATTGACACGAGACTCGGACAACCGTCCATCTGTGATGTTGCAGTCTATGGAAGGGGGCTGTGGCTGCAACTGTTGTGACAGTCACGCCCGGCATTGAGTCCGCTCCGCGGCCTTCAAATGTTCACCCAACCCATCTGCCAAGCGCTCAGCTTCGCTCCTGTCCGCGTGGTCTGGCATCGCTTTCGACCCCTTCCGCGTTGTCTCCCCCCGCCGGCATCTTTTTACCCCTGTGCGCGTCCTCTTTCCACCCCCGTGGACGTCCTCTTTCCACTCCGTCCGTCCCACGATGGGCGCCCTCCCCCTGTTTGCCGCGGCGATTCCGCGCGAGTACGCCCTCCCGCCGGCGGCCTTCCTCTTCCACGCCATCTTCCTCCAGTGGGTGGCCTTCCAAGTGGGCTCCTCCCGCAAGCGCCTGAACAAGCCCTACCCGATTGTGTGCGACCCGCCGCCGGCTTCCAAGGACGAGCCCAAGAGCCTGTTCAACTGCTACGTGCGCGCGCAGAACAACATTGTGGAGAACACGCTGATCTACATGGGCCTCCTGGGCATCTCGTCGTTGACCACGCCGGTGGCGTCTGCCGCGGCGGGCGTCCTGTACACGTGCTCGCGGGCTGCCTACTTTAAGGGCTACACGACGGGCGACCCGTCCAAGCGCATGCGCGGCAACTTTGGCTGTACGTTGCGCTGCTGGCCCTGCGCTATTGTTTTGGTTTGCCTCTCTTGAGGAGCGCTGCCCTCGTCATGGGTGGTGGTCTCGGTGGAGCGGCGTGCATCCCGTGATCGGGGCACCAGAGCTCTCCGACGGCCCGAAAGCACCTCACGCCCACCTCGGTCCGCGGTAACCCACTGCCTCGGCTTGAGGGAGGCGCGGGGCTGGTGCCCCTCGCACAGAGGGGCGTTTGTCATTCCCCTGGGCCTACTACTAACTGGCCCCTCTTTTTCGCCTTTCTTGTGTACGTGCTGGTTGCGCCCCTCTGTTTGCTCCTTGGTTCGCGATGGTGGCTACGACGGGGGCGGTTGTGGGCGTTGCGCGGCCGCAGACTTGGGCGTCATCTACATGCTCGGCGCATCGGTGTACAGCATCCTTGCGCTGGGCGGTATCGTGTCCTAGAGCGCCGCCACGTCTGGGGGGTGGCTCACGTAGCGCCGTGCGCAGGACTGTACAGGCGTGGGGCGAGGCGTCCTCGCGTGGGCTTACCGTTTGGTGATGGCTGGCGAGCCCGCCTCGGGGCGGCGGCATCTGGTCTGCCGCGAGTCGTGGGCTGCGTGGGGTGGTGTGCGATTGCTAGTGAGGTGGTGACATGTACGTGTATACACTGTAGTAGCGGGGGAGGATGTCGCGGCGAGTGCGTTGTTGTGGGCGCGACGAAGGTGGGCGGTTGGCGGGTACTGTGCTGGGGAGACGGATTGCCGTTTTTCGTTGTACCCGCCATGTCGTACAGTCGGCTCCTATAGCCGAGGAGCTGGCGGTGGCGTCCCACCACCTCGGCGAGTGGCGCGGTTCGCTTGTTGCCGCGCGGCCGATGTGTGTGCTTGTCCGGCGTGTCCCGCACACCAGACGGGACCGTCAGTGGCAGTCGATGGACGCACTGTATCCCAGACACGTGGCCCACCCGCGTTGATCCGCCCGCTGCACGTGCATGCACAAAAAAAGTGGTGCTCGGGCACACGACCCCATCGTCGTCCCACGGCCGTCCCCCCCGTTCCCCCCGCGGCTGTCTGCGTGGGTCTGGTGCGCGTGTGGCTTGGTCTGCCGCTGCCGCCGCCCCCACCCCCCCCCCCACAATGCCGCCGACGCCGCCCCTCCCCCTCCCCCCCCCCCCCCGGCGCCCCCTCACCCTCCGCCGCCTCCGCGCGCGGTGGCGCCTCCACCGCGCCGAGTGGGCGGCCGCCCACGCGCCCCTCCCCGACCCGCCCGGCTACGCCGCCCACACCTCCCGCACCGGCCTCTTCCCCTCCCGCGCGGCCATCCGCCCCTTCCGCGACGTTGAGCACGTCCGCGCCGCCCTCCGGGCGGGCGTCCAGCTCTACCGCGAGTACTACTTCCCCGCCTCCACCGCGCCCGACTCGATCAGCCGCCGCGCGTGGACGGAGGCGGAGCGCGCCGCCGCGCAGCGGCGGGCCGCCGCGCGCAGCCGGGGGGTAGACCCAGACGATGACGACGCGGTCGACGCGGACGAGGCGGCGATGGAGGCGCGGGAGGCGGCGGCGGCGGCGGCGGCGGCGGCGCAGCTGGGGCGGGAGCGCGCCGCGGCGGGGCGGGCGGTGACGTCGGGCGTGGCGGCGGGTGCGGCACGGCTGCAGCAGCTGGTGGCGGACGGGGAGGTGGCGGTGGCGGCGGCGCGGCGGGTGGAGCTGCTCAACGCGAGCCTCGCCGCGTTTGCAGCGGGCTACCGGGGGGTCATGCGACGGCCGCTGGACGATGACGGGGTGGGGGGGGGGGGCGGGCAGCCCCACCGCGCCGCCCGCCGCGCCGCGCCGGCCGCCGCCGGTGGGCCGGCCGCCGCCGCGGCTTCCGCGGCGGGGGCGCCCCCGCCGCCGTCCCCCCCAGCCTCCCCGCCGCCGCCGCCGGCGGACGGCGACGCCGACGGCGCCGCCGGCGCGGCGGCCGACTCCCCCGGCGCCCCCCCCCCCGATATCCTCGGCGCGTTTGGCGCGCGCGCGTCGTCGGTGGCGGCCGCCGTGGCGGGCGTCGTCACCGACGGCGTCCGCGCCGCGTCGGCCGACGTGGCGTCGCTGGTGCTGCCGCCGCGGGAGGAGGGGGAGGGGGGGGAGAGCGCCCCCGGTGCAGCGGCGGCGGCGGCCGCGTCGCCACGCGCGCGCGCCGGCGGCGGCGACCGGCCGGCGTCGCCAAAGAAGGGGCGGCGGGCGGGGGTGCGGGGAGCGGGGCGCACGTCGCCTGCCGGCAAGGGGGCGCCGCCGCCGCCGCGACCACCTCCGCCGCCGCCGCCGCCGCCGCCAGAAGCGCCGTTGCGGTGACGCAGCGGGCAGCGGCCGCTGCAGGGACGCCGCGCCTGCACCCGGCTGGCACTCTGTCGGGTCTGTGGTGGGCGGCCGGCGTCGCGGAGCGGTGGAGGGGGGGAGACCCGCCGCTGCCCGACTGCGGCGCGCGCGCGCGGGGGCGGGACCCGTGGGGAGAGCGCTCACCAAAAAAAAAAGGGTTCGTGCTTGTACAATCGCAGCGCCGATGCACGGCCGCCCGCAGTCCGTTCCGCCCACCCCTCCGAGCCCTGCCCACCTTCCGGCCGCCGCCCGCTCCTCCGCCCCACCCCCTCCCGCCCCCCCACTCTCCCCGCCCCCCCCCCGCCCCCCCCTCTCCCTCTTCCCCGCTCCAGCCTTCAGTACTCAATGATGGGCTGCCCCGGGCTGGACATCCGTGGCACGTTGCACTTGAGGTTGAAGCGGATGGCGAGCACAATCTTAAACAGCTTTTGCACGTTGATGCTGTGGGAAGCCGACGTAAAGATGAGCGGCGCGTGCATCGCGCGCGCAAACTTGCGCGCGTTCGCCACCGTATCCTGCTGCCGCTCCACCGCCAACGACGCAAAGGTGTCAAACTTGGTGCCGACGAGCAGCGGCACAAAGACGTGGTTAAACCCCCGCGCCTGGCGGTACCACTCCTTGATGCTCTGCAGCGTCAGCCGGCGGGTCAGGTCAAACATAAAGAGGATGGCCGACGCGTCCGCACACACCAGCGGGATCATGCTGTTGAACTCGTTCTCCCCCCCGCCCAAGTCAAAGATGGTAAACGTGACGGTGCGCTCGCGGAGGGTAATGATCTTCTCCATAAAGTTGATGCCCAGCGTCTGGATGTAGTCCTCGTCGAACCGGTTCTCCACGTACTTGACCATCAGGGAGGTCTTGCCGACGTACGAGTCACCCAGCAGGCCCACCTTGAGCTGGATGTTCCGCGCGGGGCGCGGCACCGGCCGTGGCACCGCCACCTGGCCGCCGGCAGCGTCGTTGGCTGGGCCACCGCCGCCGCCGCCAGCAGCGGCGGCGGCGGCACCTCCACCGCCGCTGGCGCCGCCCCGGCTGCTGCTGCTGCCGCCGCCGCCGCCGACGCCGCCGCCGCCGCCGCCGCCGCCGCCGCCGCCGCCGCTGCCACCCCCGCCGTTCATGGCGACGCGCCCGCCGGGACCGCCCCGGCGCGGCGCGGCGGGGGGGGGCGCACCCCCAGGCGCCCGCGGGAGGCGTCGAGGGGCAGCACCCCGCGGTGGCGTGCCGGTGAGGGGGGATGACAAGGTCCACGGGCGGGGCGGCAGCAAGTGGGGGTGGGGACACGGAGGGACGGACGTTGGGGGGAGCAGAGGCGCGGGGCGGGACGCGCCCACCGCGGGGCGGGGGGGTGCCAGGGAGGGGGGGGGCAGGCCACGGGAAAGCGGGGCGGCCGCCGGCGGCCAGCGCGGCAGCAGCGCGGTCCGCGCTGCGGCGGCTGCGCCTCGGCGGGCGCGGGCGGGCGGGCGGGCGGGGCGCCGCCCCCTCCGCCGCTGCCGCTCGCGCGGGGCGGGCGATGAGCGCATGGCCCGCCGGCCCGCGGCGGCAGGGGGGGGGGGGCTTTGCCTCGCCGATGGCTGACCCCCGCCCGCTGGCGTGGCGGTGGGTCGTGCGTCCGCCACGGTCGGGCGCGCGGCTCGTGGACTTGTTGCTGGCCGGGCCCGCCGCGGCCGGCCGCGCCGACTTGTGTCGACCGGTGCGCGGCGGTTGCCGACGGTGGGTGCAGTTGAACCAGCGGTGGCACAATTACACTGACAATTGACCAACTGTGAGGTCCAATGCAAGTACTCTTGACTAAATCGCGGGCCAATACAGGTGCACTTATCGTCCAATTTCTTTGGTGCGGTGCCCGCCGGCGGCGGTGCCGGTTCCCCACCCACGCTCGCGACGGGGGTGGATGATCCGACTTGACGATTGCCGCGTCCCGCCTCCCGAGGCACTTCCCCCTTGCCCCCCCCCCCCCCCCCGCCACTTCCGGCCCCCCCCCCCCCCCCCCCGCGCCCCCCCCATCGTCACTGAAAACGATGACCCCCTCCGCCTCCGCCTCCCCCCCCCCTCCTCCAGCTGCCCCCCCCCCAACACGGCCATCCCCATGGCCCCCCCGCGGCTGCCGCCGCCGCCGCCGCCATTGCCGCCGCGGGCGCGTGCGCGCGGTGCGCCCTCCGCGCGCTCGGCGCCCGCCGGTGGCAGGCGTTTGCGGGCGACGAGGCGACCGCCCAGGCCGCCATTGCTGCGCTGGTTGGGCGAGGAGGCAGGGCAAGGACGGGTGGCGGCCCCGCCGCCACGCCAGCGGCGGCGGCGGCACCGGCGGCGGCGCCGGCGGCGGCGCCGGCGACGGCGGCGACGGCGGCGACGGCGGCGACGGCGGCGGCTCCCGCCGCGCCCACCCCCACCGCCGGCACGTCAGAGGCGGCGGTGGCGCCCGCCGCGCCCACCCCCACCGCCGGCACGTCAGAGGCGGCGGTGGCGCCCGCCGCGCCCACCGCCACTGCCGGCGGGGCGCCCATTGTGTGGGCCCCCCCGAGCCGCCCTGCCCGTGCTGCCTGGGCATCCTGCAGGACGCGTCGCTCGCGGCGGCGGTCGCGGCGGTGCGGCGGCTGCCGCTCGCGCGGGGCACCCCGGCCGACGTGGCCGCCCGCCTCGCCGCCGTCCGCCTCGACGGGTCTGACGCGGCGGCCGCCGCCGCGCCGGCGGTGGCGCCGCCGTCGCCGGGGGGGCGGCCGCTGCGGCTGCCGACGCGGGCAACGGCGTCGCGGACGGCGGCGGCGGCGGCAGCGGCGGCGGCGGCGGCGGCGGCGGCGGCGGTGGCGGCGGCGGCGGCGGCCTGGCCGCCGCCCCCCCCCCTGCCCCCCCCCCCTCCAGTCAGCTGCCACTCCTCCACGTCGGCACCTACCGCCTGTCGGTGACGCTCCCCCCCGCCGCCGACACGGTCCGCTCCCGCGCCTACGAGGCGGCCGCCGCGGCGGCGGCGGGCGCCGGCTGGGCCGCCCCCCCCCGCGGCCCACTGCCGCTGCGGGAGGCGGTCAAGTGGGCACTCGGCGGCCGCCTCGACGCGTCGACGGGGCTCGCCTACACGCCCGGCGCCGGGGGGGTGGAGGTGGGCGTCACGTGGGCGCACGCCGCGGCCGACGCCGAGGCGGCCGCCGCGCTGGGGGGGTGCGGCGTGCCAGAGCGGCGCAAGCGCCGCTGGCGACCCGGCGGGCGCGACAAGAAGCAGGACGGCGAGGCGGCGGCGGCCGCCGACGCGGCCGCCGCGTCATTGACCGCCGCCCCCGCCGCGGCGCCGCGCGTGTCGGCGGGCGCCATGGCGCGGGTGGTCGCCGCGATGGACGCGGCGACGTTTGCGGCGCGGGTGCCCTTCCCGCCCCCCGCGCCCACCGCGGCCGCCACCGTCACCGCGGTCGCGTGCCTGCCGCCGCTCTGCCTGGCGGGGCACTACACCAAGGCGTCCCGGCGGGTATCCCAGACTGCTTGGTACGATGGCCCGTCGCGCGTCGCGGCGTCGGCCACGTCGGTGGAGGAGCTGCTGCTGCCGCCTGGCCTGACGGCGGCCCTGTGTGCGCCGCCGGGGCCGGGCGGCGCGGCGGGGGTGACCTTCTCGGCGGGCGGCCGGGAGGATGTGGACGTGCGGATGCTCGGGGGGGGGCGCCCGTTTGTCATCCGCGTCGCGTCGCCGACCGTCCACGCGGACCTGCTCGCCGCGCCGCGGGCGGCGGGGGCGGCGGCGGCGGATACGGGCTACGCCGCCCTCGAGCGGCTGATGCGCACCGCGGGGCGGGGGCTGGTCGACGTCCGCGGCCTCGGCGGGCTGCGCCCGGCCGTGGCGGCGGCCGCGGCGGCGGGGGGGGGGGGCAGGGCGCCGCCGCCGGGGAGACGTGGGTCAAGGACGCGGAGGTGAACAAGCGCAAGCGCTACCGGTGCGTCGTGTGGTTTGACCGGCCCGTGGCGGAGGCGGTGCTCCGGTCCCGCCTGACGTGGGGGGGGGACGCCGCGGCAGACGGGCTGGCGGCGGCGGCGCAAGCGGCGGCCCGCGCTGGGGGGGGGAGTCCCCGGTGGTGGCCGCCGACGTCAAGCGCCGCCGCCTCGACGGGGACGGCGGCGGCGCGGCGGCAGCGGCAGAACCGCCCGCGGCGGCGGCGGCGGCGGCGGCGGCGGCGGCGGCGGCGGCGGCGGCGGCGGCGGCGGTCGGCGCCCCCCCCCCCCCGCCCGCGGCCGCCGCCGGCGACGCGGCGGCGACGGCGGCGCCCCCCTCCCCCCCCCCCCACCCCCCCTACCTCCTCCCCGACGGCACCTCCCCCTGGGACGCCACCACCGGCGCGCTGCTGCTGCGGCAGGCGACCCCCCTCCGCGTCCTCCACCGGCGCACCGCCGCGACGCGCCTGCGCGCCATCACCGCCTGCCGCGTCGTGCGGGCGGTGACGCCGCGGGTGGCGGTGGTGGACGTGACCACCGCGGCGGGCACGTACGTCAAGGAGTTTGTGCACGGCGACTGGGGGCGGAGCGTGCCGTCGGTCGGCTCGCTGCTCGGCGTCCGCGCGGACATCCTGCAGCTGGACGTGCAGGGCATTTCCATGGGCGAGTAGGGCAGCGGCGGGCAGTCGCTGGGGGGGGAGGGGGGGGGGGGGGGGCTGGACAGGAAGGGACAGGCGGCGTGGCGGTGTGGGACTGGTAAGTAGGTGGGGGGGGGGGGGGGGGGGGGGGACGCGGGGGGGGCGGGTGGGGTGCCGTCGCAGAGCGGGTGGCAGGGCAAGCCAACCGCGGTTCTCTTCTTGGTCCACGCTGCGGCGCCGCGGCGTCCGCCGTGGGCACCCCCACGCGGCAGCGAGCACGCAACACCGGGCGGCGACCGCCCGTCCCGCCCCCCACGCCACCGGTGGCGGCGTCCCTATAGGCAGCCACACCTCCCCCTGCGCTCCCCTCCGCGCGTGTCACCCCCCTCCCCCCCCCTCCCCCTCCGCCTCCAGGTCAATGACGCCGTCAACGACGCCGCCGCCTCCCCCCCCCCGCCGCCGCCGCCGCCGTGCGCGGGCGCGGGCGCGGGCGCGGGTGCGGGCGCGGGCGCGGGCGCGGGCGCGGGCGCGGGCGCGGGCGCGCCTCCCCCCCCCCCCAGTGCGGGAGCATGCCGCGCGCGCGGCGCGCGCGCATCGCGGCGCCGCCGCCCGTCGCGGCCAGCGCCGACGCTGCCGGCGCGGCGGGAAAGGTGGCGGGCGCGGGGGTGGGGTAGGCGGCGGCCGGTGGAGTGGCCGGCGCCGGCGCCGCCACCGCCGCCGCTTGGGCGGCTGCTGCCGCCGCTGTTGCCGCTGGGGAAGGGGGGGGTGCGCCTGGGGGGGGGGTGCCGGGCGGGTGCGGTGCTGCCGCCGATGGGTGGGGGGCGGCCGCAGGGGGCGGCGGTGTCGGGGGGGACGGCGGCGGCCGCCACGGCGGCGGCGGCGACGCGCCGGCGGGCGGCGGCGGCGGCGGCGGCGGCGGCGGCGGCGGCGGCGGCGCGGGCGACGCCCACGCGTGGGACGTGTCCTCGACGCGCCAGCCGCCGCGGGCGGCGGCGGCAGCGGCGGCGGCAGGGGGCGGCGTCGCCCCCGCCACGGCCGGGTGCACCCGCCGCCGCCGCTTGGCCGCCGGCACGGGCGTTGCGGTGGCGGGCGTGGGGAGGGGGGCGGCCGCCGCGGGCGGCGGCGGCGGCGGCGGCGGCGGCCACGGCGCGGCGGCCACCGCCGCCGCGGCCGCGTCGTCCGCGTTGTCCGCGTCGGCAACGGCGGCGGCGGCGGCGGCGGCGGCCGCTTCGGCCGCAACGACCGCCGCGGCGGCCACCGCCGCATCGGCCGCGGGCGTCGGCGGCCGCCGCGGCGGGCGGTGGGGGGAAGCGCCGGCGGCGGTGGCGGCGGCGGCCGCCCCCCCGACGCCGTCCGCGGGGCGGGCGTCCACCAGCGGCGCCCAGACGGGCGCGGTGAGCGGCGGCGGCGGTGGCGGCGGCGGCGGCGTGGCCGCCGCCGCCGGCAGCACCCGCGACGGCAACGCGCCCGCGGCGGGCGACGGGGAGCCGGCCAGGCTCCGCATCATCCCCGTGACGCTGCTCAACGCAAACGGCGCGGCCGGCGCGGCGGGTAGGGCAGGGGGGTGGGGGGTGGGGGCCGCGGCGGCGGCGCCCCACGCCGCGACGGCGGGTGTGGCGGCGGCCGTGGCGGCGGCGGCTGCGGGTGGGGGGGGGTGAACGGCCGCCGCCGCCGCCGCCGCCGCCGCCGCCGCCGCCGCCGCCGCGACGCCGCCGCCCTCGTCCGCGTCCACGTCAAGCACGACGGTCCCACCCGGCGTCGCCGCCGCCGCCGCCCCCCCCCCCCCCGGCGGCGGCGCGTCGGCAGACAGGTCCATCGGCACCACCCCCGGCGAGGTGCAGTCCATCGGCACGGGCGACGGCGGCGGCGTCGCGACCGCCGCGGCGGCCGCCGCCACCGCCGCCGCCGCCGAGGCCGCCGCGTGGTGCACCACCGCTTGCACGTCGGCGGCGGTGAGGCGCGGCGAGCCGTCGCGGTGGTGCCCGCCTGCCGCCGCCGCCGCCGCTGGTGCTGGCGCTGGCGCTGGCGCCACAGCCGCGGCGGCCGGCGGGGGCGCCGCCGCTGGCGGTGCCGCCGCCGTCAGCGGGCGGGCCGCCGCCGTCAGCGCCGCGGCCGGCCCGTTGGCGGCCGCCGCCACACCCGCCGTCGGCGAGCCACCGGCGGTGGAAGGGTGGGGGGGAGGCGCCGCCGGCGTCACCAGTGTCGGGGTAAAGTCGACCCCCCAGGTGCACGCGGGCGTGGCTGCCGCGGCCGCGGCGGCGGCGGCGGGGGGGGGGTCCCACCGGCGGGAGGGGCGGGCGTGCCCGCCGGTGACCCCACCGGTGGCGCTGCTGTCGCCCCGTCGGCCGCACCGACGGTGCCGGGCGGGGTGCCGGGTGGGGCGGCCGGCGTGCCCGCCGGGGAGGCCGCCTCGGCAGGCGCGGCGTCGGCGGCGGCCGCCGCCACCGCTGGAGCAGACACCCCCGCCAGCTCCGCCGCCAGCGCACCGCCGGTCGTCCCCCCCGCGGGCGACACAGCCACAACAGCCGGCGCGGGCGGCGCCGACTCCTCCAACATCAACGGCGACGGTGGCGGCGGCGGCAGCGCCGCCGGCGTCAAGGGTGTGGGCGCTACACTCCCGCTGGCGAGGATCTCCTCCTCGTCCTCCTCGTCATCGTCCTCGTCTGACGAGCCAGCCGCGGCGGCGACGCCAAGCGCCTGCGCCCGCGTCGGCGAAACCACCGCGTCGGGGCTGGCCGCCGCCGCGGTCCCCACGGCGGGCGGAGTCCCCGCCGGCACGGCCGCCGCGACAGCGCCCGCCGCGGCGGTGGGGGCGGCGGCCGCAGCGGGCGCGGCCGCCGCGGCAGCGTCCCGCGGCCGCTCCGCCGCCGCCGCCGCCGCCGCCGCCGCCGCCTCCCGCTTCTCCGCCTCGTGCGCGGCCACCGCCCGCGCGTTGGCCGTCATCTGCGCGACGGCCTCGCGGAGGTCAGCGCGCCCGTGCATGACGTGCGCGAGCGAAAACCAGCCCGGCGCCCCCCCCTTCTCCACCAGCGCCGCCCGCTCCGCCGCGGAGGCGGTGAAAAACGCCGACAGGTAGGAGAGCACAAACAAGCCACAGTCAAACTCGTTGGTCTGCGCCGGCACGGGGGGGGTCGCGAGCCGCAGGTTGGACCGCAGCACGGCCTTGAGGGCCGGCAGGGAGCCCGCGCCCGCGCACTTACGCGCCCGGTACTCGGACGCAATGTACGTGCGGAGGAGGGTGCCCGTCGGTGACTGCCGCGTGACACCGTGGAGCGAGTCGAGGATGAGGATGACGGGCTTTTTCGGTGGTGCGGGGGCGGCCGCTGCGCCATTGGCAGCGGCGGACGCACCAGAGCCGCCGTCGCCGCCGCCGCCCGCGACGACGTCGGCGGGCCCATCCGCAGCCGCCGCAGCGGCGGGTGCCACCGCACCGTTCGCCACCCCATCGTCGAGCGCCTCCCCCAGCGGCACCCCCTCCGCCGTCACCCCCGACGCGGCGCGCAGCTTGTCGGCCAGCACCGTCAGGTGGCACACAATCGCCAGCGACCAGTGGCAGTTCTCACAGATGGGCACCGCGATAAAGTCCATGGCAAACAGGTCCACGCCCCGCGTCCACCGACGGACGAGCTCGTAGCCGGGGCAGCCGCCGCCGCCGCCTCCGCCGCCCGCACTGCCGCCGCCGCCGCCCCCCCCGGCCCTCGCCCCCCCGCCACCGCCGCCACCGCCACCGCCGCCGCCGCCGCCGCCGCCGCCACCGCCGCTCGACCCGCCCACGCCGGCGGCCTGGCCGTCCACCGAGCGGAGCTTGTTGAAAAAAAAGCTGTTGAAGAAGTGGCACCGCGGCGCCAGCCGCCGCGGCACCACGTAGCGCGCCACCCACCGCACGTGAAAGTCCACCACCGAGTCGTTGAGGTACTGCCGCGGCCGCAGGCGCGCCCGCTCGTCCGTCGTCATTCGCACCGAGCCGCGGGCGCGGGCGGGGAAGGTGAAGAGCAGCTCGGGGGGGGTCGTCTCTTGCACGCCGTCGCCGGCGGCGGCCGCCGCGGCGCCGCCGCCGCCGCCGCCGGGCTCGAGGCCCGCCGCGGCGACGCTCGCCGCCTCGGCCGCCGCCGCCGCGGCGGCGCGGCGCGTCGCGTCGCGCGACGACTGGCGGCGGCCGGCCCAGCCTGCGGGCGAGCCGCCCTGCCCGCCCGCCGCCGCCGCCGTCGCCGCCGCGGTCGCCGCCGCCGCCTCGGGCGTGGCGGACCGCGCCGCGGCGGCGGCGGCCGCCCCCGGCGGCGCGTAGTCGGGGTCACCCTCAGCGCCGCCCTGCCGGCGGCGGCGCTTGCCCCCCCCCCCCCCCCCGCCGCCAGCGGCGGCGGCTGCACCCCCCCCCCCCCGCGGGGCTAATGACCACCAGGTCCTCGTCACTCCCGCCCGCCATGGACGCCGCGACCGCCGCGACCGCCGCGACGGCGCCGGGGGAGGGGCACGCGCCGCCCGCCCCCCCCCCACCCCCCCCCGAGCGCCGACGGGCGTGCGCACCAGCGCGGCGGCGGCGGCGGTCGCGGCGTCGGCCGCCGCCCCCGTCTCCGCGGCGGCCGCGCGGAGCCGCGCTATCCGCGGCGGCGGCGGCGGGAGGAGCGCCGGCGCGACGCGCCGCGGCGGCGTCGCGGCCGCCGCGACGACCGCCAGCGTCGGCGACGGGGCGGCAGGGCGGGGTGCCGCCGCCGGCGTCGGCCGCGGCCTGCCGAGCGCGGCGGCGCCGACGCTCGCGCCGCGGCACGCGGCGATGGCGGTCAGGTCGGCGGCCGCGGCGCCGCCCACAGAGCGGGCCCGCCGGCTGCGGCGAGCCGGCGTCGGTTTAAAGACGGGCGCCTCGACGGCGGCGCCGACGGGCGTCAGCAGCAGCGTCGCGGGGTCCTCGCCGCAGAGGCTGCCGAGGCCGCCACCGCCGCCGCTGCCGCCGCCGCCGCCGCCGCCGCTACTGTGGCGGCGACCCGCCACCGGCGGTAGGCGCACGGGTGCGCCGGCGGCGGCGGCGGCGGCGGCGCCCCGCAAAGGGGCGGGCGCGACGGCAGCGGCGGCGGCGGCGGCGGCGGCGGCGGCGGCGGCGGCGGCGGCGGCTGCCGTTGGCGGCAACCGCGGCGACGCCGAGCGCCCCCCCCCTACCCCCGCCACGACGCCAGCCGGCAGCGTCGGCGGCGGCAGCGGCGGCGGCGGCGACGGCGACGGCGGTGGCGGCGTCCCGTCCAGCGGGTGGTGCGTCAGCGATAGTGGCGGCGACGGCGACGCGGCGGTCGCCCCACCCGCCCGCGGCGTGCCGCCATCGTTGCTGGTTTGAGGGGCAGGAGCGGGGGACGGGGACAGCGCGGGGGCGGCGGCAGGGGCGGCGGCGGTGGGGGGGGAGTGGGGGGGGGGGGGACGGCGCAGACGGGGGGAGGGAAGAAGGGGTGCCCGCCATGCGCGCGCGCCCGACCGACGGGTGGCACCAGAACAAGAGAGGGGGTAGGGGGTAGGGGGGAGCGGGGCGGGAAGCGGGAAAAAAAAAAAAAGGGTGGGCAAGAGGGGGCGGGAAGGAGGGACCGGGGTGTCGGCAGGGGGGAAGGACCGCCGGGGGCAATGGGCAGGGCAACGGCGTGAGGGGGCGGCGGGGGGTCAGGGCGGGTGAGGGGGGGGGGGGCGGGGAGCGGATGGACTGGCAGCCGCGGCCGCCCGCGCGCGACGGGACGATCCCGTGCCCCCCCCCACACGCCAGCACCGCAACGGAGGGGGGGAGCGCCCGCGTCTACAAAGGCGCGCCGCCGGGGCAGGACGGCGCGCCCGCCGGCCGCGCCGCGCGCCGCGCGCCGCCACGCCGCGGCCGCCTGCCGCCGCCGCCGCCGCCGCCGCCGCTGCCGCTGCCGCTGCCGCCGCGGCGGTTGCCCAGCGGGAGCGCTCCTCTGGTTCGCGGCGGGCGGTGGCGAGGGTGGCCGGGCGGTGGCGAGGGTGGCCGGGCGGGTGGGTGGGGCGGCGACCTAGGTAGATAGAGCTGGGGAACGAGGGGAGGGGGCGGGGGGGGGGGGGGGTGTGGCGAGCAAGACGCGCCGCGCCGCTGCGGCGCACGCCCCAGCGCCGCCCCAGCAGCGGCCGTGCCGACGCGCCCCCACAGAGATCGACAACCTACTTCTTTTTTCGGGTGTACGTACTGTACTTGCGCCTGGGGGGGGGGTTGCCGAGGGGGGGGGCGTGCAGCCCAGCGGGGCGCGCACCCCCTTTCGGGCCACGGTCTTCCACGTGTCATGGTCGGCCGCGGCGCGCGGCCGTCCGCCCCGCGCGCGCGGCCGACGGCAGCGCGCGGCTCGCGGCGCGGCGCGATTGGCGACGCGGACAGGCGGGGGGGGGGGGGGATGGACGGGCGGCGGCCGTCGGCGGTGCGCCACGGCCGACGCAGAGACGCCCGCCGCCGCCGCCACCGCCGCCTCCGCCGTGACCGACGAGCGCGGGCACCGCGGTCGGGCGCGCCACCGCCGCCGCCGCAGACGGCGGCGGGCGTGGCGGGCCGGCCCGGAACGACGCCGCGACGCCCGCCAACGTTGCGTGCCGTCGCCATTGGCGGTGGGCACGGGCGCGGCGGGCCGGGGTCCACGTGCGGGCGTCGGCACCGCGTCTTGCGGCGGGTCCATCCCCGCGGTGGCGGTGCTGCCCGGGTGGGGCCGCACTCGCCGCGCCGACGCTGTCGGCGGTGGTGGCCTGGTGGGGGGGGGGGGGGGGGGGGGGGGGGGCGTGGGGCCAGCCCCCGAGCGAGTGGGGCGGTGATGGTGGTGGTGTTGGGTGGCGGCGGCGGAAGAGCTGCATCGCCCGCCGGTGCCCGCTGCGTCTGCCGTCGGCAGCGCCTTCCCCCCGCCGCACGCCGGCATCGCCAGCAAGCGTCGCGCTCGCCACGTCACACGCTTTCACGGCGACACGCGCGTGCGCTCCCTTCCGTGCGGCTCGCGACGGTGGGGACGCTCGGGGTGGCGGGCGGCGGGGGCGGCGGCCGCCCCCGAGGTGGCGGTTTCCGCTGGGGAGCGTCGCCCACGCGTGGTATGGTGACACCAATGCGCGCGTGTACGGTGACAGGGTGCGCGTGAGCCGGGTGGGGTCATGGGAGTCGCGGGCGCTGTCCAGGTCTCTGCTGGGGACGCGAGCCGTTCCTCATGGATCCTTGAACTGGAGAAGAAGTGTTCTCTTGCTCTGGTCCCCCGCGGCTACCTCAGGCTGGCCGCCTTGCCGCTCTGCCGGAAGCTACACTCATTCGACGTGGGGGGACCGGCACCCCTCTGGAATGCTCATTTGAGGGGGGTCCCCCCGGTCCCCCCAGGATTAGCCCGGTCCCCCCACAAAGTTTCGAAACGACCGTGAGAGTTTATTATGGCACGTCCGCCAAAAATGGGACACGCGGTGTTTGTCTGGGAAACTCCCATCCCATCTGAGTGGTGCAATCGATGCATGAAATCAAACTTCTGCTCTGGTCGGCCAACTCGAGTGCGATCACGACACCGACTGCCCCTAATTTGACGTCCAAAGGGCGCCTGACGTGCCTCTCAGGGGTCGGCTCGGGTGTGCTTTTAGTCTTGGAGTCAAACTTTTGAGAAACAATTTGCTAGACGAGCTAGGGGAGCCCGAATAGAGGCCGTGGGGGCGGGTCGCCACACTCTGGCTCATTATCGAGGGCTCTGGAGGCCATTCTTTTCAGAAACTATTGCGGTTGAGTGGCCAACGTGGCGCCTGTTTCTGAACACAGAATCAGTAGCGAGGCTAACAGCGCAGCGTGGACGCATCTCATTGGCTTGACAAACAGGAATCGACCTTGATCTGACTGGTCTCGATGATCGATTGTCCGAAGGACCGACACCGGTCCCAAATCGGACCACCCAAGGTTCCCGTGGCGCTGATCATTCGATCTGGAGATCAGCGCAGCTCGTCCCTCAGAGAATTGATTGGGTGCCTGACGTCGCGAGTTCACTGGGGCAAAGATTGTCGTAGGAAACTCTGAGTGTCCCATTTTTAGCGGACGTGCCATAGCTAACGCGGGCTGCCGCATCGGAAATTATGAGAACAAGTTGCGGCCTGCTGTTCCCTCCGAAGTGCACCGTGCGGATGAGACTGGCTGCCGGCTGCCGCTCCGACGTAGTGCCGTCGCTTGTGCCCGTCGTCGTTGCCGTCCTTCGGGCGGACGGGGGGGGGGAAGCGGCGGAAGCCCGCTTGGGGGGGGGGGAGGACGCCGCCGCCGGGAGACACCTGGCGGCGGCCGGCGACGCGCCCGCGGCGGCGGGCGGCGCTGGCCGGGGAATGTCCCCCCCTGCAGCAGGCGCCGCAGCGGCGGCGGCGGCGGCGCCAGGCGTGCCCGCCCGGCATGCTGCTGCCGCGGCGCAACCACGAGCCGCTGCCGCAGCCACCGCCGCCGCCGCCGTCGCCGCCTCCGTCGCCGCCGTGGAGTGGCGATGAGCCGCCGGGCGGGGGCGGGCGCGCGGCCGGCGTCGGTGCCGCAGTTCAAGCGGCGGCGGTAGCGGCGGCGGCCGCGGCGGCGGCGGTGGCGGCGACGGCGGCGATGGCGGTGGCGGCACGGGGCCTCCCGCCCCTCTCCCCGCCACGGCTGGCGCCGCTGCGCCCCTCGGCCCCCCTCCCCCCCCCGCACCAGGCAGGCGGCCCCCCCCCCCCCCCGTTTTGGCGTTCCCCTTCCGTACCGGCTCAGCCCGGCCAGGGCGGTCCTTCCCCAGGGCCCTATTCGATAATCCCAGTCCCGCGAATGCGGATTCTCTGTTACATATGCTGGCGAGTGCGTCCGCCCGAGTGCCCAGTCCGCGCTTCAGGGCACGTCCACCAATGTCGGCTATCAGTCTTAAATGAGTCGTTTTAAGATGCCACGTGTACATACGTGGCAGCGTCTGGGTGGTCGGGCTATCGGCGAGCTATCAGGCGAAGCACGTGAAGTGGACTTACGGTGGAGACGGGGGCTACCAACAGGCTACCTTCCAAACCACGGGTCCGTTCGTCGTCTTCGTTCCAGGCCGTTGGTGTTGACAACTCTCCACTATCACACTGTCGAAATGATGCCCACACGTGGCACGCTCTCAGCCAATCATCGCCCTGGCAATTGGTAAGGTCTGTTGGCTCCAGGGCTATCGCTCGGCCAAAACACCCTGTTTTGGCCCGGCGATAGCTCTGGAGCTAACAGACGTCAGGGTACGGAGAGGAAGTTATGTCGTCACTTGTATCAAGTCTATTCGCTGAGGGGGGTTCGTTTTAGGCCGGGATAGCTCGTTGACATTGATGAACGACCGCATCAGTGCCACGTTTGGCCCGACGCGCCACGTTTCCCCTACGTGGCACGAATATCGGCGAATATCGACATTGGTGGACGTGCCCTCAGTCAGCGCTCCAAACGGTCTCCGCCACCGCGCGCGCCTAGTGTCTATTCTACCGCAAAAAAGGATCAAATGATCCTCGCCTGAGGATCAAATGATCCTCAAGAAAACCGGCGTTTTTGACCCCGTGGGGCCCCATTCCTGGGGCTGCTCCGCACTCCCCCGATTCCGCGGCGGCCGTCGACCTCCCCGTCTCGTCCCCCCGCCTCCCCACGGCACGCCCAACCTGTACGACTCCTCCGACGCCCACCTCTCTCCCGCTACGACCCTTCCAGCCCGCCCTCACGACTATCTTGCCGTTCCTCCCCCGCCCCACCCTATCAAGCCCGTCCATATCCGCTTCGTCCCACCCTCCCCCCAGGCTGGTGGTCGGCGCCTCACCCGATGTCCGCCGACCCTCCCTGGCGTCCGTGTGCACCTGGGCGCCGACCTTCAGCCGCACGTCAGGGCCCTTGGCCTTCTTGGTCTTGGGGGGGGCGGAAGAGGGAAGAGCAAAAGGCGGGGGGGGGGGGCGGGCGGGGGCGGAGGAGGGGGAGGGGTAGCCGATGGCGGCGGGGGAGGGGTGGGCGGTGGAGGAGGTGGCGGGGTAGCCGGCGGCGGCAGCGCCGGGGGCGCTGCTTGAGGAGTTGCCGGGGGCATTGGCGGGGTCCGAGGAGAGGGGGTGGACGGGGGGGAGGGAAGGGGGGGGGTGGCGGGCTTGGCTGCAGCCCGTCCATTGTTCTTTTTCCGCCGTCTCATGGTGCAGTGGGCTGGCGGATGGGGGGGGAACTGCCGACGGGGGAGTGGGCGGCAGGCAGGAGCAGCAGGTCACCTTTTTATGCTCCTTTGTGCCCAGCGCGGGCGACTCGGAGGCCGCATGCCGAGCTCCCAGACGGGCCTCGTCGGCCGCTTTGGCGCCAAGAAAAGGCGAGGAAAAGCCCGCCTTCTGTGGTGTTCTCCTTTGAATGGGATGCACTCAAGCTCTCCCAAGGGTAAACAGCCGTCGCTGAGTCCATTTCTTGTGTCAGAATGAGCAGGGGACAAAGAGAAGTAAGAGAAAACAGGCCCTGGAAAAGGGGATCATTTGATCCTAAAAGGCTCAAATGATCCGGTCGGTAGAATAGACACTAGCCTGCGGCGGATGCGGCGAGCGTCCCGTCCCCACAGCACAGGGCACCGCTAGCAACGCAGACAGTGCCCCCTCCACGGCCGGCACGGGGGGGGGGTCTTCAAGTACCCAGGCTTGTGACGGCATGTGACGAATAAGCTGTCATATGTTTGACCCGCGAGGGGGGTCGCAAGTACGGCCCAGGAATACCTGATGTATCGCGGCACGGTCCTGCCACCATCGCATGCGGGCTCCATTCGACCCGTTCCCAGCCCGTATCCGTCTGACACCAGTTTTTCACAACTCGGGTATGAGAGAAGGATGCGAGGACGTTTTTTTCTCCAAAAAAATATGAGCGGACTCCGTAGCTCCTCACGAGGCCGGGCGTTTTGTCCGTTTCTTAAGGTAATGAGCGATTCTTTTTTTGAAAAAGGTACCCTCCTTTGGGGGGTGACACTAGTTTTTCACAACTCGAGATCTGTACCAGGACAGGCCCCAGAGCGCGATGTTGCAAAGAAACCCCGGAAAAACTTGAATGTATTTACAAGCCTGGGCTCGTGTTCCCCAGTCATCGACCAATGAGCACGCAGAGATCGTGCCTCGAACAAGTCGGACCCGGGTAGTCTCTTGACAGATCTAAGCGCACGGTGGGCGGACCGTCCCATCACCACCGGGCGGTCATCCATGCCACCGCTGCTCCATCGGGGGGTCCGCAGCACGCGTCGGCTCGCAGCGGGGGATGTGGGGGGATCACCCAGATGAATGTGAGGGGCCGGGGGGGGGGCGTCCGAGCGGGTGGGGGGGGGCGTCAGAGCGGGCGGCGGGGGGGGGGTCCGAGCCGGCAGGACCGCTGCCAGGGGGTGGGGGATGGGGCGCCCCGACCAGACAGGGCCGCTGCCGGTGGAGGAGGAGATGTGGAGCCCTCACCAGGTATGTCCACAGTCAGGGGGGGGAGGGGATACGGTCCGCAGGCCGCAAAGGGGGAGGAAAGTGGGGTAAGCTGGGGCCAGCGGGCTTCTTGTGGCGGGACAGCCGCCCATCCTCGGAACCGCACATGCGCTTCTGCAGCGGTCAACGGCTGGCGAATGGGTTTAGGAGGCGTCTGTGTCCCGGTGGTGTGCTAGAAGAGGGTATAGTGTCTACAGGACGGGAAGAAGCCTCGTAGCCTCTCGAGCGCCAGCTGTACGCCGCGCCGAGGAGCGCTGGGCTCGCCCATAAATCAGCCAGAAGCAGCGTCAGGCGAGGTATTTGAATTCTAATTCCCTTCGGGTAGCCGCACCTTTTTCTACGCGGCGCGGCGCCGCGAGCCCGAAAGCCCGCCTTTTTGGGGTCTCCTTACACCGCTGGAGAGCCCTTGAGTTGGCGCGTCCAGCCGTGTGACTCACCGTTTGCCTACGCCTCGGCTTGTATTTTTGGCACGAGTCGATAGACGGCTGGGGCACGATCTTGCTTTGCATTTTTGTCAATTTTTCTATGTAAACACTGTGGGAATCCCACAGATGGGAAGTTGTGAAAAACTGGTGCCACTTGTGAAAAACTGGTGTCAGACGGATATGAGGCCTTGCGTCCCGTGCGCCCCCTTTGGCCGATCCTCACTGCTGTTTTCCTACTTTGGTCCGATGTGGCCACATTCGATATGGGGTCCCGGTCGATTCTCTATTGGTGGATCAGGGTTATCCGGCAAAATCGTTGGCTGAGAGGGTCGTTGACTGTCATCGACCCTGCTCAGGAAATCGAACACGTGTAACAAATGTACGATGACAGCAACATAGCTGTGGAAAGGTTATGGTACTTTCAGTAGTGCGCCTTCATTCAATCAGGTCAACTGCAGGGACTCAGTCCCTGGGACTGGGGAGGCGGTTGCCCGACAGCTGCCGTCGCGACACGCATGTGTGCGAAGTCTCGGCCGGATCTCAACGAGCCGAGGTGGGCGCGTCTACAGACCTTGCACCCCCCACCAAGGTGCATCCCCCATCTTCGCGCCTCCATCTCCTCCGTCGTGAACTCCCCACCCCCCCTCCCCCCCTCTGTCCACACCCGGCCACCCCGATCGGCCCTCCCCGCCTCACCGCTTCCCCCCGTCCCCAATGGCGTTTACGTCGCCCCCGCCGGCCGTGGCGGCCGCGGCGGCAGCCGCCGCCGCCGCCGCCGCCAGTGGCGGTGCCCCCCCTGCCGGCCGCTCCGCGGCGCCGCCGCCCCCCGCCGCCGTCGCCGCCGTCGCCGCCACCACCACCACCACCACCACCACCGGTGGGGCCACCCGCGCGGCCACGCTGCCCCGCCCCGCTCTCCCCGTTGCCCCCTCCCCCGCCGCCGCCGGCGCGGCCGGCCGGTGGCGGGCTCCCTCCACTGTGGCAACCGCCGCGACCGCGGCGGCGGCGGCGGCGGCGACGGCGCCCGCGGCCGCCGCGTTGACGGCGGCGGCGGCGGCCGCCGCTGCGGGCGGCGGCGGCCCCGCGTCCGCCGCGGCGGCGCGGCGCCCCGTCGGCCTCGTCTGGCTCCGCCGCGACCTCCGGCTGCACGACCACCCGGCGCTCGCCGCCGCCGCCCGCGCCTGCCGCGCGGTGCTGCCGCTGGTCGTCGTGCCGCCCGCCCCCACCGCCGCCGCCGCCGCCGCCACCACCGCCGACGCGGACGCGGCGGGCGGTCGCGCGGCTGCCGCGGCGGCGGCCGCCGCCGCCGCCACCACCGCGGCGGCTGCGGCGGCGGTGGCGACCGCCCTCACCGCCGCCGGCAGCGGCCTGGCGGTGCGGGTGGTCGGGCGGGGCACCGCGGGCACCCCCCCGCCCCCCACCGACGTGGCCGCCGCGGTCGTGGCGGCCGCCGTCGCGGCGCGGGCGGGCGTCATTTACGCCCACGCGGGGCGGACGGTGGCGGAGGCGGCGGCGGACGCGGCGGTGGCGGCCGCCGCCGACGCGGCGGGGGTGGCGGTGGAGCTCCACTGGGCGGGCACCCTCCACACGCCGGCCGACCTGCCGGTGGGGGTGCCCGCGCTGCCGGCCACCCCCGACGGGCTGTGGCGGCTGCTCGCGGGGGTGCCCGTCGCCGCCGAGGCGCCGACGGTGGGGGGGGGGGGGGACGGCCACGTGACGCTGCCGCCCCTGCCGCCGGCGGTGGCGGCGGGGGAGGTGGCGCTGGGCACCCTCCCGCCCGCCCCGGCCGCGGCCGTCGGCGGCGCGGGCGGCGGCGGCGGCGAGGCGGCCGCGCTCGCCGCGCTCGCCGACTATGTGGCGGGCAAGTCCCTCGCCGTCCTCGACGGGGCGCGGCCGCCCGCGGCGGGCGGCGTCGCGGGCGGTGGCGGCGGCGGCGGCGGCGGCGGCGGCGGCCGCCACGCCCGCGGCGCGCGGCCGTGGGCGGTGGACACGGCGCTCGGGCGGCTGGCGCCCTACCTGGCCGCCGGCGCGCTGTCGCCGCGGCGGGTGTGGCACGCGGTGGTGGGCGGCGGCGGGGCGGCGGGCGGCGGCGCCGTGCCGCCGGGGCGGTCCCTGCGCGCGTACGTGGTCGAGCTGGAGCTGGCGCTCGCCGACCACCAGACGTGGACGGCGCTGCGGGGGGTGCTGGGGGGGGGGTGCCGGCCGCGGTATGACCACCTGGGGGGGGCGGCGTGGCGGAACGGGGGCGGGGACGGAGAGTGCAGAGGGTGGGGGTGGGAGAGGGGGGGCGGCGTACGCACGTCCTCCGCCCCACCCCTCAAGGTTCCGAGTGGAGACCGCGGGTCTCGACGCGGGGTGGACGCGTTGGACTGTTGTTTTCTGTCTGTATGTTTGGCTCCCGCTCCGACCACACGCCGTGAGGGAGCCGCCGCCCCGATGGTCCTCCCCTTCCCCCCCCCCCCCCCCCCCACCGGTTGGCCCCTCGCGCGCCGCCCCTCCCCCACGGCACGGCCGCCCCTTCCCGCCACCACCGCCCCCCGCCGGCTACCCGTCGGGCGCGGCGGTGAGCGCGCCCCAGTCGGCGGCGTCGACCACCCCCCCCCCCCCCCCCCCCCCCCCCAGCCGCCGCCGCCGGCAGCGTCATCCGCGGCAGCGGCGGCGGCGGCGGCGGCGGCGGCGGCGGCGGCGGCGGCGGCGGCGGTGGCCCCCCCCCCCGCCCCCCCGCCGCGCCGGCAGCGGCGACCGCGACAGCGCCGACAGCGGCGACAGCGGCGCCGACGCGGACGGCGGCAGCGCCCACCCCACCGACGCGCGGGGCGCGGCGGCGGCGGCGGCGGCGGTGGTGGTGGTGGTGGTGGCGGCGGCGGCGGCGGCGGTGGCGGCCGCCGCCGCCCCGCCGAGCACCGGCCCGGCCGACGCGGGGCGGATGAGCGCGGCCGGCGCGGGCGACAGCGACCCGCCCCGCTGCACGCACCCGGCCGACGCGGGGCGGACGAGGCCGTCGGCGGTGTGGTGTGCGGCCGCCGCGGCGGCGGCGGCGGGGGCGGCGGCTGCCGCCGCCGCCGCCGCCGCCGCCGCCGCCGCCGCCGGCCGCCGCGCGTCGAGCGTCAGCACCACCGCGGTGATGTCATCGCGGGCGGTGCCCGCCGCCCAGCGGCCCGCCGCCACGCGCACCAGCGCCGCCGCCGCGGCCGTCGCGGCCGCGTCGGCACCCTCCGCGTCCCCCCCGCCACCGACCCCGCCGCCGTCACCACCACCGCTGCTACCACCACCGCGGCGGCGGCCGCCACGGCGGCCCGGCAGCCGCCGCGCCACCGCCGCCGCCGCCGCCGCCGTCGCCGCCGCCGCCGTCGCCGCCGCCGCCGCCGCCGCGGCCGCCGACGCGGCCGCCGCCGCCGCCCGCAGCGCGGCGTCCACGACCGCGACCGCCTCGGCGGTCGGCACCACATCCCACACCCCGTCCGACGCGAGCACCACAAACGCGTCGGCGGCGGCGAGCGCGTGCGTCGCCACGTCGGGGGTGGCGGTGACGCCCGCCGCGGCGAGCGTCGTGTCCCCAAACGCGCGGCTGACGGCGAGGCCGGGCGTGTGGGGGGTGCCGCCGAGCCACACGCGCAGCGGCAGCGGGGGGGGGGGGGGGGGGCGTCGACGGCGCCTGGGGGGGGGGGGGGGGGGAGCCGACCGCGTCGGGGCGGCCCTCGCGGGCGGCCGCGTCGGCCGGCGGCTCCGTGGCGGCGGCAGCGGCGGCGGCGGCGGCGGCGGCGGCGGCGGCGGCGGCGGCGGCGGCGGCGGCCGCCGCCGCCTCGCGCCGCTGCCGGAGCGCCGCCTCGGCCGCGACGGACGTGCGGACGACGCCGCCCGCCGCCTCGATGCGCGCCCGCTCGTCGGGCCGGTCGGGCTTGTGGTCGGCGGTCAGCTCCACCGCCACGAGCGTGACCGCGTCGGCGGGGGGCAGGGGGGGGGACGACGGCGGGTGCCCCTCTGGGGACCCAACGCCGCCGTCGCCGAGCGGCACCGCCGCCGGCGGCGGCGTAGCTGCGCCCTTGCCGCCGCTGCTGCCGCTGCCGCCGCCGCCGCCGCCGCCGCCGCCGCCGCCGCCACCGCCGCCGCCGCCACCGCCGCCGCCGCCGACCATGCCGTACAGGGCGGGCACGGAGTGGCTCTTGGCCAGCCGCCCGCCAATGGGCCACCCGCGGCCCGGCCGGCGGGCGCGCGCCGGCCGGCCCGCCGCCGCCGCCGCGGCCGCGGCGGTCGCGGCGATCGCGCCCGGCGGGGCGGTCGACACGGACGGGAGGCCGCGGCGGGGCGGCGGCGGCGGCAGCGGCACGCCCCAGGCGGTCTCCCCCCCCCCCCCCCGGGCGGGTCCCCCCCACCCGCCGCGCCGTCGGCGTCGCCGCCCGCCGCGCCGCCGTCGTCGTCGTCGTCGTCGTCGTCGTCGCCGCCGGTGCGGCCGCACGAGCCGAGCAGCGACAGCGCCGACGCGGCCATCCCCGCGCCCCGCCGCCGGGCGGACCGGTGGTGGCGCCGGCCGCCGCCGCCGCCGCCGCCGCCGCCGCCGCCGCCGCTCACCGCCGCGGGCGCCGCCGCGGCGGCGTCGTCCCCGTCGCCGGCAATGTCGGGCACCCGCTCCGCGGCGTCGGCGTCGACGGCCGCGGCGGTGGCGGCGGCGCCCACCGGCGGCGTCATCGCCGCCGCCGCCGCGGCGGCGCGTGGCGTCAGCGGCGCGACGCGGCCGCCCGGCAGGAAGAGCGCCGCCTGCGCCGGCACCCGCACCATTGTGTGGACGGACGGGGAGGGCGGCGGCGTGGCGGTCACGGCCGCGCCGTCACCGCCGCCGCCACCGCTGCCGCCATCGTCCTCACTGTCGGCGGGCGTGTCGGGCGGGGTGGCCGCCGCGGCCGCGCCGTCGGTGGCCGCCGCGCCAGCCGCCGCCGCCGCTGCCGCCGCCGCCTCGACCGGCACCCGCCGGCCGAGCACCGCCCGCGAGTCGCCCACGTGGGCGACGAGCAGGGACGCGCCGCCCACCACCACCACCACCGCCGTCGTCCCCGACGTGGCCGCCGCCGACCGCAGCCGCCGCCGCACCGCCGCGTCGGCCGCCGCGGCCGCCGCCACCACCATCGCCGTCGCCGTGCCGGCCGCGTCGCCGCGAGCGAGCGCGGCGGGCACGCCCGTCAGGCCCGCCACCAGCCGCGCCGCGGCGGCCGCGGACGCGTCGTCGCCGGCGGGGCCGTGGCCGTCGAGGACGGCGGCGAGCGCGCCGGCGGCGGGGGCGTCGGCGCCGTACGGGCGCGCCACCACCGCCGTGTCCTGGTTGACCTTGGGCGCCGCGCCGGTCGGCGCCGTGCCGGTCAGCGTCGCGGACCCGACGCCCGTCACGGCCGACGCACCGCCGCCGCCGCCGCCGCCGCCGCCGCCGCCGCCGTCGGTGGTGGCGGCTCGCCGCCGTAGCCGCCCAAGTGGCAGGCCCCCGTCGGCGCCGACGCGGCGGGCGCTCGTCGATGAGATGAGGGCGCCGCCGCCGCCGCCGCCGCCGTCGCCGCTGCTGCTGCTGCCGCCGCCGCCGCCGCCGCTGCCGTCGCCGCTGCTGCCGAACCCGCTGCCGCCGCCACCGCCGCCGCCGCCGCCGCCGCCGCCGCCGCCGCCGCCGGCAACCGCGTCGCGCACCGACCGGTGCGAGAGGTGGCGCTGGAGGAAGCTCCGCCCGCGGACGACCGACGCGGGCGGGGTCGCCCGGCCGCCGGCCGCCCGTGGCACCGCCGCCGGCAGCTCCACCGACATGCGGCCGCCGGGCGACGCCGCCGCCGCCGCTGCCGCCGCCGCCGCCGCCGCGCCGTCGGCCGCCGCGGGCGGCCGCTGCGGCAGCGGCGGCGACGGCAGCTCGATCGACGCGCGCCCCCCCCCCGCGTCCGTGGCAAACGGCGACGCCGCCGCCGCCGCCGCCGCCGCCACCGCCGCCGCCGCCTCGTCGGCCGGCCACGCGGCGCCGAGCGCGGACGCGGCGCGGCGGTGGAGGCCCCGCGGGCGGCCGGCCGCGACTTTGGGCGACGGCGGCGGCCGCGCGGCGGACGGCGGCGGCACCCCGCCGCCGCCGCCGCTGCCGGTGCCACCGTAGCCGTCGCTGGGGGGGGGGGCCGACCGCGGGTGCCGCGGCAGCCGCGCGCCACGCGCGGCGGGGCGCGCGTCGGGGGACCACGCCAGCGGCGGCGGCACGCCCTGCAGGGGCGGGGAGGTGGCACGGGAAGGTGGGGGGTGGGGGGGGGACCGCGCCGCCGCCGGCGGAGGGGACGACCGCCGCAGGGGGGGGGGGGGGGAGCGGCGGCCGCGCCGGGGGGCACGGCCGCCGCGGCGGCCGCCGCGTCACGCCGCCGTGGTGAGCCGCCGGCTGGGGCGGGGGTGCGGCGGCCACCGCGGGCGCCGCCGCCGCCCGCGTCGCCGTGGCTGTGGCGGCCGCCGCCGCGGCTGCCGCCGCGCCCGCCCTGGGGGCTGTCGCCGACGCCGCCGTGGCGGTGGCCCCGCCGGTGGCCCCGCCGGTGGGAGCCACCCGCGTCCCCGCGGCCGCCCGCCGGCCGCCCGTCGGCTGGCTCGCCGGGAGGGGGCGCGGCCGCCGCGTGCGGCGGGTGCCCCGCGGGTGCCGCGGCGTCGGCGTCTGGCCGCGGCGGGTGTGGCACGAGGGGGTGGGCCGGGTAGCCGCCCACCGCGGGCAGCGTCTTCATCATGTCGGGGGAAGGGGGGGGGGGGGGGGGAAGAACGTCCGCCGCTTCCAATGCCGCGGCAGGAGGTCACGACCAACAGGGCTTGGTGGGTGAGGGAACGAGGAGCCGGTAGTGGACGAGGGGAAGATGACGGGCCAACACGAGGTGCGCCGGGCTCTGGCACACGAGTGCCGACGCGGTCGCCGGGGAGTCGCCGACGGCCGGGCGGTGGGGGAGGGCCGTCGGGGGGCCCACACGCCGCTTCCAAACGGTCGGCTGCGCCAAGACGCCTTGGGGCTTATCCGGGTGCGCCCCGCGCGCGCGGGACGGTGGAGGTTACGGCGGCGGCGGGCAACGTGACGCCCGCGTGCCGTCGTGCGCGCGCGGCGAAGCGGCCGACCCCCCGCGTGGCGCACGCAGCCGCCGCGCCCGCGCTCCCGCTGCCGCAACCAGCCGCCGGCGGCCGTGCGGCTCGGCAGCTACTTGCGCTCGCCCTCCACCCCCCCCCCCCCCCCCCCCCCCCTCTCGCCGGCCAGCCCCCCACCAGCGGGGCCGCCACCGCGCACACACACGCCCCCGCGCGCGCGCCGCGGCGATGGCGCCTCTCCTCGTCCTCTCCCTCCCCCCACCACGCGTTGGCCTCCGTCGTGCCACCCCCACCACCGTGCGGGCGCCCACACGCCGGCGCGACCGCCACCTCCTTCATCAGGCGGTGGGGGCGGGGGGGCGCCCGCGGCCGGCGGCGCCGCAACGACGGGTGCCCCCACCGCGTCCCGCGCCCTACCGCCCCGCGCGCGGGGGGCGACGGTCGAGGCCGTGCCGCCTCCCCACCCTCCCGCGCCACCACCAGCCCTGCTTGCCGCAGAGGACCCCCCGCTGGCGCGCGCCGACCACGAGGCGCCGGTCGTGGATGGTGGGGGGGCCGGCGCGGGCGCCGTCGGGTTGGCGGCTGGCGGCGGCGCCGAGTCTCCCGCCACGCGCGCGCCCCGCCGCCTAGATTTCGAGGCGCATGGCCGCACCGCGCGCTGGTTGCGTGGCGGACCAGAGACGCGGCCAATAGCCCAGACCGAGAGGGTGCAGAGTGCCTCGGATCCGACCGAGGCCGCCGACCACTCCACCCCCTCAAACAGGCGGCGGTGCGAGGGGGGCCTGGCGACAGCGCCGCTCATGCACGCACCGTGGATTGACACCCACCGCCTGGTCAGGCGAGGCGCTCGTCAGGGGTCCAGCGACTGTCGGAGTGATGGGCGGGAGGGCCGGCGCAAACCTCATCTTCTGTGCCGACAACAGAACGGTGATTGGCACCCAACAGTTTGCGAGTGGATAGTTTCTGTTCATGTCAAAATCGAAAGTCTGAGAGATACCCAACTGGACACATAATCCTCTTTCATTAGAAACATAATTTTTCGTCAATGTCTGTCCTATGAATGGGTCTGAGTCGTGTTTTCCGCTTGAAGTCAAGTGCGGGGGGTCGGATCACATGTGATCAAGCGTCCTTCAGAGGTCCCTGGGTAGAGATGTCCTCCTTTCCGGGGAAAGTTTGCGATGAAGGGGATTTACGGGAAGGTCAGTCAGCCCATTCACTGTCAGATGGGCGGCGGCGCCAGCAGCGGCGCCTGCGGCTCTCAAGGCAGACGGCTGGCGAATGCCGCGCAGGAGAAGCGTCCTTACACACCAGGAGACTTGCAATCGGAGGGAGATACGAGCTCCGCTTCATGTGTCTGCCAATAGGAGGGCGTGGGCGGTGCCACGTGGCGGGTCTCGCGATGGAAATGAAAGGAAAGATCTCTTTCAAGAAAACGGCCTTGACGGCCTCTGTGCGTGCAAGAAAGAAATTTCCTGCATTTTTCCATACGTGGCGGTAAACTCGACAGCACTATCCCTGGGGCGACCCTTTCCGATCGTCCCAATTGTTTTTCTTGGACTGTCTTGAGCTCTTGCGTCTTTTGATGATGAAATAGCTGAAAAACCAGGGAACCCAGCTGTATATTGATTCACACCGATTGATGCCTTCCACAAACTTTTTCTTGAACGACGATGGGGTTCTCAGAATCGGTTGGCCACTGAACTCTCAGGCTTCCACTGCTCATCTCTCTCTAGCCGGACCAGTGCCGCCTCAGGCGGTGTGCGGGGAGCGCTCGCCTGGCCCCTTTGGGCGGGCGACCACCGGAGGTGGGCGGCGGGGAATGGGAGCGCCGCTCACCAGCAACTGCTGTGAACTGGTGGGGAGTGTCCCCTCCCGCGCGCAACGTTGGTCCCCCGCAGGCGCCCACCGTCCGTGGTACCACAGGCGGTGCGTCGCGCCGTGCCTACGGATGGCACCTCCGCTGTCGCCGCGCGGGGGCCCGGCGACGTGTGCTCCGCATGCGCCGGGTGAGAGTGCCGCCTCTGCGGGCACACCGTGCCCTCCCACAGCGGGATGCTGATAGCGAGTCATCGGTCAAGCGGGAGCGGGGGGAGTATCGCGAGGTGCGGGGTTGGGAGGGGGGTGGCACCCACGTGGTGGCAGCTGGCCGCTATGAGCTCACGGTGGTGATAGCCACTGACGTCAGAAAACGATGGGCCGCGACGAGCCGGGGCGACTGCCAACGCCGGCGTCACCAAGGACTCGAGGGGCGGGACTGCCGCGGCGGACCAACCCGCCCGCTCCCACTTCCCCCCCCTCCCACCCCCCGCGCCCTCGGCTGCTCGGGGAGACCAGCGGGAGAGCAGCGGTGGATATTATGAGAACACCGCTCGACAGGCACGTCCTTCCGCTGCCGAGTTTTGGCAGGACGCCCGCTCGGCCCGTCTCCGCCCCCACCCCCCATTCACGAGCGCGGCGAATGTACCGGCGCCTCCCGCCGCCACGTGCAATCCGTGCGGGCGCCCACCGCGCCACCGCCGCGGCCTCGCTCGCCGCGGACGTGGGTGGCCGTGCCGGCACGCCGCGCCGACGGCAGACGCGCGCCCGTGTCCCACGCGCGCCACTCTCGGGGGGGGTCCCCCGCGGCGCTCTGCCCCGCCCCCTGCCGAGCTACAAGATACTGTACCCCCCTTCCCCCAGCCCAGTAGCACCACCCGGCAGCAGCCGACGCGCCAGGGGGGCACCGCAGCGAACGCGGCGGGGGGGTGGCCCACGACCTCGCCGTCCGCACAGCGCCGCGGTGGCGTTCGTGGCCGCTCCGCCCATCCCATACGGGCGGCCGCCGCCGTTGCCAATCGCCATGCCGCCCATCCCCTCGCCACCCCTCCTCTCCGTACTACCCAACACCCAAAGAACGGGAGCCACCTGGTCTACTGTCCCAGCTGCGGCCGTCCACGACAGCCCCGCAGCCGACCCTTCCCCTTCCCCCCCAGAGCGCGTGTCGTAGCCACCAACAGCCGAGACGCCGCTACCTCCCCGCCGTCCCGCCCGGCCCGTAGCGTGCCTCAAACACCGCCCGCATCTGCAGCGAGCGGGCGTACAGGTCCTCGTCGTAGCCCACCAGGAGCCGCGCGACGCGAGCGTCGACCGTGACGCCGCCGCCACCGCCGTCGTCGTCGCCGTCGGTGGCGAGGCCACCCCCCTCCCCGCCCCCTACACGTGCGGCGGCGCCACCAACGGAAGGGGGCCGCACCCCCGCCACCTCCCCAATCACCTCCACCGCACCGTCATGGAGGAGGGTGCCCAGCATCTCGGCCGACAGCGCCGCGGTGTTGACCCGCAGCGCCACGCCCAAGGCGGTGAGAGTGATGGAGGAGGGCGTCGTGCGGTTGGCATCCAAGCTGCCCGACAGAAGAGGGGGGAGTTGTGGGGGAGCAAGACAGCAACCATAATCCCCACACCGCCGCGAGCGGAGCGCAAAAAACCACCACCAGCGCACAAAGGCCGCGGGAGCGGGGCGTACACGACCAGCAAGAGGCGACCGAAAAAAAGAACTGTCAGGAGCCTTCCCCCCCCTTGAGACGGACCCTGCCCCTCCCCCCCATCTGCCCGGTCGCACCTCCGCCCACACAAGCGATGCAAAGAAACCCAAAAGGGCAGCGCCAAAGGAGACAAGAGGTGAGAGCGCGTCCGGACATACCGCCCGACCACCGCCACAGAGCCGCCCGGCGGCACGGCGCCCGCCACCACCTCGGCGAGGCGGATCTTGCGGCCGGGCGCGAGCGCCGGCATTGGCGGCATCTTGTGCGCCATGGTAGCAACGCCGAAACGTCACGGCAGAGGTGGTGGCAAACACAGGGGCCTTGAAAGTGAGGTGGAGAGGGGGGGGGAAGGCCGTGATGAAGCGAGCTGCGGGGGATGACGAGCGCGGGCGGCCGCGGGTTGTCCACGACGGACCAAAGCCTTGGCCACGCAAGCACCTCGGATGCAGGCACCTATGCATTCGAAGAATTGACGAGCGTATTGACAGCGACGACAGCGACAATACCGTAGACTCGACACTTCATCCGTCCAATAGAGGACTTGTGAACACCCATCACCGTCCCGGACACTTCGCATGCGTGTCCTATTTTTTTCTTCCTCGGCTCTGAAGAAAGGCGCACGAGTCTTGGGCGCCTTCATCCCCCTCCTCTGCCGGAGCCGCGAGCCGCTACCGCCGCCCGTAGCGCGCGGCGGACCGCCGCCTCAGAGATGGCGCGCCCCGCTCCCCCCCGCGCCTTCTTCTCGGCTCGCTCGTTGCGGGCGGCGACGCCCGCCCCCCCCGCCCCCGCCCCCGGCGCGGACGCGTAGAGGGCGGCCAGGCGCGCCTCGTCGGGCACGACGCCCAGGCGCGCGAGCGCCGCCCGCCCGCCGTCGACGTGGCCCAGCGTGTCGACGTCGACGGTGACGAGGCGGACGCGGGACCAGGAGCCGGCCGCTTGGCGGTCTGCAATCGTCGCGGCGAGCGCGCGGCCCCGCGCGGCAACGTCCAGGTTGTAGTCGACGAGCGCGGCGGCGGGGGGGCGGCTGCTGCCGGGCGGGACCGCCCAGTCGGCCGTCGCCGAGACCGGCCGCGGCGTGGCGCCCGCCGGCCGCCGGCGACCGGCGCCGACGGCGGCCGCTGCGGCGGCGGCGGCCGAGCCTGGTGGTGGCGGCAGCACCGCCTCGGCCGCGTCCACCCGCGCCGGGTCGTAGTACCACACCCCCCACCCCGAGTGCCCCGGGGAGAACCAGCCTAGCCGCGCCTGGGACACGGCCACGTCGGCGGGCGGCCGGCGGAGCAGCACCACCGTCACGCCCGCGGCGGCGTCGGCGAGCGCGTCGAGCACCGCGTCGGCCCAGGTGACGACAAACTGGTGGCTCGTCTCGGCGTAGCCGACGTCCGGGGTGGTGCCGGCGAGCGCCCGCGCGATGGCGCCGACCTTGGTCGCCGTCCGGTTGGCCAGCGACGCCGCCCGCCCGCCGGGCGTGTAGAGCACCTGCCGCAGGACGGGGCCGCTCATCTGGGGGTGCGGCTCGTGGGTGGCGACCAGCGGCGGGTCCGCGGCGGTCGCCAGCAGGGACGCGAGGAAGTGGGTGCCCGACCGGCCGGGGCTGACGGCGAAGAAGAGGTGCCGGCCGCGCCAAAAGGACGTGCGCTCTGCATAGACGGCGGCGGGGAGGGTGGCGGCGGCGCCGCCGGGGGGGGCCACCCACGAGGAGAGGACGCCGGTCGCGTAGCCCGCAGCGGCGACGGCCGCCACCAGGCCCAGCGTCCGGATGGCGGGGGGGGGGGAGGGAGGGCGCCCTGGGGGATGTCGATGGGGCGGGGAGCGGGCCATTCGGGGGCAAGTGGGGTGGGGGGGGGAGGGAGGGAAAAGTCGGCAACGGGTCTGGTACCGGCCAGAAGCAGAGAAGAGTTGGTATGGATGAGTCGGGTCCCAAGCACTCCAATCAGTTGTGTCCAGGAGAGGCCAGGCACCCTGGTGGGGGTGTCTGAGCCTACTGGGATGGGGGGGGGTACGGAAGAAGACTTAGGAAGACCGACTGGGGGTCGTCGACAGGGACGCGGTGCTCGAGTCAGCGTTAGTTCATTCACACGTGGCTCTTGTGACTGTTGTGTGTCTGTCCGTTCTACAATTCCGCTTGTGCATGCTACTGGCTTGACACCATCAATTAGACCGCACAGACACACTCAATGCAAAGTCTAAGTATCCGATACTGACCCAGCCATGTGCGCTCTTTTGCTCGTCCACCCTCTCGCTCTCATTCCCGCGGCGAAGACGAAACGGCTGGGCGTCGCGGCAACGACCGCTGCCGCCCGCCCGGTCCGTGAGCACGCTTCCCGCCATCGCCTACGGCGGGAAGGCTAGCGGAGCGCCTGCGGGGGCGGCGGGGGATCGACGCTTGGCGCCGCGACCGCTGCGGCCACGGCTCCCGCCGCCACTCCGCCCCCCACCACCCCACCACCCCGCCGGCGCCCTCCCTGCCTCCCTCTCCCTCCCCCCCCCCATCGCGGCTGTGCCCCGACTCGCCCCCCACTGTTCTTTTCTTTTTTTTTTTGCCGTCCGCACGGACCGCGCGGTGCCGGGGACGCCGCCGGCCGTTTAGCTCGCCCGGGGGGTGGGGGGCAGCGTCGCCGGTGGGGGGCGTGTGTGTACCACCGGCGGGCGGCGCCGCGCGTCCACGGCCGGCGATGTTGGCGCGCAGGTGGCCGCGTGGCGGCGCTGCGCGTCGTGCACACGATGGGCAGGCGAGTGGCCGGGGGGGAGGGGGGGGGGGGGGGGGTGGGAGGAGGTGCCACCTCCGCCCCCGCGGTCTGTTGAGGGAGCGGTAGGAGGGCGTGGGGGCGGGGGGACACTGCCACCCGCTGTGCAGGCCACACGGGAGGGGCGGCGTGCACGGCGGGCCGGCCCGTGGGTGGGGCTATAAGAGGGGGGGGGGGTGACGCCGCGACGACCGGCCTGGCGTGCGCGTCGGACCCGCACTGCTCACCCGCCACGCGGTGGCAGTCGGCACTCGTCAGCGCCACGCGACCCTCTTGCCACCTACACCTTGCCTCCTACACCTTGCCCGCCCCCCCCTCCCCCACCTCCTCCCCCCTTGTCCCCCTGCTTTCGGCCACTCCTGCCGCTCCCCCTACCCCCCCCCCTTCCAACTGACCATTCCTGGTGTCTCTGCTCCTGCACCTGGCACCCCCCTGCGGCTGCCACCCCCGCCGCCGCCATGGCCCACCCGCTCGGCGACGTGACCGCGTCGGTCCAGTCGCGGCGCGTGTCGGCGCCGCTCATCCCCGCCGCCGCCGCGGGCGCGCCGCCCGTCAAGGTGCCCGCCACCCTCCCCGTCGGCGTCTGTGTGCCGCCGCCGCCGCCGCCGCCGCCGCCGCCGCCAGCCGCCGCCGCCGCCGTCGCCGCCGCCGCCACCGCCGCGGCGGTCGACCGGTCGACCGGGGCGGGCGGCGGCCAGCCCGACCGCGCGCCGCCGTCGGCGGAGGGGGTCACCACGGATGGGGAGGCCGCCGCGGCGGACGCGGGGGAGAGTACGGACGGCGGCAGCTACGGCACGCCGTCGTCGTCGGCGCGCACGTCGGTGGTGACAGACGCCGCGTCGTCGGTCACGTCGGCCGGGCCGTCCGAGGCGGCGGCAGCCGGCGCCGCGGCGGCGGCGCCGGCCGAGGCGCCAGAGACCGCGGCGTCGGCGGCCGAGGGGGTGGACCCTGCCGAGGGGGTGGCCACGGCCGCCGCCGCCGCCGCCGCCGCCGCCGCCGCCGACGCGGCCGAGCCGGTGGTGAGTGCGGTGCTGCCGCCGCCTGCGGGTCCCGCGTCGGCACCCGCCGCCGCCGCCGCCGCCGCCGCCGCCGCCCCCGCCGCCCCCCCCGCGGCCGCCCGCCGCGCGCTCGCCGCCGCCCGCGCCGCGCTCGCCGCCGTCCCCCGCGCCCTCCCCTTCCCCCGCGGCGTCCGCGTCGCCGTCGCGACGCCCCTCTCCCCTGCCGTCGCGGCGGCCTCCACCACCGCGGCCACCACCACCACCACCACCGGGACCACCACCACCCTTGTCGCGACCCGCCGCCGCGGCCGTCGGCCGCCCGTTTCCGTCGACACCCTCCGCGCGGCCGTCGCGGCCGTCGTCTGCGCGCTCGGCGCCGCCGCCGCGGCGGTGCGCGCGGCGCTCCGCCGCCTCCTCACCCGCCCGTCGGCCGACACGTGGCGGCGGTTCCGCGCCGCGGCGGCCGCCGCGGCGCGCCGCGTCGCGGCCATTGTCGCCGCCGCCGCGGCGGCCGTTGGCGGGGGGGGGCGCCGCCTGCTCGCCGCCGTCGCGGTCGTCATTGGCGCGGCCGCCGCCGCGGCCGCCGCCGCGCGGCGGCGGCGGCAGCTGCGGCTGCGGTCGGCGGCGGCGGCGGCGGCGTCGCCGGTGCCGCCGCCGTCGGCAGCGGCGGTGGGGGCGGTGGGCTCGGCCGTCACGGAGGCCCGCCCCGTTGGCGCGTCGCCCGCCTGGGTCAGCACCGTCGTGCCGCGGTGCAGCGTCGGCGCCGCGGCGACGACGGCGGTGGCGGCGGCGGCGGATACGCCGGTGCCGCCGCCGGTCGACGCGGCCGACGCGGCCGTCGTCACCGCCGCCGCTGCCGACGCGGGCAAGGACACGGACAGCGACGCTGACACCGCCGCCGCCGCCGCCGCCGCCGCCGCTGCCGCTGCCGCCGCCGCTGTCACCGCTGCCGACAGTGTGGATGCCGCCGCCGCCGCCGCGACGAACGCGGCGGACGCGCCCTCCTCGGCTGGGCAGTCGGCGGCGGCGGACGCGGCGCCCGCGGTCGCCGACGGCAGCTGGATTGGCGACGGGCGCGCCGCCGCGGCCGACGCGGCGCCCGTGTCGCGGGCGCTGCGGTTTGCGTAGCGAGAGGCCGGCGGGGGTGTCGGTGCGGGCGGGCCGCGCCGCTCGCCTGGGTGGGGTGGGGACGCGGCGGTGGGAATCGGGATAGGCTACCTTCTTGCTCGTGTGCTGCTGGGTTTGGAGCGGGCTGCTGGCGGGCCGGTCGCGGTGTTCATAGGGGTTGGATGGAAGTGCGCGCCATTCTTGCTGTCGCATGCGTTTTAGCTTCATAGTTTTTCTTCGCTTCTCAGCGGTGTCCACCCTGTCCACGCTCCTCCATCCCGACAGTCTGTGGTACGCCATCCAATCCAGCCTTGCATGAACTCACGGCGGGCGGCGTGCGCCCGCGCAGACTACCTCCCCTCCCGTCTGCCGTCATTGCTACTTCCACACCCCGCTCCCATCACCCCGCCACCACCAAGCGCGTCACCACCATTCACATCAGCAGCGTGGACTTGACCACAATCTCCGCGATGCCCCCCCCCCCCAGCCTTCCACCGTCCGCACGCCGCCCGAGCCCACCGCGTACACGCCCGCCGGGGGGACCTCTCCCCCCCCCCCATCCCGGACGGTCGCGTCGAGGAGGGCGGCGTCCCCCCCCAGGCCCACCTCCCACGACGTAAACATCAGGTACGTGTCGCCGCCGCCCGCCCGCCGGATGGTGCACGTCACCTCGTTGGCGTCCCCGTCGCCCGCCACGACCGCCTCCCACGCCTCGGGGGTGGCGCCGACGGTGGCGTACGCAAAGGTACAGGTGGAGGAGGGGATGGGGGGGGTGTCCAGCGCCACCTCCACCGAGCCGGGCGAGCCGGGGTGCACCGTAAAGGGCAGGGACTCGGACTTTGTCAGCGCCGCCGCGGGCGCGGCGGCCACGACGAGGGTGGCCAGCGCCAGCACAGTAGCGAGCCGCATGATGCCACAGAAACGTGGAAAAAGGTCTGCTGCGCAGAGGTGGAGGGTCTGGAGGAGAGGTGCTCGTGGCAACGATTGGGATGACGGGGGGAGGGGATGGGGACGGCAGCCGCGGATGCGGATGACATCGGCGACTATGAAGACGGCAGTCCGTCCGGGTCTGGTGTCTTGGTGGTCTGCATGAAGGAAATGGATTGTATTTACTTGACGCGTGGCAAGTGTAAGTCAGGATCGCGGCTCGATGTCTCGGTGCTCGGTCCCGTTGCTTCGGCCCAGGCCGTGTCCTCTTCGGTTCGAGGCGCGGGGTCGGCTACAGCGGTCCGTGCAGGGTGCTTGGGCGCGGCAGGTCTCGTTCTACCAGCGGCCCTCTGTGCTGCCTGACATCTTTTCCTCGACTTTCTGAGACGCTGGCCAACCTGAAACTACCAGCTGCTGGTCGCGGTCGGTGCGGGAGGCAGCCAGCCGACCTCGGGGCTGTGACGTGTCCCATCCCGGCGCTGCCATGTCGTGGAAGCTTGGCGGCCTGCTGGGCGCCGGCGGCGTCACGATGCGTGCGGCGCCGTGTCCCAACCAGGAACTTGCACTGAGCAACCGGGTGTACACCACCCAAAAGGACCTGACGTCGTCGGGCATGCGCGCCAACGTCGACGGCCTGTACTTGGCCAACCTGTCGTCGGGGGTGCGCTCGTCGGGCGCCGCGCCCGCTTCGTACGTCTACTCCGTGGCCGCTTTTGCGGCGGTAGAGCCTGGCTGCCTGGCGTTTAATGCGGTCCAGCGGCGGGAGCTGCAAGTCGCCATTGGCGATGACGTCACGCTGGTGCCGTTTGCGTGGCCGGGTGGCAAGGTGGTGGACGCCGCGGCGGCCACCTTTGAGATTGACACCCTGAAGTCCGCGGGCGCAGGGGGGATGGCCATTGATGGGGACCAGCTGGTGGAGCTGCTCGGCCGCCGCCTGCGGGGGCAGGTTGCGTCGCTGGGCCAGACGTTTGTGGTGGACTTTTACGGCACCAACTTGACCGCCAAGGCCGCGTCGCTGGCGTCCGAGGCGGGCGACCAGGTGCGAGTGGCGGCGCTCGGCACCGCGGCGGAAATGTTTGTGAGCAAGGCGCCGGGGACCAAGCTCAAGCTCTCGGGCGGCGGCGGGGAGCGGCGGCCCAAGGAGATCTTCCGGGCGGACTTTGACTTTGAAAAGATGGGCATTGGCGGCCTGGACAAGGAGTTCTCCGCCATCTTCCGCCGCGCTTTTGCGTCGCGCGTCTTTCCGCCGGCGGTGGTGTCCAAGCTGGGCGTCTCGCACGTCAAGGGGATGCTGCTGTACGGGCCGCCGGGGACGGGAAAGACCCTGATTGCGCGGCAAATTGGCAAGATGCTCAACGGCCGGGAGCCGCAGGTCGTCAATGGCCCCGAGATCCTGAACAAGTTTGTGGGCCAGAGTGAGGAGAACATCCGCAAGCTGTTTGAGGCGGCCGAGGCCGAGTATGCCGAGGCGGGCGACGCGTCGGAGCTCCACATCATCATCTTTGACGAAATTGACGCCATCTGCAAGCAGCGTGGCTCCGCCGGTGCCGGCGCTGCAGGCAGCGTGCATGACACGGTGGTGAACCAGCTGCTCTCCAAGATTGACGGGGTGAACTCGCTCAACAACATCCTGGTGATTGGCATGACCAACCGCAAGGATATGATTGACGAGGCGCTTCTTCGCCCCGGCCGCCTAGAGGTGCACGTGGAGATTTCGCTGCCCGATGAACATGGGCGGGCGCAGATCCTGCGCATCCACACCAGCAAGATGCGGGACAACAAGATGCTCGGCCCCGACGTGAGCGTCGAATCTGTCGCTGCCCGCTCCAAGAACTACTCGGGTGCCGAGCTGGAGGGCGTCTGCAAGTCCGCAGCCTCCCACGCCATGAACCGGCTGGTGGACTTTCGAAACCTGCACGCCGCGGTGGACGGCGCAAAGGTGCTGGTGACGGCCGATGACTTTTCGCGGGCCCTGGAGGACGTGCAACCCGCTCTGGGAGCTACCAAGGACGACTTTGCGCGTTGTTTGTTGGGCGGCTTCCTCGTGCATGGTCCCCGTGCGCACTCTCTGCTGTCGGCGGGCGCGCTGTTTCGAGACGAAGTGGCCCACTCGACGGGCAACCCGTTGCTGTCGGTGCTCATTGAAGGCAGCGCCGGCACGGGCAAGACGGCGCTGGCGGCAAAGCTGGCTGTCGAGTCGGGCTTCCCCTTTGTGCGGCTGGTGAGCCCCGAGCAGTTTGTGGGGTACTCGGAACCTGCCAAGTGCGCGGCACTGGCGCGGGTGTTTGACGACGCCCACAAGTCGCCCTTGTCGGTGGTGGTGCTGGACAACATTGAGCGCATGATTGAGTACGCGCCCATTGGACCACGCTTCTCCAACGTGCTCCTGCAGACGCTGTTGGTGCTCGTCAAGTCCATGCCCCCGCCGGGGCGGCGGCTGCTGATCCTTGCCACCACAGGGGACGTTGACGTGATGGAGCAGCTGAGCGTGCGGACGGCGTTCAATGCTACCCTGTCGACGCTGCCATTGAATGTCAAGGAGGTGGCGGCGGTGGTGGATGGGACCGCCGTGCCATCACCAGTGGTTTTTGACACGGACGCAGCGGGAGACAATGGCGGGACAGCGACGGAGACGGTGGGTGCGGCCGTTCGCTTTCCGTCATCGGCACAGCGGTCCACCGCGATTGAGCTGCTGGCGGCAGAGGGTATGGGCATCAAGAAGCTGCTGATGGTGCTGGAGATGGCGCGACGAGAGAAGGCTGACGGCACGTACTCGGTGGACATGGAACGGCTGGCGTCGGTGTTGCAGAATGTCGCCTAGGGTGGGAGGGGGTGGAGGACGTCGATGGTTGCAGCAAACGATGGCATGGCCCACCGCTTGACTCTGTTTTATATCCGCTGCTTTTTTTTTGGGCGAGGATGGAGGCGAAAGGGAGTGGTGGGGAGGGAGGCCGCTTGAACATAGGCATGGCAACGTTTCGACTCAGGGGTGGTGAGAGTCACGGCCGCCGCTCCACACGCAGCAATACTGCGTTTTCGCGGTACGCGCAACAGAGGTGGCCTGTGTCCCGGAGGTCTGACTCGTCCGAGGGCAAGAATACAAACGGTACTCTGATCCACATGTTTATTAGACCTGCTGGCGCGTCAACAACACACCAAGATAACCACCATTGTCCGGCCGCGACAACAAGCAAAGCAACGCCGGGTGATTCGCATATACAAACAGCAGGAGCAGGATCAGACATACACCGCCACCGCACTCCAAAGGCACGGCCAGCTACCAAGGCAGGAGTGACTATCAGCGACCACCAGCAACCCGCAGCGGGTTTCCCCGCTGCTCACTAGCCCTTGGCAGCAGAAACCGACAAACGGGAAGGCGAGCCCCCACCAGAAAAGTAGGGCGCGCAGAACAAAAGCCAAAGACGGCTCTCCGTTTGGGAAGCGCAATATGCAGCAGCCGTATGTACAAAAGCAATTGCTGGTACAGCAGCAATAGACGTCTCCTCGGCAAATCGCCTGGTGCCGCCTCGGCGCGATAGCACGCACGGTAGAAATCCAAGCAGAGGGGTGACACACATCACCCCCTCAACCAGCAGCAGACGCTGTTGGCCGGTCACAAGCTCCCCCGCGTGGTGCTCACAAGACCACCCACCGCCCCACCACACCACAGTGGGGACAAACCAGGAGGGGAGCAGCACCACCAGGCAAGCGAGGAGACCCTACTCAATCGCGCAGCGGCCAAGTCGCGGCGCGTACAGACCTACAGCAACCTCGGACAAGCCGCAAAAAACCGCGCGGCAGCCTTGACCTCACAACCGCTCCCGCCACGCACGCCACAAACGGACTGAGGGAGCAAGACGCCACGACCTCGTCGGGAGGCGGGAAGCATCAGCCTCCGCAGTCCGCTGCGGTGTCTCCCCAAATGCCACCAAGAAAATGGACGGGGGGGTCAGAACAAAGGTGAGCCCACGGTTGTCGCCTCGGCCTCATTCGACCAAGCCGTCAGCGCGTCCAGCGCCTCTGTCCAGTCATCGAGCTTAATCGACCGCGTCGCCGCTGATGGCGACGTTGCCCTTGCTGCCAGCAACTTATCGCGGGTGGCAATCAAGCTTGACAGCTGTGACTGCATATCCGCTTGGCGGGCCGTCGCCTCTGACGCGATCACTTCCAAGATCCGCGTGCACCCGTCAATGGACGCCAAGTCCGCCAGCATACGCGACGGTGGCTTTGGGTGCACCCGTTTACGGCCCCGCCGCCGCCGACCGTCGATGGTCTCGCCGCCGACGCGCTCTAGCTTCCGGTACACACAGCCCAGGCGGCGCTCATGTGTCATCTCCACGTCGTCCAAAGGCAGGAACTCGTCGGGAAACATAGAGGAAAAGGGGTCCTCTGAAGCGGCACCCACGTCGTCTGCAGGCGGACCGCCTCCAACGTCGCCAGCATCGTCAGCACCATCGGGTTGGCCGCTGCCGCCTCCACCACTGCAGTAGCCACTGCCAATACCGCCGATGTCGCTCCAGGTGGCACCATCTATGCGCGCTGAGTAGGATGCGGCGCCAAAGGAAGGTGGAGGAGTCGGCAGGCGGTCGGGGAGAGCCCCATCCAAAAGCGTCAATGAGGACCCATTGTCTAACTTGGCGCCTTCGTCGATCGATACGGGTGACATGGGCTCCAGCTTGGCCGGCGCGTCAGGCTCCACAGGGAGCGGGCCTGGCGGTGGCCACGCCGCCGACGTTGACGCCTCGAACGTGCCTGCGTCTGTTGGGCCAGTCATCTCCTCATCACCATCGTCATCGTAGTAGTAGTCGGGCAGGGGCGGTTCGAGGACGGCGTCATCATCAACGGCGGCACCATCGCGGCCGGCAACATCCTCACCGCGCTTCTCCGTGAACGTGACGAGCGCCGGGATGTCCCGCAGGTGATCCGCGTCCGAGGTGTCCCACCAGGTGACCGCCGCGTTGCGCTCAGGTGCCTCTGGTCCCGCTGCGGCCGCAGTGGCGGCGGCGGCGAGCGCTCGAGAGCTCCTCAGCGGCTCAAAGCGCAGCGATAAGACGCTACCTCGATCATTGCAAGACGCCACAAAACACATGGCCAGGTAGGGACAGAGGGGGACAAGGAAGGTGGGCAGGGGGAAGGCGCGGGCACGCGCACGTGAGGGGGGAAAGACACGGTGGGCCGGGGACGAGCGCGACAAGATGCACGCGCAGCAGTGCGGGCGTTATGCACGCACGCGCGCCGTGGACGGACGGCCACACCGGGAAACGGGCGGCGGCTCAACGACGCCGACCCGACGTGTGCTTTTGGGCGTCTCGCCCCCACTCGTTGCACCCGAGTCCAGAGAGGGGACCTCCGCTGGCCACGCAGCCGAACCAATCACGTGGCAGACTTGGCGGGCCCCTTGCACTGCGAGATTGGGTCTGCTGTGAGGGGCCCACCACGTGATGTGCAGAGAAGCCACTGCGCGGTGTGGTGTGGCAGCCAGCCAGAGGCACTCTCAAGCGAGGCGCGTGTCTGGCGCGTGTGTGACGGTCACAGTGCAATGGGAGGCTGGCGGACGAAAACTCGACAGGAGAGTGCGGATCGCGCCCGATGCACATGCGTTGGGCATCAGACCGCATGGTGGGCCACGGTCGAGGCGGTCTCTTGTCTCGACAGCACCTCTGCTTGCGGCGCGTGGCGGCGGCGCGGACGTGATTGCAGACTCGGGAGGGGGGGTCAGTCGAATGGCCGCCCTTGCCGACTGTGAGCGACACAAGTCAACCGCCACCGCCGCACACAACGAACCAGGTCCGGGCAGGCCCAAGATATTAATGCCAGACATCAAGTTGTCGGCGAATCCGGGCACGCCGCGCCCGCACACGGAGCATCGTGTCAGGTCCTAGGGCTGCCACGACTGCCCCGCGCACGCTCGAGCAGCCGCCAGCGACAGACCGCAGCTTCGCGCGGTTTGAGTGGGCGTCGCCAGCCCGCATCAGCCAACGAAACGCGCTTGGGGAGCCGATCCGCCACCCCCACCACCGCCCGTTGGTGGGGCGAGGGGTGTCCCTATCGGGCCGTCGCACGAATTAGGTAGCGCTTCAGTCGGGGTCGAGGGCTGTCGCCTGCCTGACACCACGGACCACTGGTTGGTCACGGACACGGGTGCCCCTCTGGCGTCTTGGGTCTTCGACGAGGGGCTCTGTGCCGACGACGTTGATCGCTGTTCATACTGTACGCTGTCGTGCGGCGGTCCGCGGCCGCACGCCTGAACTTTTCCGAACCCGTTTTTGATATGGAGCTGCCGCCTCCCGCAGGCTCCCCTCCTTCGCGGAATATTACCCAGCAGGGATGTTTCGGAGGGCAGCCATCCCGTCGCATCGCGGCGACAGCGGTGGCACGCGACCAAGGCGCCGCCACGAGCGCGGATTTTTTTTTCTTTATGCCTCCACCGAGCTAGGGCGGGCCCCTCCGTCCGTCCCTGCCCCCCGGCCCCCTTTCTTGTGGCGCATGTGCGTGTCATGCATGATGCAGACGGTGTCCGCCATCCGGACATCCGAAACCACCTTCCGCCCCACCAGCGCACAGGCTGCGCGACGTGTCGGGCGTGGCGGGTGATAGCCCACATTGCGTTGACTGCGTCCGCATCATACATGCCCCCTGTTCGCCTCCACACCCCCGTGTCGAGCACTTCTGACGCAAGGAACGACGCGGCCCAGCCCCAGCACTTGCAACAGTACATGTGTATCTATGATAACCATGAAGGTGGCTTGGCCTCCCTCCCCCCCACCGCAGAAGGGATCGTGGCCACCCTCTACCCTGACCTGCTCTCCCCAACCGACGCCGCGGCGTTCTTGGGTTGTGCCAGACTACCGCCCTCCATTATATTGTTGGCAGTGCTGCTCATTTTGGTGCGTTGTGGTGGAAGCGCTCCCCCAGCGCCACGGCCCGTCTCTGTTGTAGCGTGCTGCCCGTACGAGGCTGGTGCCCCGTGGAGCGGCGGGTGGAACAGCTGCTTTTTTCCTCGTGGAATCCACAGATGGCTTTGTCCCGGGGCAGGCCCTCCCCGTGGCTGGTTCCTTTCCCCCCCCAATCGACTTGTCCGAAAGAGCCACATGCACGCCCCTGCAGCGCCGCCAAGGGGGGGCGGGCCCACGGCACCACCTGATGAGAGTAAGCGACGAGAGGGTGGCGGCGAACGTGGAGAGACGTAGGCATGGGCGGTCGTCACCGCGCTGCGGAGGGGGGCGTCTCCTGCAGAGCTGCCGCCGCAGACGCCGCCCAGGTCAATGAGAAGAGTCAGCGGGATAGCCCCGTCGCTATCGTGAGGGGCACGTCTGCCCGTGAGCGTGTGTGGACGTCCGTGGTCCATGGACAGCGAGCGAGGCGGGCGAGACTCTTTCGCCTGCCGCGGCGGCGGGGACGATGACCATACGTGGCAGTGGGATTGGGGGCGTGCGTCCCGGCTTGAGCACGCACTCTGCCTCGTCCACCAAGCACCGCCTGTCGGAGAACGCGTCCCGTTCCGCGTTCTTTGCTGCCGCGCGCGACGCACACTTGGGACTCAGCCGCGATGCGGTTGCCGCTAGAGGTGGCGCGCCGAGGGGGGAGTGGTGTGGTGCCACCGGCGGGAGCGTGGGAAGCCGCAACACGGGCCGCGCGGGATGCCGCTTCAACTCTGCTGAGGCTGCCGCTGCCTCCCACCACCGTCGCAGCGCTCGCCGTCTCTGCCTGCAGCCGGGTGTCTGGGGACCACGGTGGCGGATGAGTCGATCGCGTTCGTCCCCCTTCACCCTCCTCATCACGTCTCCTCCCTGCTCCCCGGGGGGTGGTCCCACGCCTCCCCCGGGGGGGCCCTCTACTCCGATTCCCTCCACCTCCAGTGGCCAGCGCGTGTCTGCCACCGCTGCGGTTCATGGCACGCCGCCCGGTTCTCTCTCCCCTCCGCCATCGCCGCGCTTTCTTCATCCACCGTCTGCGACGCCGTGCGACGTCAGTTTCAGTGAGCTTCCGGACGCAGGGAGGGGCCAGATGGTACAAGCACCCGCGTCCCGCGGCCCCTCCCAGCCGCCCGCCACGGCTTTGCCTTCTAGACGGGCTCCGCAGTCAGTTTCCGTCCTCCCTTCGATCGACCGCTGCTTTGCAGCGGAGGATGGGCGGCAAGCCCCTTGAGAAAGGGGATGCTCGCGCCGCCGCTCTGGCCACACTCCGTGGAGGTGTGGATGCCCGCCACGCTGCGGACTTGAAAGAGTGGTGGTGGCCCCCGCTGCGAGAGCTGGGGTTGGAAGCAAAGAGAAGGCTGCGGGGAGGGTGCAACGGGGAGGGGTCCCGCAGCGGACGAAGCCGAGCAGAGAACGCCAACACACGCCAGTGTGCCAGTTTGGTGGATCCGCCACCCACACGCGCCCCCCCGCTGGGAAGAGCTCCCACCGTCCCTGCCCAATCTCCCTCTTCGGCGCGGGGAGCCCGTTGCCGCGGCCGCACACCCGTCGGTGAGAGAACAGAGTGGTGTGGATGCTATCAAACCCTTGCTCTCGACCGTCTCTCACTCACGCTAGCTTACACAGCCTGCCAACCTGCACTCGCACCTCGATGCAGCACACAAGCTGCGGTGCCACGGCGCGGCAGCGTCATGGCACTCTCCAGTAGCGGCACACTATTCACGCTGACCGGTCGCGGTATCAGCGCCATACACCCCAGTTTACTATGGGAACCGATGCAGTCCATTGCCACTGTCCCACCCGTTACTTTATTTCCCAACGCCATCGTCTCTCACTACCCCGTCCGTCCCTCAGCAGCGGTAAGAACCAACCCGGCGGGGGCCCCCACCCGAGAGCACACCGTTACCAGCGGCTGCACGGACTGCCGTGCGACCCCGTCTGTTTTTTCCCCCCAACCCTGTGCCTCAGTCTGAATCAGCCCCTCCCGCTTCTCTCTGCCCCGCCTCTTCTTCTTCCTGCCTTTCACTCGCTCTCCTGCGCCACCTGCGCAAATGAATCCGACTGCAATGACAGAGGCACACCCCGCCGCCGCGCCGTGCGTCGACGGTGACCGTCGCGGGCAGCTGGTGCCGGGGCACGGCCGTCGGGGGCTCTATCCCCCGCCCCTACCTGCCGGCGAGACCTCCGTCCAGAGCGGGAATGGCCGGGAGACCGCAGCCACTCTCCGCGTTGAAGGGAGAAAGTCGTGGCGGATTGGACACGCGGTTTGCTGGCACCGCCCCGCACCCCGCTATTCTCGCGCCCCTCGCATGTCTACGGGATACGAGGTCCTTGCAGTGAATGATGTGCCCTCGTGCATCAGATAGAGAGGACACGCTGTGCCTGTGACTGTTCGACCTGCGTGGAGCCGGCCACCACTACAGCACAGATGATCGAGTCTCGTGTCAGGCAGTTTTCGAAAATTGGACCTTGAAGAAAAAAGAGTATTTTCATACTCGACGATGAGCGACCGTATTCTTTATTCTTCGCTGGCGGGGTCGTCGCAGACGCCTGTTGTGTCTGTGGCGCGCGGCGCGGGTCGGACTTCGGCGCTGACGTGCCTCTATCCCCGCCCCAGCAAGATCGTGGGGCGGGGGGGGGAGCGAGTCTGCTCTCATGTGGTGATGGCTGGACCGCCGTAGGCGCAGAAACGCTGGGGACTGCCGACTGTCAGTTGGATGAGATCACCGTCCACAATTTTCTTTTTTGTTCTCCTTTCTCCGTGCCGCCCCGCTTTCGCCACCACCCTCCTACGCTGTCAAGCGCGTTTCGGCAATCGCGGTGAGCGCACCAGCTGACCTTGGCCCGTAGAATGAAAATACGGTGCAAGGCTGAGAGCACGTCCGTCCAATCAGCGGGGGCGGCGAGCCCGTGTGCGCCACGCCCACCACCGGCCAGCTCACCATCGGCCGTGTGCCACGACGCGTCCCGCGGCGGCAGCCACGGGCAGGCCCGCGCAGCACCGTGCTGTGACAAAACCCATTTGTAGTTCGAGGAGGGGGGTGAGCTGTACCCACCTCCCTTCCCCCCCGTGCCAGTGGGGAACACCCGCTACAACCCTCCCCCCCCCTGGTGCGCCTCCGCTCACGAGAGGGGAGCCCTCGCTGCGCTGTCGCTGTCCAGCCGCCCGTCGCGGCGCCAGCGAAGGTCGGGCCACCACCCGCACCGCCACCGTCCCGGGGCCCTGCGGCGGCTCACGCTCCTGCGGTCCGAGTGGTGGCGCGAGCGCCGGGGCAGACACCCCCCTCGCCGCCGGCGACGTGCCACGGGGCGTGTCGCAGCCCTGCCAAGGGGCGTGTGGGCGGCAACGGCGGCTGGGGGTGCTGCCGCGGTCGACGTGCACGCGCCTGCCACTGCTGGGGTGCCGCTGCGTGGCGCCGACGGTGCGGAGCATTTTTTTTTCTTCACCCTCTGCTCTGTTTGCTTCCAATCACCCGTAGGTGCGCCCGCGTTGTTCCCCCCCGCCCCCCCTCCGTCCGTCTTCCACACGGGCCCCGCCTCTCTTCCCCTCCACCCCGTCTTTACGCCAACCCCCCCCCCCCCCCGACTGCATCCTTCCCCCTACCCCCCGTCACCCACCCTTCCCCTTCATTCCGTGACGCCATGGTGGCGGAGGTGACCGAATACGGCACTGTCCGGACGCCCATACCCTTCACCCCCGCCGTCTCCTTTTTCCACAACTACCCCCGCTTTGGGAGGGGCAACACCTTTGCTACCAACCGTGACTACTACGTGAGCATTGGGTTGGTGGCGGTGCCGTGGCTGGCGGTCGCGGCGTTTACGCTGCTGGTGGGCATTGTGGTCGTGGTCGTGTCGGCGGCAAGGAGGCGACGGGAGGAGGACGTGGCACCCGACGGCGGAGGGGTGGGGGATGTCGAGGCGGCCAAGGTTTCTGCGTCTGCCGGCGACGGCGGCGGTGCCTACTCGTACACCGTCGGGGCGAGGGGGAGAGGCGGGGTGGAGGGCGGGGACAGCAGCAGCCGCTCGACCAGCAGCGTGAGCACCGATGGCCCGTACAGCGACGGCCTCGGCCGCAAGTCCACTGCCGCCGCCACGACGGTGCGAGTGGTGGACATCCTCTTCTCTGCCCTCACCGTGCTCACGCTCTTTACATTTGCGGGCGTTGGCCTTGTCGCGGTCGACGCCTTCCGCTCGTCTGTGCTGACGATTCTGCTCGCGGGAGGCACGCTCGTTGGCCAGCTGCGGCTCGCGCTGGTGCCGGTGCTCGAGTTTGTGACCAATCTGGAGGAGGTGCTGAGGGGCATCCCGGCGATTGGCGCCATCATCAGTGCCGGCCTGCAGGGCGCCACTGCGCTGCTGGGCACCTCCCGCTCCAGCCTCTCCACCGCCGGAGACGTTATTGACGCCATCCAGTCGGCGGCGGACATTGTGTTTATCGGCCTCCTTGTCATCCTGCTCGTCCTCCTCTCGGCACCGACCTTGACGTTTGCCATTGGCAGTTGTGGTTTTTGCGGTGGCGGCCGCAACCGGGGCACCCTGTCCGCCTCTGACGCCCGCTCCCGCCGCCGCCGCGGCCGCACGGCGGTGATGCTCGGCACGTTCCTCATCCCCATGCCCCTGGCGTGGGCGCTCGTCGGGGTGGCCACCTCTGCGGGTGCCCTCGTCGGGGACATGTGCGTCACCGCCGACGGGTGGCACCGGGTGATCCTCTCCCAGGCAACGGGCAATGACGCGCTGGCTTCGGGTGTCGACGCGGGCGCCAACCGGCTCCTCCAGACGCAGCTCCAGTGTCCGTCCACGTTGGCGGAACCCGGCATGCTGGGTGACCTGCGGGGCCTGGTGTCCCTGCTGCCGTCGGTGGTGACCCAGCTGCTCGGCTCGCTTGGGGGCGCCGTCGCGGCTGACGTGTCGGACGCGGTCGACTTTGTGTCGGAGCAGCTCAACACGCTCGACCGGTGTGGCAACGTGGCACCCTTTGCGTCGCGGCTGGTCGGGTACGGGTGTGGTGACCGGGTGGAGAGCACCGCCGGGTCGCTGCAGCTGCTGTGGGCGGCGATGCTGGGCCTTGCGCTCGCGCTGACCATCACGTTTGGCCTCGCCGCCGCGGGGCTGGACGTCACCACCGCCGTCACGGCGGTGGCGTTTGGGGCGGTGGTGGACCCGCCCAAGGCGGGGCGGGGCGGTCACCCCGGCGGCCGCGTGTCGGTCGACACGTCTGACGACGGGAGCATCCCCGACGCGGCCCGCGGCGGGGTGCCCGTGCCGGGCGGCGCCGTCGACCGCGACCCGGCGGCGACTGCCAACGGCTCGTACGTGCGGTTTGAGGAGGTGGAGCAGATGCCCGCGTCGGCGCGGCAAGCCTTTTTCGCGGCCCCCGCGTCGGCGCCGTCGTCAGCGCCGCCGCCGCCGCCGCCGCCGCCGCCGCCGCCACCCCCAGCAGACGCGGGCGGCGCGCAGCTGTACCCCGTGGTGGCGCCTGGCGTACTGCCGCCTCCGCCACCGCCGCCCCCTCCACCACCTGCGTTTGTGCACTGAAGAGGGCAGACGGTGTGTTGCGGACGCTGCGCCGGGGGAGGGCGGCCGGTAGGGGGGGGGTGGTGGGCGGGCGTCGTGCGTCGTGCATCATCATCATTTCCTATTTTTTTTTTTTTTTTCCGCTCGAGCCGACGGCCTCGGTGACCTGTCGGGGCCCACCCCGTGCTCCTATTGGGGCGCGCGTCTGCCGCGCGTCTGCCGCGTTGGCCGCCCGCACACAGCCCACCCGCACCGCGCCGCGGCGTCGTGCAACAGGCCCCGCCGGCGGCGTCGCGCAACAGGCCCCGCCGGCGGCGGCGTCGCACACACCCGTACCCCGTGCGGCGGGCGGGTTGTGGCCGCGGCGGTGGGGGGGTCCCCCGTGGTCCAAAAAGTAGTCGCGCAGAGGCATCGATGGGCGGGGGGGGGGGGGGGACGGGGGGGGCGCACCCCCTTGGCCCCAACCACGTCCGTGGCGCGCGCTCACGCCGTGCGCAGCCGTGGCCGCCCGCCCCCGCGCGCGACCCCGCTCGGGTCCGTCTCGTCCCGCCCGTGCCGCGACGCCTTTGGCGCCGCGGCCTCCCCGCGTGGAGGCCCGGGCGGCCCACCTGCAAGGGCGCATCGCCCGGCCTCCCACAACCCCCCCCCCCCCACCCCCTCCCTCCCCACGCCGCGCTGCCCCCGTCAGCGCGCGGCAACCATTGTGCGCGGCCTGACGACACCCGACAGGTCACCCCGTGGCCGCGTGGACGGTGGCGACGCGGACGTCCCCACCAGGGGCAACCGGACGGTGATGCCTGTGGGGCGTTGCTTGTGGGGTGCTACCGGTGCGGGTGGGACGGCACCTTGGCGGGAGAGCCCCCGTGGCGTGGCCATCGGCGTAGGCGGCGCCTCCCCCTGTCGCATGGTGCGGTGTGTTGGGGGTGTGGACGCGTACGTCCGCAGTGCTGCCGCGTGACCGGCTGTCGCCGGCGGGGGCAGCCGCTACGGTGGCCGGCACGAGGGCCTCCAGGCAGCTTAGACTCGGGCAGGCGTGGAGAGGCCGCACACGACTCTGGATGCACGGGCGGCCGGCCAGCGCCGTGAAAGCTTGGAAGAAGGGGGCAATGGCGGTGGCGGCGAGGGTGGCGGGGGCGGAAGCGGCTGCCGCAGCGGTCGACAGCGCCGGAGCAGGCAAGACGGGCTCGGCCCAGACGCGTGCGGATGGGGGCGGTGGCAGACCGTGGGGCGGCCACGCGCAGCGACAAGGACGGAGGCAGCGGAAACGACAGCATCCGCCCAGTGAAAACACTGCTGCATCGTCATTCACGGCGGCACGATGATCGTGTATTGACGCAAAGGAGAGGTGGGGGGAGGGTTGTGGGAGACCGTCGACCCATGAGCGCGTTTCTTGTTGTATCGGTGGGGGTGTCGGTGCCGCAACTCGCCATGTCGCACAGTGCCAATAATTCCAGGGTTGGCTTGTGATTGGTCTGGTTGGATCGTGTGACCGGGGGTTGGTTGGCCGTGGGCAGGTGCAACCGCCGTGTGTGGGGGAGGGGGGGCACTCCCAACCCGCCAACCCCCACCCCCCCCCCCACCCCCCCCCAAGCCGCACCCCCCCCCCCCCTCACTCCCCCCCAAACAGCCGCGAGACGCGCCCCAACACCCCCCCCCCCCCCCCCCCCCCATCCGCCTCCGCCGCCGCCCGCAGCACGGCGTCCATCTCGTCCAAGCTGGGCGGCCGGTCGGCCCACTCGGCCAGCCGCACCGGCGGCCCGAGGCGCGCCTTGCGGCACAGCACGTACGCGTCGGGGAAGCGGCGGTAGAGGACCCCCCCCGCCCAGCCCGGGTGGGGCGCCGGCCGGAACAGCAGCACCCGCGTCCACGGCGAGGCGGCGCCCGTAAAGTGGGCGCGCAGCGCCGGCGACGGGTGGGCGGCCGCGTCGAGGCGGCCATTGAGGACGACGAGCACCGTGCCGGCGCCCGCCTCGTCGGCGAGGCGCGCGAGGCGCGCCAGCTCCGACGGGCCGGGCGCAACGACGAGCACCACGTCGGTGCCGGCGCCGTAGAGGGCGGGGGGGGGTCCACACGCGCCGGGGGGGGGGGCGGCGCGCCAAAGCCGCCGCCCTTGCGCGCCTTGGCCTGTTTCTTTGGCTTGCTCATGCCACCACCGCCGCCGCCGCCGCCGCCGCCGCCGCCGGCGGCGACGGCGTCCCACGAGGTAATCCGGCAGTCCCCCCCCCCCCCCACGCCTTGGCCGCCGCCGCCGCGGCGGGCGCGTCCCGAAACAGCACGACAATGCCGAGGCGGTTGCCCGCAAACATCGCCACGACCAGCCGCGTCAGCTCCCGGTCCGACACGGCCGCCGCGGCGGCGGCGGCGGCGGCGGTGGTGGTCGTCGTCAGCGACCGCCCAGCCGCCGCCGACGCGTCGGCGGGCGTGTCCCCCACCGACGCGCGCTCCACCCCGTACCGCGCGCCGGCGGGGAGCTCCACGACCATCCGCGACAGGCGCGCCTGGAGGGCCGCCTGCAGTGCCGCCTTGAGTGCCTTGGTCGTCGCGCCAATGTTGCGGGGGGGGAGTGCCGCGGCCATGTGGGGGGGGGGGGGGACGCGGGGGGGGGGGAGGGGGGGGGGTGGGGGGGGGGGGGTGCCGCCGCCGCCGGCCGCCCGCGGCGCGGCGGCCGCGGGCAGCGGCGGCGGCGGCGGGGCACGCGCCGCCGCCGGCGGGCGCCCAGGCGCTGCCGCCAATGGGCGCGGCGGCGGTGGGGGGAAGGAACGCCATGGCGAGAGGGGGCGGCCTCGTCGCCGCGGCGGCAGGTGTGGTGGACACCATTGAGGGGGGGGGGGGGGGGGGTGCCGGCAGGGGGTTGACGGGACCGACTGGCTGCGCGCGTCGGGGGGACAGAGACCGACCACCCACCCCAGCGGCCGCGGCGGCCGCGGCGGATCTCGAGCGGCGGCTCCCCACGGCGGCGGCCGCGGCGGCACCGCGTCTGGGATCCACCCGCTCGTCCCCAGACAAAGCGCAAACCACAAACCGCGTGACACGACGCGCCGCCCACACCGGGGTGACGGCGCGGGCAGCGGCGCCCCCTGCACACCCCCCCCCCCCCCCCCGCCCCCCTCTGCCGACCGCGGGCGCTCACCCGGCGGCGGCGGCCCCCCCCGCGGGGACGGCGCGGCGAGCCGGCGGCGCTCCCCCCCCCCCCCGACCCTTGCCGCCGCCGCCGCGGCCGCCGCCGCGCGCGCACGCGCGCCAACCACCGCCGCCGCCGCCGCGGCGACCACCGCCGCCACCCCCCCCCCCGCCGCGCCGCCCACCGCCGCCCACATGGAAGTACCCCCACCACCACCACCGCCACCGCCACCGCCACCGCCACCGCCACCGTCGTCGCCACCGCCGCCGCCGCCGTCTGCCGCGGATGCCGCGGACGGCGTGCCCGCGGCGGCGCCGTCGGTGGCGCCAGCCGCCGCCGCGGCCGGCGGCGGCGCGCCGCCACCGCCGCCGCCACCGCCGCCGCCGCCGCCGCCGGTGGGTGCGTTGGCCGCCGCCGCCGCGGCGGGTGGCCCCGCGGCGGCGGCGGCGGCGGCGGCGGCGGCGGTGGCGGCCGGCCGGCCGCCGGTGGGCACCCGCGCCGGCACGCGGCCGCCGGCGGCGGCGGCACCGCCCGCCGCCGCCGGCAGCGCCGCCGCCCACCCGCCTACCCGCACCGACCCGACCGTCACCGCGATGGCCGCCGCCCCACCGTCGTGGCCACCGCCGCCGCCACCACCGCCGCCACCGCCACCACCGGCGGCGGCGCCCACAAACACCAGCCGCCCGTCGCGGCGGACCACCACCGCCGCGGGTGCCGCCGCCGCGGTCGACACCGCCGCGGCGGCGGCGGCCGCCGCCGCGGCCGCCGCCGACGCCCCACCGGCGGCCGCGGCGCACGTGGCCGCCGCGGCGGGCGCGGCGGCGAGCGCCAGCGGCGCGCCGCGCCCAGCGGCTGGCGGCGGCACCACCCACGCCGCCGGGACCGCCCCCCCCCCCCCCCCCCCTCCCGACGCGCACGCGCCGACGGCGGTGGCGGGGGCGTACCCCGCCACGAGCACCACCCCCCCCGGCGTTACGCCCACGCCGACCGCCGCCTCCCCCCCTCCCCCACTCCAGTCTGCCGCGTGGCGACGCGCCAGCGTCAGCCCGCCGCGGCGGCCGTGGCGCGCCGGCGTCACCGACCACACCGTCACCGCCACGTCTGTCCCGCGGTACACCGACGCCCAGGCGGAGCCAACGACGAGGACCGAACCGCCGTCGGCCGACACCGCCACGCCCCGCACCACGTGCCGGACGGCGCGAAAGTCGGTGGCGCGGCCAACCTCGGCGTAGGGGGTGTGGCGGCGCGGGGCGGCCGCCGCGGCGGGCGCCGCCGCTGCGAGCCGCACCAGCAGCGGCGCCTCGTACGTTACGGCCGGCGCCGCGGGCTCCCGCCCGCCGCCGGCTGCCGTGGCCGCCGCGGGCCGCACCGCCGCCCGCGCCTGCGCGGCAATGTACACATCGCCGCCGCCGCCGCCGCCGCCACCACCACCACCACCACCACCACCCGGGGCGACCGCGACCGCCACGCCCACCGCGTCGCCACCGCCGCCGCCGTCGCCGCTGCCCGGCAGCCACAGCCCCTGCACCAGCACCCCCGTCGCGGCGTCAAACCGGCCCGCCACCACCACCGCCGCCGTCGCCGCCGCCGCCGCCGCCGCGGCGCCCGCGTCGGCCGTGCCGCGCCCGCCGCCACCCCCCGGCGGCGCCCACAGGCGGCCCGCGGAAAAGCCGACCGCCCACACCTCCCCCGCTCCCGCCACGCCGCCGCCGGGTGTGACGGCGAGCCCCCCAAACGCGTCGTTGGCGGCGGTGCCGCCCTGCCACGCCCACCCCACCGACCCGTTGGCCGCGTGGAGCGCCACAACGTACGCGTCGGCGAGGCCCGCCCCCGCCCCCCCCCACCCCCACCCCCATCCCCACCCCCAACCCCACCCCCGCCACCAGCGCTGCCGGTGGGCGTCCCCCCCAGCCGCAGCGCGCCTCGCACAGAGCCCGCCACAAACACCCGGCCGGCCGCGACGGCAATCGCGGCGGGCCGTTGCGGCGCAACGTCGGGGCGGCTCCCTCCAAGGCGCGCCCGCCAGCGGACCCCGCCGCGCGCGTCGACCGCCACCACCGCCGCGCCCGCGTCGGCGGCGGGCGCGTAGGCGGCGGCGGTGAGGCCGGGGGCGCCTCCCGCCGCCTCCTCCCCCCCCCGCTTCCTCCCCCGCCGTCGGCCTTGGCATCCACTCTTCCCGAGCCCGTCGTGGCCACCAGGATGTAGCGGGTGCCGGCAGCGTCGACCGCCACCGCTACGGCGGCTGCGGTCGTGACGCCGGGGATGGGGTAGAGGCGGGTGGAGAGCGTCGCGACGGGGGGGGGGGGGGGAGCCGCCGCCGCCGCCGCCGCCGCCGCCGCCGCCGCCGCCGCCACCGCCGTCGCACTGGCAGTGATGGCGGTGGCGACGGCGGCGAGCGCGGCAACGGCGACGGTCAGCGGCCGCTTTGGGTGGGGGGGCGCGCCGGGGGGGGGCGCCCGCCGCCGCTGGCACTGGCGGCGGCGTAGTCGCGGCGGCGGCGCCATGGGTACGGGGGGCTGCGGTGGGCGCCGCCTCGGAAAGCGAGGGGATTGGCGGGAAGGGGGGACTGGCGGCGGTGGGGGTGGGGCGCCAGCTGCTCCGCGACCGCCCCACCCCCACCGTACCGCCGCGACGACACCCTCAGCGGAGCTGCAGCGGGCGGCGCGTCGAATAGGGTCCTCGTTTGGTCAAGTAGGCGGAGGGAACCGGGGCGGCAAAGGGGGAGACGTTGGTAGTGGAGGGGAGGCGGGCAGTGACGGTGGTGGCAGTGGCGGCGACGGCGGCGGCGACAGCGTCCGCCGTCGTGCGCCCATGTCGCTACGGCAGGGGCGCGTGCCTCGCGGCGGCGGCGATGGGCGACGGGCGGCGGGGAGCGGGTGTGCACGGCAACGGCGAGGCGGTCCCCACAGCGCGCGCGGCTCGCGACGCACCCGCCTGGCCTTGCAGGCGTGGCGGGGAGTTGCTGGGGGCGACAGCGACAGCAGCGGCAGCGGCGGCGGCGGCGTTGCTACCCGCCGCGCCCACCGCGGCAGCAGCAGGGAGGCGTCGTCCCATCCCTTGCGGCCGCAAGCGGGGTCGTCTCGGCCGGGGGTAGGGGGGGTGGCGGGGGGGGGGGGGGGGCTGGTGGCGGTTTGGGGGGGGGGAACCTGTGCTCCCCGCCGCCAAAGGGGGAGCGGGGGGATGGGTGCGGGTGGGCTGGCGCCTCGTCTCTTTTCCGTCGCGCGCGCGCACCTGCCCATGCCGGTCACGGGCGGGTGGGGAGCGCCGATGCGCGCGCGGGGCGGGCGGGCGGGGAGGCGGCCAGCGCGCGCGGGCGTGACGCGGGGGACGCGGCGCAGCCGGGATCCGGGAGGGCGGGCGGGTGGCGGGCGGGGGGGGGCGGCGGCAGCGACGGACGGTGTTGCCCCCACCTGCATGAGCCGCCACCCGCGACGCGTCGGGCGGCCGGGCGTTGCCGCGGGCGGCGGCCGCCGGGCGGGGGCGGCGGCTGTGGCGGGTGGGGGGCGGCCGATTTCATGGCGGCCGCCGCGGCGGCGACGGCGGGGGGGGCGGCGGCGGCGGGGCGAGCGGCCGGCGAGGGGGGGGGGGGAAGGCGCGGCCGCCGCCGCCACGGGGTGGCGCCGGGGCCGCCAGGCGCCCTTGTGGCGCTGGGTGCGGGGCGGGCGGGCGGAGGGGGCGGGGGGGGGGGGCGGGCGGGGGGGGGGGCTGGATCCCCCCGACTGGCAGAGGGTGGGGAGGGGGGGGTCGGGGTGGGTGGCGGATGCGGCGGGGGTGTGATGCAGACAGTTTCGGGCTGCACGCGTGACGAGGGGAGCACAGGGGTAACAAGGGGTGGGAGAGGGCGGGGGGGTGGGCAGAGGGGGGGGGAGGGGCGGTCGGGAGCAAGCGTTGGGAGCAACCCCAGACGCTGCTGGGCAAACGCACACCGCCCGACAGCTTCCTCTCTCTGCCGTACCCCCCTTCTTGACCGCAGTACGGAGCCCCCATGCTAAACAAAGCTACGCCGCCCCGTCCGTGCACCAATGGCCACGGCGCACGCAGAACCGGCAACAAAACAGGGTCAGCGCATCCAAAGAGTGCCAAGCGATCAAGACGTTGCTGGCCTGTCAGTCACGCGTTGACACACAAGGAGGGGAAAAGACGAGAGGCCAGACGCCGCCCCACCGCGAAAGGGGGAAAGGCACCCCGAACCCCTCCCCAAACCACACACCGTTGGTGGCGCCACGACAAGCAGCGTCGCGGTGTGGCCGTGGGAAGAAACGCGGGGGGTCGCCGGCGGGGGCGGGGGGAAGAGCGCGCCGCTTGTGGCTCAGAATGAGTAGGAGTATACAAGACACAGCCCGCCCGGCGGGCGATTCGTCACGTATGGTAACGACTGGAACAGCCGTGATTCGTCATGGCCGGGGCGTACAACGCGGAAGAGATGGGAAGAGGAGATGGAGGGGGAGAGGGCGACCGCGGACGCTCGTGCCGCACCCTAGCGCCACAGCGCCGGTGCAAGGTCAGCGGGCGGCGGGGAGTGGTCGCGGCTCGCCCCAGCGGGCAGACGTACGTACCTGATCCATCAAAGTCTACCGCCGTGCGGCAACACCCGTTGGGAAGAGGGAAGCCACGACGTCCTGGGCGCCAAGCATAGGGAGCAGTGCGCGGCACCGAGGCACACCCACACAAGGTCCTACAACGTGGACATGGACCGCGTCCTCGCAACGTCGACGCCTGCGCGCCGATGCGACGTCGTCCGGGACCATCGCCGGTGGGGAAAGGGAGGCGGGGAACGCCGCGCATCGAATCCAATCGGGACCGCCGTGATCCGGTTTCCAGCGAAGAGGAAGCCCGCCGCGGACCTCAACTACATCCACTTGGGTCACACCACAGCACTTGCACGGTACAATTGTTGTGACCGAAGGACACCAACAGCCGCATTTCGGCATGCGCTGGACGTTCTTTCTGCAATACGAGATACGTGTGGCGATGCTTTTCGTTGCGCTCTGGGATTTGATAACAGCGGGGGGTGTTATCCAGTTATCAAACCCCCCACAGCACCTCTGGGGGGGGGTTGGATAACTTGTTATCCGACCCCCTCCCAGTGGTCGTGAGGGGGGTTTGATAACAGGGGGGGGTGTTATCCAGTTATCAAACCTGTCTGCTTGGACAAGGAAGATTTTCGTGCGGAGTCTGCTTGCGTCTGTCATTCTTACGTGGCCCTCCGCAAAAATCTCCCTCGCCGCGACTGTCAACAACCGTCGGAGTGTACCCAATCAGAGGCCGGGACGGAACAGGTGTTCGAAGCCCTGGGCCGTCTTGGCTACCTGGACAAGCGCCGGGTTCACGCTCTTCCGCTGAGACAGCAGCTGCTCCTTTACCTGCGCCAGCACCGTAGTGGAGCCGCACACCTCAATGCGGAGCATCACCATCACCTGCCGTAGGCCGCCAGGGTCTGGAATTTACGGATGCCGCTTCCATGGCGATACCTACCGTCGACAGCGAGGGGGAAGCGGAGGCGAGCAGAGGGAAGGGGGAGGCGAAAGTGGTAGCTACTATCAGCTGAAGCGAAGTTGACGGCGGGCACCGTCCCTGCGCCGCGCCACCGTTTCCAGTTGCAACAGCCTGCAGCGGTTGCCGCTCGGCATCGCCCAGGAAAAGCCGTCATCCACGGACAAGAACGGAGGGGAGATTTCCGCCACAATGGTCCATGCAGAGGCGTTTCCGCACGGCACTCTGCGGGGACCCGCAAGCCACCTTGCGGTCATTGGCAACCTTCCAAGATGCGGATTGCAGGGAGCCTTGCAGTGAAGCGTTTCGGTCCGTCTTCATGGGTGTTTTTGTACGCCCAGACAGCTCAGCTCCAGGCGCTTCTTTCCGTATGAGATGCACTCCGCGTCGATGGACCGACACCCGCCCATGTAAATCAAAAACAAAAAATTCGGGAAAAAGCAGGGCTCACCCTGACAAAACAGACGTCGACAACCGCTTGCGGGCCGGGCCAAGCAACAGAAAAGCAAGAAAAATTTGACACGGTTTAGCAGGCACTGCGCAATGGGCGAGCGAGCATCGTCTCGAAAGAGGAGCCCAGCACGCTGGGGGACGTGGGGGACGGTGGAGCACGCTGTCTGCCAACCAGCTTGAACGGAAACGGTTTTTGCACACGCCGCCCGCGCGTCCCCGCACTGCTGCCAGCGGCGCCTCGCACCGCGAGACGTCTGCAGGGCCTTTGCCGCGTGCCGCCGCGCGCGCCCGCGCCAGGCCGCCCGCCCCGCGCCTCCACAGCACCCCGTTTCGAAACTAGCGGGGTAAAAGAATACATGATTTTCACATATATATCACCATAGGATTGTGTTACGACGCTTTTTCCTCTTCACACGATAGATTCCACTCCATCACCGGTACCACACGCAGTCGCCGGTTGGTGGTCAGCACGTTGACTCGCACTCAATAATTGGCACCCCTCATTTCGTGAGAATCGAGAATGCAGCGGTGCAAGTGGTCGCTTGCACGTCTCTCCACACCTTGGGTCGTCCCAGTGCAAGCCGACCGCCCCGAATCCTCCCCCATCCCGCCCTTGCCATCCTGCCCCCCCGCCTCCCACCCCCTCTCGTGCGCCTCTCCACTGCCTTTCCCTCGCCTGCTCGCCACGGGCTCTGTCCCACCACTCCCACCCTTCTACTTCACCCCTCCCTCTGCTTTGTGCGCTGCACTGTCCGTCCCGCCTGGACGCGTGCGGCGGGATCGAAGGCGGCGGTGCATGACGTGGGCCGTTCACTTGGCGAGGCCACTCTTGGCGGTAAGCTGGGGTGGGACGGAGGGGGAGTGAGAGAGGGGAAGGAGGCAGGATGGGGCAAGGGCCAGGAGGAAAGGTGCAGGGACGGGCGAGGTGTACTATCCTCTCGCGGCTCACCACCGCCGGTGTCTCTGCCGCCACTGTCGCCATCGTCTCCGCCTCTGTTTCCGTTGCCGCTGCTTGCACCGCCGCCGCGAGCCCACTCCGCGTCTCTGTGGAGAGCGGCTCCCCGTGTGGGGGCGCCTGCGGACATGCGACGCGGCCATGATACTGACGCCTACTTCGAGCCTTGCGTGTCTTATGGGTCCTGCGGGCCCACTTTCCCTGTCTCTTTTCCTCTTCACACCCCTCCCTGTCCCGCGCCCTCCCCATCCCACCCTTCTCACCCCCTCTCTTTCCCCTCCTCCCCCTCTCTTGACCCCGCCGCACCTCATTCTTCACACTACCCTCTCACCCACGTCGGCGCGTACCCCGCTCTCACTTCCGCCCTTCCCCATTCCCTTGTCTCGGGCGTCGTCTACGTGCCACCGCTGCCGCCTCCCTCTGGCCGACCTCTGGGTTGTGGGTTATTGTCGACCCGCAAAAGGGGATTGATTGTCCCGCGCAAGTGCACCCGCAAGGCGGCGGTGGTGGTCTTCACCTGCAGCGGCGGCCGCAGAGACATCGGTGGCGGCTGCGGCAGTGGCGGCGGCAGCGGCTGTGGCGGCGTGCCCGACTGGTCTGCAGCCCACGCCGCGAGAGGTGCGTGGGCCCAGGTCTCCTCGCGGACGCTAGCGGAAGGGGTAGGACAGCGAGGGGGGAATGCCGCGGGAGGGGCGGGCGGCCATCGGGGGGGGAGAGGGTGGGCGCTCGGTGTAACGGTCGCCGCACCGCCGGCGATGCGGGGTGTGCGCACTTGCTCATGCTGCGAGCATCCTCTGTGCTGAGATGCTGTGATGACACTGACTGAGTTTGTCCGTCCCTCTCGCGTCGCTTGGATGTATGCTCGCTCCATCTTGGTCTCGCTGCTGTTGTCACCTTGCCGTGTTCGTCTGCTTCCACTTTCTTTTGTTGCACCAGATGTGCTTGGCGGTCGGGGAGGGCAGGGCGATGCTGCAGATAGCAATAAAGCACATCTTGCACGAAAAAACCATGAAAGACGTTTGAGACACAGGATCCGAAGTGTACTTGCGTGCATGTACCCGCATTGTCCATGCCAAACAGTATTCTTCATGCGTAGTCACGACTACCCACTCACGACACATGCTCAGCTTTAAATTCTAGATCACAAACGCTTACACAGAAGAAGTGTGCTGTCGACTCAAGGAATAGACTTTCGGGAATATGTATTTGGCTACCCCGTCGGGTAAACTTCTGGGGCGCTGTGTCGCCCCGCGCCCGACGCGGCCCGCCCGGTCGACACCGCCGCCCGCCTCCGCCACCGCCATCCCCCTTCCCGCCCGTCCCGCCGCCGGGGCTCCAGCGAGTGCCACGCCGGTCTGGCCGTGTCACTGCGGCGCCCGTACCACGACCGCATCCCCCCTCCCTCCTCCCCCCCATATCCTGTGGGGGTGTCGCGACGCGGTGCGCGGCGCCCGTTTTTTTTTTTTTCTTGAGTGGCTGCTTTCCGCTAGTTCTTTGGCGCCGTCCCAGAGACCTGCCCCCCCCCCCCGCCGCCGTGCCGCGCCGCGCCGCGTCCCCCGTCCTGCCGCCTCGCTGTCGGCCGCTGTCACCGCCGCCGCGGCGGCCAAGCGTGGGGCGTGTCACGGCGCCCGTTGTGGTCTGTGGGTTTGCGCGGGTCGACGCTGCGCGTCGTCGGTGGGCAGGGGCGTTGGTGGAGGGGGCGGCGGGCGGGCGGGGAGCGCCGCGCGGCTGTGCGCGTGACGACGCGGGGGGGGGGGTGGGCGCCAGCCGGGCCGGTCCTGTGGGGGGCGGCCCCACGCCGCGCGCATCGTGCCGCGGTTTGGGGGAGGGGGAGGGGGGGGCGACCGGCGGCGGCGGCGAGTGGCGGGTGGCGACCGGCGGCGGCGGCGGACGCGGGGGCGGAAACAGTGCGGCGCGCATCGGGCGGCGAGCGCGCACACCCGTGGCACGGCCGCGCCTGACGCGCGGGCGGCGGGCACCCGCGCACGCCGCGCGCGGTCGGGGGAGCGTTGCGCTACGGCAGCTGCGGCGTGTCGGGGAGGGGGGTGGAGGCGTTGTCCCTCGCTGGTGCGCGGGGCGGCCCGTGCCGCGCGGGGGCGGCGTTGGTGCTGTCAACCCCGCCCTACTTCCCCGCCTCTGACCCCGACCCGTCGGGAGCGCCTCTGTCCGACCGAGCGTGTCGGAGTTTTATAGTTGATTCCATCCCGCCGCCGGTCGTTGCCGACCGCCGCTTGGCGCTGCTGCCCCCTTTGTGGCTGCCGCCCATCCCCTCCGCGCGGCCGGTGCGTACCACCATGGTGTTGCTTCACGGCCGCCTGCGGGTGGGCATCTATGAAGGGCGGGAGCTGTGGTCGGCGGACCGCTCCCTCCGCGAGCGGTGCATGCAGTCGTGCCTCTCCTCCCTCGTCATTGACCCGTACGTGACGGTGCGGCTGGGCCTCAAACGCATCGTCAAGACCGCCACCATCCAAAACACCGACACCCCCGAGTGGGACCTGGACGAGTCGTACGACCTGGCCAACGACGTGACCAAGCTGGTCGTCCACGTGAAGGCCAACAGCAGCGCCATGTGCATTCGGCTGTCGCCGCACAAGTCGCTCGGCTACATCAAGCTGGACGCGGAGGAGCTGGTGGCGGGCAAGGAGCTGAGCGGGTGGGTGTCCCTGCAGGGCCGCACCCGCCTGTCGCGGGAGAAGAACCGGGGGCAGCTGCGGCTGCTGATCAAATTTACACCACTCGAGGACCTGCAGGTCAATGACCCACACGTGATGCCCTGCTACTGGCCGGTGCGGCACGGCTGCCGCGTGACACTCTACCAGGACGCCCACACACCGCGTGGGTCCCTGGAGCCGTCGGCGTTTGAGTCGCAGGGGCTGGCGGTCCCCGAAACGGTGTCGGCATGGACGGACATGTACGAGGCCATTCGCGACGCCAAGCACGTCATCTACATCATGGGCTGGTCCGTCTGGGTGGACGTGGTGATGGTGCGGAACGGGGACGATGCGGCGGCGATGCCGCTCGGGAAGCTGCTGCTGCGAAAGGCGGACGAGGGGGTGCGCGTGAACCTGCTGGTGTGGGACGAGGTGCTGTCGACGGACCTGCCCTTTTTCCGCTCGACGGGGCTGATGGACACCAAGGACGAGCAGCTGCGCGACTTTTTCAAGAACACCAAGGTTAACACGGCCATTGTACCGCGCGTGGCCGACGACACGGCCAAGAGTTCGATTGCGGGCGCGTCGGTCAGTGGCCTCTTTACCCACCACTCCAAGGCGGTGGTGGTGGACACGGACGCGGACGGTTCCAAGCGGCGGCTGGTGGCGTTTGTGGGCGGCCTGGACCTCACGTACGGGCGGTACGACACGCCATCGCACTCCCTCTTCGAGACGCTGCGCACGACGCACTCGGAGGACTTTCACAACGCTTGCTTCAACGTCTCCAAGGAGAAGGGCCCGCGGGAGCCATGGCACGATATTCATTGTCGAGTGGACGGGGGCATTGCGCGTGACGTGGCCGAGTACATGGAGGAGCGATGGCGGGGCCAGGCGAGCAAGAAGCTGCAGGACGCACTGGTGGACTTGGACGACGCGGCCGTGTACGTGCCTGGCTCGTCCAGCACCAAGGACAAGAACACCTGGTCTGCCCAGATGTTCCGCTCTTGCGACGAGCGGTCGGCACACATGGACGTGGAGCGGGGCGGGCTGGTCACCAAGAAGGGCCGTCTCATAGACAAGTCGATCCAGCGCGCGTATGTGCACCACATCCGGCGGGCGCAGCGATACGTGTACATTGAAAACCAATACTTTTTGGGCTCGTCGCACGAGTGGGTGCACGACCGCCACAAGGATGCACAGCACCTGGTGCCGCTGGAGCTGGTGCTCAAGATTGAGGACAAGATTCGGCGGAAGGAGCGGTTCGCGGTGTACGTCACCATCCCGCTGTGGTCTGAAGGTCCGGCCGCGGACAAGGCCACCCAGGAGGTGATCTTTTGGCAGTACCGCACCGTTGAGATGATGTACTCTCGGGTGCACGCGGCCCTCAAGGAGGCGGGCAGCACCGCCAAGGTTACCGACTATCTCAACTTTTTCTGCCTGGGCAACAGGGAAGCGGTGCCGCCGGGTGGGGACCCCAACGTTGTGGAAGGTGACGGCGTGGCTCCGACGCCCGACGAGCTGTTGCTGGCCAAGACGCGGCGCCACCAGATCTACGTCCACGCCAAGATGATGATTGTGGACGACGAGGTGATTGTGCTGGGCTCGGCCAACATCAATGAGCGCAGTATGAACGGCGCGCGCGACACGGAGGCGGCGGTGGGGGCGTACCAGCCCCACCACATGCTCACGCGCACGGAGGACGGAGAGCTGGGCGGAAAGACCGCCGAGGTGTATCCCGACGGCGACGTGGCCGCCTTCCGCAAGAGCCTGTGGGTAGAGCACACGTCGGTCATGCCCGACGTCTTCCGTGACCCCGCCAGCCTGGCTTGTGTGCACCGCATGCGGGAGCTGGGGGAGGAGGGGTGGCAGCAGTTTGTGGGCGACGAGGTGGTTACGATGAAGCACCACCTGATGCTCTACCCGTACGTAGTGGATGAAGACGGGGAGGTGGAGCCGCGGGTCAAGTGCTTCCCGGACACGCAGGGCACGATCAAGGGCGATGACTCGATCTTGTTGCCGAACTTGCTGACTGCCTAGGCTCTGTCGCTGGCCCGCCTTGATTCGGTCTCGCCTCCTTGCCTGCCTGGGTCTCGCGTCTGTCAACACGCGCACGCTCGTGCATGTGGGGCATCCACTGTTCTGCTTATTCCGTCTCTTGTTGCTACTCACACCTCTTCCCACAATAAAGGTCTCGAACGCCAGGGCCGCCGTCCCCTCACCACCGCCGCGACCGCTGTCACACCCACTCCCCTCCCCCTCCCCCCCCTCCCACCCCACCACCGCCGCCGCGCTCCCGACGCAGGCCACTCCCCTCTACCGAAGACTGGCACGCGCCTCGTATACCTAGAGGGTGATGTCCCCGACACGGGCAGACGGGCGGTCCAAGTCGGTCGGCACGACACTCTTCCGCCCTCCCTGTGTACTGTATTGCGGCGTCCGCAGCAGCAGTCGCAGCCATACCGCTGAGGCAGCGTCGGCAGCTGCTGCAACGACGGCTATTTGCGGTGTTATAGCCTATTGTCTCTGACTCAGAACAAAAAGGGATGTGCAGTACGGTCCAGGACCCGTGGTAGGGACCAGTCGGTGGCCACCACGAGAGGCAGGACAGACGGGCGGGCACGTGCGCATCAACAGACTCAGTTCTTTTCAGTCATCTACAGGTGGGGCGGCCGCCCACGCGAACCTCTCTGCTTCCCTGGTTATCGCCCTGCTGGCACACCGAGCACCAAGCTGGTGTGGGAGTGCTGCCAGCAGCACCTGTGACGCGCTCGAATCACGGATGGCGAGTGCAAAAAACGCGCCGACGCCCACCCAGAATACAAGACGCGTACAAAAAAAAAAGAAAGACGACGGGGTCCCCGCTGTCTGCTCGCCAAGCGGCTGTGCCAGAGCAGCCCATGCCCACCCACCCACCCGCCTCCTAGCGACGCCGCCGTCCGCACACCCGGCGCGCCACGCGCCGCCGCGCCCTCACCGCATGCTCTCTTTCCTCATCTGCGCGGCGTTGCGGGACGCCTTGGCCGCCCGGTCCGCCTCGGCCAGCACGCTGCCCGTCGCTTGCAGGTACACGTCGCCGAGGCTTGGCCGCGAGTGGCTAAACCCAAACATCTCCGCCCAGCCCGCGGCGCGCACCACCCCCACCACCGCGTCAACGGCGTCGCCGCCAACGCCCGGCACGACCGCCTCGATGGCGTTGCCGAGCCCCTCGTTGACCATCGCCGACGACGCGACGCCCCGGTCGACGAGCGCCGCCGCCACCTGCCGCGCGTCGGCAGCGTCGGTAAACTCCTCCAGCCGGATGGTCACGCGCGTGCCGCCGACGGCGCTCTTGAGCGATGACGGCGTGCCGACGGCCAGGATGGTGCCGCGGTCCATGATGGCCACCCGGTCGGCCAAGTACTCCACCTCCTCCAGGTAGTGGGACGTGAGGATGATGGTGCCGCCCGCGTCGCGGACCGCGCGGAGCACATCCCAAATGACAGTGCGGGAGGCCAGGTCCAGGCCCACCGTCGGCTCGTCCAGGATCAGCAGCCCCGGGTTGTTGAGCAGCCCCAGCGCAATGTCCAGCCGCCGCACGACGCCGCCGCTGTACGTGCCCGTCTGGCGGTCGATAAACTCGCCCAGGTGGAGCACCCGTATCAGGTAGGCAATGTTGCGCGCCGCGCGGTCGCGGGGGATGTGGTTGAGCCCCGCAAACAGCTCCAGGTGCTCCCGCCCCGTGAGCACCTTGTCCACCCCCGCGGACTGCTCGACCACCCCAATCACCTGCCGCGCAATGTCCGGGTGCGCCCGCGCGTCGAGGCCAAACACGCGGATGTCGCCCGCGTCGGGCCGATCCAGCGTCGACAGGCAGCGGAGGGTGGTGGTCTTGCCGCACGCGTTGGGGCCGAGCAGCCCGAAAATCTCGCCCTGGTACACCGTCAGGCTGACGCCGTCCATGGCGCGGATGACCTTTTTGGGCGACCGCGCCGTGCCCTTGCGCTTGCGCTCGCGGATGGTGAAGGAGCGGCGGCAGTCGGTCATGACCACCGCCGGCACGTCGGGGGTGATGACGGGGGGGACAAACGCGGGCGGGCCAAACGGCCAGGGCAGGGCGTCCCGCCAGCCCATGGTTGGTTGTTGCTGCCGCCGCGGCTGCTGCAGCTGCGGCGGCCGCTCCAGGGGTAGGGCGGAGGCGGAGCGCCGGCGCCCGGCGGGCGCGCAGCCCGCCGCGTCATGGGGCGACCGGCGGCTGGTGCAGCGCGCCCATTGGGACGTCCTCAACGCCGGGGGGGGGGTCCAACCAGACGAAAAGGCAGCGGCGGGTGACGGGGGCATCGCGACCAGGCCGCCGACCAGGGCGGGGGCGGGGAGGGGGCGGCGCGACTGACGCGGCGGGCGCGGTTGCAGCCGCGGGCAGCCGCGGTGCCGACCGCGGACAAGGAGGCGCAAACGCACCCACACCACGCGTCGCTGATTGCCGCTGCTGACCCAACCCAGGCAGTGTCGACGCGACTGTCTGGCCATTGGCGCCATATGGCAGTGTTCTGACCGTCCGTGCCTGACAGTCGCAGTCAAGGCGATCGAAGAACCGGGTGAGCAATCCTGATCATCATTGCACAGGAGCAGGTAAGTATATGGTGCTTCCTATATAGATTGGATGTTAACGGTACGTGAAGGTGCATGAAATCGCTGCGTGGACCAATGTAATCGCACCTGCACGTCCGACCAACAACTACTTTTTAGCGAAAGCACAGTAGTAGTACAACCTGTGGCTCGTGTTTCGGCGGATGCGCGAGAGTGCCTTTCGCTTGAACAGCGCGGGACTCTGCGTTGGCCGTCGCAAGCCTCAGGCCGGCAGGCAATCCGTGGGTAGCGGCAGCAACCGCGGCTGTCGTTGCAAGCGTTGGGGGCATGGCGGGTGCTGGGGGCTGCTGTGCCGCTGCCGCCGCCGTCCGTGGCGGTGGTCTCGGCGGCGGTCTGCGCACCCCCCGGCGGTCAGCGTCTGGGCGTCGGCAGCCGTCGCCGCCGCCGCCGCCATCGACTGACGTCTGGACTCTGCCCTGACACGGAGCTGGCCTGAACGGCCCTGCTCCTGGCCAAGTTACCTGGTGCTCGCGGCGGCTCACCTGGCACTTGCCGACGACGTTTTTCCTGGCGATGGTGCCCCCTCCCGCCCGCCCGCGGGCGGCGGCGGCTCCCAACCGGCGACCTGTGCGACGGTGTGCCGCGTGGAGGCGCCCGTCTCGGTGCCGACCAAGGTGGCCGCCGCGGTCGCCTACCGTTGCACCCTGTGGCGCCCTGTTTTCCCTGCGCGTCGGTGCGCCCCTGCAGACGGGATGGAGCGGCTGCTGGACCACCTGTGGACGGGGGAGGGCGTCAGCCCGACGACCGTGACCGGCTGCGGGCGGCGTTATCGCACGGCTGAGGCCAAGACGGGGATCCTCCTGCGGCTGGCGAGCGGCCCGTCGCTGTCGGGTGACGGGCGCGAACGTGCTGGTGTGGGGGGGCGGCGCCGGCGCTTGGGCCCGGGGCTGCCGCCGCCTTGCCAGTGCGGGCGCGTGTCCAGGACGCGTGGCGCCGCTCGGGCTTGGCCTTCCCGCGCCGCCGTCCCTGCGCGGCTGGTGCCCGCGGCTGTAGCCGTTGCCACCGACGCGGCTGTGGGGGGTTTCATGTGCGGGGGGGGAGTCGCGCTGGCGCAGCTCCACGCGTCTGTCGCGGCGCCTGTGGCGTCGCCGTCGCTGACGGCCGCGGCGGTGGCGACGGCGCGGGCGGTAGCGGGTGAGAGTGCGTTTGAGAACGACGCGGAGTTCCTGTCGGGGCGGCTCGTCTCTCTGTGTCCGCCCCCCACCGGCGCTGCCGCGCATGGCGGTCGCCCGCGGCGGGCGACGGTCGGCTGTGGTTGCCGGCGCGGCGGCATGGTAGGTGCGTTCCCCCTCGCTTCCCCCCCCCGCCCAATGGCGCCCCGCTCTTGCCCGACGCCGACGGTCCCCGACAGGGGGCGTGGTCGGTGACGGTTGCTGCCGCGGGGAAAGACGGCCGCCCCGCCGTGGTTGCATACGCTCAGCGGAAGGGGGGGAGGGGGCGCGCGTCATGGAGCGGCGGACGCGGTGCGTGTGGCCGCGACGCCTCTTCGTGGGGGGGGCCGAGCGGCTTGCGATGCGGGGCGGTGGTGGATGGGGACGATGACGAGGGCGGGGGGGGGGGGGCGGGGGATGCCTGCGGGGGTGGCATCGGACGGCGCGAACAGGTCGATGGGGGGGCAGTGGTGGGGGGCGTCCCCCCACCCCGCTCGAAAATCCCCAATGGCCGCTGGGCCTCGGACCGGACGGCGCGCCTCCCGCACGGCGCGGCGTGCGTTGGGGTGGTGCGCCCGACGCGCGGCCGCCCGGCGGCTGCCGCCGCGACGCCGGCTCGGGTGCTGGGCGGCGGCGGCTTTGACGGCGGCGGCGGCGGCGGGGGTGGCCGCTGCCCGTGTGGCCGCGGGGGTGGCACCCAGCCGGTGGGCGGCGGGGAAAGGCGGGGGCAATTGGGAGGGAAGGACGCAAGGGGGGGGAAGGGGTGTGGGGGTGGGGGGGGGAAGCGGCAGGGGGGGTGTGTGCAGACGAGGACCGTGGCTAGCACAGGGGGCATCACGGCGCGCGGGGGGCGGGGGGGGGGGAGCGGCGCGGCGGGGGGGGACGGTGCCCGCGCGGCGACAGACGCGGCGCGGCCGGCCACTTTGCCACACGGCGCTGATGAGGGCGAGCGTCGGACGCTGGCGTCGGCGGTGGCGGCCGGCCGTGGGGGCGGCGACCGGGCGGAGAGCTGGGGGGCGGCCGCGGGCGTGGGCGGCCGCCGAGCGGGGTTCCCAACGCGGAGGGGGGGGGGGGGGGGGCGCTAGTAGCTAAGGGACGCCCGCACGCGCGCGCGCGGCGGGAGGCGCCCGCGCTGCCGCGGCGGACGACGCCCGCGGCCGGGCGGGGCCCCCACCAATGGCCACGAGCCGCGGCCGCGCACGCGCGGCGGTGGGGTGCGGGCCCCGCGTGGCGACCGCGCCGCGGGCGACCGCGTCGCCGCCCGGCGCGCGCCGGCGCGGCGTTGCCGACGCGACCGCCGCGGGCTGCCGCCGTCAGCGGCCGGCCGCGGGCCCCGCTGGCCGCCGCCGCCGCCGCCGCCGCCGGGGGGGTCCGCGGCGCGCCCGGCCAGAGCCGCGGCCGCCGCGGAGAGCCGCGGCGCGCGCGCGCGGGGGGGGGGGGGCACGCGGACCCCCCCCCCCCCCCACCCCCGCGGCGCGCGCGGGTGCGCCCCGCCGCGGTGGGGCGCCCCGCCCCGCCGGCGTGGCGGCGGCCGCCGCGCCGCCGCGCCGCGCGCGCGCGCGCGCGCGCGGGGCGGTGGCCGACGGGAGCGCGCTGGCGGGATTGCTACGCGTAGGCGCCCCCCAGCCCATTGCGTGGATGCGCTGCCAAGGCGTTCCCGCCGCGACGCGCGCGGGCCCCCCACCCGGCGGGGCGGTGCCGCGGCGGCGCGCGCGCCGCCGCGGCTGCCGCCGCCCCGCTGGCCGTGCTCCCTCCCCCCCCCGCGCACGCGCCGCTGCACCCGCCGGCCGCCCACCCCACCCGCCGCGACGGCGGCAGCGTGCCGCGGCGGCGGTCGGGCGGCGCGGCGGTGGCGGCGGGCGTCCCGTGCGATAGGGGCGGCGCGGCGGCAACGGGCGCGAGGACCGCCGCCGCCGCCGCCGCCGCCCCGCGCGCCACCGTGGGGTGACGCCCGTGACGCGCGTGGCTGGCGCGGGATGGGTAGGGTGGCGGGGCGGCGGGGGGGGCGGGGGGGGGGGGGGGGTGGGGGGATGGGGCGCGCGGGGGCGCTCAAGCGACAGGAGGGGCAGCGTCGGGCGCGAGGACCGCTGATGCCGCCGCCGCGCGAGGACCGCCGCCGCCACCACCACCGCCGCCGCCGCCGCCGCCGCCGCCGCCGCCGCCGCCGCCGCGCGCGCGCGGCGCGTAGCGGGCGCGGGCAGCATAAAGCGGCGCCGCTGCCGGGCAGGGGAAGGAGGGGTGAAGCAACAGCCTACCGTAGCAGCGGCAGTGGGACGCTGACGACGGCAGCGGCGACGACAGCGGCAGTGACCGCGGCGGCGGCAGCGGCAGCGGCAGTGACAGTGACAGCGACAGTGACCACGGCAGCGGCAGCGGCAGCGGCAGTGACCACAGCGGCGGCAGCGGCAGCGGCAGTGACAGCGGCAGCGGCAGCTGCGAGTGGGGTGCCCGCCCGCGTGGCCAGCCGGCCGCCGCCCCCCCCACCCCCCTCCCCACCACCATGGCTCGGACGGTGGCGGCCGCCACCGCCACCGCCGCGGCGGTGCTGCTGGTGGTGGTGGTGCTGCTGACCCCCCCCCCGGGCGCGTACGGCCAAGACGCGGCGGCGGCCGGCGCGCTCGGCGGCCTGCCCCTCGACCGCCTCCGCTTCCCGCCCGTCTTTCTCCGCCTCATCCAGGCGACCGTCGACGCGCAGGCGGCGGTGGCGGCCGCGGGCGCCACGCCCGCCGAGGCGCCGTTTGGCTTCCGCACCAACGCCGCCGTCCTTGCCGCCGCGTTTGACTGCGTCGGCGCGTACGCCACCAACGGGCGGCGGTACCGCAACTCGTGGGGGGAGGCCGCTGACGGCCCCGGCGCACCGGCGGCAGCGGCGGCGCGCGTGGGTGACGGCAATGGCGACGGCGACGGCAGCGGCGGCGGCGACGACGACGGCGTCGACGGCGACGATGCCATGGCGCTGTGCGTCGTCTCGTCGGCGGCGCGGCTGGCGGTGCACCTTGGCCTCGGGGACCAGCTGTACACAGCGCTGGGAGAAGGGCCAGGGGCGGTGACGCTGCCCCGCGACGGCGACGCCGGCTGCGCCGCCGCCGCCGCGGCGGGCCCGGCGTGCGTCGGCCTCGCCGTCGCCAACCGGCGCATCGACGCGCACCTGCGGCGGGATGGGATGAACCAGGACGGCACGGCGGGGTTGCCCGCCGGCGCGCCGCCGCGGCCGTTTGCCGACGCGGTCACCGGCTACGCGCCCGTCAACTGGCCGGGCCGGGTGTCGCGGCTGACGCGGTGGGTGCCGCTCGTCGAGGCGGACGCCGCCGCCCCGGGCACGTACACCGCGCAGACGGTCATCGCGCCGCAGACCGCCGCGGCGGCGCCGGTGATCGTGCCGCCCGCCGCCCTCGCTGGGCTGTCGGTGCCGCCGCCCTACCCGGCGGCGGCGGCGTACGGGCCCGACTTTCGGTGCCCCGCCGCCGACGGCAGCGGCGGCGGCAATGGCAGCAGCGCCGCCGACCCCGACAACCTGTGTGGGCAGGCGTCGGCCGTGCTCGCCGCGTCCACCAACCTCACCGAGGCACAGGCGGTCATGGTCAGCCTGTTTGACAACAAGGGCTCCTCCATCGCGCGGTACCCGCTGGTGCTGGCGGCCGCCACCAACGCCTCCCTCGCCGACTACCTCACCTGGGAGTACCTGCTCAACGGCGCCGTCTGGGACGCGACGACCGTCGTGTGGCGCGAAAAGGTCCGCCACGACGCGGTGCGGCCGGCGTCGCTGCTGCCAACCATCCTCGCCGCCGACCCGGCGGGGGCGGCCTTCACCCCCGCCATCCGCACCATGCCACACCAAGAGTACCCGTCCCAGTCGGCGACCGTCTGCACCGTCGTCATGGGCCTGCTCGGCCACCTCGCGGGCGGGCGGCGGTTCCCACTCGCGCTGCCCCTCGCCGCGGACGCGGTCGCGCCCGGCGTGCCGCGCGCGCCACGGACGCTCGACTGGGACAGCCCCGCGGCGGTCGCGCGCGCGTGTGGCGACAGCCGCGTCTGGGGCGGCCTCCACTTCCCGCCCGCCGTCGCGGCGGGCGCCGCGCTCGGCGACCGCGTCGCCGCCGCGGCGCTGCGGGTGGTCGCGTGCCGCGCGCCGGGCACGCCGGGGCTGCCGCCGTGTGAGGAGGAGGCGGCGGAGGAGACCGGGGGGGGGGGGGGGGTGCCAACGCATACGTGGCGGGGGGGGGTGGCGACGACGCACACGCGGCGGGGGGGGGGGGGGGGGGGGGGGGGGGGACGGCGTGGACGGGTATGGGTACGGCGGCACCGGCGGGGAGGCGGCGCACACAGGAGACTGCTGACCGCGGCAGGTCCCCCCGCCACCGTCGTCGGGGCGGTAGACACGTAGAGCCAGCGTTTGAACCAAGTGCGACGAACACCATCGGTAAGGAACAGGGGCGACCGCAGTGACGACGCGCCGTTTGTGCGCGTCGCGGCCGACACGCGCGGCGCGGCGAGCGGCCGGCCAACCCGTTGCGGCAAAAACAGGGTGGCATCTCGACCGTCGAGCCACCTGGCGCGAGCGCGCGTCCGAGGGCCGCCGCCGCCTGCCGCTACCGCCGCCCCTCTGCCGGTGACGCACGCGGCAGGGCTCACAGCCACCATCGAGCGGGCGCCCCGCCCTGGCGCTACGCCCACTGCGCGCGCGGAACGGAACCGCACCAGGCGCACGCCCCCACGGGTCAGGGCAGAGCACCGTGGCGAGAAGAGCGGGACGTAGCGGCCAGCAAACACGGACGCCAACCAAACCCGCATCGCGCCGGCACGGGACGCGAGGCGTCCGCCCCGCCGACGCGGCCAACACACAGCCGACGCCGCGCCCCACGCCCAGACACCCGACTCGATGGGTGCCCGCCAGCGTGCCAGCGGCAGCGAGGGAGCCGGGTCGAGCGCCAAGCCCACCCGCCACCTCCTTCTCTTGCTCGACGACGGCCGTGACGACGGCGCCGTTGTGGCAGGACGAGCCCGACGGCCCGGCCGCGCGCCGGCCGCGGGCGGCGTGTGGGGGCGGCGCTGCCGTCGCGTCGCCGCCGCGGGCGGCGGGAGTGGGGGTGGGGGTGGCGACGGCGACGGCGGGCGGAGGGGTGTCGGCGAGCAGGCAGCGCCATGCAACAACGGCCTCGAGGACGACCAAGATGTCTTGCAACAGACGGAGATACCAAAAAAAAAACACGGCAAGGCCGCTCATCCCAACAAAGGCGCCACCCGACGCGCCCACGCCGCGGCACAAGGGGGCACAACGGCGCGCACCCGGGAGCGACCGCCGGGCAAGAGTGGCCATCGAAATTTCGCTCACGCGTTTTCGATGCGGTGATTGTGTGGGGAACCGCCCGTTGCATTCGTCTGCGTCGGCTGCCCCGCCTCCTGGGGACGCGCGCTCTCCCCCCCCCCGCGGCGGCAGCCGCGCGGCCAAGTCCATGAGCCGCCCGCCGCGGCGCTCCCGCCGCGGCACCCGCGCGGGCCGCGTTGCGTGCGCCGCTCGTCTGCGCCATGGCCGCCCGGCCGCCGCGTGGCGCCGCGCCGAGGGGGCACCCCGCGCCGCCGCCGTGGCCACCGACCGCGGCGGCTGCTCCGCCCCCCCTGATCTCTGACGCGGCGCCGCCCCCTCCTCGCCAGTGTGCACAACGTCGACGGTGGGCCCCTACCTGGTGCACGGGTTCCTCCCCTCCCACGCCCCTCGTGGTGCCATTGTCTTGCTCTCTTTTTCTCTTTTCACGCCTGCTCGCTCTCCCCCTGGTGCGCGCCCACCGCCATGGCTGAGGAGGCCCTCGCCGGCCTCGAGGCGCTCGCCCGACAGCTGGGCGTCTCGGACCTAACCCCCATCCTCCGCCGCGTCGCCGCCCGCCTCGCCACCGACGTTGGCGCGCCCGTCACGGCACTCCGTGGCCGCCTCGCCGCCGCCGTCGACGCCGCGCGGGGCCTCGGCGCCGACCTCACCGCCGCCGCCGCCGCCCTCCCCGCCGAGGTGCGCGCCCTCCCCGACGCCGCGGGCGTCGGCGGCTCCGTGCTGACGACCGACCTGCCACGGGCGGCGGGCGCGCTGGCCGCCGCCGCCGCCGCTGCCGCGGCCGAGCCGTCCAGCCTCTACCCGCGCGTCAAGTGCTGTGGCGTCGCGCCGGGCGGCGCGGCGGGCGGGCGGGTGGACCCGTCGTCGGTGGCCAAGTTTGCGGCGCGGCACGGCGCGCTGCTGGGCGCCCTCGACTCGGCCGTGGGGGGGGCGTCGGCCGACGCCACGGCACCCCGGTCGGGCGGGGCGACCAAGACGCCGCCGCCCGCGTCGGCGGCGGAGCTCGTCCAGACCGTCACGGGGGACATGGCGGCGGTGATGGCGCCCGTCACGACGGCGACCACCGCCCTCACCGCCTCCCGCGCACGCCTCGACGGCGTGTCCACGTCGGTGACCGCGACCGCGACCACCGCCTCGGCAACGGTAGCGCGGCTGGGCGACTCGGCGGCCGCGGCGGCGACCGCGCTGGCGGCCGTTGCCGCCGCCGTCGCCGGCGGCACCATCACCGCCGCCGCCCTGCGCGACGCGTCAGCAGCGGCGGCGGCGGTGGGCGACGCGGCGGGCCCGCTCACCGAAACCGTCACCGCCGCCCGCGGGGCGGCGGGGGAGCTCGCCGCCGCGCGGTCCGACCTGGGCGCCGCCGTCGAGTCGCTCGCCGCGGACGGCACCGCCCTGGGCGGCCGCGCCGCCGACGCCGCGACGCGGCTGCCCGCCGCGGCGGCGGCGCTGCGCCAGTTCCTGGTGCCGACGGGGGTGCGGGCGCTGGTGCTGGCGCCCGCCGACGAGCTGTCCGCCCTCACCGACGCGGTCGACGGCGTGCGGGCGGTGCTGCCGGCCGATGCGGGTGACGTGCGGCAGCGGCTGGCGGCCGCGCCGGCTGTGACGCGGCTGGCGGCGCTCGCGGCGACGGCGGAGGGGGTGGCGGCAGAGCCGGCGGCGGTGGCGGCGGCGGTCGCCGACGGCCGTCTCGCGGAGCAGCTGGCCACCGCGGTGCGGGCGGCGGTGGCGGACGCGACCGACGAGCTCCGGTCGCTCGTCGCGGCGGACGCGACGGCCAAGGCGCAGGCGGTGGCCGATACGGCCAAGCAGCAGCTGGGCAGCGTCGCCGGGGGGCTGCTGGGCTCCTTTTTCTAGGCTGGTGCCTGCTTTTGCGCTCATTTCTTTTTTTTATTGGCACTTGCGGATGGGGTCACTCGCGGGTAGGCTGTGCTCGTGGCGAGGTCGTTAGCGTGGGCAATGCCGCAAGCGGCCGCGGCGCAGGTGATGGCGGCTGGCTGGCTGACTAGCCTCAGGTGTGCCGCTGGGCTGGGCTCATCGTCGGATGCTCCCGCGCCCAGCGGGTGTGCCGCCGCCTGGGCCAGTAGCTGGCCCACGCACGCACCCCCACGTGCCACACTGGTCCGAGACGTGGCGGCGTGCTCTTCTCCTTCCTGATGCCTGCATTTCGACGCCGGTGCGTGTGCTGCCACTCTGAACGCATGTCTTGGCCCAACCGTTGTCCCTCCCCCACCGCCTCTGCTTTATTCCCACCCTCCCCCTCTGTCTGCCCGCCGCCCCCTCTCGACAGGACCAGCCTTAAAAGATGGTATACCCCGACAGCTCCGTCCAGTCCAGCGCCGTCCGCACGCGGGTCAGGTGGTCCAGGTTGGCGCCCAGGTCCCCCAGCGGCGCCTGGAACGGGTAGATGTAGCGGACCTCCTGGGAGCAACTGCGGAACGTGACGATCCCGTCGCCCGGCACAAACAGGAACTCGACAACGTCGACGACGCCCTTGGGGAAGCCCGGCCACTCGGACCGCACGTACCGCTTGGCGTCGTCGACCGCCACCACCCGCGGCGCGCCCTGGCCGCCCGCCTCCTCCAGCCGCGCCAGCAGCGCCTTGAGCGACGCCCACGCGACCGCCTCGTCGCCCGTCGCGCTCTGCCACGTCCAGGGGGGAGCAAACTTGGACGGGTTCCGCACCGACGTCGACGACAGGCACGACGCGTCGCCGACGCACTGCTGGAGGCTGCCCTTGCGCAGGCCGTAGCTGCCGCCGCCGTCCGCGGGGGGGGCCCACACGGGGCGACCCGCCGCGGGCGCGCTAGCCGCCGCGGGCGCGTCGGTGGTCGCGCTGGGTGCCGCGGCGGCTGCGGCTGCGGCCACGTCGGGGGCGGCCGCCAGGACGCCCCCAAACAGCAGCGCCGCGGCAAAGAGGGCGGCAACGCTGCCGCCGACCGCGGCGGCGGCGGCGGGGGGGGGCACCGGCCGTGCCGCCGTCACCCGCGAACCGCTGTCGCTGGGCCCCTCCCCCGCGACGCGCATGTGCGAGGGGGCGGGGGTGGTGGCCTGCCGGGCGGCCGCCGCCAACGGCCGTCGCCGGCACCCCGCAGCCGGGGACGGGGACCGGGCGCCGACGGCGGGGAGGGCGGCGGCGCGTCGCGCCGCGGGGGTGCCGGCAGCGGGCGGCGCAAAGGCCGCCACCAGCGCCCGTGGGGCCATGGGGAGGGATGGGGGGGGGTGGGGGGAGAGGAGATGGTAAGCGAGGGGAAAGGGGAAGACAAAGGAAAAGTGGAGCGGAAAAGAGGAGCGCGTCCGCAGCCGTCCCGCGGGACACGGGAGGGGAACAGATGGATCGCTCGCAGGTCCACGGGGCGATGGTTGGCGAGGGGGCGGGCCGGGGGGGGGCGGGATGGGGAGGTGGCCGGGCGGATTGCCCCGAATGTGTCGTGGGAGATGTGCGGCTGCGCGGGGCGAATGGAACGGGCGAGTTGAAGCGACCAAGATCGCCCGGTCACACTTGAAAGCTGGAACGTTGGCGCGCCCGAGAGGAGACACCGACGGTGTCGGTACAGTATCACACCGTGGCCCATTGGAGCAGGTTCCAAGCTGGGAATGGGTCCCCACGGTGCCAAAAATCGGGCATCGAAGTGACTATTTTCGTACCCCCGTGTGTTTCTTTTCCGTGGCGCCGCACCTACGCGGGCCGTGACGGGGGGGTCACCCACGAGGGATAAAATAGAACGCGCTGCAGGCTGCACTGACGAGCGTCACGCACACAGTACACGCCCACGAAATAAACCGCCACGACAGAAACCTATCAGGCCCAGCCCCCTCTGGACTCGCCCATCCAACGCGCACGTCTCGCTCCCCATCCGCCTAGCTCTCACCCCCCTCCTAGCACACAACACCAGCGTCCCCACAAAGACAAGACGCCCTCACCGCTCTGGCCGTGCCACCGCTGTGCCCCCATTGCGCACAGTCGTCCATGCGGTGTGTGTGAGAGGGCAGCCGCCCACCAGGCACAACAGAACCTCCGTAACCAACCCTCCTGCTCGGTCCACCACAGCAGAACGGAAAAAAAGCACCTCTCCATCGTTTCACAACCCCCCCCGGGCACTCGCCCCCCGCTTCAGTTCATCTTCTTCTTGGCATCTGTCCGGTCCACCACCTCAAACGTGCTTGGCGTCTGGATCTTGTACAGGCAGCAAAGCCCAGGCAGCAGGATGCCCAGGAGGAGGAGCGTCATCAGCACGCCCATCAGCACCCCGACGCTAATCTCCACCGGCCGGTATCCGCCGAGCACCGACGCGACCGCCGCGGCCGCCTCGGCAGCGGCCGCACCGTCAGAGCCCTTGCCACCCGGCCCCGGCGTCGGCACCGCGGGGGGGCGACGGGGAGGGCGCCGGGGATGGCCGCCGTCTCGGAATCGCTGGCCGCCACCGCGGCGGGCGCGCCCGCCGCCGCGGCGGAGGCGTCGGCAGCGGCGGGGGCGGCGGGCGGCGGCGGCGTCACCGCTGCCGCCGCCGCAGTGTCGGCAGCAGCCGCGCCAGAGGCGGCCACCACCGCAGTCAGCACCAGCAGAGCAGCAACGGCAGCAGTGCGCAGGGGGCGGCCGGGAACGCGCGCCATGGCGGGAAGTGCACAGGGAGGAAGAGCAAGGGTAGAAGGTAGAGGGGGAGCGCAACGGCGACACAAACAAAGTGCGAAGAAGAAAAATAAAGGAGACAAGGAGAGGATAGGGGGGAGAGGGAAGGGGGAGCCAGGGTGATGATGGAGGAGACCAGTGCACTCACCTGCGTGGTCCGTCGGCTGCCTGGCGCGAGCGGAGTGAGTCCGTCAGCGGCTGGCAGTGGGTGTTACGGCGAAGAGTGGTACCAAATACTGAGCGCCACGTGTTTCACGCTCTAGATGTTACTCGCATCTTGTTGTATTTTAATGGTCAACACCGTCGAGCTGACTCTCAAATCTTCATGTCGTTTCCTCGAGCCTTTTGGTGCCTAACACACAGCGCAGTGGTGTCAAACCCGCGAACGTCCGCGGATCAAATTTTCGCCCTCAGGGCGTGCAATCGGCCGTGCAACGGCGTGAAAACCTCACTCCAATGGGTCTCAGACCTCGATAATATGGTACGCCGACGCACGGCGCCGTACACTTTTGTGGCATGAGTTCCGGAACTCTTTTTTTTCCCCACCGCCGTACGGGAGCACTGGAGCATGTCTACGTCCTGCAGTATGTCACCGGAACCCATGCTCGTCGTCCTCAGTCGCTACGATGTCAACACGATGCACGTTTTTGTGCATTGCGTGCCATGCGATGGCACAGGCCACGCGCAGTGGAGCGCACGCCGTTGCAAGGAGCAGTGCACTCCGATGCACGCCGGGCCCAGATCTGTTCCCGAAACAACCCAATCGGCAGTAGTTGGGCTGTCCCAAAGCACGCCCTCACTCTCAGAAATCCATCCTCATTCCGCCGAACGGTGACGGTTTCGAGGATAGCGCCAATGACCTTGCCTCACGGTCCAGCACAGTACACAGGCCACCCACACTTGTTGAATTGGGCCGTAGTAAATAATCTGGCAGCTCGAGACGGCCGTGCACAGCTGTGTGCCAAGGCGTGCGCTCTGGCGCGCACTGAGTGCAATATTCTGTGCACAGAGTGCAAAATTTCGTGCCATGGACGCACGCGGCGTGCACTCCGGGTCGGTCCCCCCCCCCTCTCACAAGCCCCGTCAGCTGCTATGCACGCCGCTGCACGTTGTCCCGGCGTTCGCGGGTTTGACACCACTGCGCAGCACTCGCTGTGCACGCTACCAATGCGCACGAGGACAGCAGCTGGTCTCCTCCATCCCCCCTGCCTTCTACCACCAGTGTGCACGCCCCCCGGGGGACTTGCCGCCCACAGGCGGCGTCTGCTCTTTTTCCAGCTTCTCCTCTCTCGTCACGGGCGTGTGGTTCGGCACCCCGCCTCAGCCATGTCGTTCCTGCTGGCCTGTCGCCCCTGCTGCCTGCGTGCCGCCCACACGCCGACGCTGAAGTCCTCCATGCGAAGAACGAAGAGCAGCACCGCAGCTGCCGTCCGCACAAGGAGCCAACTGGCCGCCGCGGCCAGGTCGACTGGCGATGTGGCGGAATCGCGATGGCATCCTCCCGTCCATCCATTCTGGGAGGCGGCAACGTCCGCGATGGCGTTTACTCTAGCCAGCCCTGTCATTTCGCTGGTGGCGGTGTGGCCCTCGTCGGCCGCCGCCGCCGCCGCGGCCCACACCACCGCCACCTGTCGTACCCGCGCCCTGTCAGCGGCTGCTCCCTGCCGTGTCCTCTCCTGTGGCGGGTCTCGTGGCGTGGTCACCGTGGCCTACCCGGCTGCGGCGTCTCGCAGCATGGCCACCGCGGCGGCCAATATCTGGGCAGCCGCACGGACGCCGTTGAATGGGGGGGGCGCTGCTTGGCGGCCGCTGTGTGGCGGCGGACGTGGCGCCGCCGCCACCGCGGTGGGCACGGTTGTCGGCGAGCGGTGGGCGACGACGGGCGATGGCGACGGCCGCCGCCGTGGTGGTGGTGGCAGTGCCGGCGGTGGCAAGCGTGGCACTCCCTCATCCCCCCACGTCGCCCATCCCCCCACGGTCGCCTCTGCCGACGAGCTGGCGGCCCACTCCCGTCGTTCGGCAACAGCCAAGACCGGCCGCGTTGCAGCGCGGGCATCTTCTGGGTTGGCGGAAGAGGGCGGTGGTGATCAAAGCACCTCCCTTCCCTCGACCCCTACTTTGGGCCGGCCCGTGGTGGTGCCGACGCCCGACGTGGCTGTCCGCGTCAGCGATGAAACGGTTGCGGCGGTGGAGAGGCTTCTTGGCCACCCCTTTGCGTCACGGGCGACGCTGCTGGAGGCCATGACGCACGCGTCCGTGGATGAGGAGACGCGGGCTGCGGCAGGACTTGGCGCACGGAGCAACGAGCGGCTCGAGTGGCTGGGCGACGGTGCGTGGCTGGACAGGAGGGGTGATGTTGGGGACTTGTGGAGTGTATCCCGTGGGTGGTCACACGGCGGTCGCTGTTTTGCGCGTCCCTAACACTGTACCGGTCGCTGTTGTGCGCGTCCTTAACCCTGTACCGTTAGCGGTCGTGCAGGATGTGCAACAGCGGGTCGCGGTCGTGTGGCACCCCACTCACCTGTACGACCGTGGTGTTGATCTTTGGTTGCACACGGTAGACGTGCCATGTATTTTCTAACCCTCTTTCTTCGACTCCCTCCTTTGGACCTCTTCCCCCCACACTCCTGCCCACAGGGGCGCTCAACCTGGTCTGTGCTCACTTCCTCCACACCCGCCTACCCGACCACCCCGAGGGTGAGCTCAGCCGCTTCCACGATGCTATTGTCAGTCGTGCGGCATGCCTGTCGTACGTGGCGGACCTGGGCTTGGGCGGGTACCTCCACATAGGCCAGGGCGCTGCGAATACGGTGGGGCAAGGGGCCTGCGCGTCGGTGGGGAACTTTTTTGAAGCCCTCGTCGGGGCGTTGTTCGTCGATGGGGGGTGGGGGGCGGTGGACGCGTTTTTTTCGTCCCGCCTGCAGCCGCTGGTTGTGGCGCGCCTGCGGGCGCTGCCCCAAAATTTCCGCTCCATCCTGACTAACTACGCAGCCGCGCACAAGCTGCATCTGGTTTTTGCGCTGGCACCCGGGGTGGTATCCGCCGGGGACGGGGGTGGCGGCAATGGCGGCGATGGCGGCAGCAACAGCAGCGGCAGCAGCGGTGCCAAGATACTCCACCACCTCACCGCCGGGGCCGCGTTTGACTCTGTCGCCGCGTCCGACGGTGCGGGCTTCCGGCGGGCGGTGCTGTTGGACGGGGAGCAGGTGGGTACTGGCTGGGGCCGCACGCGCAAAGCCGCAGATATGGCGGCAGCCGAGGCCGCCTTCCACGAGCTCCGACGCCGGGGGTTGCCCATCGAGGCGCAGGCGGCGGTAGACCTGGAGCTGGATGGAGCACCCAACGGGGAGGGGTGACGTCCGTGGGTGGGTGTATGAGTGGGAGACTGTTGTTTTAGGGTGCCTTGGAGTGAGGCGGCTCCTCAGGGAAGCTGTGTGGCAGTGTGGCTCTTTTCTGACGATGATGTGTTTCTTTTTCTCTCAGGACCTGGTGTGACACTTGCTAGAGACACGATCTGCTGCATTCACTAAGACTAGGCAGAAAATAAATGGAATGTACTTGATTGACTGTCTGCTCCTATGGCGACTACATTGATGGCCAGTGAGGCATGCTTCTATGACCTGATTGGCCGAGGCCTTTTTCAAAGGCGCGTGACTGGCCACACATCTGGATCTCGACAGTGGCGGACTGTGTTGGTTTGGTCGTCAGCTCGCTGCCACCAAGCTCGCAGAGAGGCATCGCCTCGGGGGGCCGTCTCTTGGTGCCCTGCCAGCAGCAGCCGGGATCCATGTCCCACCCTGGACACCGTGCGAGCGGCATCGCCTGTCTTCTCTTCCCCTCCGCAGCCCTTCTGCGGCAACCGGTAGTCCCCGGTGTCGTAGGTGCGTCTTGGTGACTGGCTGGTTTTTCCCCCAGCCTGCGCGACCACCCCCCCTCAGCGGCTCGACACCATGGCTGCCTTTGTCGGCAGTGCCGGCGCCTGGGGAGTGACGGCGGCTGTGGCGGGCCGCGACCGCGTGCCCCGCCTGAACCGCAGCCCCCCGCGCCCTGCGGTGGTGCCCGCCGCCACCACCCGCCGCGAGGGGGCGCGCATGGCCGCGGCCGGTGGGCCCCAGCGGTGCCTCGTCATTGGCGGCACCCGCTTCTCTGGCCTCTACCTCGTGCAGGAGCTGCTTGCGCGAGGCCATGAGGTGGTCATGTACAACCGGGGCAACACCGCCATTGGGGACCCCAAGCTGATGATCCCCGGGGAGTCCCAGGCGGACTTTGATGCCCGCAACGCCCGCACCAGCGTCATTGTGGGCGACCGCACCAACGGGGAGGAGCTGCGGGACAAGCTCGCGGGCCTCAAGTTTGATGCAGTCTTTGACAACAATGGGCGGTCGCTGGAGGACTCGGCGCCGCTCGTCGACGCTGCCGCGGACATGGGCGTCAAGCACTATGTGTACATGAGTTCCGCGGGGGTGTACCTCAAGTCGGACGTGATGCCCCACGTGGAGGGCGACGCAACGGACCCAAAGTCGCGCCACCTGGGCAAAGCCCAGACGGAGGCGTACATGGTGGACGCGGGCATCCCGTACACGTCCATCCGTCCCACCTACATCTACGGGGCACTGAACTACAACCCGCTGGAGCAGTGGTTCTTTGAGCGCCTCGCGGCGGGCCGCCCAGTGTGCGTGCCAGGTCATGGCGCGCACCTGACTGGCCTGGGCCATGTGCGGGACCTGGCGACTGCCATGGCCGCGACCATTGAGACGGATGCGTCCATCGGGCAGGTGTACAACATCCAGGACCGGCATGCGGTGACGTTTGACGGTGTCGCCCGCACGGCGGCGTCGGCCATGGGCATGGACCCGTCGGCGGTGGAGCTGGTGCACTACAACCCCAAGGACTTTGACTTTGGGAAGAACAAGGCCTTTCCGTTCCGGCCGCAGCACTTCTTCACGTCACCCAACAAGGCGCTGCGGGAGCTGGACTGGTCTGTCAAGTACGAGCTGGCATCAGGCTGGAAGGACACGTACGAGAATGATTTCTTGCCGAAGCAGGCGGCGGGGAAGCTCAAGAACGACTGGGTGACGGATGATATGATCTTGGGGCGTTGACGCGAGTGCGCATACACTCTCCTGTTCTCCTCATCATCTCTCCTCCAGTTTTCTTCCTATTGAGCTGCCTCGGCGTCTCGTGGTTGAACCTTGAGGGGCGTACGTGTTACTTGCAGACTTGGGAGACCCAAACACACGTCCGCCACCGACGCCGCTCGCGGGATGGCGGCGCCACCACGCCGCCTTCCCCGCGCTTGTGTATGCGCCCCCCCCTCCCCCCCCACCCGCCTCCTCCCTCTCGCAGCCCAAACGCCAAACGACAGTGAGTGGACCGCGCCCGCCGCGCGTCTCCAGGCTGCAGTTTCCCCGTCGTCTTCGGAAGGTCTGCATGGATCCTCACGGGGTTGTCGTGTTCATGTGAAAGATAACAAATACTTCGGGATGAAATCTGATGTTCGATACCTTTGGTTTTCCGTACTGTTTTGCACAGTATGCTCAAGCAATTACAACAGGCTGGACGACTTAAACAGTCGTGTCGCGATAGGTCCTGGGCAGTGGCGGCTGCTGGTACCTTGATGATCCGATGGCAGTCGCGGTCGCGACCGGCGTCCGCTTGAGTCACGAGCGGCCGGCCCCTCCTCCGTGGCGAGCCGTCTGGGCGACTACCGTCCTGACTGATCCCCGACTGGGGTGGTTCGCGGTAGGGGCGTTGCCACATTCGACGCCCTCGCCCGCTGACTGTCGTCCCGGCAACATGAGCATCTTACGGCGAAGCCGGGCGTACCGGGCCGTGCGGGGAAGCCGGAGCCGTTGATCCACGGCCGCCGCTGCTACCGGTAGAGCCGCTGCGCTGGTAGCCTGGACAGGCGACGCTCGTGCTGGCGGGGGATCCGTCCGCGCGGTTAGCTGGGCGCCGTTGTCTGCGGGGGCCTTGCGGAGCTGGGTCTCCCGCCCGTTGCGGCTGGCCTGCTGTGTGGGGCGCCCCTCCTCATGGGGCGGATTACGCGGTGCTCTCTCCACCAACGCGACGGGGCGCCCCCGGAGAGTGTCGGCGACCGCACCCGCACGGAATGCACGCCTGTACCGTCCTGTTGCGGGTCGGGGAGGGGGCATGAGGCCAGGTTGGCTGTCACCTGACGGTCCCCCACGTCGGGGGGCGTACGCTGGGCGTGGGTCAGCCGCCCACGCCCATTGCGTGTCACCTGGCCCCGCCGGTGCTGGCGCCGTTGGCTGGGCCATCGCGGCGCGACGGTGCGCGGGCCGGGTCGCCCATAAGGTGGGGCCCCCGCTTTTGGTTTTCCGCCCCGTGCTTGGCGACCGTCAGGGCTGCCGGTGGGGGGGAGGTGTGGTCGTTTGGCCGCTGGTGGAGTGGGCGGGGTTGGACGCCGTCGTGCTGCCCCACTGTCACTGTCGAGCTTCCCCGCAGCCAGCCGCCGTCGCTGTCGCAGCGGCGCGGCGCGGCGCCGCGCGTCGCGCGGCGGAGCGGTTGCGCGTGGGTGCTTACCCGACTGCTGTGATGCGTTCCCCGGTGTTGTCGGCGTTGCTGAAGGCGTCGGTGGCGAGCCTTGCCTTGGCGGCCACTGGCGCGGCGGCCGGTGTGGATGTGACCTCGCGTCAGGCGGCGGTTGACGTTGCCAGCCTGACCGTCCAAGGCGACAGCTCCATCAAGCTACTGCAGGTCAATGGCGCTGTTGAGCACGAGCTGAACTGCTACCTGTCGCTGCCTGAGCCGGGGGTCCCGTTTGAGCGCCTCCTCTTTGCCGACAGCTCGTCCGAGACGTCGGTGCTGAAGACGGACGGGACGGGCTCGCTGCTGAGCAAGCGCGTTCACGCCTTGTATGAGAATGGCAACGTGCGCGGCCTCAACCTGACGGCCAACCTGGACTTTGACGAGTTTGTTGGCAAGACCACCTATGGCGTTGAGGTGTCGGTCTTTGACCCCGACAGGAACGAGACCAAGCCGCTCGCGTCGACCAGCGCCAGCTACCTGGTTGCCGGCACCACCGTGTACGACACCCAGGTGGGCACGTCGTCGACTGGCGCCCCAGAGGAGACCCGTACCATCGTCTCTGGTGCGGGCCGCGAGCTCTCCGTGCCGTATACGGACCTGTTGGGTGTCATGAACGCCGACGGCTCGTACCGCGGGCCGTCGCCGCTGGAGCTGAGCATGCAGACCCAGTACCTCGACGGCAGCGTGGTGACGGTGCCGACGGGTCTGGGTCACGGCACGGGCGGCAACGCTCCCACCGACTATGAGGGGATGGGAATGAAGCTCGTCTCGTACCAGGGCCAGATTGTGCACAACGTGGACTTGTGCAATCCGTCCAAGGGCTCCTACGACAACAAGGCTGGCGTCTTTGTGCTCCCCGATCATTGTGGCGCTACCTTTTACACGGCGCCATCTGGAGACACGGGCTTTGGGCTGGCCATGGAGCCGTACCGGGCGGGGAAGCTGGAGCTGGGGCTGGACTGGCCCGACTTTACTGCCAAGGACCAGGACTTTTTGGACGAAGCGTGGACATCGACCGTCGTGATTGACGTGACTGGCATCCCGCCGCCGGTCATCACATCCGTGTCCCCGTCGTACGACTTTCGCCAGGCCGGCGGGGAGACGCTGTACGTCGAGATGTTCAACGCGGATAACTCGTTGAGCCGCGAGTGTTCCGTCTCGGCGACGACCGATGCCGAAGGTTCGGTGAAGGACATTGTCTTTGGCGAGGAGGCGGGGGCGTTCAAGGCGGTCGGGTACCCCAGCTACTCGCAGTCCACCACGTTCGCGACGGCGCCCGGGTCTGGCAAGGACCTGGCCTTTTCAATGGCCGTTGCGCGGCCCAATGGGGCCGACACCGAGACGGTCCAGGCGGTCTTCTTCCCCGGCTACCACTATGACTTTTCGTACGACGGTCAGGTGGTGCGGGTGGATAGCATCTCGCCCGTGTCGGGTCTGGAGTCGGGGGGCACGTCCATTACTCTGGAAGGCTACTTCCCGCACTTTGACACTGGTCGCGGGGATAGCATCCTCTTTGACGGGCGGCCCATTCCAGCAGCGTCCGTGACGTCCGCGTCCGACTCGGTCATCGTCTTTACCCTGCCGCCGCGGACCGACATTGGCCGCAACTACATCTATGGCGTGTCGGTGCAGGTTGGGTTTGAGGTGTCTCCCCCGGTGGACTTCCGCTTCATCACCGAGTCGGCCACTGCCTTCTTCCTATACACGGGGACGTCCCTGAAGAACGGTCGTCAGGAGCTGGGGCGGTGCAATTCGGCGCGCTTTACCGCGCAGGCGCTCCCTGTGTCGGCCGAGGCGACCAAGTACGAGTGGGTGCTGACGCGCGACGGGGACGCGTCGTCCACCAACCTGCTGGAAGCGAGCGGCCTCGTCAACTCCATGTACGTGGACATCAACTCGGGAGACCTGCCTGAGCTGGGCGACTACACGCTCTCGTGTACCATCCACCTGTCGGCGGTACAGGTGACTGCTTCGCTGCCGCTGCGCCGCACGGACTTCTTGACCATCGGGGTTTTCCTCCACACCCCCACCGCCCGGTCCATCGCCATCCCCGAGGCACCGCTGCGGATGTCGGCCATGGTCGAGCCCCCGGGCTGCGGCGCCGTGTCGTCTGTCGAGGAGCTGATGTTTGAGTGGACGTTTATGGACAAGGTGACGACGTTTTCGTACCACAGCGCAGTCAACACTACGCAGGCGACGGCCAACACGGAGACGCCCGCCCGCCTTGGCTGGGAGTACATTGTGCCGCAGTCGGACCTGTCGTACGGCAACCACGTGGTGAACCTCAAAGTCTACTCGGCGGTGGATGAGTCCATTTATGGGATGGCGTCAACGAACGCGCTGATCAATGAGGCCGACCTGGTCCCGGTCATCCGCTCGGGTGAGTCGCGCATGGACGTGACTACCTCGTCGACGGTGGAAATGACGGCCGCCGACTCGTACGACCCGGACGTGACGCTGCCCGCCGACCCCAAGGCCAACATCACCTATGCGTGGGAGTGCATGACATCTCCCACGGACACGTTTGAGCGGCTGACGCCTTGCGAGGCGGCCCTGCTGCCGTCCGCGACCGGCGCTTCCTACACCCTGTCGTCCGCGACGCTCAAGGCGCTGACTGCAGAGCAGGCCTTCATCCGCTACTCGCTGGTGGTGACCAAGGGTCGCCGCGTCTCCAAGGCGTCCACGCTGATTGTGGCGGTGGTGCAGGACGCCTCCGTGAGCCGTCCGGCGTTTACAGACTATAAGATTGTCGTGCGCAACACGCTGGGCGAGCCGCTCGACGCGTCGGCGATCAAGTACTACGAGCCGGTGGTGATTGACGTGGTGCACGACGAGACGGACGGGCTGTCTTGGACCTACTCGCTGGTGTCGCCAGCAAACACCCGCTTCTTCTTTTTCTCCTCCAACCTGATCAGCGACCGGGGCTACTACAACCCCGACTCGCAATCCACGATTGGCAACCACGACCCGCTGGGTATCCGCGCCAATGCGCTGGGCGCGCGGATGACGTACGTGTTCAGGATTGACTTTGAGAAGGTCGGCTACGAGATGCAGCCCGTCTTTGTGACGCTGACGACCCGTGAACAGCCGACGTTGCGGTTTGAGATGCCGCAGCTCGTCGAGGGCACCACCTCCTCGGTCTTCTCCCTCAACGCGGCTCCGTCCTTTGTCGATCCGTCGTTTGCCTACTACTTTGTGCTCACCGACGCGGGTGAGAGCGACTCGGAGACGCAGCTGTGCGTGGGCGGCTGCACGGGCTACCCGTTTGTGCACATGCGGATCGGCCTGCCGGGCCGCTACACGTTAACGGCTCTGCTGTACGACACGCAGGGGACAGCGCAGCTGGCGTCCAAAGCACTGTCCGTGGACATTGTCATCACCGAGTCGGACGCGACGGACAAGTTCCGCTCGGAGCTGCAGGTGCTCTTCCACCAGGGCGATGACAACACGTGGACGTCGTTGGCCAACGACCTGGCCTACATGCTCTCTTCGGACTATGAGAGCGAGGATGCGTTGTCGGCTGTGCGGCGCATGGCCGCGGCGCACGCCGCGTGGGAGCTGGAGCGCGGGCTGCGTAGCGGCGGTTCCATGCCCGACCTGACACTCGCGGACGCTGGCAGCATTGGCGGCCTCGTGCGTGCCGACGGCGACGCTGTGGCAGAGCCGACGGCAGATGTGGCGGAGGTGGCGGACGCTGTGGCGGTGCCGACGACAGACGCTGACGATTCAGACGAGGCGACGTTTGTCAAGAAGACCGTGTACGAACTGATTCGCGGTGCCAGCGACATCTTCTGTAATGCCTTCCCCAACACGATGCACTCGGACCAGGGCATCAAGCTGGTGCTGTCGCTTGCGTCGCAAAAGTGCATTGACGACGAAGGGGTCTACAAGCTCCTCCAGGTCATCAAGTGTTGCGGGGAGAACGTGCCGCCCCACACCGACTACTCGCAGATGGTCACAACCCTGCCTGCAGTGTTTGCCCGGCTGGAGGATGTGGTCCGCAACACGCAGTGCTCGGTCAGGCCTTCGGTCGCGGCCGGGGGCGCGGCGGGCGGGCCCAACAACCTGGCGGCGGACGTGAACTTGGCGTTTATGCTGGCGGGTACGGGTGCAATGGTCAATGGCAAGGGCGCAGGCCACACGGGTGACATGGCGGTTGCCCAGTCGGCCAAGTCGATGCGCCGCAGGGCGAGGGGCAAGTCTGCCACGACGCTGACGTCTACGCCGGGGGTGTTCTCCACCGACGAGAGCAGGAACGGCACCTCACTGGTGACGGTACGTCAGCAGGCGGGCGACAGCGCTGTTCCAGGGGCGGTTACGACCGAGACGGAGCGGGGCTTCCTGACGGTTGCGGTCGCGTCCAACTCGGAGCAGCTGCCGCAGCTGGTGGTGGAGGGCAAGGCCACCACCCTCAAGGGCTTGCAGGGCCGTGGCAAGCACAACTTTTTCTACATGAAGCCGCAGTGCTTTGACAAGGTCTTCTCCCCGGCGGGCGACGAGTCGGTCATCTTCTCGTACGCGCAGATGCGCAACTTTGTTGTCGAGTCGAACTTCCAGGACCCACCCAAGTACGGCGAGACGTCGCCAGACATCCATTGGACGATGCTGTCCACGCCCGACAAGACGACGACCAAGCCCCGGCCGATGCAGGTGGACAACCCCACCCAGGAGCCGTGCTTCTGCTGGCGGATGGCAATGACGAACACGTCGGGGATTGTGGGCGACCTGACGCCGGGCGCCTACACCTTCAAGCAGCTCAAGGAGTTTGGTGTCGACGCGCAGCATGGGTCTGCCTTTCAGTACGACGAGCTGCCCGTTCACGTGGAGGACTCGTCCATGGACGACATGTGGGTGGAGGTGTGCATGGCGCAGCCCGGCATGCTCGGCACCACCCCCCGCCTCGCGTTTGTGTCGACCGTCTTGGCGGGCTTTGGGTCCCTGACCGTCGCGGGCATCGTGCTTGGCGCGCTGCTGCTGGTGGTGGTGGCCATGGCCGGCGCGTGGCTCGTCGCGTCCCGCGTGGTCGTTGCCGCCGCGGCGCCGCCACGCGCGCTCGGTGTCGGTGAGGTGTTTGTCGACCGGGACGTTTGGGGGCGCTCGACGGCGCCCGTCGCGCCGACATCGTCAGCGGCACGCACGCAGTACTAGTGTCTATTCTACCGACCGGATCATTTGATCCTTTTCGGATCAAATGATCCGGTTTTTCAGTGTCTGTTTTCTTCTATTTCCCGCCACCTGCCGCCTTTTCTGAGGCCAGAAACGAACTCAGCGCCGTCTCTTTGCCCTTGGGGGAGCTTGGGTGCATGCAAGCCTGAGCAGAAGATGAGTTTGGCGCGCTTTTTGTCGAGTACCCGGGCCGGCTGCGCTGCACCTGGGATCGCCGCCCGCGGCACACTGTGCCAGGTCTTGCGCGCCCGCCGCGTGCCGCGGACGCACAGAAGCAGAGAGAGCCTGGCGCGTGCGGGTTCCGCACACCAGGGCCGAGCGCAGAGGGGGGGACGACGACGGGACAGGCCCCCTCAGCCGAACGGTTGCCAGTTTCCTCCTCCTCCTTGACAGGTCTTCCCCTCTGCCCAAACCCGCGCCACGGCGGCGGCGGGTGCCCCGCCGGCGGGGGACACCCCCCAGACGCCGGTGCGGGCGGGGTCGAGCGCCGCCCCGGCGGGCGGCGGCGCCCCCAGTGGCGGCACGCCGACGGCGGGCGGCGGCGGCGGGGTGGTGGCGGCGCCGCTGTTTGAGGCCACCCCCTCGACGTATGGGACGCCCTTTGGGGTGCGCCTGCGCGGCGGGGCGGCCACCCCCGGGGTGGGGCCCTTTGCGGGGGCCCTGCTGGGGGGATTCCGCTGTGGCGGCACGCCCCCCGCGGCGGCGTCCGAGGGCAGCGTTGCCGCCGCCGGCGGCAGCGGCAGCGGCAGCGGCAGCGGCAGCGGCAGCGGCAACGGCGGGGCGCCGTCGCGCGCGGCAGCGTCGCCGGCGCCCGCCGGCAGCGGCCGCGGCAGCAGCTGCCGGGTGTTGGCCCCACCGGCGGCCGGAAAGCGGGGAGGGCCGTCGCCCTTCCCGCCGGCGGCCTTCTCGCCCTTTTTGTCGCCCCTGCCGCCGCCGGCGACGGCGAAGTGGGACGGGGTTGGGGTCTGGCCGCCGGCGGAGGCGCCGTCGCCTCCGCCTCCTCCGCCGCGCAGCCGTCGCCGTCGACGCCGGCGTAGGGGTCGGAGGCGGCACAGGTGACGGCGGCTGTGCCGGCGACGACGCCGCCGCGGCGGGGGGGGGGGCGCAACTCCGACGCCTCCGCCGGCGGGGGCGCCGCGGGCGCCCGTGTTTGGCACCCTCCCGGCACCGGGCAGGGGGCTGTGGTGCTGGCCGTGGCGCGGCCGTCGTTTGGGGCGCCTGGTCCGGGCGCACCTGCGCTCGCTGCGCCGGGCGCGCTGGCCGCCGTGGCGGGGCCTCTGCCTGCCGCCCCTCTCGTGGCTCCCCCGTCGTCGCCTTTGTGGTCGTCTGCGCCGGCGCTGCGAACGGCGCCGCGACCGCCGGTCGCCGCGGGCGCCCCTCAGGCTGTGTCTGTAGCTCTCCGTAGCCTGGTGGAGGACAAAAAACCCTCTCAGATGCATGGAATCGACGATTTCTGGTCAGGTCAGGCGAGGATCAAATGATCCTCAGGTGAGGATCATTTGATCCTCATTTCCGGTAGAATAGACACTAGTGTCGGAGTGGGGGTGGATTGTGGGCGACTTTATTGGTGACGGGCTCTCGGCTCCCTGCAGCGCCGACGTTCGGTGATGTAAGTGATAATCCGTTGTTTTCTTTTTGCCTCCCGATGTGGGGCCGTCCACGCCGCCACCGGTGGCGGGCAGCGCAGCTACGGCCGCTTGCGGCGTCGCCTTGACCACCAGGCCCTGCGCGCCGCGGCGGCACGGTCGCGACGGCCCCTCCGGCCAGCGTCACTGCTCTCCTTTGTCCCACACGTCAGCCGGCCCCACCGCGCCGCCTGGCGCCAGCCCCCACCCCATTCCCACATCCGCGATTCCCCCTAGCTGGCGAAGCGGCGGCCGCGCAGCCTCGCGCACCGCCCAGCCCGACCAATGGCGAGGGGTGTCGCGGTAGCAGCAGCCACCCACCGCCTCCCGGGAGAAGCTCCACACCTGCGACGGGTATCCACCTGCGACGGGGCCACCCGTGCCGCTCCACCCGCCGCTTCCCCACCCCAAACGCGGTCCAGCCACCGCCAATCGGACGCCGCCGCCCCCACCCCCCTCAAAAAAATGCAGCACCGCCGCCCGCGCAGACGCCACGAGGGGCGGCGTGCCGGTGCCACTCCCGCTAGAGCGTGATGCCGCCTCGCGCACCAACGACACCGCCCGTCGTTTCCAACCATCAAAAAGGGGAGGAACGGCGGCCGCGGGGAGGGGCGCCACACCGACGCTGGCCGCTCAACGTAGCGGCGGTGGGCACCCCACCTCTCCTCCCAGAGCGCCAGTACGGAACGCCGAGCGCCTTCATCAACAAGCCGCCGCTCCCAAGATGAGCCATGGAAGGTCGCCGCCGCCCTCAGGGGCGGGACGGTGCTGCCGCCGTCGGCCGGCCCGCGCCCCGGCCGTCCACGGCGTCGGGGACGGGAGCGGCGGCGGCAGTGGTGACCGCGGCGCCATGCGCCTGACCAATGGCCACGGCAGGGGCGGCGACCGCAACAGCGCCTCGCCCCGCGGCCCCCTTGGACACAGTGGCCACGGCAGCCGGTCGCGGGCCACCACCAACGACACCATTGGGGGCGTCGCCAGCCCCATTGGGAGCGTCGCCGGCACCATTGGGAGCGTCGCTGGCACCATTGGGAGCGCCCCCCCGCCCCCCCCCTTCAGCCCACCCATTCGCATGGGCGGGCGGCGGCGCCCCCCCGCCACCGCCCGTGCCGCCGCCGCCGCCCCCCCCCCCCCCCGCCCTGCACTTCCCGTCTACACCAACGACACCGTTGGCACCGCCGCCGCCCCCCCCCCCCCGCCCCTCCCGTCGCCCACCCCGCCGCCACCGCCACCGCCGCCGCCGCCGCGGTGCTTCTTCCGCTTGGGCCGCGGCGCGTTGGGGTTGGAGGCGGCGTAGAAGGCACGCAGCAGCCGCACCGCCGCGGCGGCCTGCACGCCCGGCACGACCGCCGGCACTGGCGGCGGGTGCACCGCGAGCGGCACGATGCTGCCGCAGCCGCCAAACTTGGGGTTGGCACACCCGTACACAATGTGCGTGAAGGCGGGGCGGAACTGCGCAATCGCCGCCGCGCACATGATGCACGGCTCGCACGTGACGTACAGGCTGAGGCGGGGGGGGAGTTGCACCGCTGGGGGGGGGGGGGGGGGGCGGCTGCCTCACCGCCGCTCGCGGCTGTGCCGCTGCCGACCGCCGCGAGGCGCGGTTGTCCGTGGGACTGTGGGGAGGCAGCAACCGTCGATGGTGCCGCCGCACGCTGGGTGGTGGCAGGGGCCGCCGCCACTGCCGCCGCCGGCTGCGCAGGCGCGGCCACCGCCGCCGCCGCCGCCGCCGCCGCCGCCGCCGCCGCCGCGGCGAGCGTCGACGTCAAGGAGCGGAGCGCCACAATCTCCGCGTGCGCCGTTGCGTTGCCGAGCGCGTTGCACCGGTTGGCGCCGCGCGCGACAATCGCGCCCGTGCCGTTGTCGACAATGACGCAGCCGACGGGGACCTCGCCGGCGGCGAGGGCGGACGCGCCCTCGGCGAGTGCCACGTCCATGGGCGACGACGCCATAACAGAAAGTAGGACAAAAAAAAAAAAAAATGGAGGGGGGGGAAGGTGGGGGGACGGTGGATGGAGCTGGTGGTAGTCCAAAAAAAAACGGGGGCTCTGGTGGGAAGGGGCGGGGAAACTGGGCGTGCCCAGCGCCCCAGTGGCGCGTGTGAAACAGAGACACAAACAAGGTTTGTGGGTGACAGAGATTAGTGCGTACGCAGTGGACGGATCACGCGGCCCGCGAAAGTACTGTACGACTGCGGATCACAAGTGTGTGTCTCGGGCAGTAATTTTGCCGAGATCCCCTTCCAGCCCCACCGCACGTGGACCGGCCGGTGCGTCAGCCACAGGCCGCCTTCTCCAGCCACGAACCGACACGGGATACGCGGGATGCGGTTTTGAGCGCATCGTGGCCACCATCCATGGCCGCACATTGTCACCACACGCTGGTCTGTGTGCAGAGCTCACCGCCTGAGCGGCAACCCAAGCGTCGCGGGGCACAGCGTGACGCTTCTCCGTCCCCCCCGTCCCCGCCCGGCTGACCAACGCTCGCTGCGGTTCATCGGTGTGCGCGTCACGTTCGCGCGCCCCCGTTGCGTGCCCCCCTCGACACCGCCAACGTCCCCCATGGAGCTGTCTGCGTTTGCTGCCGCGCCGGCGGTGCTCCCTGGCACACGCCGGGGGGTGACGGCGGCGGGCCTGCGCCCCGCCGCCGCCCGCCCGCTGCGCCCCGCGGCGCGTCCATCCGCGGCGTCGCGCGCCCCCCCCCCCGCCCCCCGTATGGCCGGCCGCAGCAGCGGCGGCGGCGACGCGTTCAACTTTCCCGGCCTGGGCGACGGCAGCGACGGCAGCGGCGGCGGCGGCGGTGGCGGCGGCGGCGGCTTTTTCGACAGCCCCATCGTGCGCGCGGAAGGCCAGGCGCTGATGCGGGACCACGAGGCGCTCCGCCGGCTGGGCCGCGGGTATGGCAGCTTTGACGCGGCCGGCCAGCGGCTGTACATCCAAGCGAGCGAGCAGCTCTTTGACCGGTGGCTCGTCATGATCAAGCGGCTGGAGCTGAGCCCGGACTTTGCCGCCCAGCTGCACCGGCGGCAGCTGCTCGACCACATTGCCGAGAGCGGCATGACCTTTGACGCGTTTGTCGCGCAGACGCGCCACGCGTTTGCCATGATGCGCTCCGAGGTGCGCGACTGAGCACGGGTGCGGGCGTCGTGTTGGGCGCGCGGGGGGGGGGTTGGTAGGAGATGGGGCGCGGTGGATTGTGGGAGGCTGGGGGGGGGGGTGGCGAGGGCTTGTGTGGTTGGAGGGCGTGAGGGGGGGGGGGGGAAGGGGGGGTTCAGGTGAGCGCTGTGGGAGCCCGTGGATGGAGGGCGACAGCATTGTGGGGTGCGGTTGCGTGTGCGTGCTGCCTGTATATTGATCGAGTGGTGGCGCGCGCGCGGTGGGGGGTGAGGCCACGGACGTGCGGGCGTCTATGGCTGGGTGGGCTGGCGGCGACGACAACGGGGGCGGTTGGGTGGCGTGTACGGGGGCCCTGCACCGTGCTGTTGTTGGCGGTGAGAGTGTGCGCCCGGGAGCTGCCGTGCTATGTGCCCTTTCGGCTTGCATGGGGGTGTGCCGCGGGCACTCTGTCTGTTTTTTTTTGTTGCGTAGATGCAAGCTGCTGGTCTAGCAGCAGGCTAGCTGCCTGCTGGGTACCTCTTTTATTTTCTTTTTTTGTTTTTCTCGCCCGCGCGCGTGCGTGCCTGCCGTAGCCGGCACGCCGAGGCCTCTGCGCCGCGAAACACGTCCGTCGCGGCGGCCTTGACAGAAGAGCCCTCATGGGCCCTGCGCGGGCGTGCTGGGTCCTGGCTAGGCGCCTTCGCGACTCTCCATGTGGGCCGATTGATGCGTTGCGCTCGTAGTGTTCAAGAAACGTCCCCGGGGCTGGACGCGCCTTGCAGATACTTCTTCTCCGATGGTATGTACCACGCACACCTCGCGCAGCCGGTCAGGCTGCCCACGCACCCAGCTCGCCCTTGGTGGCAAAAAATACGCACGCCTCTGTGCCGCGTTTGGGGTTGAGCGGCTGCGTTTGTTCCCTCTCGCGCGACGGCTCCTTCTCCCCAGGTGGTGGACGCCGCTATTTTCGGCCACCACGGGGAATGCAGCGCGCGCCGACCCGCTACGCGCCCGCGAACGCAGCGCCAGTCAGGTTTCCGGGTCACGCACACCCCGCGCCTGGCTAGCAACCGCGGCGCGGCCGACGCCTCCCGCAGCAGCCACCTGGAGTTGCTCGGGCGGCCGCCACCTGCTCCCGCCGGTCGGCGGCTCTACCCTGCTCACGGGACGACCACACCCTAGCTCAGGGGGGTCCAGCGGTGACGGCGGCGGACCTCGCGCAGATAACTGGCCATAGGAGTAACCACTTTGGTAGGGAACCACCTGCACCCACGCCCGCCTTTCCCGACCCGACCACGCGCCCCCATCCCGCTCGCTCGCCCTTACATGACACGCCTTCCGTCCCCGCCCGCAACAGAGCCGCCGCCCAACCGCCGGACGCCCAAAAAGGTCTTGGACTTGGGCAGCTTGGGCCTGACGCCCCCCCGCTTGCGCGGCGTCCCCCCCCCTCCCGACTCGTCCCCGCCGCCGGGGCCAGCGCCGCCACCCCCGCCGCCGCCCCCACCCGACGGCAGGGCCGCAGAAAAGGACTGAAAGCCCACGCCGCCGCCGCCGCCGCCCCCGTCGGCACCACCACCGCCGCTCAGCACGCGCGGCGACCCCGAGCTCGACACGTCTGACCGGAGGCCCCGCCGAGAGGCGATGCGCGGCATCGACACGCCCCCCCCCCCCCCCGCACCACCCCCAAAGCCACCGCCGCCGCCCTTGGCCGCCGCCGCGGCCGCGGCCACCCCTTGCGCCCGCGCCTCCTCCGCCGTCGGCAGCGGCGTGTTCTCCGTGTAGCCGGGCGCGACCGCACGGGAGCCGTCAGGGAACTGGACAAAGCCCTTGCGGCTCGCCGCCGAGGCGCCACCGACGCCGCCACCGCCGCCGCCACCGGCGGCGACCCCCATTGGCGAGACGCCTGCAAAGCTCTTGGACGCGACCAGCGACTTGCTGCTGCTGCCATAGATGGAGCCGCCGTCTGGGTGGGGCGTGCGGCCGCCAAACGACTTGGCCGCCGACGTGTTGCGCCCATTTATCCGGGACGCGGGGGTGGGCGTCGACGCCACCACGGCGGCCGCCTTGGCCGCCGCCGCCGACACGGACGACGGCGCGTCTTTGGCGGCGCCCCCCCCCTTGGACCGCCCGCCGCCGTCGGCACGGCGAAGGCCCGAGCCCATGGACCGCGCCGCCGCGGCGTTGGACCCATTGATCCGTGAGCGACCACCAAAGGTCTTGGACGCGAGCGAGTTGCCCCCATTGATGCCGCCGCCCTTAGAGCGGCTGCTGCTCAAGGCGGCCGTGAAGGTCTTGCTGCCCATGGAGGAGGAGGACGGCGACGCCTTGCGGCCCGCCCCAGCGCGTGACTTGCCGGGCGCGGCGGCGTCGGCAGCAGCATCATCGCCGTCGTTGACCGGCTGCTGCTGCTTGGGACCATCGTCGGATCCTTTGCCACCGCCGTCGCACTTGCGGCTGCTACTGCCAGTGGCATTGGCGCCGCTGTCCCCCTTGCGGCCGCCGCCCTTGCCGCCCCCAACCGAGCGGCCAAACGACTTGCTCGCAAGCGCATTGACCCCGTGTATACGGGAGAGCCCCGAAAACGTCGCATTGCCTGGGCCACCGCGGCTGCGGCTGCCCGCCGAGAAGCTCTTGCTGGCCGCAAAGCTCTTGGTGCGCTTGGCCAGCGGTATCTTCGCACTCTTCGGACTGTCGATGCCGGCGTCGCCCTTGTCCCCACTGCCAGCGACCGGCGACGCCGCCGCCACCTCCTCGTCCAACGTCCTGGTGGGCGAGTGCTTGGGCCGACGCGACGACGGGCCGTCGCCGGCCATGCTCTTGGACGCTTCCAGCTTGTGCGACTTTTCCTTTGCTTTCCGCGACTTGGAGCGCTTCACCTTGCGGCTGCCTGATGACGGGCCATCGTCCGCGGCAGTGGAGCCCTTGGAGGTAAACGTCTTGGCGCGCGCCAGCCGCAGGGGCGGCCGGCTACTTGTCGTCGGGGGGACCACCTCGGCCTCTTCGCCAGCTGGTGTTACCGTCGTGGCCGTGGAGGTGGGCGTGTCGCTCACCACCGGCGCCAGCGCAGGTGCCGGAACTGGCTCCGCAGCCGCCGGTTCCGCGGCGCCTGCCGGCACTGCCGCCGATCCTTCCGTCTCGGCGGGTGGTAACGAGAGCGTCGCCTCGGAAGATTCTGCATGGGACGCGTCGACTGCGACCGGCCGCAGCAATGATGGTACCACCGGCGGCGCCAACGGCACATCCTCGACGGCAACCGACGGCCGCAGCGTCGGCTTGGCCAGTGGAGCGGCCTCGTCCACCACCTCTGATTGGGCGACTGGCACGGCCGCGGCCTCCGCCGGTGCAGCCATGGACGGCGGTAGGACAGCGACCGCCTCTCCCACCACCACCTCACCCGCTGCCGCCACCTTGCCTGCCTCCCCTTCCTCGCCCGTCGGCGACAGCAAGACTGCCGGCTCGACCGCCGCGGGCGACGAATCCGTAATCGGGGGAGTGACGGGCGAGGTGGCGCTCGCTGCTAACGGCGGCGCCGCCGCCTCTGCAGCGGCCTCCGCCTTGCGGTGTGGGGTCCGCTTCAGAGTTGGTGACATCGGCGGTGACGACAGCGGTGACGAAGCAGACGGTGACACGGCCGACGCCCGCGGGGACGACGACGGTGCGGACGGCGGCGCGTGCTTTTTCCGAAACACAAACGACTTGGAGTTGGACGAACGGGGCAGACGCGGCGGCCGCAGTGGGTTGCTGCCGCCGCCACCGCCGCCGCCGCCGCCTTCTCCCCCGTCGGCGCCATCCCCAGCGGCGCCGCCCTTGGATGCCGAGGATCGCATCGACAGGCTCATCCGACGGCTGCTGCTGCTGCTGCTGCCGCCGCTGCCGCCGCCGCCACCCGCACCACCCCGGCCGCCGCCGCCGCTGCCACCGCCACTGCCACCGCTGGCGGCGGCCGCAGCGGTGCCCGATGGCACACTGCCATTGCGCGAGATGCCGAGCAGCTCCCGCTTGGTGGGCTTGCGGCTGCCCGGCTCCCCCGCGGACGTTGGCTCCGACTCAACCGAGCTCGACTCGGACACCCCCCGCCGGAGGCGCAGAGACTTGAGCGCTGCCAGGGACGCGCCCCCCCGGGACGGCAGCGCCCCGCTGTTCTCGCTGCTGCCCAGGCTTGACGTGCTGGGGCGGCGGTTCTTGACCTTTTTGCCCGCCCCCGGCACCGGCGCCGCCGGCGGGACCGCCGTCGACGCCGCACCCCCCGCCGCCGCACCTACCGCCGCGGCACCCGCCGCCGACACCGCGTCCGACGGCGTGGCCGGCGAGGCGGCGCCGCCCCCATCGTCGCTTTCCACGCGGATGACATCCACAGACGACGGCACCGCCTCGGCGGGCGTGCGCGTACGGCGCGTATGCATAAACGTCTTGGCACGCGCCAGCTTCCGTCGAGCGGTCGTGCGGCTGCCGGTGCCCGCAGCGGCGTCCTCCGCCCCCCCGCCGCTGCTGCCGCGGCCACCCGCCGCGCCGTCGTCTGCCCCCGCCGGGGAGCGCGCCGTGGCGCGCGGGCTGCCGCCGCCCGCTGCGGCGGCGGCGTCGGCCGCCTCGCGGCGCTCGCGCTCCTCCACCTCCTGCTGGAATGTGTGCAGGTTCTTCATGTACGTCCGCACCGCGGCGGTGGCGGCGCTCTTGGCGGGCGGCTCCACGCCCGCGCCCGACGTGGTCACCGCCGCCTGCGCATCCGCAATCGCCGACAGGAAGGTGCCGTCGCGCAGCAGCGCCGACCGCGGGTCCTGCATGCTATCCCCGCCGAGGGAGGACGCCACCGACAGGCGGTGAGAAAAGTCAGTTTCATCCGCGTCCCCGCCGCCGTCCTCCGCGCCCCCGCCGTCCCCGCGACCCGTGCCCGAGGGGCGACGACGGCTCCGGCGGTACGGCTCGCCGTCTGCACCACTACCACCGCTGCCCCCGCGGCCGCGAGCAGCACCGCTGTCGGGGCTGAGCTGGTCCCCCCCGTACGAGAGGCCGGCGACGAGGCTGGAGCTGCTCGCCAAGCTGTTGAGCAGGTCGTCCTCGTCGCCGTCGCCGTCGCCGACGCCGACCCCGCCGCGGTCACCCTCACCGCCCCTGCTGGCAGCACCCATCCCCTGCCGGCCGCCCCCCCCCCACCACCATCATTCCCATCCCCTGCACCGTGTTTCGCCGCACGGGCCAGGCCGTGGAGGTCGCCGAGGGAGCCCTCCGAGTCGCTCCGAAAGGCCAGCGGGTTGGGCAACGTCGACGGCAACGCCGCGTCGCCGCCGCCGCGCGAGAAGCGGCCGACGCGCGGCGTTGTCACGGGCGCGGGAGTGCGGAGGCGGTTGGACAGGCCGAGCGCGTTTTGCTGCGGCCCCCGGACGACCCCGCCAGCGGCATTGCGGGCGGCCGCGGCGGCCAGGCCGCCGCCGCCACCGGCGGCGCCAGACCGGCGACCAGGCCCAGACATGGGCGGTCGCGCAAGAGGGGGAGGGGGAGGTGGAGGAGGAGGAGGGAGCGGCCGCCGACGCGGGGAACCGCAGCAGGGGGGAAGACCGGCGGTAGCGCGGGCGCGGACGGCCCGCTCAGCCGAAAAGTCGGGGTAACGGGGGGAGCGTCGACGGCTGCACTGCCGCGCCGCCAGAGCAGCGACGCAACGCGACCGGCACCGCCGCCGCCAGGCGACCGGCGGAACCGCGCGCGCGCGAGTGGGCGCGCAAAGGGGGGCGGGGGGGGACGGCGGCCCGTAGGAAACCAGCAAGGCAGGGGGAGCGGCAGCAGCGGCCCCGGCTGGCCGCGCACCTCCCCCTCTGCCGGCACGCAGAAGAGCCCCCGCCGCCGCTGCGCAGACAGCCGACGGCAACGGAGTGCGCGCTCAGCGGCCAGGGCGGCGCCTCAAGCGGGGAGGGGGTAGGGCGGGTGGGGGGGGTGCGTGGGGGGGTCATCCCGCCGGGCTGGCGGGGAGAGGGATAATGGAGGACCCAGGAGGTGCGGCAGCGGTGGCCTGCCTGGCCGCCACTCCACCGCCCACGTGCCAGCCGCCGCGGCCGCCCATCGACGTGCCTGCCCACCAGCGACCCGCGGTGGGGGACGACTCTCCCCAAAGGGGTAGCCGGCGCCAGGCACAGCCGGTGCAGCCGCGGGGGAGAGGGGGCGGCGACAGGGTTGTGTCCGCAGCCCCCCCCTAGAAACCCCCCCTCCCTCCCCCCCCCTACCTACAGGCAGCACCGCGGCACCCTCTCCCCGTTGATAGTGACAACATCCCTACCGGTTGCGGCACCGCCGGCCGGGGGGGACGAAGGTCGGGAGCACAAGGGAACAATAAGGAGAAAAAACACACAGAGAAGAAATATCCTAGGGAAGGCGTCGCAGCGCACCGGGTCCACTGTCGCCAACATTCAAGAGGACGATGGGTCGGCGCTCGTCCACTGCTCCCCCGACCCCCTCCCGCATAAAGCAGGCGCACGGCGGCTCGTAGCGGAGGCAGGGCGGCTCAAACAAGAGCCACGCCGGACGGCCGCACCATGTCAGTGCAGGTTGGACGGAGGGGGGGGGAGGGTGGGGAAAAGGAGGGTCCAACAGGAGAGGAAGGCCGGCCCATGCACCAGGCCAACGAGGAATATTTCTTGTGGCGGCGCCGGCGGTCGCCGCGCACCCGCCCGGCTGGACACAGCCCATTAGGTCGTGCAGGTGAGGGTCGGCGTAGGAAGGACGGCGACGGTTGCGGAGGCGGCTGCGGAGGACGGCGACGGCTGCGGCGGCTCATCAGTGTGTTGGACGTACGACGGGCGTTCTTGGTGGTGGCGGTGGTGGTGGGTCGTTGGCGGTCGGAGCATTCGGATAGAATGCCCAAACGCTGAGATGAGGAAGCGCTCTCATTGGCTCCAACACGATCACGAGACAAGCTTTCTGAGAACAGCCAATGAGAAGACCTTCTCATCATGGCGTTCGGTCGTTCAACCTGAAACATGTGAGTGGATAACGATCCCTTAACTTACCGGGAGAAAACTAAGCTTTGTGATGAAGTTGTACTTGGATGATGGAGCGCCTCAATGAACGTGCGTCCAACCCCCACGGGCAGTCGCATACCTCTCAGGGGGGAAGGACCAGTATGTGAGACCTTGGGGGCCAGACCACCAAGGAGAGGAGTCGGCTGTACGCGAAAACGCACACAATGTACGCAAAACCATGGTCGTGGTCGTCAACGCGCCGCACCTGTGCAAGCATTGACTGACCTCACGATTCATCTGTTGCGTCTAGCCCCGTGCGCACGCTTCCCACTGTGCCCACACAATACCATCACCCATGACTCTTCTTCCGGCCTGCTCCAACCACCCCATTCACACGCCTACCATAGTACCAGCCCCCCCTGCAACCCCCTCCCCGCACCCCTCCCCCCCCACACCCCGGCCCACAAACAGACGCCCCCCCGGGCACTCAAGCCTCCCTCGGCCGCCGGATGAACAGGGCCGCGTACAGCATGACGCAAAACGGCAGCACGAAATAGTAGCCGCCCGCGATCAGGCCAATGATCCACTTGGGCAAAAATAGCACCCGGTCGAGCAGCGTCATGGCACGGTCCCGGTCCTCCTCCATGGGCCCCAACTGGCACAGCGGTTCGAGGCTCCCGTTCAACGGCTTGGTGCCCGTAATGGTCAGCCCCATGATCAGCCCGTGCGAGCGGACGCCCTTGTACGCCTCTGGGCCAATGTAGCCCACCTGGATGTCGTAAAACCCAGCCGCCTCGTACCACTTGCGGTACTCACTCTCCATCGGGAAGAGCATCCACAGGTCGCACCAGAAGCGGGAAAACCAGTTGGTGGCCCGCACGGGCCCAATGATGGTGGCCTTTCCCCCCGGCTTGAGCACCCGGTACGCCTCGGCAATGCCCCGCTGCGGCTCGGGCCAGTACTCAATGCTCCCCGCCGACGTGTAACGGTCGGCGTAGCCCGTGGCAAAGGGTAGGTTCTCCGCGTCGCCCTCCACAAACGTGACGCCCGCCAGGGAAGGCTTGGCCTTGGCCTTGGCCATCTGGTGGGGCGACTGGTCCAGCAGCGTCACGTACTGGGGATCCACGTACGCGAGGACGCCCTCCGTGTTGAAGCCGGTACCGCCGCCCACGTCCACCGTGACGAGATTGCGGCCGGGGGACTCGAGCCCCGCCTGCGCCAGCGACTTGTCCCGCATCCCGACGGTCCAGTGAAAGGGGTTGACAATCGTGTCGTAGACAATGGAGAGGAAGCGGTAAAACCAAAACGCCTCCCGCTTGTGCTGAATCAGGCCGCGGCCCTTGCGCGCTGGCTCCGTGGCCGCCGACATTGAGGGCCCAGACGGCCGCACGCGCACTGCCGCCGCGCCATGTTGCCGAGCCGCCCGCCTCAGAGGGGCGGCAGCAGCGGGTAAGGTGACGGGCCGGCCCGCCAGCGACGAAGACGCCGACGCGCGGCGAGATGCCAGCAGCGGCGCACCAGACGTAACAAACGCCATCGAGTGCAGGGGAAGGAAGGGAGCAGGGGGCAGAGGGCAGGGGAACGGGCAACCAAGGGGAAGAGATTGGGGGGAGGGAAGAAGGTCACGGGGGTTATAGATCGAAGGGAGCAACCACACCAAGGTGCGGGGTCGAGGCGGGAAAAAAAAAACGACGCGGTTGAGCAAAGATAGGTGAACTCCGCCCTGCTGCAACAGCAAACCGGGGAACGCTCAAAGCTGCGCCGCCGCCAATGCACCCGCGCAGGCGAGCAACGTGGAAGACGCAATCTGACTTTCCACCGTCGGAGAAGAGGGAACGCCGCTTGGAGATGACAAGCGCCAGAGGTGGACGCCGGACGCGCGCGGCCCACACAGGCCGCGCGCACGCCGGCTCGCCACCAATCGACGATGCGGAGGGTGGGGGCGGGAGGCGTGTGAGGCGGAGGCCCCCCCGCCGTTGAACCACAAGATCGGGCGGCTGGCCGCTCTGAGTGCCGTGTGCGGTTCGGGTGGGTGCACGCGCTAGCCAGCCAATGGCGTCGCGGTACGGGCCAGGGTTGTTGACAGCATGGCACATCAATAGTACGTAATTTCCGTGGTCATGGGTCGCCAACGAAGACCTTGGTTACCAACTACAAATAAAATTGTCGATGTCAAAATACGATTCTTGAAGTAGTTCTTTCAACGCCACAGCGTACTCTGTGAACGTACCGTTCCCAATAACCGGGTCATCGGGGAGAGGGTCCAGCCGTTGGGTTGACGAAAGAACGCGCCGTTTGTCGCGCGCCGCGCATCTCTCGGAGCGCGCGGGGCAGCTGCAGAACCATCGGCGTGCGGCTCGAGCTGCGGCACGTCTCACGGCCAGGCGCCTCCTGGTTTCCCTGTGCCTGCCACCTCAGCGGCCCGTGTCGGGCCAGGTGAGGTGCGTCACGGTGCCAGCGGAACAACAGCAAGACCATCGCATCCCCCACATCTGGCGGAGCGGCAGCATGGCGAGCTCTGGGGAGCGGCAGGTGCGCTCGGAGCGGGTCGGAAAGTACCTGCTCTACCACACCATTGGGAAGGGCACCTTTGGCAAGTGCGTTCCCGTGCGTCCTTGGCGGAGTGTACTGGCAGAAACTGTGCGTGAGTGAACAGAGCAGCAGGGTGTGGAGGCGAGCGAGCAGAACTCGAGCGTCTGTCCTGTTGGGGTCTGGTCCTCATCCACCGGTTTGAGTGTGCCCGTTGCTGTGTTGTCTGGTTCCCTTTTGACACTGCTTGTAATGGTGCTGGAGCCGCTCCTCTGAGCAGGGTGAAGATGGCGTACAACGAACAAGCGGGTCAGTGGGTTGCAATCAAGGTGCTGAACCGGACGGACATTAAGCTCAATGAGCTGTCGTGGCAGGTCAAACGGGAGGTGCGTTGGAACTGGCCGACCGCGGCCAGCGTGCGGTTGTTGCCCTTGTTGTTTGCCTGGCGGATTGGCGGGCCTCTGCGCGACGCGTATTGCCCTTCAGGAAGGGAGGGAGGCCGCCTGGCTCTGTCTCGCGTTTTGAAGAAGCGCACCCTGCGAGCCGCTCTCCGTCTTGTGTAACGTACTCTCTTGTATTGTAGTGCAGCCGCGAGAAGAGCAGCTCTGACTGGACTTCCCTCTTTTACGCCTGTGTGCTGCTTGAGAGCTGACTGGTGATCATCTTACTCGTGAGGCTGCTTGCGCGCCTGGCCGGTCTTGTCCTTGACAGATTTCTATCATGAAGAACCTGAGCCATCCCTACATCGTACAGTTGCACGAGGTGCTGTGTTCCCCCACCAAGCTGTACATTGTGCTAGAGCTGGTGATGGGCAGAGAGCTATTCGAGATTATCAACGAGAAAGGCCCTTTTTCCGAGGACACGGCCCGCCGCTTCTTTCAGCAGCTCACCGACGGGGTCAACTACTGCCACGCCATGCAGATTGTTCACCGGGACCTCAAGGTAAGTCGTGACACCGGGGGGGCTGGTTGGATTGTGCGCGGTCGTGCTATCAGATGTCATCTTGCCAATGAGGGTTGGGTGCAGTCGTTGCATGGTTCTAAGGGTGAAGTATCGGACCGTTTGTTCTGACGCACTGCTTTCTTCAAGTGATGTGCATGTCTTTGCACTTTATTGCCGTTACCTGACTGGGCACGATTGGTGATTGTTCCTGTCTGTCGTAGCCCGAGAACATCCTGGTGGTGGACTCCAAGTACCTCAAAATCACCGATTTTGGCTTCTCCAATATGCGCAGCGACAGCGACATGCTGCACACCCTGTGCGGCACGCCGCAGTACTGCGCGCCTGAGATCCTGGCCGGTAAGAACTCTGGCTACAATGGCGTCAAAGCGGACGCGTGGTCTTGTGGCGTTATCCTGTTTACCTTGCTGACTGGCACCCTTCCGTTTACGGGTGACACCGCCACACAAGGCCAACGCAGCTCCCGTGTGCGGGGCAATGGCGGCATCTCGAGCCTCGCTGCAGGCGGTAGTGACATGTCGGAGCGAGCACTGAACACCTACTTTTCGCTGTTGGACGAGATCCGAGCGTGCAAGGTGAACTATCCACCATCCATCCCAGCCGGTGCACGGGAAGTCATCTCGAGACTTCTCGTGTTGGACCCGGCGGAGCGCGCTACGATGACCGACATTATGGAGCTGGACTGGTTCAAAACCAGCTACGAGCCGTGCAAGCCGTTGGAGCGGCCACAGAAGCGGCCGCGCGCGCCGAAACAGAGGGTTGACGACTGGACATCACCAGCCACTATGGCTACGCCGAATGTGCTGCCGACGCGGCAGCCTGGTGGTGCGCCTTCTATAGGCAGAAGACCGGTGTCTGCGGTGCAGCCTCCACCATCCAGACGGCGGACGCCGGCTGCAGTGGCGCTCCGTAAGGGCACTGGCGATGCTAGTCGAGCCGGCGAGGGTGGAACAAACCTGGCACTGCGGCCGCGCAGCCATGCAGTACTGGGTAGCGCGGTGCCTTCGGCCGCCGCGGCTGCTGCACGGGTGGCTGCTCGCCGGCCTACACCCTCGTCAAGTGCAGGGGTCCACACTGAACGGGACGCTGCCAGCCCGGTTCTGCCGCCTAGACGTGCTGCCAACACGGCGGGCAAGGTCGATCTGACCATGTACACCTCTTCTGTCTACGCACGCTCACGAGACGGAAGCGTCCAAGGCGAGCAACCGCGCTGGCTCTCCGTTGCTGTTCCGCAAGGGATTTACCCCTCATCCGACGCTGTGACCCCGCCGGTCGACACGGCTTTGTCACCAGCGCATGGGGATACATTGGCTGACGCCAACACTCACGCAGTGAGCAGAGCGAACGCTGCCGCAGAGGAGGAAGACGCTGGCTGCAGTGATGGGAGCTGCAGCGACGAGTACGAGGAGGTCGAGTATGGTGAGGACGATGGCGAACTGTCTGAGTACGACGACGTGCAGCGGGAGGCTCTTGAGCCGGACGACTCATCGCTCTCCCTACCCCATGAATCCATCTCTGTGGAGTCCTTCTCTGCCGCTGTGACGCTGGTGCCAGATGAGCTGGCGGAGTCCCAGTCTCAGCTGGTCGTGTCTTCGGCACCAGACATATTTCGGGCAAGCCGCTCCCGCGCCCGCCTGCCAGCCACTTCGATGCCGGGCTTTGAGAGCAACCCGGGTGCCACCGTTGGGTACCAAGAGCACGCGTACGACAATAGCGTGCCTCCAGCACTGCTGGCGCGCCTGTGCGACGCGGACGGTGCGCGGCTGCGCGAAGGCAGCGGCGCCCGGTTGCGCAAGGTAGAGGCCAGCGACGAGGAGGCGTTGCCAGAGTACTCGCTGAGGGATGGAAACCTCAGCGAAGACGACTACGTCGAGCCCACCACGCTGCGTAGCTGGCCGCCTGTGGAATTGCCTGCCTCACAGAGGCCGCGGCAGGCCGTAGGCACGCACGTGACGACCATGTCCATGTCGACTTTGGACCAACGTGGCGTTCATCAGCCTGCCGCTGCGCGACGGAAGTATCCGTCTGCAATGTCGGGCAGCTCCCCAAGCGGGCCCGTCAGCTGCCCATCCCCACTCCTTCGGAGTATGGCCGCCTTGACCGTCCCTGTCGACAGTCGACCAGCTGCTGTTGCCGCCGCTGCAGCAGCCGCTGCCGGGCAAACTAGAGGGGGCTCTGAGCCCACCGTCACGGACGCTGCCACAACTGCCACCGGTGCGGCCAGTGCCTCTGACGCCACTGCAACAGGTGATGACGCCGGCGGGCAAGTCCCAGACACGTCCGATACGATCCAGTCGCCTGTTTCTCCACAGTACTCAATTGCAAGCCCATGGACTCCTCAAGAGGTGGGACCGGTCGACCTTCCATCTGGACTCGGTACCGCGGGGTTGCCGGTGAAGGTGGGCCGCGTCGCGCATCGACCAAGAACGGGTAATGGCGTGGGCGAGCCCATCGACCCCATCGCGGCGGCCACCAGTGGAGGAGCAGCCTCGTATGGGGCGCACGAGCGGCTGCAGGTGCAGTCTTCACAAGCCCCCCCACCCTCGTTGAGCGCTGAGACTGACGCAGCGGCGGGCTACTGGTCCGTGTCTACGCCACAGGAGGACCCAGAGTCGGGAGCATTTGCACAAGACGGTCCGACTTGGAGTGACAACGACTCGGTGGAGGACTACATGACCAAGCCGCCGATGCAGCTGGCGCCCTTCCCCGCCCCGTGGCGCTCAGCTACCGGCACACGCCCGGCAAAGGCCATCCGCCGGCGTGGTGCCGCGATGGGGCCTGGCCGTGGAACGTTGGGGGGGCCTGACCGCGGCGGCGCATCTGCCGGCTCGAACCACAGCACCCCAAATGTGAGCGTCGGGTCAAAGCCCAGCGTCAGTAGTGTTGGCGGGGGGCGGCGGCAGCCGCATGATGTGTCTGCGACGGCGTCGTTTGACGGCGAAACCCTCCACTACGCGGTGAACTTTGAGCCGTTCGCGCAGGAGCAAGTTGAAGGGGCTGCCGACGCGGCGCAGAGGCCGCCACAATCCGACGATGACCGGCCCGTTGCCGCACCTTCATCCCACGGGATGGAGCCTGGGCTGGTGAATGGCGGTGGCCCCATTGGCAGGACAACGATGCCTATGGGGGGGGGTCTGCTGCTTTCGTATCCGCGCGGGGTGGACCTGGCTAGTGAGGCCACCTCGCCTGAGACTCCTGGCACTCCAGCATACACCAGTCGTGGAGCTGGTCTGAGGGCTCCTGTGCACGGGCGGCCGAGTGGCGGCCACCTGCCCTCCCAGCCGTCGCCGTCGCCTGCACCGGCGCCGACGCCAGCGCATGCGGCGTCGCCACAACCTTCGCGGCCTCTGGCGCCCGATACCCCTCCCCCCGAGACCCCGCCCCCACAGCTCGTACCGCTACCCGCCATTGCCGCCTTTGTATGGCAGCTGGTGCAGTGGTGGCGGGACCAGACGGCGGATAACGTGACGATCTTTACGGAAGTGCGCACGATTGTGTCGCGGCTGATCAAGGAGGCGGAGGGGACGTCCGCAGAGTCGGCTCACCACGAGCGCATGTGGCTCATTGCCTTCCTCGAGGCCCTGCAGGTGTGCGTGTGGGGGGAGCTGAACAAGGCGGGTTACCTATCGGAGGGCGTGCCGGTGCCTGTCCGAGGTGTCCTGGTTGCCACCGGCAACGAAGCGCCAGCCGCAGACGGGCAGGGAGCCTATGGTGCTGATTCGCGCGGGGAGGGCGGCAGCAGCATCGACGGCCTCGGTGGGCCCGACAGCGATGGTCTGCCTCCCGGTGAAGTGCCCCTGTTGTCGTACGCGGTTCACCCGGCGGGCGCTGAGGAGGGCACGCTCTTGTCGGGGACCGGCCCTGTGAAGGCGGACTATGGCGGACCCCCCGCCAACCAAATGAGTCGGCTGGCCGCGGCGGCCTACGATGTCGATGAGTACGAAGACGCAGATGATGAGGACGTGCAGCCGTCTTCTTTCTTCGACACTCGCAATCAACTTCATTTAAGTACGGACGTTGGGGATGACGGTGGGGACGGCTACGACGAACCACCAACCATCCGCGAGGGCACACGCGTTGTCGCCTCTGACCGGTACCCCCATGCTTTGCCACCGGACTTTTCGCCAGCCGTGGCAGCCGGCCCTTGGCAGCGTCAGCAGGATGAGGTGACAGCAGCTGACGCGCCCCACAAGGAGGGTTACGTCGATGGAAGGTCGGCAGGACAGCCGTCCGACCCGGACGTGGAGGCGCAACTGGTAGCGGCGGCAGCGGTGGCAGAAGCGGCGGCCGCGGCGGCTGCTGCGGCGGCGGCTGCGATGGCAGTGGCTCCGGGAGGCCGACCTGACCGCCGCCAAAATGCTGCTTCTTCCTCTCCTCCAGAGGCCGCCGCGGACCTGTCGCCGCTGCCCGTGAGGCCAGACCGTCAGAGGCCAACACGGGAGAGAGGGCGGCGGGGGGACCACCCACGTGCTGTCGTTCCGGCGACAGCAGGGCGGAACGATGGTGGAAAGGAGAGTGGCGAGGCGGGTCCCTCAACCGCCGAAGCGGGGCCACCAGCGGGCAACGCGGCCCCCGTCGACATCGACAGCGAGGTAGAGCCCGCCCGTGACGCCGGGGGCACCCCCGTGTCGGATCGTTCTGCCTCTCCGCCCCCTCGAGGGAGTACCTCGGGGGCATTGGCGGGCGAGCGGTCGCCCCGCCGGCAGTCGCCACGTACTCTTCCGCACCTCGGTACTGCCCAGACGGGTGCGACGCGCGGTGGTAGCGTCCGTAGCGGTGGGAGCGCCCGTGGCGGTGGCAGCGTCTATGGCGGCGGCAGCGTCTATGGTGGCGGCAGCGCCTATGGTGGCGGCAGCGCCTATGGCGATGGTAGCACCTATGGCGGTGGTGGCCGTGGCGTGTACAGCTACGCCCGTCTGGACCCCCGGCAGCGGCCAATGGTGGGCACGCTCGCCCCCGCCGCCAAGGCGTTGCCGATGGCTGTGTCCATGGGCCTCCAAGACGTGGCCTACTATGATGCGGACAGCCGCCGCCGCGCGGGCTTCCGCACCGTCCTCCGAGGGGTGCTGCGGTCGGTGAGCCGGCCGCTCGACCAGCGGCTGGCCGAAGAGCGCACGCAGTTTACGACCAGCCTGCCCGTGCCGGTCGTGATGAACCTGCTGGCCAAGACGCTCGCGCGGATGGGCGCGGGGGTGACGATCAAAAAGGCGACCCGCCGCAAGATGAAGGTGGTCGTTGCGTTTTCGGGCGGCCGGGCCGTGCGCCTCGCGGCGGCGCCGCCCGACACGACCTACAGCAGTAGCAGTCACCTGTCAGTCGAAGGCGCCGGAGGGGTGGCCTCATCGGACGAGCGCGACGACCCGTTGACGGAGCGGCAGCTCCTTCACGGGGTCGTCCACGTGGATGAGGCGGCGGCGAGGCCGGGGGAGCCCGCCACCGCCGCCTCGGGCGACCGTAGCGGCGCGAACGCACGGCCGCACGGGCCGCTGACGGCGGCTGCCGCCTCCACATCGGACGGCGGCGTTGCGTCGTCAGCGGCGGTTGCCGCGGGTGGCGCCGACAGCGCCGGCGGCAGCACCGGCGGCCGCGGCGGCGTCGGAGGTGGCAGCGTCGTCCGCGGCGTCGGCAGCGGTGCCGCCAGCGCCGCCGGCAGCGGCGGTGGCGGCGGCGTTGGCGGCGGTGGTGTCGGCGGTGGGGGCGGCGGCGGCGGCCACCGGGTCATTTCGTTTGCGCGGTCGCGCGAGGACCGGGGGCGAGTCAACTCGGCGCTCTTCCTCGCCTACTTCCACGACGTCCGTGAGCGGTTTGCCCAAAAGGTGCACGCGCTGTACCAACGGTCCGCCGCGGATGCCCGCCGGGGGGGCGGGGGGCGGTCCGAAGGGGGGGGGAGGGGGGGTGGGGGGGCCGTCGCGTCCACCGCCACCGGCTACTGACGGTTGCTTCCATTGCTTGAAAGACCTGGTCGGCGGGACGGCACGGCAGCAGTGCACGGTGGCGGGATGCGGGGTGGGGTGGTGTGAAGTGGCTCGAGGAGGAGTTGGGCAGTGGGAGAGGGCGTGAGCTCGGCAGCGGGGAAGGGGGGGGTAGCACGGTCGCGAACCTGGACGTGGTGGCGACGGTGATGGACGCCGAGCGCCACGGAGGCCCCGTTGGACGAACTCACATTGTAGCGCACCTGTAGACGTAGATACTCATGTTCTCCATTGCAAGGCTGTCGCAGTTGTTTTCTGTTCTTTGCGCCCTCGATCATGTACAGTACCGATGTGTACCCGTCACTGCTGCGCCAGAGTGCAATCAGGGCCGCGCTTAGCAGACCCCCTGTGTGTCTTCCAGTCAGTTTTACGTTGCCCCTTGTATCGCAGTCGAAAAGTCCGTCAACCGATGGATGGGCTGCCTTGACGGGTGTGTCCGACCCGCACGGGGCGCCCGCAACGCAAGCGCAACAAGTGGTAGGCCGCGCGGTGCGCGGCCACACGCGGCCACCCCCCCTCACGCGTCCGTGTCATAGCCCGCGGCACGGAGGTAGTCGAGGGCGGCGAGCCCCACAAACGCACTCGGCAGGCTCATCTCCCCCCCCAGGATCATGCGGCGCACGTCGGCCAGGCTCCCCCGGTGCACCGTAATCACCTCGTCCGCGTCGGCCGCCGCCGGGCACGCCACCTCCACCGGGTCGAGCGCGAGGAAGAGCGAGTAGCGGTTGCGGCTGTACTTGTCCGCCGCCACCGCCCGCGGCGCGCCGCGGGCGCGCGGCGCCGACGCCGCGCCGCCGCCCGCGGCGGCCGCCCCCCCCGCGACCGCCGCGGCCTCGCCGTCGAGGAGGAGGGGCACCAGCCGGCGGGCGCGGAGGTGGGCCTCCTCCTCCAGCTCCGCCGCCGCCGCGGCGGCCAGGTCCGCGTGCTTGGCCGCCTCGTACATGCCGGCGGGGAAGCCCGGCATCACCGCCGCCGGGCCCGGCTGGTACTCACGGATGTACGTGACCGTCGCGGTGGCCGTGTCAAAGGGGAAGACAAAGACCGACGCGCACGCGGGGGCGCCCGCGGGGCGGAGGGGGGGGGGGGGGGGCGGGGGGGCCGCGGCGCGCCGCCGCTTGGCGTCCCGGCTGACGCCGCCATTGACGGCGGCCACCCCCTTGGCGCCGCCGCCGCCGTCGACGGCGGCTGTGGCGGTGGCGGCGGCGGCGGCAGCCGCCGCCGCCACCGCCGCCGTGGGCCCCCCCGCGGCCACGACCGCGGCGGCCGCGGCGGCGGCCGCGTCGTCCGCGTCGACGCTGGCGTCAGCCGCCGGCGGCGCGTGGCCGACAATGTCAAACGACACAAGCCGGCCCGACGGGTACCGCACCAGCCGCTCCGTGACGGTCTGGTAGCGGCGGAAGAGCGTCCGCTCCGCCTCCACCACAAACCCCTCCCCCGCGTCGCCGTTGCCGTCGCCGTCGCGGGTGCCCCACCCGCCGTCGCCGCCATTGCCGTTGCCGTTGCAGTCGGGACCAGCGGGCGGCGGCGGCGGCGGCGCGCCCGCCGCCGACATGGACGCCGCCATGCGGGCGGCGCGGCCGCCGCCGCCGCCAAACGTCGCGGCCGCCGCGGCGGCGGCGGCGGCGGCCACGCCGACGGCACCGCCACCCCCCCGCCCGCCGCCGCGCCAGCCGACCCCCCGACGGCCACCGCCGCCGCCACCGCGGCGGCAGCGACGCGCCGGCTGGCGCGGCGGCCGCCCAGCCGACCGGCGGCAGCTGCCGCACCGCCACGCGGGAGGCGCGGCGGGCAACGCCGACCGCGGCGCTGACAAAGGAGAGGGCCAGCATCGTGCCGCGCGGGGGGGGGGGGGGGGGCGGAGGTGGGGAAGGACGGGTGGGGGAGGGAAGGACGGGGCAGACAGGGGTAGGGGGGGAGCGAGGGCAGCGGCGGCGGGGGGGGGACAGCGGCGGCCGCCGGGGGGGGGAGCAGACTGACAGGTGCAAGGGCGCAAGAGGTACAGCGGCAAGGTGGGCACAGGGAAGGGGGGAGGGGGGTGGGGGCGCCAGCGCGAGGAGCGCGGCTCGTGCGCAGCGGTGGGGGCCGGGGGGGTGGTGACGACGGCAGGGCGGCGGTGGCAGCGTGGGGCGATGACAAGGCGGCGGCTCTGGCGTGCGGGGCGGGCTGCGTGCGGCGCCGGGCGTGCCGGCGTCGCCGGCTTAAAAAGCGTGCCGCGGCGCCGCGGCACGCGCCCGGTCGCGGCGGCCGCCGCCGCCGCCGCCGCCGCTGGCGACAGCCGATGCCGCAACGGGCAACGCGGCCGCCGCGGCCGCGGCCCACCGCCACCGCCGCCGCCCACCGCCACCGCCGCCGCCCACCGCCACCGCCGCCACCCGCCGCCGCCGCCGCCGCCGCCGCAGCGGGCCACCGCCGCCGCAGGGGCGCCCGCCGGCCGCGCCCGACGCTGGCGCGGGCGGCGCCCGTTTCAACGCCCGCCGCCGGCGGCCGTTGCCGCAACGGGCAACGCGGCCGCCGCCGCCGCCGCCGCCACCGCCGCCGCCGCCGCCGCCGCTGCCGCTGCCGCCGCTGCTGCCGCTGCCGCCGCCGCCACCACCACCCACCGCCACCGCCACCACCCGCCGCCGCGGCCGCAGGGGCGGGGGGGGGGGGGGGGACCCCGGCCGTTCAAAAAAAAAAAAAAAAAAAAAACCGCCGCGGCGCGGGCGGGCGGGCGGCCCCCTTTGAACGCGACGCCACCGCGGGGCGGCCGCGCCGCGGCGGCGGCGGCTGCCGGGCGCGGCGGCGCGGCACACCACCGCCGCGGCGGGCGGCAGCGGCAGCGCCGCCGCGGCGGCCGCGCGGCGCCGCGACGGCCACGCCACGTGGGGGCACCCGCCGCGGCGGCCGCCGCGGCGGCGGCGGCGCCCCCCCCCCCCGCCGCGCGGGGGCGTGCCGCGGCGGGGCGGCCGCCGCCCCGCGGGCGCTCCCGCGCGCGCGCGCGCGCGACGCGGAGCCGCCGGCAGCGGGCACCAGCCGCGACGGGGGGAGAGCGCCGCCGGCAGCGGCGGAAAACCGCCGCCGCCGCCGCCGCCGGCAGCGGCACAGACGCCGCCACGGGGGGAGCGCCGCCGGCAGCGGCGGAGGCCGCCACGGGGGGGGGGGGGGGGGCGCCGCGCCCGTCGCGGCGGCGGCCGCCGCCGGGGGGGGACCCGCGAGGCACGCGGCGGCAGCCGCCGACCGTCTACGCTCCGCGACAGTGTCGCGGCGGCGCGCCTCGGCGGGGGGCGAGACACCTCGGTGAGAAGGGGGGGGGGCGGGGGGGGGAGGGGGGGAGGGCGGAGGTCGGCGGGGGGGGGGGGGAGGAGGGGGGGGGGCGCGGTGGAGGGCGGGGGAGGTATAGGGGGGAGGGGGGGGGGGGGGGGGGGGGCGGGCCGCCGGGAATGCGAGGGGCCCGCCCGGAACGCGAGGGGCCCCGCCGGCCCCGCGGCGGGGCCAGCCTGGCAGCCGGGCCCGCCGCGGGGGGCCGCCCGGCGCAACGGCGCCACGCGTGCGCGGCGCCGCGCGGATCTGTGGCCCCGCGGGGCGGCGGCGGGGCGCGCGCCGCGGCGGTGCCTCGGTTTGTCTCGCTTTTTTTTTTTTTTTTCAAAGCGGGTGTGTCTGTTCCCGCGAGCGCGGCGCGCAAGGCTCTGCTGGGGGGGCGGGGGGGGTAGCCCGGCAGAGCGCGGCCGCGGACGCGCCGCCGCCGCGCCGCCGCGCCGCCGCCGCGCCGCGACGCCGCCGCGTGTAGCGTGGCGGCGGCGGGGGGCGGGCGGGCAGCGACGCCGGCCGTGGCCCGTCGGCCGCGCTGGCCGCCGCCCCGCCCCGCCGCCGCGGACGCGACCGTCGTGGCACCCCCCACGCGGGGGGCGCCCCCGTCTCCGCACGCCCCCCGGCACGCCGTCGCACCCCATGAAGAAAAAAAAAGAAGCACGGTACTCATCCCCACGCGCGGCAGCGAGGGGCTCGCCGCCGCGCCGCCCGCTCGGCGCGGCCCCTCCTCGCCTCGACCACGTGGCGTCGGCCGGCGACGGGTGGCTCGGCGCCTGTCGCCGGCCCTTCCTGCCCCGTTCCGCCGCTCACACCTTGCCATCAGACTGGATGCGCGGCGGCAGGCGCTGCGCGGCCGGGCACCGGCCGTACACCAAGGGCCACCCACCCCCCCCCCCCCCTGGTGTACGCAGGCGCCGACCGACCGTCGTCGCGGACACCAGTTGGTAGAAAGGGTGGCAGCGGGACCCACCGGGAACCCCCCCGAGCGTTGAGTGGTGAAGACAACGCTGTGCTCCCGTGTGGTGGGCGCGGACGACCCAGCGGGGAGCGCGAGGGGGGCGAGGGGGAGGGGAACCGGCGTCCCCACGCGGACGTCAGCGGGGCGCGGCCAACGGCCCGGCAGCCGCGGCTGGCACAAACACTGCTCGGCACGTCGGCTGCGTGGTCGCGGTGGCCAGAGAGAAGAGCGGTCATGGGACTCATTGAACTCTGAACGACCGAAAAGTACCCAGAATTGCAACTCTATTGAACTAAAGAAGAGCTGACAGGATTTCGCTTCCCTCGCCATCTGCCGCGACGTGTCCCCCTCGGTCGTCGCCCCACCTTCGTCGCGTGCGCCTCTTGTCCTCCCTCCCCACCCCCGCCCCTCCCTTCCTGCGTCGCCATGCTGGTCTCCGCCTACACCCCTCCACCGCTACCTCTCTCCCCCGCGGCGGCCACACCGCGACGACCGCCCGCCCAGCGGCACCCCTTTCCCCCCCCACCGCCGCCACCACCTTCGCCGCCTCCGCTGCCGCCGCCGCCGCCGCCGCGGTGCTCCAACGGGACAGCCGCCGCGGCGGCGGCCGCTTTGATGCCTGTGCGGCGTCGGAGGTTCCTCTTTGCTGCCGCCGCTGCGGCAGCGGCGGCTGCCCATTCGCCCCCGCGTCCTGGGTGGTGCGCCGCCGCCGGCGTCCGGCCGCCGCCGCCGCCGCCGCCGCCGCCATCATTGGCAGCGACGCTGTCGAGCGCCCCCGGCGCGGCCACCGCCGCCGACGCGGCCGTCGCCGCCACCGCCACGCGCCTACGGGCCGAGTGTGGCCCCTTCCTCGCGGCGCTCGCCGCCGGCGTCGGCGGGGGCGTCCCGCCCCTGGCCTACCGTGGCGCCGAGGCCGACGGCTCCCCCGCGGCGGCGGCGGCGGCGGCCGCTGCCGCCGCCGATGCGGCCGGCCTCGTCGCCGGCACCCGCCACGTGCATCCCGCGCCCGACCTGCTCGATGACGCTACCTATGGCGCCGACGGTGCGGCCTACTTTCGCCGCCTCGACGCGCTGCTGGCCGCCGCGGGGGTGGGGGTGACGCCAGCGGGCGGGCATCTGCTGACGGGCGACGTGGCGGCGGCCGCGGCGTGGGGCGCGCCGGCCACCGTGTGGCCGGTGGGGGCGTTTGCGTACGTCTGGTGGCCGCGGGCGGTGGAAGTATACACGCCCGCCGACGCGGCAACGCTGCTGCCGCCGCCGCCGGTCCAGAACGGAGCTGGTGGCGGGGCGGGCGTCCACTCTACTGGTGGGACGGAGGCGGCGGCGGCGGCCGCCGCCGCCGCCACCGCCCGCGTCGCGGACGCCAAGGGCCCCCTCGTCGAGGACGCGGGACTGGCGTGCGCGCTGGCGGCCGGCCACGAGGTGCTCTTTGTCGCGGCCGGGGGGTGGTGGGAGGTACCTGCCGTGGCATCGTCGGCGGTGGCACGGGCGGTGTTTGGGGGGAGCGGCGATGGCGGGGGCGGGGAGGTGGCGGCGGGTAGCATGCCTTGCCCTCCTGGGCCGTAGGGGAGATGAACGTGGGGCGTTGGGCCGGAGCGGAATGCAGGGCGTGGGGCTGTTGTGCTCAACCCTTTTGTCAGCTCCCATTGGGGAGCATCTGCTGGTGGTCCACCTGTTGCACTCCCGCACTGGCCGTGCCATCTTCCGAACAGGGGGGCTCGCCATGCCGCCCAGTGGGTGCGCGGTGATGGAAAGGCGGTGACGTCGTGCGCTAGCCTCTGGGCACCCACGGCGGCCACGGACTGGCCGACGTGGTCGACTGACGCCATCGGTGCCGTTGGCTCGTCCCGGCGGCCCGCCAGCCAGACTACCGGCCACGTGCGTTGCGGCGGTGCTCGTGCGACCGGCGCAGCCGTGCCGGGGTCGTGCCGCCGGCCACCCCGGCGCGTGGCCAGGCGTTAGAGAAGCGCCACCCATGTGGCGCGATAGAGGCACAATGGGCGCGCCCTGTAGCGGCGCGAGCTCTTCCCCGTTAGTGAGTGAGAAGTGCGCGACAACAGACCCCTCTCGTAGGCGACCGCGGCGATGACTCACTCTTGCGCATGGCTGGGAATACAGACACCCTGCGACAGCATCCAACCGGTCAATTCCGGCACACCCACCTGCACTTCCGACATGGTCACGGCAACAGGTGCCGTCCTCACCAGCGTCCGCAACACACGCTCCCTCCCGAGTGCTGCTGCCGCATCCTCAACGGGTTCCACTCCCGCCGCTGATAGTGTCTCAGCCATATAGACTTGATGCTGGTGGGAGCTGTGCGAGCGCACGCGCGACGGCGCGACTCGTAGCAGTTGTCAACGACGAGGCAAAAACAGATCTGCGAGGTCGCACGACTCCTATCCGACCACGCCCAATAGAAGCAAAATACAATCGCGTCCTGCAGGAGTCCCTTCTCTCTTTCGAACCTGCGCGGGATGAACCCAACAGATTTCGAGTCTGTCGCCTTAACCGCTCGGCCAAAGACGCTCATGATGACAGCGCCAAATATTACATGTTTTTATTCACGGTATCACTGGTCTCCGACGGTCGTCGGCGCTCAGGCGCGCGTCCTCCATGTCTTCGTTGGGGTGCGACTTCGAGTCCGCCGCCCCCCTCCCCCCAGTCCCCCCTCTCCTCCCCCCCCTTCCCCCCCTCGCCTTCCGCCCCCATTCCCCCCTCCGCCTTGTCGCCAGCCTCGGTGGCCACCATGTGCGCGCCCCCCCCCCGGCCGCCGCTGCCGCCGCCGCTGCCGCTGCCGCTCGCGCAGGCGCTCTTTGCGCTCCGCCGCGCGTGGGCGGCCGCCCCCCCCGCCGGCCGCGCCGCGGCGGTCACCGCCGCGACCGCCGCGACGCGGCGGGTGCCCCCGGCGGCGGCCGCCGAGGCCGCCGCCGCCGCGCTGCCGGCCGCGCTCTCCCTCCTCGCCGACCTCGACGCCGCCAGCCGGCCGCCGCCGCCGCCGCCGCCGCCGACGCCATCGGGTGCCGCCGCTGCCGCCGCCGCGCCGGCCGCCGCGCCGGTCTCGGCCGCCACCGCCAAGTCGCCGCCGCTGCCGCCCCTGTCGCAACGGCCGGGCTCGTCTGAGGAGCTCCTCACCGCCGTGTTCCTCTTCATCGCCGCCGCGGCGGGACACCACCACCTCCCCCTGCGAGCCTCTGCGGGGAACCCCGCGGCGGCCGACGCCCCACCGTCTCCCCTGCCTTCCCTCGCGACCCGGTCCGCCGCCCGCGCGGCGGCCGTTGGCGCGCTGTCCTCCCCCCCCCCGGCGTGCAAGGCCTCCTCGGCCACGCCCTCTACCTCGCTGCCGCCACCGTCGGCGGCGCCGAGCCCGCCCGCCCGCCGCGGCTCGCCGCCGCCGCCGCGGTCGCGGCCGTCGCGGCGGTGGTGCCGGCGGGGCTTGCCGCCGCGTTTGTGCCGGGGCTGGCGTCGGCGCTCGGCGGGTCGCTCCGCGGCTGCCGGCCACGGGCGGAGGCGGAGGGGGTGGGCGCGGCGGTCGCCCTCGGCGCCGTCATTGCCGCCGCGTTTTGCGGGGGGTCGCGGGGGGGGGGCAACGACGACGACGATGCGTGGGCGGCGGTGGAGGCGGCGGCCGCGGGTGGGGCCGCCGCTGTCCCGCCAGCGTCCGCGGCGGGTGGTGGCGCGCGTGACGCCGGCGGCGGCGGCGTCACCCCCTCCCCCGTGCGCCGGTCACAGACCATGGCGGTGGACCGCACCGCCGCGTGGCGCGCCGCCGCCGCGGCGCCGCTGCTGCGGCTCCTCGCCACCGTTGCGGCGTCGGTCGACGGACCGCTGCAGCACCCGCGGGTGGCGGTGAGCGCCACCTTCCTGGCCGCCGTCGTGGGGCCCCTCTGGGGGGTGGGTGGGGGGGGGGGAGGGTTGGGGGGGGTCGACCCGGTCGCGCCCCTGCTGCCGCCCGTGTTGGTCGCCGCAGGGGGGGAGGGGGGGGTGGAGGCGGAGGGGGCGCCGCCGTGGGCCGACGCCCCCGCCGCCGCCGCCGCCGCTGTGGCCGCCGCTGCCGCCGCTGATGACGGTAGCCGCAAGGGCAGTGCGGTGCGCGTGCCGTCCTCCTGGCCTTCTGACGGCAGCGGCGGTGGCGGTGGCGATGGCGGCGGGGATGGTGCCCACCCCCACCCACCGTCGGTCACGGCGGCGGCGGTCGGCCTCATCACCCGCGCCATCATCGTCGGCTCTGTCACACCCGCGGCGCTAGCGGCGGCGCTGCCGCGGGACGAGGCCACCCACGGGTGGGCGCGGCTGTGGGGGGGAGTAGCAGCGGTGGTGGCCGCCGCCCGCGTCGGTACCGGCGGCGGCGGCAGCGGCGGCGGCGGCAGTGCGGGCGACGGCCGCGACGCGGGCCCGCACCTGGGGGAGGTCCTCGCCGGCCGCCTCGGCGGCGCGGCGGTGGTGGGCGCCCTGGCCGCCGCCGCCACCGACGCGGACGAGGCGGGCGGCTGGACGCGGGACGCGGAGGTGGCGGGCGCCCCGGGGGGGGGGGGGGGGGTGCCGAGGCTGCCGACGCCGCCGCCCGCGCGTACCGGGCGGCGGCTGACTGGGGGCGGGGGGGGGCGGCGGGGGTGCTGTACGGGCCGCTCATGGCGGCGGTGGCGAGGGGGAGCGCCGCCGCCGGCGACGACGCTGCCATGGCCGCGGCGACTGCCGACGCGGACGCCGACGGCGGCGCCGGTGGCGACGGCGACGACGGCGGCGGCGACGGCTGGGAGGGCGGGATGGCCGACTGGGCCGCCGCCGGCCGCGCCGTCCCGCCGGCGATCGCGGTGCGGCTGCTGGCGGCGGTGCTCGCCGGCGACATGGCCGCCGCCGCGGCCTCCACCGGCGCGGCCGCCGCGGCCGGCGGCGGCGACGGCTGGCGCATGGCCGCCGAGGCGCTCGCCGCCGCCGCCCGCCTCGCCACCACCGCCGCCGCCGGCGCCGCCGTGCCGGTCGCGGCCGCCGCGCTCGCCGCTGCCGCCACCCTCCTCGCCGCCGCGACGGTGTACCCGCCCGCGTCGCTCGTCCGCCGCCGCCGCCGCCGCCGCGGTGGTGGTGGCGGTGGCGGCGGCAGCAGCGGCGGCGGCGGGTTGCTCCCGCGGTCGACGGTGGTGGCGGTGCTGCCGCCGGCGCTGGCCGCGGCCGCGTCGCCTGTGGCGGCCGCCGACGGGCGGGCGGTGCTGGCGGCGCTGGCGGCGGGGGGGGGTGGGGGGGGGACGTCCGCGCGATGATCGGCGCGCACGCGCCGCTGGTCGTCGACGGGCTCGTGCGGTCCCTCCAGCGGGGCGGGCGGGGGGGGGGGGTGCCGCCGCCGCCGGTAGGGGTGAGTGGTGGGAAGGGTGGGAGGGGCGGACCCTCACGGACGGGCCGGCGGCGGGGGGTGCGGCCGCCGTGAACGGCGGCGCGGTGGTGACGTGGGTGGTCGGGCTGGGCGGCGCCGCCGCGGCGGCGGTGGCGGATATGCTCGTCGACGCGCTCGTCGCCGAGTGTGACGCGATCAGCGTGGGGGGGGGGGTGCCGGCGCGGCTGGCGGGCGTGACCGCCGCGATGGGCGCGCTGGCGGCGGCAGAGGCGGCTCGGGGCGGCGGAGGTGGGGGGGGGCTGTCCGTCCGCCGGCCGACGCGGCCGCCACCGCCGCCGCCGCCGCCGCCGCGGCCGCGTGCGGCCGCACGGGTGCGGGCGTCCATCCTGGCCGCCCTGGGCGAGGGTGACGGCGACGGTGACCCCCCCCCCTACACCGTCGGCGGGGCACCCCCCGCGAACGCCGCCGCGGCCACCACCGACAGTGACGACGACCCCGACACCCCCCCCCCCCCCTCACCCCCCTACAGCGGCTGGCAGACGCGGCGCTGTCGGCGGCCGAGGACCTCCTCCCCGGCGCCCGCCCGGCGGCCGACACGGTCGCGGCGCTGCGGCTGGCCGCCGCAGCCGCCCCCGCCCTCCGCCGCCGCCGGTCGACGCTGCTGCCGCACGTTGCGCGGCTGCTGCCGCTGCTCGCGGGGGTGCTGCGGCGGCTCGTGCCGCCGCCGCCGCCGCGCGCCCCGCGGCTGCGGGCCGCCGACCGCCGCGGCCGTGATGTCGTCATGGCCGCCGCGGCCGCCGCGCCGCACGGGCCGCGCCGCACCGGGCGGTCGTCGGCGCTCCTGGACATTGGCCCGACGTCGGCCGCGACGGCGGGGGGGGTGCTCGACCTGCGGCCAGCGAGCCACCGCCCGGCCGCCGCGACCCTGCCCGCTCGGTCGACGGCAGCGGTGACGGCGACGGCAACGGCGCCCGCGGGTGCGATGTCCGCACCTCCCCCGCCCATCCCCGCCCCGCCGCCGCCGCTCATCACCGCCGCGTGCCGGCTGCTGTCCGCGCTCTACGCCGCCGCCGGCACCTTCCCCGACGCCCGCTTTGCGCGCCTCCTCCTCCCCGCCCTGCTGCCGCTGCTGGCACCCGCCGCGGCCGCGGCAGACGGCGGCGGCGGCGGCGGCGGCGGCGCGGCGGGCGTGCCGGCGGCGGCGGTGACGGGCGTCGGCGCCATCCTCGACGCGCTCGCGGCGCTCGCCGCCACCTCCCGCGGCGCGCTGTCGGGCGCGGACGGCACGGGCGGCGCGGCGCTCGTCGCGGCGCTCCGGCCCTACCTGTTTGGCCTCGCCGAGGGGGGGACCGCCGGCGGGGCGGGCGCGCCGGCGGCGGCGTCGGGCCCGACCGCCGCCGCCGTCGCCGCCGCCGCCGCCCGCCGGCGGCGTGCGGCGCGGGCGGTGGTGGCGGCGGCGGCGGCGGCGGGGCCCGCCGCGGACGCGGTGTGGCTGGCGCTCTGCCGCGCGGCGCCGCGGGGGTGGGGGGGCGCCGCGGGTAGTGACGGGTGGGTGCCGCACCCGTCGCTGCGGCCGGTGCGGCTGGCGTGAGTGGCGGCGGCGTGTGGTGGGCGGCGGCATGGGGCTGCCAACGTGGCGGCGCGCCGTGCGGGCGCGCCGTCGCGTGGCGGCATGCTGGTGCCGCCAACGCGGCGGGGCCGCCCTTCCGTCCGGCGCTCGCGCGGTCGTTCCCACCGCTGCTGGGCGCACCCGCACCCGCTGCGGCAACGCCCATCCCAGGTGGCGGGTGCTCCCCGCCGCTGCGGCGAGCACTGTCTCATCGACGCCCGGCTTGGCCACGGGCCGTGCGCGCCAGCGGGCGGCGACCGGGGTGCGGCGGCGGCGGCCGAGGCGGCAGCGGCGCTTGGAGCCGCGCCCGCCCCGCCGCGCCAGCCGCGGCCGGCGTCGCCGCCGCGGCCGCCACACGCGGGCGGCCGGCCAGCGGGCGGGAGTGGCCGCCCATGCAGGTTGGGGCTGTGACCGCCCGCGGCACAGCTGGTCGCGTGCAGCGGCTGGCGCCGCACGCGGCTGCGCGGCGGTCGGGCGTCTGGGAGAGGGGACGGGAGTGGGCAGAGGAGCGGCGGCGGGAGATGGAAGGGGCGGCGTAGGCGTCGGCGTCAGCGTCGGCCGTCGCCACTGCCACCCCGCTGCCGCCCGCCGTCGCTGCCGCCGCTGCCGTCGGCGGGTGGCCGTGGTGGCGGCGGCGGCGGCGGTGCTGGCGACGGCGGCGGCGGCGGCGGGTGCGGCGGTGGCGGTGGCAGCGACGGTGGCGGCGACGGTGGCGACGCGGTCAAGGGCGCTGTCCAGGGACACGTCGCCGTCGGCCGTGGCCGCCGCGCGTGCCGCCGCCGTGCGTCCGCGCAGCGGGTGGCTGCAGTGGGTGGGCCGCCGCGACGTGGCTGCTGATGAGGGTGGCGGTGCTCATTGCTATTCTCCGATCGTACCGTTTTGGCATTGGCGGGGAGGATGGAGAGGTTGACGGGATGGGGCCAGGGAAGACGGGGCCTGCCGCCGCGGTTACGGCGGCGTCCGCCGGCTGTTGTGGAACGGCGCGGGCGGTGGTGGCCGCCGTGGCTACGGGGCGCGCCGCCGACGCGGTGTGGCTGGCGCTGTGCCGCGCGGCGCCGCGGGAGTGGGGTGCCTCGGCTGGCGGCGAGTACGTCGATGCGCAGCGGGCGTTCCCCCCGCCCTCTCCCCCTTCCAACCGCCGTCTCTGGACGCGCTCTTTCTTTTCTTTCTGCTTTTTTTTTTTTTTTGTTGTGTACGCGGCGCACCGTTGTGCACGCCGGACGCGGGTCCCCCACTCGAAGCGGGCCCGCACGAGATCTCGCGGGGGGGGGAGGGCCGCCGGGCCAACGGGTCGGCTCTCCATCCAACGGTCTGAGGCTGTTCCGAATGGCGCGGGACCCACCACACGCTCTGTTCCACTGCTCGTGGCACCACCTGACACAGACAAAAAGACCAATGACCTGTTAGTGGGTAACGGTCCAGTCAAACGTCAAGAAAACAGAGATCCTCTCTTTCCACCACGGTTGTCACGGAAAAAACGTATACGTTGTATTATTCAATTCATTTGTAGATTAATATATAGATTAATCAAAGCAAGGAACAGCGAGTTTGAATTCACTAAAACAATTGCTGTACTGTGATCATGCACATTCTTCACAAGTCCGATCCAGGTCATATTTGTTCTCAGCAGACGCTGGCAGCAGGCCAAATCCTTTGCTCCTGGGGCCGCCTCGGCTTGCAACAACTGGGGATGTTCCATCGCATCCGCTCCACGCCGACGGCAGGGCAGGTGCCGCCCCGCCGCTCTTCAGTGCATCCAGCCGACGCTGCGGGATGACGGCTGAGCTGCCCTAGACACGGGGCATGAACGGCCGCTACGCCGCACCGCACGCGACGCCACGGCTCGGAGCGGGGGGCTTCACGATGCCACCAGACGCCGCGCCGCCGCAACCCCCCACATCCTCTCATCCCACTCCCTTAATCGCCAGCGGAGGCACCCTCGTGCCACCGATGGGCGGCTGTGGCGCGCGCATTCCCTCCTTCATTCGCCACCTGTCCTCACGCCGGTGCCCACCCCTGATTCTTCCAGCTGGTGCAGACGCTCCGGGTAGCCTGCCTCTCGAGGGCGAGCTGCCACCCTCAGTGCCTCTCGACGTGTGGGTTGACCCCGCTTCCGCCGTCAGGTTGGCTGCCCCAGCACCCGTCGACCCGTCAGGCGATCCCGCGCCAGTGGCCATTGCAGGTGACCCACCTGGTAGTACCACTCGACTAAGCTCGTCCACAAACCCAAGCCAGCTCCCGTAGCCAAAGAAGGTCAGTGAGGGGCCCCCTGTCGAGGTGGGTGGCAAGCAGGGAGGGCGCGCGTTCTCGAAGCGGCCGGGCGTGGCCACAGCGCCGGGCTGGCGCCGGTGCTGAGATGGTCAGCGGGGCGCCGAAGCTTTCTGACAATCGTCGCACTTATTCACACCGACCGAGACAACTTACATGATGTAATTGAAACAAGAAAAAAACGTATATAAAGCAAAAAACGGTATTAATTTGATCGATAGATTAATCAAAGCAGGAACAAAAAAGGTTAAACTTTTGCCAACCCTGCTGTCCACCCCGCTCGGGGCGGCGCGACTTTGTTCCACGTGCACTGTAACGAGGCGTGCCGCCGCCAGCACGGGCAATCTGGTTGGTCGGCGTGGCCACACTGTTTTGCACTCCGGCGAGTGCCTTCCGCCTGAACCACGATGGCAGCGATTAGAGGCAGCCACGAGACCGGCGCTGCCGCCGCCTACGACACTCCGTCTGGCCTTCTGCTGCCCACCCGCGACACCCCGCCATCCTGACGGAGATGGATAGGCCGCCGAGGCGGCGGTGTGAGCCACACCGTTTGCCACCGCTGGTGGCGGGTGGGGCCGGCAGCGGCGTCGGCGGCGGCGGCGCCGGCGGCGGCGGCGGCGGCGGCGGCGGCGGGGACGTTCGGGGCGGGGAGGCTCTTTTAGAGCGGGGCGGTGTGAGTAGCGCGCTGCCGTCGCGCTTTCGTCTGCAGCGCAGAGCCGTACGCACCGCCCGGTGACGCCGTCGGTCTGTGGTTGGCCGGTTACTTCCTCCAGCCCCCCGTTCCCGGTGCCCCCCCCCCGCTCACTTTGGCAACGCGAGTGTGTACCTGACGCGGCGGGCCCGACGCACGGGCGCTTTCCCCAGAGCGCTACACGCCGACTCGGCCGCCCTCCCCCCTCCCCCCCCCCACCTGTGCTGACCCGATGATGAACGCAGACGGGTTGCCCGTGGCCCCCGTCGGGGGCCACAGCGCCCCTGTGGAGGCGGACTATGCCGAGATGGGCAAACCACCGGCCGACGTGGTACGTTTGGGGGCGTGTATCCGCGGGTGGGCCGGGTTGCTGTGCTCTGGTGGGTCACCTCGACCGCGGCAGTGGCTATCTCTGCCTGGCGGCATGGTTCGTTCGTGTGCGTGTGCGTATGGTCAGCAGTGTGGAGGTTGGGCCTGTGCTGACGGCAGGTCTCCCTTTTTTTTTTTTTTTTTTCTCCCCGTCTGTTATGCGCCAATGCCCGCCCGTTCCCTGTCTCCCTATTTTATTTTCATCGTCTCCCACCCTCCCCCCCCCCGTGTCTTAGGTCGAGGACCAGTCCATGTCCCACGTGACTGCCGAGGATGGCACCGACATCTCGTTTGACCCCTACTTTGCCACCCGCGAGGACGCCAACCGCAACCAGTCGACGACCAAGTACAACCGGCAGCCGCTGACGCTCAAGTGGGAGGACCTCAAGTTTGAGGTCCCCGTCGGCCGCTCTGCGACGGGCCTGCCCTGCCTCAAGGGCACGGAGGATAAGGGCATGAAGACCATCCTGTCGGGGTGCTCGGGGGAGATTCGGCCCGGCGGGCTGCTGGCCATCATGGGCTCGTCGGGCGCCGGCAAGACCACCCTCCTCAACCTCCTCGCTGGGCGGGTCACGTCGGCCAAGGGCTCCCAGTCCACCGGCCGTGTGCTGGTGAATGGAGAGAAGCGGGACTTTTCCAAGTTCCGGCAGGTCGCGTCGTACGTGCTGCAGGATGACGACCTCTTTGCGGAGCTGACCGTTCGGGAGCAGGTGGAGTTTGGCGCCATGCTCCGCCTCCCCAACACCATGCCCGTGGAGAAGAAGCAGCTGGCGGTGGACCGGGTCATCACGGAGCTGAGCCTGTCCAAGGTGGCCAACACCAACATTGGCAACGAGCTCGTCCGCGGCGTGTCGGGTGGGGAGCGCAAGCGGGTGAGCATTGGCACGGAGCTGGTGACCAACCCGAGTATGCTCTTCCTTGACGAGCCAACCAGTGGGCTGGACGCGTTCAACGCCCTCAACGTCATTTCGACACTGCGGCGGCTGGCCTACAATGGCCGCACCGTCGTGACGACCATCCACCAGCCGCGGAGTAACATCTACTCGATGTTTGACATGCTGTTGCTGCTGAGCCAGGGGCGGGTCATGTACTTTGGCCCCGCCAAGGACGCGGTTGCCTACTTCTCCGCCCTCAGCTTCCACTGCCCGGCCCAGTTCAACCCCGCCGACTACTTTATTGACCTTGTCAGTGTGGACAGCCGCTCCCCGGACGCGGAGGCGGTGACCAAGAAGCGGGTGGCGGTGCTGGCGGACAAGTACTCCAACTCGGCGCCGATGATCAGCGAGTATGGGGAGGACTCGGAGGCGGGCAGCTACAGGGTGGCCAACGACGAGGGTACCGAGCTCCGCCAGCGCAAGTACCAAAACTCGTGGTTCACCGAGGTGCGCTACCTCGCGGTGCGCGCGGTCAAGCTGATGGTCCGGGAGCGGACGGCCAATTTTTCTCGCCTTGGCCAGACCATCGTCTTTTCGATCCTCCTGGGCTTGATTTGGCTAAACGCAGGGCGCGGCGACACTGCTGCTGATGCTAGGAGCCTGGTTGGTATCCTCTTCTTCCTGCTCATCAACCAGTGCTTTGGCGGCGCCTTCTCCATCATTTTCGTCTTCCCGCTGGAGCGCAGCGTCGTCACCCGTGAACGAGCCAGTGGGACCTACCGGGTGTCGTCCTACTTTTTCTCCAAGACCATCTGTGAGCTACCACGCACCTTTTTCTTCAACCTGCTCTTCTCTGTTATCCTCTACTGGATGGTGGGACTGCGTGCGACGGCAGGGGCGTTCTTCTTCTTTGTCCTCACCGTCTTTATCACCACCGTGACGGCCGAGTCGATGTCACTGGCCATCTCCATTCTCGCGGCTGACCCGCAGGCCGCGGCGGCGCTCACCCCCGTGGCGCTCATCGTGGGCGTCCTGTTTGGCGGCTTCTTCATCGACGGCGACCAGATCTATGACTGGCTCGCGTGGATCAAGTGGACGTCGCTCGTGCAGTACGCGTTTGTGGCGCTGGTGACCAACGAGTTTGAGGGCCAAGACATCCCCGGCTTTTCCTTTGTGGGCAACGGCTTCTCCAAGTGGGAGAACATTGGCTTCCTGGTGCTCCTGCTGGTAGTGCTGCGGGCGCTCGGCTACTTTTTCCTGCTCAAGTTCCGCGCGCCCACCTTTGACAAGACCTTGTAGGGGGCTGCCCAGCGTCTGCTGCGTCGTGTGGTTGTATCGGCGGATGGTTTCTATTTTGCGTGTGGCGCGCGCTTCCACTGCGGCGGGCTGGTGCTTTTGTGATTGCCACCCTCCCTATTGACTGGTTTAAGCAAAACCCGTGAACAGATGACGCCTTGACTCGCACCCGCCCGCTGTCGCCCGCTGTCGCCCGCTGGTGCGCTCCCCGTGAACAGATGACGCCTTGACTCGCACCCGCCCGCTGTCGCCCGCTGTCGCCCGCTGGTGCGCTCCCGTGGTGGTGTGGTGGTCCGTTGCGCGCAGAGATGGCTGGCGACCGCCCCTACACGCGGCGGCCGCCGCCGCCGCATCACCCCCCCTCCTCCTCCCCCCCCCCTCCCCCTCCCCCCACATAGTCCAAAAACGGCGACAGCCGCGCCCACCGGCCCGGCTCCGCCCCCTCCTCACGGTTCCCCCCGTTCCACGGGGTGCCCACCCCCAGCGTGATGGGCAGCCCGCCCTCCGCGTCCGCCCCGCGCACCGCCCGCCCCGCGCCCGTCGCGGCCACCCCCGCCGCCGCCGCCGCCGCCGCCGCCACGCAGTCCCCGTTTGTCGCCCACCAGTCCCGCGGCGGCGGCACGCGCCTATAGTCGGTGGCGAGGCCGCCCAGCGCGCGGACGGCGGCGGCGAGGAAGGCCGCGTCGCGGCGGACGGTGAAGAGCGTCGCGCCGACGGTGGGCGCGGTCAGCACGACGACGGCGGCGGTGAAGCCGGCGCCCGCGGCGAGGAGCGACAGCTGCGCCGTCGCGTACGTGGCGGCGGGGAGCGTCGTCGGCGGCGCCGACGGCGCCAGCCGGTAGTAGGGGCCGGTCCCGGGCGGCGCCCCGGCGGGCGGGGCGGTCTCGACAAACGGGGAGACCGCGTCGACGAGCAGGATGCGCGTCGGCGCCGCCGCCCACGAGCCGTGCGCGGCCGCGTCGCGGTGGCGGATGAGCGCGGCAATGTCGGCGCCAATGGTCGGCAGCCGCGCGGGCACCCCGCCCCCGCCGCCGCCCGCGGCGGCCGCCCGCCGCACGTCCGCCGCGGCCGCGACGCAGACGCCCACCTCCTCCAGCCGCACCCGGTCCGGGCGCCCCCCCCCCGGGTTGGCCAGCCGCAGGTAGCAGAGCGCCCCGTTGGCCGCGTGCGCCGCCGCCAGCGCCGCCCGCACCGCGGCGGCGGGGCCAAACCGCGCCCGCCGACCGGCCGCCGCGCCGGCCGTGCCGCGGGCGGCGGGGGTGGCGAGCGCCACCCACGCGGGGAGCGCGTCGGCCCAGACGCGGGCGGCCTCGCGGGCGGCCGCCGCCGCGGCGCGCGCGGCGGCGGTGTGCGCCGTCGCGGGGCGCGCGCCGGGGGGGGGGGGGCGCCGGCGCGCCGGGGTGGCCCCCGCGCCGGCGCGGGTGTGCACGCGCGCCCGCCGGGGGGGGAGGGGGAAGTAGGGCACCGGCGTCGGCGCGGCCGGCCGGGGGGGGGCGCCGGCCGCGGCGGCGCCGCCGGCCGCGGTTGCCGTTGGCGCAGCCGCCGCCGCCGCCGCCGCCGCCGCCGCCGCCGCCGCCGCCGCCGCGGCGGCCGCCTCTGCCAGCAGCGTCGCGGCCGCCGGCGACGCGACCGGCGGCGCGCCGAGGACCCCCCCCCCAGGCCGAGCAGCCGCCACGCGTCGGCCGCCGCCACCTCCACCACCCGCCGCACCGCGTCGGCGGCGGGCGCGTCGGGCCGCAGCCGGCGGTGCTCTGTCGCGGGCACCCCCCCCCGGGTGGCGCCGCCCTCCCCGCCGCCGCCGCCGCCGCCGCCGCCAGCCGCGGCGGCGGCGGCGGCCGACCGGGCGGCCCAGCCGGTGGCGAGCAGCGACACGGGCGGGAGGGGCAGGAAGCCCGCCGACGCGCGGAGCCGCGACCGCGGCACCGCCAGCCACCGCCCGTTGGGCGACGCGGACACCGCCGCGGGGGGCGTCACCGCCCGCACCGACCGCAGCAGCACCGCGTGGCGGGACGCGCGGGTAAAGGCCGGGCCGCCGCGGCGCGCGGCGGCGGCGCCGCCACCAGCCGCCGACGACGCGGCCGCCGCCGCCGGTGGCGCCGCCGCCGGGTAGGCGGCGAGGCGGCCGGCCAGCGCCACCCGCGCCGCCGCCGACAGGTCGTCGTACCGGTCCAGCGCGGCGAGCAGCCGCGCCGTCACCAGCCGCGGCGGCGACACGCGCCGCCCCCCCCGCCCCCCCCCCGCGGCGGCCGCCACTGGAGGCGACGCGGCGGCGGCGAGGCGCGTGACCACCCGCGCGGCGTACGCGGCAAACGGGGTGCCCGCGTCGTCAACCACGTTGGCGTACCCGCCCGCCGCCTCGTGGTCCACCGCCCGCCGCAGGCGCCGCAGCGCCCGCCGGCGGCCGGCGGGCGTCAGGGGGGCCACGTCGGGGGGGGGGGGGGTGCCGGCGGGGGCGGCGGCCGCGGCGGCGGCGGCGGCGGCGACGCCCTGCGGGCGCACCCACGCGGCGACGGCGGCGAGGCGCTGGCGGTCCCAGGCGGCCATGTCTGCTACGGCGCCGAGGCGGTCGGCCCAGCCGCCGCCGGCGGGTGCGCCGTCGGCGGCGGGGGGGAGCTCGTCGGCCCAGCCGGGGGGGGGGGCCCGGCACACGCCGCCCCCGTCGGCGGGGGCCACCGCGTCGGCCCAGGTGGGGGGGGGGGGGGGCGACACGCCCGCGCCGTCGACGGCGGCCGCCTCGTCCGCCCAGCCAGCGGGGGGAGGCCGGGACATGCGCTCGCCATCGACGGCGGCGGCCTCGTCGGCCCAGCCGGCCGACGCGGCGGGCGGCCACGCGTCGGCTCCATCGACGGCGGCGGCCTCGTCGGCCCAGCCGGCCGACGCGGCGGGAGGCGACCCGCTTGCCAAGTCGGCGGCGGCCGCCTCGTCGGCCCAGCCGGGCGACGCGGCGGGCGACCACGCGTCTGCTCCATCGACGGCGGCGGCCTCGTCGGCCCAGCCGGCCGACGCGGCGGGCGGCCACGCGTCTGCTCCATCGGCGGCGGCGGCCTCGTCGGCCCAGCCGGCCGACGCGGCGGGCGGCCACGCGTCTGCTCCATCGGCGGCGGCCACCTCGTCGGCCCAGCCGGGCGACGCGGCGGGCGGCCACCCACTTGCCAATTCGGCGGCGGCGGCCTCGTCGGCCCAGCCGGGCGGCGCGGCGGGCGGCGACCCGCTTGCCAAGTCGGCGGCGGCGGCCTCGTCGGCCCCGCCGGCCGACGCGGCGGGCGGCGTGCCGTCGCTCGACACACCGGCTGCGCCGACGGGCCAGTCTGGCGGCGCGCCCGCCGCCCAGTCGGGCGGCGCACCCGCCGCCGCCGCCGCCGCCGCCGCCGCCGCCGCCGCCGCCGCCGCCGCCGCCGGCAACGCGGCCGCCGGCGCGGCGGCCGCCGACGCTGGCGCGGCGGCCGCCGCTGTCGACCCGCCCGCCGCCCCGACCGCCGCCGCCGCCGCCGCCGCCGCACGCGCCCGCCGCGTCACCGCCGGCGGGGCGTCGGGCGGCGGGGCGGGCGGCCGGGGCGGTGCCGCCGCCGCGACCGCCCGCCCGCGACCGCCGCCACCGTTGCTGGTATACGCCGCGGTTGCAGCGGGCCGCCGCCGCCGCCGTGCCGTGCGCACCGCCGCGGGGGGGGGGGGGAGCACGTACGCCGACCACCCGGGATGCATCCGGCGGCGGGGGGGGGGGGGGGGGGGGATGGCGTAGGGTGGCCAAGGTTGGGGGGGGGGGGGGGGGGTTGAGGGGGGAGCCGGGGAGAGGCAGGGAGAAAGAGGGGGGGGGTGTGGAAGGGGGGAGGGCGTGGTCTGGGCAGTGTGGGAGGGCGTGGTCTGTGCAGTGTGGGAGGGCGTGGGAGGGCGGGCGAGGCGGCGCGAACGCACCGCAGCCGTGGTGGCGACGGTGTGATGTGCTTGCCCGGTTGACGACGTGGTCGGGAGCTCTGGCGCGGGCAAAAGAGGATGAGCCTTGGGAACAGCCAAACGCAGGACGGAACGTTCCGGCGCGCCCACAGCGGTCTCTGTCTGAAAAGCGATTCATTTCAAAACGGTCGCGGCGATGTCACCGTGGCGGGCGGTCGCGTTGTGGTTGGCGACGCCGTCAACGGCTGGCAACGCCGACGGCCTGGCAGCCTAGACGGCATCGGGGGGAGCGAGCGACGGCACCGACGGAGCGAGCAGCGGCGCCACATAGGACGAGGCGGCTGGCAATAGGGTCTGGCAGCCAGGACGGGGCCGAGGGACGGAGCGGCGGGATCGAGGGGGAGAGCCATGGCACCGAGGGGGGGTCCCGCGATGCCGAGGGACAGAGCACAGATACGGACGGAGCGAGCGACGGCATCGGGGGAGGGACCAACGACACTGTGGAAACGCCAACGTCACCGCCAGACAGGGCAACGTCCCCGCGGGACAGCGCGCATCGTCGTCCTCCCCACGGGGGACGGTCGGACCCGCCCCGTCGAAAAAAAACGGTTGCTGGCGTTCTCGGGCCGGCCGCGGCGGCACGTGCGGCAGACGCCACCCGCGCGCCGCGCGCGGTGCGCGGCGGCGGCACCCACACCGCCCGTGCGCACCGCAAGCAGGCGCGGACGGGGCGGACGGCGGGGGGGTGCCAGCCAGTGCCTCGACAGTGGCGGGCCTAGGCGGCGGGGGGGGGGGGGGGGTTGGCGCGCCGCCGCCGCCGCCACGGCGGGACCGCTGGCCCACCCTCCCCGCCGCGCGCGGCAGCAGCCGCCGCCGCCACCGCCGCGGGCGCCCGCCGCGTCGGCGCGACGGGTAGGGTGCGCACCGCCACCAGCAGCGCGCCCCATCCTCCCGGCCGCCTCGCCCCGCCCCCCGCTGCCCGCTACCGCGCGACTCGTACGGCGACGCGCAGCGCCCGCCCGGCACGTACGGAGCAGCAGCAGGCAGGCCGGGCACGAGGGGGAGGCGGGAGCGCCCCAGAGCGGCCGCCCGCCGCCGGCGGCGGCGCCGAGCAGGACCCCACCGGGGGGCAGCCCCTCTGGCAGCACCCCGCCGACGCGCCGGCGGGGTGGTGGCAGTCGCGTGCCACGACCGCCGTCGCCGTCGCCGTCGCCGTCCGAGCTGGCGGCAGCAACGGCATGCAGACGGCGGCGGGAGCCGCTGTCGACCGGGCGGGGCCGTGCCCGCTACCTGGCTGCCCCTCCCCCCCTCACCCCCCTTACGCCAGAGGTCGACCGTGAGGAGTCTAGGGATGGACGGCTGGGCAAAAGACAAGACGGACGCGGGAGGCCACCATGCCGTCGTCCACCCCCCGCCACCGCCGCCGCCGCCGCCACCGCCGCCACCGCCGCCGCCGCCGCCGCCGCCGCCACCCCCACCGCCACCTCTGCCAGTGCACTCCGCAGCACCACCGCCCGCACCACCGCCGCCTCCCCCCCCTCCAGCTCCACTCCACCCCCCCCCACCCCCCCCCCCCCCCCCTCCCCCCTCCTCCTCCCCACACGCTCAGCCAGTGTCCACCCCCCCCAGCACGTACACGCTCCCCACATCCGACACGGCCGCAAGGGAAACCGCAACGCCGTCACCCCCCCCCCCCCCCCCCCCCCCGCACGACCGCCGCCCCAACCACCCGCGCGTCGGCACGAAAGCCAAACGCGCGCCGCGGCGACCGCGCGAGCGCGCCCGACATCATGGTCTGCGGGGCGGTGCCCGCGGCGGCGGCGGCGGCCGCCGCCGCCGCCTCGTCCGACCACGCGCCGCACGCGACCTCATTGTCCACGCCAATGACGTAGCAGAGGCCGTCGGGGTCGAGGCCGCCGAGCGCGGCCGACGCGCCGCCGCGACGGGCGCCCTCCCCCCCACAGAGGGCGAGCCCCGCAATGCCGTACTTTAGGCCGCCCCGCCAGTGGCCGCGCACGCCCATCGTGCGGCCGTCAAAGACGTGGACGGTGCGGTCCGCGCCGGCGGCGGCGAGCAGCCCGCCGCCGCCAGCGTCGAGTGCGTAGAGGGCGCCGGGGCCGGGCCGCCGGCGGGCGACCGCCGCCACCCCAGCCCGCAGGTCGTAGAGGGCCACCTCGCGGCCCTCGACGGTCGCCAGCAGCGCCCCCGACCCAGGTCCGGCGGCGGGCACGGTGCCACCGCCGCCGCCGCCGCCGCCGCCACCGTCGCCGCCGCCGTCGCCGTCACCATCACCATCACCATCGCCGTCGGCGGCGGCGAGTCCGTCAGCCGCCGCCGCCGCCGCCGCCGGCGGCGCGGCGGGCACGCCCCCCACCGGCGCGGGCGGCGCCTCCCCCGCGGCGGGCGTCCACCACCCGACCGCCGCCGGTGCGGCGAGGCAGTGGACGGCCGCGACGGGCACGTCCCCGTCGTACACGTTGACGTCCCACCCCGCGGACCGCGCGACGGCGGTGGTGGCGAGCGCGTGCGGGTGCAGCGCCACGCCCGTCCAGCCGAGGGAGGAGGGCGTGGGGGGGGGGAGCGCGTACGTCACCCGCGGGCTGCCGCCGCCGCGGCCGCCGCCACCGCCGCCGCCGCCGCCACCGCCACCGCCGCCGCCGCGCGACGAGGTACCGGCCGCGGCGGCCGCCACCGACGCCGACGCCGCCGCCGCCCGCGGGCGCCCCCCCCCCTGCGGGACCGCGGCGGGCACCAGCGGCTGCCCCCCCCCCCCCCGCCCCCATCGTCGTACAGCGCGACCAGCGCGGTCCCGTACGTGTCGACCGCGGCGACGCGGCAGCCGCCCGCGGCGACCGACTGCACCTCCGTCTTGCACAGCGACAGCGCCACCACCGGCGACACGGACGGGCGGAGCGTCACGCCGCGGGCGGCGGCCGACCGCGACGCCGGCACCATGTAGTCGTCGGCAATGGCGGAAAAGTCCGCGGCGTCGGCGTCGCGGCCGCCGTCGGCGTCGGCGGCGCCAGTCCCCCCATTCGTGGTGGCGCCGGCGGCGGCGGCGGCGGTGGCGGTGGCGCCGCCGCCGCCGCCGCCGCGGGCAAACGCCACGTCAATCCGGTAGACGGTCGTGCCAGACGCGGCGTAGACGGTGCGGCCGTCGGCGGCGGCCGCGACGCGCGTCGCGTACATCCATCTGCGGGCGGGGGGGAGGGGGGGGGGGGGGAAAGAAACAATCGCAGCGGCGGTGCGCAGCGTCCACGCGACAAGGCAGCAACGCCAGCATCACGGCGGGGGGGGGGGGGGGGGGGGGAGGCAAGGCGTCGACGGTGGGGGGAAAAAAAAAAAAAAAAAAAACCAGAGCGGAGCGGCCACCACAGAGCGAGCGCCCCAGCGAGACGAGCACGCCGCGTCAGCGACGACTCCCCCGTGGCCGCGTCGACGGGGGCCGCGCGCGCCACGCCGCGGCGCCAGCCGCCGGCGGACGCACGCCCACCGGGCGGCCGCCGGTGGGCGGCCCGCCGCGCACGCGCCGACGCTGCCGCGGGTGCCGCCGCCGGCGGCGGCGCGCGAGCGCCCGCGACCCCCTCCTCCTCCCCACCGGTGGCGACCGCCGGCGGGGGTGGCCCGCGGCGGCGCACCCCCCCCCCCCCCCCACCACCGCCGCTCTACGCCACCCCCCCCCCCCCCCGCCGCCGCCGCCGCCGCCGCCACCGCCGCCACCGCGGCGGCGGCGGAGCGGGCGCCCAACCTGGAACCGTCCCCCCCCCACCGCCGGGGGACGGACACCCGCGTCGGCGGTGGCGACGGCGGGGGCACAAGACAAAAAAAAAAAAAAAACCCCAAAAAAAAAACGCGGACGCGGCGCCGCGCGGACCGGGCCGCGGCAGGGGGGGGGGGGGGGGGGGCGGCCGTACCCGGGGCTCAGCGGCCGCGGCAGGTCCGCCGCGGGCGGGACCGCCCGCCACAGGCGGAGGCGCGCCGCGGCGGCGGCGGTGGGGGCGGTGCGGACCATTGTGGACGCGTCCGTGCGGCGATGACAAGGCAAGGGTTGGGGGGGGGGGGGGGGGGACGGGGGGGGAGGGAGACGGGGGTAGGTCAGAGGGGGGGAGAGAGATGGGGGTCGGTCAGAGGGGGGGGAGGGGGGTGACGGCGCCGCGTGGCAAGCAGCATGTCGCCGTTGCCGGCCGGCGCTGTGCCGCGCGGGGGGACATCGTCGACCACCGTGGTGGATGGTAGATCCGACGCACGCCGGCGATCGCGGTCCCCCCATTCCAACAAGGAAGACTTGAACTCATGCCGCAACAAAAAATACATTTGATGGGGTACCACTTGTTCCCGCCAACGCCGCGGCACACACCAACACACACGTGCCGCGCGGCCGACCGGCCGCCGCCGCCGGCAGCCGTTTCACCTCGGCCGCCGGCGCTTGCACCAGCGCCCACTGGCGGGATCCCCCCCCCCCCCCCCCTCCCCCCCGCTCCCGTGCCGTCGGCCGTCGGCGGCGCGCCGCGGCGGCGGCGCGCTCCCGCCAACGCGCGCCGGCGGCGGCCGCCGCCGCGGCCGCCGCGCCGCCGCGTGGCGTGCCGCCGCGGCACCCCCCGCCGGCACGCCCGCGGCGGGCGGGCGGGCGGGCGGCGGCGGCGCCGCCGCCGCCGCGTGCCCGCGTCCAAAGCGGCGGTCCTGCCGGGCGGCGGCGGCGGCGGTGGCCGCCGCCGTCCTCCCCCAACGCGCTCCCTCCCCCCGTCGTCTTTGCCGCCCCTACCCCCGCGCCGCTGCCCTCCACCCACCCACCGCGTGGTGTGCCCCCCCCAACACACCCTCGCTCATCCCCCGCCTCCCCCCTGTCCACCATCACCACCACCACCACCCCCACCGCCACCACCCCCCCCCCCCACCATCACCACCACCACCACCACCACCACCACCACCACCACCACCACCACCACCACCACCGCCAATCCCCCCCATCCCCTCACCAACCACCCACCCCCCCCAAGCCATGACGACGGCGCCACTGGGACGGCGGCCACCGCGGCGCCCCCCCCCCCCCACCCCCCCCCCCTCCGCCCCACCGCCACCCGCGCCGCCGCCACGATCCGCGCCACCGGCGGCGGCGGCGTCCATGGCGCCACCGGCGTTGCCACCACCACCACCGCCGCCACGGGTTGCACCACCGGCGGCACCGGCGGTGGGGGTGCGGGTGTGGTCGGGGGTGGGGGTGGGGGTGGGGGTGGGGGTGGGGGCGGCGGGGGGGGGGGGGGTGTGGCCGCCGCCGCCGCCGCCCCCTTCTTCACCGCCGTCCTCCGCCGGCGGTCGCGTGCGGCGGCCAAGGCGGCGGCGGCGGCGGTGGCGGCGGCGGCGATTGGGGTGGCCCCCCCGGGGGGGTCCCCGCCCCGCTGGGGGGGGGGGGGGGGGGTGGGGGGGGGGGCGCCCGCCCCCGCCGGCAGACCGCCGCCGCGGCGGTACGGGCGGCACCGCGGGGACGGGCGGCGGCGGTGGGGGCGGCGGCGGCACCACCACGCCGTCGGCGGCGGCGGCGGCGGCGGCGGCGGCGGCGGCGGCGGCGGCGGCGGCGGCGGCGGCTGCCGCCGCAGAGGCGACTATGGACACGGGCTGGCACGTGTCCCTACCGCCGGCGGTCCCGCCGCCGCCGCCGCTGGCGGCCATCACCACGCCCACCACCACCCCCCCCCCACCGCCGCCACCGCCACCACCACCACCGCCACCACCACCACGGCCGTCCCCCCCCCACCACCCCCCCCCCCCACCGGCGGCACCACCCACCACCACCACCACCACCACCACCGCCACCGCCGCCGGCCGCGTCGGTCCACCCCCCCACCGCCGGCACAGCGTCGACCCACCGCGGCAGCAGCCGGCGTGGCGGCGGTGGCGGCGCCGTCGGCGGCAGCCGGCACGGGCGGCGGTGGGGGGGGGGGGGGGGCGGGGGGGGGGGGGTGCCGCCGCCGCCACCCGCTGGCGCCGCCGCGCCCGCGCCTTCCCGCCCACCGCCCTGGCCGTTGCGGCCGCCGCGGGGGGGGGGGGGGTGCCGCCTCGCCGCCGCCCACGCGCGCGGCGCGGCGCTCCCCGCCGCCGTCCCGCCCATCCTCCACCAGCTCCTCCTCCTCCTCCCCCTCCGCCGCCGCCGTTTCCCCCGCCGCCGTCGCCGCCGCCGCCGCCGCCGCCGCCGCCGCCATCACCACCCCCACCACCACCACCCCCACCCCCACCGCCGCCCCATCCGCAACGTCACCGCCGCCGTCCGCACCGTCGCCGTCCCCGCCGTCGCCATCACCGCCGCCGTCGGCGGCGGCGTTGGCGGTGGGTGGGCGCGCCACGGCGGTCGGGCCCCCCCCCCCAACGCCGCCGCTGGTACTCCCCGCCGCACCCCACCGTGGCGGCGGGCGGGACTCGGCCGCCGCGGAGCGGGCGGCGGCGGTCGCGTCGGTGGCGCTCCGCGCGGCGCTCGCCGCGGCGGTGCCGATTGGGGGGACCGCCGCCGCGGCGGCAGCCGCCGCCGCGGCCGCGGCGGGTGGGACGGGTGGGGCGGGTGGGGTGAGGGGGGTGGGGGGGGGGGGGGGGACCGAGTCGATGGGGGGGGGGGGGTCCACGCCGGGGGGGGGAGGGGGGAGCTGGACGTGGCGGCTTGGGGGGTGGGCTGGGGGTGGTGGGAGGCAAGGCGAGGCGGATGGGGAGGACGGGGGGGGGTGGGGGGGGTCGGTGGTCGATGCCGATGCCGCCGCGTTTGACGCCTTCCTGGCGGGTACGGGCTGGGCGCCCGCCGCGGCGGCCGTGGCGGCAACCGCTCCCCGCGCGGACCCGGCGGTGCTCCCCACCGATGAGGACACCAACGACGAGGGCACCCGCTGGTTTGACGCCGCCACCCGCCCGCCGCCACCCCCACCCCCACCACCCCCACCACCGCCGCCACCCCCGCGGCGGCCATACCCCCCGCCACCCCCCCCCCGCTGCGCCCCCTCTCCCGTGGCAACCTCCCCCCACCCGCGGCGGCGGTCGGCGGCGGCGGCGGCACCGCCGCCCGCCGCCGTCCACCCCGTGCGGATGCCAAGGCCGGCCGCCGTCGCCAGCCACCCCGCCGGTCGACCGCGTCCCCGCCGCCGCCGCCGCCGCCGCCGCCGCCGCCGCCGTCGGCGGCGGCGGCGGCGGCGGCGGCGGCGGCGACGGCGGCGGCGGCGGGGGGGGCGACGGACGTTGCGGCGTTGGCCGCGGCGGTGGCGGCGATGGGCCGGCGGCTGGCGGTGGTGGAGGCGAGGCTGGAGGAGGTGGAGGCGGCGGCGGCGGTGGTGGTGGGGGGGGGGGGGGGGGGGGGGGGGGGGGTGGGGGGGGTGCAGGTGGGGGGGGGGGGGGGGTGGATGGGGGGGGTTGGTGCGTGGGCGGCGTGGGCGTGGGAGGGGGCACGCGCGGTGCTGGCGAGTGGGGGGGGCGGGGGGGGGGGGGGGGGCGACCGGAGCGGTGGCTAGCCACCCCCGACGGCGGGGAGGTTGGCAGTTGGGAGTGGCGGGAAGTGGGGAGAGGGGGGGGGGGGGTGCGTGGGGGGGGGGGGGGGGGGAAGCGCGCCATCGCCTCCCGCCGCCCCGCGTGCGCCGCGTCGTTGCCGTGCGGGCGGCACCGTCGCGGCTGGGTACGAGGTGGGTGTCCCGTTTGGTGCGCGCCGCCGCTCGGGTGGGCGTCGTGTCTTTGGTTTCTCCCTGTTTTTTTTTGTTTTTTTTTGGTCGTGCGTCCACGGTTGCCCTCTGTCGGCGCGCCGACCGCCGCCGCTCCCCCCCCCCCCCATCCGAGGCGGCGCCCATATCCCGCGCTGCGCGACCACCGTCCATGCCGCCACCGCCCACCCGCCGCCACGCCCGTACCCACCACCCGACGCGTACCGCCCCACCCCCAGCGGGCACCCCCCCCACGGCGGCGGCCGCCGCCACCGCCCCCCCCCCCCCCCCCCCCCCCCCGCCACGGCGGCTACACACCCACCCGCCTCTACCCCCGCCCCGCCACTCCCGCAGTCCACCCGCGGCGGCGGCGTGCATCCCCCCCCCCCCACCCACCCACCACCACCCCCCCCCCCCCCCCACCCCCTCGTCGGCGGCCTACCACTTCCCCCCCCCCCCCCCCCCCCCACCACCTCCGCCACGTGCGCGCACACCCCCCCCCCCCACCCGCACACACCAGCGGCACCGCCACCGCGGCGGCGCGGCCGCGCCGCCGCCGACGCGGCGCGGCGGCGGCGGCGGCGGCGCGGCCCATCCCCCACGGGCGGCGGTGGCACCCCCCACACCCCCCCCCTGACGCCCCACACTGGTGGGCGGCCCATTCCCCCCACGCCCACCCCCACCATCAGTAAGTTGGCCCGAGCGAATGGGGCCCCGTTTCATTCGGTCGCCCTTTGCCCGAATGGTGGGAGTCTCGTTCGTGTCTTTTCACCGAATCAGGGGGGGGTCTCATTCGGTCCTCTGAGGCACCCTCTGTGGGGGCAGCTTGGGCCAAAATTTAGACGTGCTTGTCATACATTACGTGTTCGTAATGGCCGCGTGAATTTGTGGAATAATATTGGCTAAAGCGCGTGTGCTAACAAACTTCAAGAAAACAATAATTTTTTCCAGGCATTGCATTTGTGGATTGCCGACGCTGCCGACCACCCCTCGGGCGCACACCTCCGCCCTTCCCGCGCTCACCTCTTCGCCACAGTTGCGGTGGCCGCGCGGTGAGCGGCCGTCGCCGCCGTCCGTGTCGTCGGCCTCCTCTTTCTTCCTGTCGCCCCGCCACGGCGACGGCGGCGAGCCCCGGTCGGCCGACGCGGACCGGCCGAGCAGGCTACGCGACGGCGGCGACCGGGCGGGGCGGCGGGGCCGGCCGGCCGGGCTGGCCTCCCCATCCTCCGCATCGGTGATGTGGAAGGCGCGGTGGACGTAGGAAAAGTAGCTGCCCGCGTCGGCCGCCGCCGGCCGGTGGTGCGCGCCACTGCCACCGCCGACGCCGCCGCCGCTACCACCGCCCGGCGCCCGCCCCGCCGGGGAGGCCAAGCCGCCCCCCCCCCCCCCCCCGTGGCCATGGCCACGGCCGCCGCCGCCGCCGTGCCCACCACCGCGGCCGCCACCGCCGTGCCCACCACCGTGGCCGCCACCATGACCGGTGCCGCCGCCGCCACCACCGCCGCCGCTGCCGCCGCCGTCGCCCGTTGGCGGCGCCGCCCCACGCAGCAGCGCCTCCTCCACCTCCTTATCCTCCTCCTCCTCCACCCCCGACGCGGCCAGGATCCGCCGCCGCTTCACCTGCCGCTCGCTCGCCTGCGCGCCCACGTCGGCGGCGGCGGCGCTCCCCCCCGCCCCCCCCCGCCCCCCCGTGACCACCCGGGTGCCCATGCGCCCGCCGCCCGCGCCCTCCACCCATAACCGTGGCCGCCGCCGCCCTCCCGGCCGGGCCCGCAAGGGCCGCCCCGGCGGCCGCGGCAGCGACCGCCACCACCACAAACCGGCGCACCGCCGTGGCGGCTGTCGACGGCAGCGACCGCCGTGGTTTGGCCGCCATGCCGCCTGCCCGCCATTGACGACGGAGGGCCGGAACAAGGACGACGAGGACGACAGAGGGGAAAGGGGGGTCGAGGGTGGGGAAGAGCGGGGGCGCGGGGGGAGGAAGGTCGCAGCAAACACTGTCGCGGGTTGGGGGCCGTGCTGCTACAGCGATGAGGCAAGGGAGACAAGGGGAGCATTCGGGTTGCCGCAAGCGTTCCCCCGTCTCGCCATCTTGTGCAAAGCGCTTGCGACCTCACGGCTGGAAAGAGAGTGCAGACATGTCCAAAGATTCCGCACCCCGCGGCTCCGGTTGGCCGAGCTCCACGCCAGCCGCTGCCGGCAATGCGGGCGGAGGAGTGCCAGCCGCGCCGCCGTCACCGACCATTCCTGCTGCCGGACCTCGAAGCGACGCACTCGCGGGGGCTGAAGACGCTTAACCAACTGCACTTGGTGCATGCCCGCCTCTGCGCCGGCTGCTTTTGGTGCATGCCCGCCTCTGCGCGAGCTGCTGTTGGTGCACGCCCGCCTCTGAAGCACGGGTGGGCCGATTTGATGAGCGGTTGAACGCACACGAGGACGCTAAAGCAGCTGGAAAGGGCTTGTCACGTCAGTTTGGCACACCAAGGCGCCGCCTATGCGGGAAACAAGTCCTCATTAGGAGCGACATTGCATGTTTCCAGGGGTTTACGGTTTTGAGCGTGCTGGGACCCGCTGCCGGGGCCCTCTGGGTTGTCCCAATGGAGGACGGCGCGCACCTCAGGCTGCGCCACTTGCGGATTGGCCGTGAGGACGGCTCTGACGGGCACCTCAGGGCCTGTCGCCGCCCGAGAAGACTTGGGCTGGAGCCAGATTGGGGCAGGCAGCTCGTTTCAAATTATTTCAGGATGCCACGGTCGCTGTGGAGGGCCTGTGCGGGGCACCAGAAGGATCGGACGCGGGACCGGCCCGGACTTGAAAGTCGATGGAACAGCGCCCCATTAGGCTCTTCTTCAGCCGAATGGGCGATCCCTCTTTCGGTCCCCACTCGGCCATTCGTGATTTTCACCGATTCTGGGCGGTCGTTCGGCACGGACCACTTCAGAGATGACCCCCACCCCCCACCCCCCCCCCCCGCCCCCCCCCCCGCGGCGCCCCCCCCCCCCTTCCAAACGCGCGCGGGATCCCGCGTTTTTTTTGGTGTTTTTGGCGCGAACGACGCCCGCCGCGGTGGGCGGCGGGGGTGGCGGGAAATCGGCACACCCCCGCGCGGCGGGGGGCGCGGACCGCCGTTGCCGCGCGGCGGCTCGCGCCGTCCGCCACGGATTGGACGCTCGCGGGGGGGGGGTGGTGCCGCCGTCGGTGTTGTGCGGCGGTCGGGGGGGGGGGGGGGGCGACGCCGCTGCACGCCGCGGCTGCCGCCACCATCGGGGGCGCGACACCGTGTCGGTGTGGGACTGGGGGTCGCGTCCGTGGGCGCTACCGCCGTGTGCCGTCCCGGCGCTCCCGCCGTCCCCCCCTTCTCCTCGCCCCCTTCCCCCCCCCCCCTTCCCTCCGCTCCGTCTGCTTTCCTCTCCCTGGCGCCCTCCCGGCTCTCACCCTGCTGCCCGCTTGACGCGCCAGCCGCCCCGCACCGCTGCTCCCTCCCCTCCCCCCCCCTCTTCCCCCTTGGCCCTTCCTTCCCTTGCTCCCCCCCCCCCCGCTTCCTCCTTCCCCCCCCTTTTTCCTCTTCTGCCCTTCCCACCCACGCCCACCCCCCCCCACCCCCCCCCCCTCCCCCCCCTCTTTTGCTGCGGCCGCCACCATGGCCGCCGCCGGCGGCGGCGCCCCCCCCCTCGTCGACTATGCCGAGGTCAAGGACCGGTGCAAAGAGTTCCTCCGCGACTTTCGGGTCGTCACCCCCCCCACCGCCGCCGCCGCCGCCGCCCCCGCCGCGGGGGATGAGGAGGAACCCCCCGCCGCCGCCGCGGATGGCGTCGCGGTCTTCAAGTACCGCGAGATGCTCCGCGCCATCGTCCACGGCACCCGCCGGCTGTTGGCGGTCGAGGTGGACGACGTCATTGCGTGGGGCGGCGCCGCCGCTGACGCGGGCGCCGCCGCCGCCGCCGGTGGCGTCGACGCCGGCGGCGGCGGCGGCGGCGGCGGCGGCGGGGATACGGTCGCGGCGGCGGCGGCGGGGACGGCGGCGGCGGGCCTCAGCATTGCCGAGGCGATGGTGGCCAACGCGCGGCGGTACACCGAGGTGTTTTCGCTCGCCGCGGATGAGCTGCTCGCCGCCCTCGAGGCGGAGGCCACCGCCGCGGACCCGGCGGCGCTCGAGGCGGACGCGGTGCGGAAGCTGGCCGCCACCCGCCGGGCGCTCGAGGTGGCCAACCGCCGCCGCCAGGCGGCCGCCGCGGGCGTCGCGGGCGGCGCGGTGGAGGACGTGGCCGAGCCGGGGGGGGCCGCCAGTGACCCGTACCAGATCATCCCGCGCGCGCTGACGCGGCGGTACGAGACGGTGCTGCTGCCGCCGACCACCCAAGACGCCAAGACGCGGCCGCTGCGCGCGATCCGCGCGGCGGACGTTGGGCGGCTGGTGACGGTCAAGGGGGTCGTCACCCGCGTCACCGAGGTGAAGCCCCGGGTGGAGATTGCGGGCTACGTGTGCCTCGTGTGTGGCCACGAGGTGTACCAGACGGTGCCGGAGCGGTCGTACCTGCCCCTGACCGAGTGCCCCGTGCGGGGCGCGCACGAGACGGGGCCGGCGGGGCGGCTCGTCGCGACGCCCCGCAGCTGCAAGTACGTAAAGTACCAGGAGCTCAAGCTGCAGGAGCCCGCCGACCAGGTGCCCGTCGGCCACATCCCGCGCACGCTGACGGTGCAGCTGAGTGGGGAGCTGACCCGCAGCGCGACGGCGGGCGACGTCGTTGCCGTGTCGGGCATCTTCCTGCCGCTGCCCTACACGGGGCTGCGCGCCCTCAAGGCGGGCATGCTCGCCGACACGTTCCTCCAAGCGACGGCGGTGGCGCAGCTCAAAAAGGACTATGCCGACGCGGACGGCGGGGCGGCGGCGGCGGACCCCGAGACGGCCGCGGCGGTCGCCGCGCTCGCCGCCGACGCCAACGTGTACGGCCGGCTGGCGCGGTCGATCGCGCCCGAGATTTGGGGCCACGCGGACGTGAAGAAGGCGCTGCTGCTGCTGCTGGTGGGCGCGCCCGCGCGGCGGCTGGGCGACGGCATGCGCCTCCGCGGGGACGTGCACGTGTGCCTGATGGGCGACCCGGGGGTGGCCAAGTCGCAGCTCCTCAAGCACATGACCGTCGTCGCGCCCCGCGCGGTGTACACGACCGGCAAGGGCTCCTCGGGGGTGGGCTTGACCGCCGCCGTCCTCCGCGACGCGGTGACGGGGGAGCTGATGCTGGAAGGCGGCGCGCTGGTCCTTGCCGACGGCGGCGTCGCGGCGATTGACGAGTTTGACAAGATGGGCGACGCGGACCGGACGGCCATCCACGAGGTGATGGAGCAGCAGACCGTGTCGATTGCCAAGGCGGGCATCACGACCACCCTCAACGCCCGCGCGGCGGTGCTCGCGGCGGCCAACCCGGCGTACGGGCGGTACAACCGGTCGCGGACGCCCGCGGAAAACATCAACCTGCCCGCCGCGCTGCTCTCCCGCTTTGACCTCCTCTTCCTGCTGCTCGACGTGCCCGACGCGGCGGCGGACCTGGCGCTCGCCCGCCACGTCACGACCGTCCACCGCACCGGCGCGGTGCCGGCGGTGGGCGCCGACGGTGCCGACGTCGACGACCGGGTGCCGCCGGCGGTGCTGCGCGCGCACATTGCGGCGGCGCGCGCGGCGGCGCCGCCGCTGGTGCCCCCCGGCGGCGCCCTCGCCGAGTATATCGTTGGCAGCTACGTGGCGTTGCGGGGGGAGGAGGCCGCCGCCGGGCGGGACGCGCGGGGCTACACCACCCCGCGCACGCTGCTGTCGGTGCTGCGGCTGTCGCAGGCGCTGGCGCGGCTCCGCCGGTCTGCCGAGGTGGCGCGGGAGGACGTGGACGAGGCGCTCCGGCTGATGGCGGCGTCCAAGCAGAGCCTCGACGCCGCCGACGCGGCCGACGCCCGGCGGCGGCGGCGGCGGCAGCGGCGTGCCGCGGGGGGGGGGGGGGGGGCGACGCGACGGGCAGTGACACGGAGGCGGACGCGCCGGGGGGGGGGCCGCCGCCGACGCGGCCCACCTGCGCCAGACGGTGACGTGGCGGGTGCTCGACGTGCTCACCGACGTGCGGCGCGCCGCGGGCGGCGCCGCGGCGCTCGCGTACGCCGCGATCGAGCCGCCAGTCCTCGCCGCGGGCTACACGCGGGCGCAGCTCGCCGACTGCCTCGACCACTGCGACGACCTGCACATCCTGGCGAATGATGTGGCCGCGGGCGAGATCCGGTGGTTGTGAGCGCGTGGCGCAGGGGGGGGGGGTGGGGGTGGGGGGGGGGGGGGGGGGGCGAGGGGGTGCGCGCGGGACCCGTTTTTTTTTTTTTGTTGTTGTTGTTGCCCGCTTGATGGCTGGCGTTTTTTCATCTGTGGGGTTGAGTCGTGCGCGCCGGTCGCGCAGACGCCCGCGGCGGTGGCGGCGGCCGTCGCGGACGGACCGACGACGCCGTCGGTGGTCGGACGCGCGGGCGCGCGCGACCGGCGGCGGCTGGTGCCGGCGGCCGCCCCCCTCCCTCCCCCGCCCCCCCCCCCCTATCCGCGCGCCACCCCCACCACCCCCGCCGCCGCCGCCGGTGAGATGCACCCGGTGACGTCCGCGTCGCGGCCGTACCGGTACGCGGCGGCGTCCCGTTGGCTGGCGGCCAAGACCACCTCCGCAGGGGCCATCCCCCCCCCCCCCCCCCCCCCCCCCCTCCCTCCCCGCCCCCGCCGCCGTCCCCCCGACGCGTTGCATCGCCATCCCCGCCGCCGCCGTGATCCCCCACCCCCGCGGGGCCACAGCGGCACGGCCACCCACCCCCTCCGTCCGCGACAGCGACACCCGCACGCCGACGGCTTGCCCATCCGCCGCCACCACCACCCGCGGCGTCACCGCGCCCTCGGCGGCGCCCGTCGGATCGACCGCCGCGGGCGTGGCGCGACCCGCACCGCCGCGCCATGCACCCCACGCAGCGCACGCGTGGGGAATCCCCGCATGCGTCTGTTGCACCGCACGGAGAGGGGGGGGGGGGGGGGGGGGGAAGGCGTCGCCGCCGCCCGCCCGCGCCCCACGCGCCGAGCCGTGCGACGGCCACCGCGCCCGCGATGGGCGTCTGTTCTTTTTTTTTTTTTTTTTTTTTTTGGAGCTCCCCGTAGACGGCCAGACGGGGGCGCCACCGCCAGCGCGGCGGCCCGCCGCGTGCCGTTGGCGCCGTCGCGTCGTCGACCGCGGCGGCGCGGCGCGCGCCGCCGCGGGCGGTCGCGGCGGGCCTGCCCGTGTGGGTTGTACGCGGCGGCGCGGGCGGCGGCGCCCGTCTGGGGAGGTGGCGGTGCCGCCTCTACGGCACGCGCCGCCGGGTGGGGTGGCCGCGTTGGTGGCAAGGGCGGGGGGGGGGGGGATGGAGCGGCGGCGGCGGGGGCCGGTCGCCACGGCCGGTGCAGGGGCGGCGGCGGGTCAACTGCGACAAGCAGGACGCCAGTCGAGCCACGCGCTGGCATCCGTTGGGATCAGAGGCCGACGAGGGATCCACTTGCATGGCGGTCACATGTAGTACCCCTTGAGCCAAAAGCCCATGACGTGGCCTGACCGGTACAGCACCGCCAAGCGGCGGCGGCTGCGTGGGCGGCGTCGGCCGCATCGCACGCCACTGGATGTCTGGTAGGGCGCCGTCCGTCCGCCGTCCGCCTCCCCGTCACTGTCGCCGTCCCCGTCACTGCGCGGGGCTGCCAAACCCATGGACCCCTGCCGAGCGTGCGGGACGTGAAATGAGCACGACTCGGGCCAGAAATTGTGCATGGGCGGCACACGAGCTTTGACCAAACTCATGCTGCCCGGCACGGGATGGACCGATTGTCGTGCAGAGGGGGCACAGGTTGCTGCTAGGTGTCCGCGTGCAGCGGCGTGCCTCCACTCGGTACTTCCTGAGCATTTTCGGGCCACAGCAGGCCAAGCCCTGTGAACCCACACTGCGACTTGGGCGTGCTGCAGCCCAAGCCCTCTGCAGTCACGCTGCGACCCCGCTGCACTTGAGTTGCATATGCGGCCATGGTCGCCCACAGCACCAGCTTGGGTAGCGAGATCTACCCTTCGTTGTACGCTCACATTCGTAAAAAAAAATGTGTGCCGCATACCGGCCGCTGGAAGCTGCCGCTCCATCGTGGGGGGTGGGGGCGGGGGGGCGGCGGCCTCGCCTGATCGGGGGCGACGCTGGAGGGGGCGGCACTGGCCACCGGCAGCTGCCGCATTGTCATCGGGGGTCCCAGGAACTCGGATGGGAGACGCTGGCTGTCACATGGTCACTGAAAGCGGGGAAGCCGCCGGGAGCGGGGGAGGGGCGGCGAAGGGGTGGGTCTGGGTCTTTTTGCCACACTGCCGCCTTGTGGCGAGGGTCTTCATGGGGGGGACGTTTGCGACTCGGTGCCTTCTTGTCGCGGTAGGGTCGTGGCCGTGGAAAGAGCACGGGCGGTGTCGGCCGGGCACTCCGTCAGAGGCAGGTCGCGGGGGTTGGGTCCTCATTGGTGGGTCGGCTGCAACGGCAACGCAGGTTGCCGGCGACTTCCGCGCGCAGTCTGTTTGCTCCATGAGGTGTGCGCGTGGTGCGGGTGAGGGGGAGTGCGCGCTGTGATACTCGGCTGCCTTCACTCCTTGGGTCGTCTTGCGTCGTTGATATTAACACTGGGTCACAACAGACTTTGGAAAAGGGAGGGTGTGACTGCTTCACTCCGTGACGTCCTTGCTGATTGGGCAACCGCCGTGCAATGGGCTTCCTGTGTGGGCCGCTTGGTGTGCTTAGGTCCGAGTCAGTCCATCATGTCGGACAAACAGCACGGAATGAAGGGCTCTCTGGTCGGGTGTACGCAGTACTTTCTGGAAAGTCAGGTCACGCGGCAATGCACTATCGCGAAACTGTGTATCATTCCAGATTAACTGTGACCGACTTCAGCACGCCTTGCACATCCCGAGCACAGCGCCGAGTCAGAAACCCGTGCATCGCCACACGACTAAAGAAAAAACCTGTGCGGCGGCTGCACGAACTGCAAGCGTCCTCGTGCACAGCGATTTTATCGTACGGTGGAGAACGACGTGCAGGCCTCCGGACGATATGGTCGAGGTGGGTCGGAGCCGTGCCGGCGGTGGGTCGGCTTGCGTGGCGGCCGGTGGTTGTGGCGGCGGTGGCGGCGGTGACGGCGGGCGGCGGCGGGCGCACCCCGCTCCACCCCGCCTGCGCGACGCGGGTAGGCCGGCGGGGCGGGGCAATGGGGGGGGGGGAGGGAGGGAAAGAGGGGGGGGGAGGGGGGAGCGGGCTCGCTGCGGCGGCCGACAGGGCGCACCGGTGCGGCACCTGCGGCGGCGGCGGCGCCGCGAGGAGGGGGGAAGGCTGTCACCGTCGCCGCCGCCGCCGCCGCCGCAAGGGTGGCGGCAGGCGCGCAGGGTGCCGCCCGCACCACGTCCGCGGCGGTCGTGCGGCGCGCCGCCAGTGCCGACGGAGCACGCGGGGCGGGCGCCGGCGGGGCGAAGCGGCCGGCCGCCGCCGGGCGACCGCCGTCGAGCACGGCCGTGACGACCGCGCAGTGGGTGCGAGTCGCTCATCCTTTCGAGCACTAGTACGCCCTCCATGTACGGGTGGAAAAAAAGTGCTCCGGAGCCGCTGCACGGACGACTGAGCGGCGCCATAGGGCATACTATGGAAAAATTGGCCTCTGGGATACCGTAGAGGGGGGTTTGCACGCCGCTGCACGCCCGCGCACGCCCGATTCTCTGCTTCCCCGCAGAGTGTGGGGCCAACGCTGCCGACCTTCACGCTGTTGGCGTGGGAAAAAGGAGAGGGGGGACACGCTGGGTAGTGTGGAGTCTTGAGGTCTATCATATCCCCGCCCACGGTTGGCGACCTGCCGGGGCAGTGCCATGCACCAGCGGGCGCCGCTGCCCTTCAAGCCGTGCTGATGGGGTGTGGGCAGGGGAGGGTGGCGGTGGCGTGGCGCCGGCGCAGTGCGCACGCTGCCGCCCGCGTCGGACACTGCTTGGTGCCCCCTCCCGCCTGCCTCGCGGGGGGTAGGACGGGGGGAGGACACGGCAGACCCCTTGCGCCCGCTGGTGTATTTTCTTTGTTGTCTCTTTGTCCAGAAAGCTCGTATATACTTGTGGCCCAGTGCGACTCGTCTGGCGGCGGCACGCGCCGGTGTGGAGTGGTCGCGCCCCGCGCGGGGGTCGTACCCCGACCGGGGTGGCATCGCCCCCACCTTGCCCCGATTCTGTACCAGGGACGGGCGTGACGAGGCGCCCTCCTCCACGGAGTCCACGGTGGGGGGCGGCAGCGTGGACGGGGGGAGCCTGGCGCGCGGCGAGCCGGGGGTGAGCCTGCCGCGCGGCGAGAGGGAATAGTATCTCCACCGATTTTGTTGGTGAGTAGGGGAGTCCCGAGCCGTTCAGCGACTGCGGTGGCGCGTGCGCCGTTGTTTGTTCATCGTCTGCGACCTTGGCACGCATTGCTGGACGGGTGTTGCCTGTGGGATTCACTCACGCCAGCGAACCACACAAGCCCAGCTTGCACGACTCTTGGGAGCGGGAAGAGCGACAGCAATGACCAGACGGATGGCGGGGGCGCCTCCGCCGGTGGCGCCCGCCCGCCTCGACGTGACCTCGCCACTGGCACTTGTCACGGGAGCGCGTCCTCGTCTGGTGGACGGAGCGCAAGCCGGATGCCGCCACGTGGAGATTCTCAATTGGGCATCGGCGGCGCGCCCCGCCGCGGTCCCGGTTCGTGCCATCCACAAGGTGTGCCAATTCGATTTGTTTGCGTCCGCGGCGCCGACCCCCCCTTCCCCACGCCCCCCTTTTGTGGGGGGGGGCGGGGTCCCGCTCGCAACGCGTGTGATGATCGGCCGCCCGCCAGGCACACACCGACAGCGCCATGTGCAGAGAACCCAACCCAAATGTGGTTGGATTCCATCAACGATGGACTATGCCTCGCCGCCAGGGGTGTCGTTCCCGCTCGTCCCACCGCCGCCGAGTCGCGCCGGCCGCATGTTGCGCACCAATCAGCGCGCAGAGACAATGCCGACCGGCCTGCGTCGTCGTCACCCCCGTCAGCGGCCACCTCTGCCTTACAGATGGCCACGTTGCAGGGGGGAGCGCGCGCCGTCGTCCCCCCCCCCCCCTCCACAACTGGGCGCCGCCCGTCTTGGGTGCCGCGACGAGGCTGGCGCGCAGCGCGTCGTCGACCCCGCTTCCTCGGCCCTCTGGCCGCGTTTGCGGCACACTGGCCTCCCCGCCACGCGCTGGGAGCGGTACCGCGGTACCGACGGCCCGGTTGTACGGCGGTCGTACGGACGCGCTCAGGCGGGCGTGGCACGGCGGCCACCCCCCTTGCCCCCCCCCCCCCCCTCGCCCCGCCGCCCCTCACCTTGCATCTCGCCCATTGAACGAGGCGGCTGTGGCGGTGTCGCGGGGCCTCTCCACCGCACCCCCCCCCCCTTCCCACCCCCGTCCTGCGCCTCGCTTTCCCCCTTGGCCTCGCCGCCTGCCCGCCGGGCGCTCTCGTGCGCCGCACGCGCCGGCGGCGGCGGGGTGGCCAGGGACGCCCGCCGCGGCGGCGGCGGGTGTGCTGCGCGCTCGCCGCCGCCGCGGCCGCTGCCGCCACCGCCGGGCCGCGTCGCGCGGTCGCGGCCGGCCTGGGAGTTGCGCCGCTGTGCGCGCGAGGGCACCCCCCCACCCACCCCGTGCTCCCCCCTCCCCGGCCGCCGTGCCCCCCCCGAGTCCCTTCCGTCCCTTTGCCGCGCCATCCTTTTCCCACGGCCGCGCCAACCCCCCCCCCCCTCCCCCACACCTTCCCCCCTCCCGCCCGCGTGGCGAGGGCGCATGGCGTCGCCTGTGCTCGGGGGTGTTCCCGCCCCTCTGGGCGCCGCCCTCGGCGCCCTCGGCGCCATCTCGCCGCGGCGTCGGCCACAACCGGCGACGCCGCCCCGGGCGTCGCCGCCCGCCGCCGCCGTTGACGACGACAACGAGGATGGCATCCCCGACACGCTCTCCATTAGTTCCGCCTCGTCAGCGCACCTGCGGGACCTGGGCGCCGCGGCGGCGGTGCCGGAGCCGGTGGGGCTGGCGGCTGGCCGCAGCGGCGGTGGCAGCGGTGGCGGTAGTGGGGGTGTCTCGTTGGGGGGTGGGGAGAGCGCATCGGGGCCCCCTTCGGGTGCACTGTGGTACCCGCCGCCGCTGCCGCCCCCTATCAACGGCGCCGGGCTAGGGGACCACGACGGCGGTAGCGGTGGCAGCGGCGGCGACAGTGGGAGTGGTGGCGGCGGCGGCGGCGGTGGCGGCGGCTGCGGCGCCTGTGGCGGCGGTGGTGGTGGCTGCAGCGGTGGAATTGGTGGCAGCGGCGACCGGGGGACGTGGTGGTCGTCCGGTGCATCTGTGCCGCCACCACCACAGCCGCCGGCCAGCCTCCTGTACGACTCATACGATGGGGAACCGACCGGCGGCCGCACCGTGGGTTGGAGCGGCGCACCGTTGCCGACGGGCAGCGCCGCCGCCGGTGGGGGCTCGTGGGGGGGCGGCACCAGCGGCAGCGGCGCCGGCGGCGCCCACGTCACGCCGCCCATGTCCGCGACCCCGCCGGGGGCCTCCCCCGCCGCTGCCGTGCCGCCGCCGCCGCCGCCGCCGCCGCCGCCGCCGCCGCCGCCAGCGTCGTCGCTGTGGGAGAGCTGGCGCCCCGCCGACCGCCCCGTCGGCACCACCACGTCCGCCTCTCTTGCCGCGGCCGACGGCAGGGGCCGCCGGTGGGGCGCCCCCCGGCTGGTCCCATCGTCCGTGTCGGTGCCGACGTTTGGTGGGGCCGGCGGCCGCGGCGGCGCCGCGGGCGCGTCGGCGCCCACCACCCCGGCGGGCGGCGGCGGCGCCGGGTGGTCGCCCGCGTCGCCGCCGCGGGGCGTACCGCAGTCCGCGTCGTATGACCGCTTCGACGCCGGTGGCCGGCTGGCGGCGGCGGTGGCGGCGGGGCGGCGGCCAGAGGGCCGGCCGCCGCCCATATCCCCCTCCTACACCCCCCCGACGCCACTGTCATCGCTGCCGCTGACCGGCTCGGCGTGGCCGCCCGCACCGATTGGTGCGCCGCCGCCGGCGCCGGCGCCGGCGCCCGCTGGTGGTGGCCGCCCCTCGATGGATGGGTGCGGCGGCGGCTGGGCCGCCGGTACCCCGGGTGCCGGCGCCGCGCTGCTGTCGTCGGACAGCAGCGCTGTGTCGCACAGCCTCGACTCGTATGGGCATGGTGGCGCGGACGGGGGGGGTGGGGGTGGCTGCGGTACGGTTGGCGGCAGTGGGGGTTGTGGCAGTGGGGGTGGCGGCTGTGGGGGTGGCGTCAGTGGGGGTGGCGGCGGTGGCGGCGGCGGTGGCGGCCGCCAACATTACTCGGCCGGCCTGCACTCGCTGCCCGCGGTCCCGACCGCGGGGCTCGGGTACCCGTCCATGGCAGGGGCTGGGCCGGCCTGGCACACCCAGACGTTCACCGGGGGTGGGGGACCCGGTGGGTGGGCATCCCCGGCCCCTTCCCAGCCGCCGCCCCCCCCCGTTCCCCAGGTCGGCGTCATCCACCCCCCCTGCTTCCTGTCTGTGGGCGGCGCGCCGTCCGCGTCGGGGGGCTACTGCGTCGAATCGACGGGAGTGGCCGTCTCCAGCCCGTGGACGGCGCCCGCCAGCCCACCGCCGTCGTCGCCGGCGGCGCCGCGGCAGCGGCCGGGGACGTCCATCGCGGCGGCGCCGACGCCGTCGCCGACGCCTGGACCGCCGCCGCCCGAGGCGGCTGCGCCACCGCCGCCGCCACCGGTCACGGGCCGGCCGCAGCAGCCATTGGGGGCACCCCCGGCCGGTGGCATGGCCAACGGTGGCGGCGGCGGTGGCTGCGGCCTCGGCGGCGTACCTGGTGGCCCTGGCGGGGGCCCTTGCCCTGGCGCGCCGCGGCCTACCCCCCGGCCGGCACCCCCCCGCCCCGGCAGCTTTGCCGGCGTCGGCGGCGCCGGTGGCGCGACGGCGTGCAACCTGACGCGGCTGAGCGAGCGGGTCGAGATCGCGATGCGGTCCAAAGAGGCTGCCGCGATCGCTCGGGGCGGCAAGGAGCTGGCCAAGACCACCGTCGCGCTCGCGTCGGTGGGGATGGGCTGGCTGTCCTCCCGGCGGAAAAAGCAAACGTGACGCGGCGGGGGGGGGGGGGAGAGAGCCGGAGGGAATAGGCGGCGGGCTCGGGCGGGGGACCCGCCTTTTCCTTTTTTGCTTGACCTTGGTTTCTTCTTCCCAGTTTTTCTTTTTTCATTCGCGCTGTGCGCTGTACCCTGTTTTCCTCTTGTATACCGCCCTTACAATGCCTTGCCCGTTGTACTCTCTTTTCGTTTCTCGAGGCATGCGCGCAACCAGGTGGCGTGCGCGGGATGGTGGGCATAGCGGCCGCCATGGTGGATTCGCAGGGGGTCACAGCCGGCCGCCAGATGGGCAGGAGCGGCGACGAGTCTCCAGTTGGCTGAGTGTCGGAGGGAGGGGCCCCAGCCAGCCTGGTGGGGAGGAGGGGTCTGGTGCGACGGGTGGCCGACACGCTGCACAGCCGCAACCCCCCTCCGACACGGGGAGGGAGGCCACACCGGCCACGGAACGGATGGGGTGTCCCAGTGGTGATATCAACGACAGCTCATATGTACACGCCCCAGCAGGCGCACGACGACGAGGACCGTCGAAAGCAAACAACGGCGCACCCGACGAAAACAAAACAACCCACCTGTGCAAGATTACGACAGGCGGGCGGCCACACCGCCGCCTACGTGTCGCACACAGCAGCCAGCGCGCAAACGGCGGCCAGCAGCAGAGGCGCCACTGCATCCATCCGGGCCGTGCCACGCAACGGCGCCCACTCCCGTCCAAGCGCACACCGCTGTCACCCCCCCTGGCCACCCTGGGTCCCCTCAGCTGGACGCTGTACACGGGTCGTCATCAAAGGCGCCATCGCCCACCAGCCGCGCCAGCGTGGCCTCGTCGTCGGCCAGCCCGTGCGTCGGCCGCGCGTGCTTGGCCGGCGGCGGCCCCGCCTGGGGGTACCCGCCCGCGGGGCGGGGTTGGAACTGGGACGCGCCCATGCCGATACCTCGTGGGGGGGGCTTGAGCCGCCCACTGGGCGGCACGCCCATCCCGCCACCCCCGCCGCAACCACCACCGCCGACCGCACCGCCAACGGCGCCGTCCGCGCGTGCCTTTTGCGCCCGCAGATGGTCCATCATGCCGGGCGCGACAGCAGGCCCAGCCGCCGACGCCCCCGGGTGGGGCGCCCCACCGTTGGCCGCGGGCGCCCCAGCGGGCCCCCGTATTGGCGACGTGCCGGGCGCAGCGCCGCCATTTGCCCACGCTGCTGCTGGTGTGTGCCTTTGGCCGCCGATGCTGCGGCCGCTGCCGCCGCCAGCGGGTTGCTCCTCAAACGGCAGTGCCCGCTTGGTACCACCCATGCCGCCGCCGCCGGGGCCACCGCCGCCGCCGCCGCCGCCCATGTCGCCGCCGCGACTGCCCATTCCCGGCGGAGCGCCGATCCCCCGAGACGCAATGGGGGCGCCACCACCGCCGTTCGTGCCCATTCCCGCACCCGCGGCGGGCCGCCCACGCCCGCCGCCGACGCCGCCACCAAACTGGTTGGCCCGACGCCCCCCTCCGTGCACCTCGGGCTTGGTGCCAAAGCCGCTGCCGGCCGCAAAAGAGCCGCCGGCACCGCCACCACCGCCGCCTGCCGCGGTGCCCCCCAGGCCCCGCGGCGTCACGGGCGAAGCGGCGGCGGCCATGGCGGCCGCGGCGCCCCCCCCCCCACCCCCGCGCGTACTCCGCCCGCCGGCTCCCGCAGCAGTGCGCCCGTAACGCTGTCCATGGCGGCCGACTGCGCCGCGCGCGGCGACTGCATGTACTGCAGGTGCTCCCGGTCGTAGAGGCTGTTGCCGAGGGCGTTGCCAAAGTTCTTGAGCGCCCGCTTGCGCGCGTCGGTAAACGCCTCCTTGCGCGCCAAGCTGATCGCGTCGGACTTGGTGCGCTGGTTCTCCGTCGAGCCCGTCCCGCAGTCCATATGGCACTGGCCACCACGGACCGTCACTTTGAGCACCACCGTTGAGTGGGCAGACCAGCCCCGAGGGGGGGTCATCTCCACAAAGTCCAACTCCGAGGACACCACTGCCACGAGGGTAAGAAGAGATGAGGAGAAGGGACACGGGGGGGAGCAAAAATGCATTCGGGAATGGTAGAGCGCGCACCCAGAAATGCAAGCAGAGACATGTCAGGACGTGCCGCCCTTGGATGGTGGCCATGAGCGCGAAAGGCGACGCGCACGACATACAACCCTTCTGCTCACGCCGCAGCCGACGCCCAACACCCAGCCTGCACCACCCGTCTCTCCAGCTCACCCCACTGAATCCCACTCGACGTTTCCGTCCCCCGTCAAGCCGCCCAGCACCATCGACACAGGCAGCGCACGTTGGCCCAAGCCCACCACGCCCTCACACCCAACCCTCCCCCCCCACCTTCCGCAAGCCCGCGCCCGACACCACTCCATGCACACGCCAGCCAAGTACGTACTCTCACAGCTCCAGCCGTCCCACCCAAAGATCTTGTTGGCCAGGTCAATGACCTTCCAGCTCTCCAGGTAGGTGAGCTTGCGGCCGCTCGGGCCCGCCCGCTGCTTGCAGTCGCTCTTTGTCAGCCGGTGGTCCAGCATCCGCCCGATGCGCTCCGCGTCGGGCCGGGAAAAGGCGGCGTCGGCAAACGCAGCGGGGGGGCGGGGGGGGCGGCACACGGGCCCGATGCGTCTGAGCCACCACCACCACCACCACCACCGCCACCGCCGCCGCTGCCGTCGCTGCCACCATCGCCGCTACCGCCGTCACCACCGCCACCTCCACCGCCACCGCCGGGCCACGGGCGGTCATCGTCAGCCATGGCGTCCGCCCGCGGGACAGGAGCGCGCCAGGAAAAAAAGGTGGTGGCAACGGAGAAGAGGAAAAAAAAACAGGTGCTAGGTGGCGGCCGTGGGTATCGGCCGACGGCGCCGGCCGTCGTGGAGCAAAGCGTCGGGTGGGGCGGGCGGGTGGGCGGAGGTGGGTGGCAGGCCGGACGCAAAAGGCGCGCACCGTCTCGCGGCGCAACGGAGGCCGAGCGGGCGCGCACTGCCAAGTGCGGTGGGTCGGTACTTGTGCCTGCTGGCGATGGGTGTGGGTGGCCGCCCCAGGCAGGTCGAGGCCCTTTGGGGGCCACTTATAGGTTCGTGGGTACACGTGGAAGCGGTGGCATTCAAAAGTCAGGTCGGGCCGGTGTCGGATGCGGCCGACCGCTCTGTTGCGGCCGGCCGTCGCGCCAAGATGTACGGCACAAGTGTCTAATCAAGTCCGGACCATCCAGGGACTCTTTGGCCGTATGCTCCGAAGCAGCAAGTGCATTTATCCGTACTATGTGTGTGTAGTTGAATTGGCTCTGCTTGGCGCGACCGAAAGTATTGTCCGACACCATGCAGTTGTGCTGCTCTGCACAATGGAGTTGCACATGTCCCGGTCCCTGGCTACACAATCGAAACGAAGCGCCTTGTCGCGCCTCGTCCCCGTCGCGCGCACGGGCGGCGCGATCGACCCACCGCCGCGCGGCGCCGGCGAGAGCCCCGCCCGCCGCACCACCCCGCCACCCGCGTCCACTTGTCGGTCACAACCTCGCCGCCCCTCCCCCCCTCTGACTCCCCCCCCCGCCCCCACCAGCCGTCTCTCCCTCGCACTGGCCGACTCCCCCCTCCCTCCCCTCTCCCCCCCCGTTTCCCTGGCGTGGGCGCTGCCCCAGTGCAGACGCGTCGCGGCTGCCGCCGCGGGGGCGGGGCGGCCGGCCGCCGCCCATGGGACGCCCGCCCGCCGCCGCCGCCGCCGCTGCCGCCGCCGCTGCCGCTGCTGCCGTCGCCGCCGCCACGTCGTGTTGCCGCCGCCGCGCCCGCACCCCGCCCGCCGGGGTCCCCTACTGCCGCCGCGGTCGCCGCAGCGACGGTCGGTGACGAGCGGCGGTCGCCGCGGCCGCGGTCGCCGCAGCGACGGTTGGTGACGAGCGGCGGTCGCCGCGGCCGCGGTCGGTGTGCGGCGGTAGCGGCGGCGGCGGTGGCAGCGGCGGCGGCGGCGGCGGTGGTGACGGCGGGTGGGCGTGGCCGCGGCGGCTCTCCTCCCCGAGGTCCCAATGGCGGCGGCCGCCGCGGCGGCCGCTGCGGAGGCGCCCATCATTGTGGCGGTCTTTGGGTACGCCCCCGCGCGCCGCCCCCCCCCGCCATTGCTCTGCCCGATTTTTGTTTGTGTGTTTTGTATATGTGGCTTCCTCTGCCCGCGGCGATGCTCACTATCCGTTTTCTGGGACTGTTGGCTAACCGTCCCCCGTCCTCTCCCCCCTGTCCCATCGCGCCCGGCGTGATGCCCCTTTTCTTCCTCTCGCTCTATCGTATCCCTACTCGTCCCCCCCCCCCCCCCGCCCTCTTCCCCCGTCCCCCGTGCGCAGTGCGACCCCCCCCGAAATCACGGCACTCACCTCCATCCCGCCCCGGCTCCCCCCCCCCCCCCCGCCCTCGCCTTCCAGCCCGCCCCCCTGTCGCCAGCCACCGCCGCCGCGGCGGGCGCCGCCGGCGCCACTGCCGCGCTCGTCGCGCCCCGCGACGACCTGTCCCCGCCGGTGCTCACCGCGCTCGCCGCGGCGGGCATCCGCGTCGTCGGCATCCGCGGCTGGGCGGACGCGCCGCCGCCTGCCAAGGCCGGCTTGGGCGCGAGGGGAGGCGGCGGCGGTGGTCGCGGCGGCGGCGGCGGCGGTGGCGGTGGCGGTGGTGGGGCGGCGGGCGGGGGGGGGAGGGACGCCGCCGCCGGCTGGGGCCGCCTCGACGCCGCCGCCGCGCGGGCGGCCGGGGTGGCGGTGCTGGCGCTGCCGCGCGGCGCGCTCGCCGCCGAGGTCGCCACCGCCGCCGCCGAGTGGGGCGTCAGCAGCGCGCTCTCCCTCGCCGCCACCGCCCCGCCGCCGCCGGCCGCCACCCCGCCGCCACCGCCGCCAGTGGCGGGGGCGCCGACGACGGCAACGGCGGCGGCGGCGGCGGCGGCGGCGGCGGTGACGCCGCCCATGGCCGACGCGACGGGCGTGGCGGGCAAGACGGTGGCGGTGATTGGGGCGCCGACGCCGGGCGGCGTCGTTGACCGCATGGCGGGCATGTTCCTCGCCGCGGGCGCGGGCGCGGTGCTAGTCGTCGGCCCGCCGGGGGGGGGGGGGCGGCGGGTGGCTGGGGTGGGGCGGCGGCGGCAGCGGGGCGGGCGCCGCCCTCCGCGGTGGTGGCGGCGGCGGCGGCAGCACCCCCGCCGGCGCCGCCGCCGGCGCACCCCCCCCTCCCGTTGGCGCCGTCGCCACGGTCGCCGGCGGTGGCGGTGGGGGGGGCGGCGGGGGGAGGTGGGGGGGGGTCCGCCACCCCGTCGACCCCGTCGGGGGTGACGCCGGCGACGGGGCCGACGCCGCCAGTCGGCGCGTCGCCCGCGACGCCGTCGCCCGCGTCGTCGCCGCCGTCGCCGACTGGTGGGGGGGGACGGGGGCGCGGCGGTGCGGGTGGCAGTGCCGCGGCCAGCACCCCGGGTGGCAGCGGCGGTGTTGGCGGCGTCGGCAGCGCCGGTAGTGGTGGGGGTGGTGGCGGCGGCGGCGGCGGCCGTGGCGGTGGCCGTGGCGGCGGCGGCGGCGTCACCCTCTCGGCGACGGCATCGACGACGCCCTCCCCTCCCGCCCCCCCCCCCCCCACCGCACGGTGTCCCCCCTTCCCCCCCCCCCCCCCCCCGCATCGTCTTTGGCGTCGGCCTCGCGCCCGCCCTCGCCGCTGCCGCGGTCGTCGTGGCGGTCCCCCCCCCGGCCTGCCGTCGACGTCCCCCCTATTAACGGCGCCGCTGCTGCGGCGGCTCCGCCCGCGGGCGGTGCTCGTCGCGCCCGCCGCGGCAGTGGACCTGGCCGCCGCGGCCGCGGCGGTGGAGGCGGGGCACCTCGGCGGCCTGGCGGTGGACGTGGAGGTGGACGCCGCCGCGGGGGGGGGGGGGCAGCTGTTTGAGCGCGCCGCCGCCGCGGCCCGGGGGGGGGAGGGGGGGGGGGGGGGGGTGGTGGTGCCGCCGCCGGTGCCGCCGGCGGTGGGGGTGGCGGTGGCGGTGGCGGTGGCGGTGGCGGTGGCGGTGGCGGCGGTGACGGCGACGCCGGCGGCGGCGGCGCGTTTGTGCAGACGCCCCTCTGTGCGCGGCTGCAGGCGCTGTCGCGGGTGCGGCTGAGCGTTGGCGGCGTCGGCGGCGCGGAGGAGGTGGTGCGCGCCGTCGCGGGCGCGTGCCTGGGCGGCGTCGTTGCCGCCGTGCGGCACCGCCGCGCGCAGGCCGCCCTGCCGGGAGGGGGGCACGCCGCCGCCCCTGCGGCCGCCGCCGTTGGGGCTGTGCGGCCGCCGCCCCGGGGGGGGGGGTCGCCGGTCACCCATGAGGGGGGGCTCGCCGCGTGAGGGGCAGGGGGGGGGGGGGGTTGCCGCTGTGGCGGGCCGTACGCCGAGACACGCCGTGCGTCGCGGCCGCCGCGGCGGTCGCTGCTGCGGGCGGGGATGGCGTGGCCGCGGTACGCTCGCAGCGCGGCGAGCGGGCCCCCCTGTGTCTCCTCTCCTCCCCGCGCCGCCCTCCCCATTGTTTTTCCGGGTAGCCGCGCCGCCGCGGCCGCCGCCGCCGCCACCGCCGCCCGCCCGCAGCCGCCACCGCCGCTGGCGTGGCCGCCCGAAATGTGGGGGATGGGGTCACGCCGCGGCGGCGGCCGTGCGCACCGCGTCTTGCCGTCGCCGTCCATGTCGCCGTGACCGCCGCCGCCGCGGACCTCCCTCTGGGTCGTGGCGTGGCGTCGTGGCGGCGGTGTGGGGACTGAGGCGGGCAAGGGGGGGGGGGGGAGGGAGGGAGGGAGGGAGGGGTAGACGTGCCCGCTGGGTGCGGCGGTGGTGCTCTGCGCGACGCGCCGGTTGCACGACCAGAGCGGACGGGCCGTCTGGGGGGGGGGTGGGCCCGACGCGCCCCACGCCCGCCCCGCGCCGCGCCGTGCCGCGCCGCCGCCGCGCGTTGGTGCGCTCCACCGCGGATGGGCGGCTGCGCGGCGGCGCACCGCTGGCAACGTCCAGCCGGTGGTGGCGGCGGCCGTCGCTGCGCAGGGGGGGGGAGGGGTAGGTGCGGGAGCGATAGGGAACGGATGATGGAGAGAGGGGAGCGGCGGGGGGGGGGGGGGGGGGGGGGGGCGACGGGGGGGGGGACGGCCGTCGCGCACCCCGCCGCCGCGCCGCCGCGGCCGGCGCTGCGCACCCTGTCCGCCTCCCCCCCCCCCCGCCGGCGCCGGCGCCAGCGAAAACGCAAGCAGCCCCACGCGGGGTTACCGGGGAACCCCCGCGGCGGCGGCACCGCGCACGCGTGGCGGCGGGCGGCGACCGCCGCCACCGCCGCCGCCGCCGCCCGTGCCGCCACCGCCGCCGCCGCCCGTGCCGCCACCACCGCCACCACCGCCGCCGCCACCGCCGCCGCCGCCGCCACCCCCGCCGCCGCGGCGGCGGCGGCGGTGACCTCCGTCCACACCGCCGCGGCGGGGGCGCCCCCCCCCCCAAACCCCCACGCCGCCCGCCCGCAGCGCCCGTGTACCCCGCCGCGTGCCGCCGGCGGCGGCGGCCCCCCCCCCCGGCCGCGCGCGGGCGGGCGGGCGCGTCAATGGCGGCGGCGGCGGTGGGGCGGCCCGCAACAGCAGGCAGGCGGTGGTGGCGGCAGCGGCGGCGGTGGTGGTGGTGGTGGTGGTGGTGGTGGTGGTGGTGGTGGTGGTGGTGGCGGTGGTGGGGAGCGGGCGGCCGTGGCGGCGATGCCCATTGAGGGGGGGGGGGGGGGCGGGGCGGAGGGACGCGGCCGGCGGCGGCGGCGCGGGCAGGTGCAGGTGGGGGGGGGGGGTGCCGCGGATTCGGTCGAATCGGCTTGCATGGTGATCGCCCGCCCGGCCGCGCCGCCGCCGCGGCGCGATACGAGGGGAGGGGGGGGGGACGTTCGGGGCTGTGCCGCCGCTGCCCCCCCCTTCCTTCCCCGTCCCCCCCCCCCCCCAGCCCAACCCTCCCCCTTCCTGTCACCGCACGGCCTTGTCCCTGCCGACGCCCGCCTTCCCTTCCCCCGGCTCGGCGGACATCTCCACCGCGCGCGCGGCGGTCGACGCCGGCTCCCGCCGTGGCGGTCCCGCCCACATCCCCCCCGCTTCTTCCGCGGCCCCCCCCCCCCCCCCCCCCCCGTTCCCCCCTCCACTCTGCCACCATGAAGGTGGCCATCATTGGGGGCAACCTGACTGGCGCCGCCACCGCCTACTGTCTGCAGGAGGTGGCGGCGGCCAACCGGGCACGCCGGCGGGCGGCGGGGGTGGCGGGCGCCGACGAGGAGATGGAGGTACGGGTGTGCTGGGGGTGGGCACGCGGGGGGGTGTAGGAGAGGGGGGGGGGGGGGGGGGGAACGGGAAGAATGAGGGAGAGGGGGGAGGGGGGGGGGGTGGCTGGCTGGCTGGCTGGCTGGCTGGCTGGCGGGCAGGCGGGGAGGCGGTGTGACTGACGCTGGCGGTCTGAGCGCGCCCGTGGGCGCTGTCGGTGGGGCGTCTCCCTCTTGTCTGGTTGCCCTTTACCCCCCCCCCCCTCTGGCTGGTAGATTACCATCTTTGAGGCGCGCCCCGCCCTCGGCGGCAACAAGTTCATCGCGGTCCACCCACCCACCGCCGCGGACGGCGTTGCCGTCGAGGTCGGCACCGTCACGGCCATCCCGCTCGGCAGCGCGCCCCTCCTCGCCGCCCTCCTCGACCGCTCGGGGGTGTCTGCGGCGCTGACCCCCGCGGGCGTGTCGCCGCGGCCCGTCGCGGCGGGCACGCGCCGCTCGGTCGGCACCTGGGACTACCGCCGCGACGCGTTTGCGGTGCGCGTCGGCCGCTCCCACTGGGCCGACGCGGTCGCCGCGTCGCCCGCCGCGGCCGCCACCCTCCGTGCCGTTGGCGTCGTTGCCGCCGCGGTGGCGGCGCGCCTCGCGACCGCCGCCGCCCACGGCGGCCTGCCCCGGCTGGTGCGGCGGCACCCGCTGGCCACCGCCGCCGGCCTGGCGGTGGCGCTGCTGCTTACCGGCGGCGGCGTGGTGCCGCCCCGCCGGGCGGTGCGGGCGGCCAACACCGCCGCGGCGGCGGTGGCGGCACGGCTGGCCGCGTTTTTGGCGTACGGCACGTCCTTGGCGGGCCTATCCGCCGCGGCGGCCGAGACGGCCGACCGGCTGGCGGCGGTGGCGGCGGCGGGGGCGGCACGCCGCGGCGTGACGGTGGGGCACCTGCTGCGGCGGGGGGGCTGGTGCGCGTGGCGGTGGGGGGGGGGGGGGGGGGGCGGCGTGGCTCGCCGCGCACGGCGTGCGCGCCGACTGCCTGGCGGAGCTGGTCGCGCCGGTGCTGGGACTGGATGACGACTGGGGGGGTGCCGGCGGAGGGGGCGGCCGTGGGGGGGGGGGGGGGGGGGGTGAGGACGGGACGGCACGCCCGACCGCCGCCGCGGCTGGCAGCGACGGCGGCGGCCGCGACGACCTGTCGTCGACGAGCATCCTCGCGCTCGGGGTGCGCCTCGGGGAGCTGCCCCTCCCCGCCGCCGCCGCCGCCCGCGCGCGGCTGGTCGACTGCCGCCGGCCTGGGCTTGCCGCCGGCCTCGTCGGTGGCCTCGCCGCCGCGGCGGGCGCGGCCGTCGAGGTGCGCGCGCGGGTCGTCACCGTCGACGCGGCGGGCGGCTTTGGCGCGTATACGCTCACGCTGGCCGGCGGGGGGGGGGTGCGCGGGCCGTACGATGGGGTGGTGCTCGCCGCCGCGGTGGCGCCCGCCGAGTTGGGCTGCCCGCAGCTGGGGGGGGGGGGGACGGCTCCCTCGCCGCGGCGCTCGGCTACCCCGGCTGGGCGGGCGCGCCCGCCGCTGCCGCGGCGGGTGGCGGCGGCACGCCGCGTGGCGGGGGGGCGGAGGATGGCACGGACGACGGGCGCGGGTCCAACGCAGACGGCGGCGACGGCGACGGCGGCGGCGGCGGCGCGTGGGTGGGCGTCGTCACCGGCCGCCTGCGGCCGCGGCTGTTTGACCTGGACGATGAGGAGGACGTGCCCGACGCGGTCTACGTCTTTGGCGGCGGCCCGCTGCGGCGGGTGGAGCGAGTAGCGGTGGCGGTGGCGCCCGCCGCCGCCGCCGCCGCCGCCGGCGTGTCTACCGCAGCCGCGGCCGCCACCCCCCCCTCCACCTCCCGCCCCCCCTCCTACGTCTACCGTATCGTCTGCTGGGAGCGACCATCCCCGACGGCGGCCGTCATCACCCGCGCGTTTACCGACGTTACGGCCGTGACGGCGGCGCGGGTGCCCCGCCGCGGCCGGCGGGTGCGCGTCGCGGACAGCGCCGCGTGTCCGGCGGTGGTGGTGGAGCGCCGGTGGGTCAACGCCGCCGCGACGGACGTGGTGGGGGGGGGGGTGGAGGTGGACGTGCTCGGCGCGGCCAACGCGGCCAGCCTCTTTGGTGACGACGTGCCGTGGAAGTGAGGGCGGGCGTAGGGGGGGGGGGTGGGGGGGGGGTGGCGGAGATGGATGCTCGCCTGACGTGGCCGTTTTCTGCTTTGCGCTCTGTTTTTCAGGCGCCGCCGGGCCACACGCGCGTGTCCGACGATGCCGGGTGGCTGGGATGGGCTCGCCGTGCTTCCGACACGTCACGGGCGGAACGTTTGATTGTGCGTGGGCTTGAGAGCAGGCGGGCCTGCTCGAGGCCGCGCACGAGGGGGCGGCCCTACGAGGACGGGAAGGGTGTACGTAGGTGTTCAGGACTCTGCTTCCAACGCATCCGCGGGATGCGCTGGACAAGCACTGGCAGTCGTATACAAGCACAGCGGTTTTTTTCTGTTTCTCGCCAGCACACACGCGAGTACAGCGCACGCGGTGGTCCACCACGGGGCTCCGCCGCCGTTTCCCTATGGCTCCCCGCTCCCCCCCCGGTTCGCGCACAGAGGCCTGCAGCAACGCCGCTGAGACGAAAGTGCCGCCGCTGCCGAGGCGGCATGACGCGTCGGTGGTCGTGCGCCGACCAACGCGCGCCCACCAACGCCGCCGCTGCTGCCGCCGCCGAGCTTGGCACTTGAACAACCCTCGGAGGGGTTTTCCCCGTTTTCTTGCTTGTTGCCTACAGCACACTAGGCGAACCTCGGTCCCAAGCAACCTCGCCCCCCAAGCGCACGGAGCAGCACAGCGCTCGCACGAAGCGCTACAAGCGACCAAAGATCGCTACGCTTCCCCGCGCGCCCCGCTCTTGCCACTGATTGACAAGACAATAACAGACGCCTGGGGCGACGCCCTCTTGAACATCAGACGAGGACAAGTGAAGTTGCGTGGTTGAATTTTTGATGGAATCTGAGACACATTTCTGAGCGGCGGCTTTAGCCGCCCACGTTTGTGAATCCCCCTGTGGTTTCCTCGATTGCGGTAGTCGAGTAGTCTGTTTACAATTCTTCTTGGTATTTGCTCACGTACTGTTGGGATGGGCTCGTTGTCCGACACGTCGTTTGCGGAACGATTCAAAACAGGCTTGATCCTGTAGCGGACGGGCCCGCTCGAGGCCCAGCACGAGACCTCACCTAAACTTTTAGCTGGGGACCCACCGAGGATACTGTACGGGCGAGTGTCACTTGTCCAACGTTTGGCAGCGAGCGCATGCAAAGAGATGGGTAGGACAAACGCTGACAATCGTATTAGAGCGCTGCGGTTTTCCTCGCAGTGTCCGCGCGACGCGAATACGGTGCATGCGGTGGTCGACAGCCGGGCTCGCCCAGCGGTTCTTCGCCTCTCCCCCCCCGCCTCCGCACACAGAGGCCGGTAGGGGCGCCGCTGAGACGACAGTGCCGCCGACGCCGAGGCGGTATGACGCGTTGGTGGTCGCGCGCGCGCCAACCCCGCCGTTGCTGACGTCGTCGTGCTTCGCTTCTTGATTTCCCTGGGTGGGGTTTCCCGCCCGCTTGCCCCTGGTGCGAGCGTCGGCCCCGTCGTCGCGTCCACCCTGCCCTGTGGCCCACCCCTTTGCGCCGCCGCCTCTGCCGACCTGGCCGCTCACCGCCTTTGTCCGCGTTGTCCATCCCCTCCCCCCCCCCCCCCCCCCGTCGGTCTCCCACTCGCCTTCCCCCCTCCCGCGTCCTCGCCGCCACCACCAACATGGCCGGCGTCGAGCCCGTCCCCGTCACGTCCGCGTCGGACATCCCCCTCCTCGGCCGCGTGGGCATCCTCCTCGCCCTCTACCTCGCCGTCCGGCTGCTCACGTCGGCGGGCGGCCGCGCCGGCTTCTTTCCCGCCGTTGGCAACACGCTTGGCGCGCTCGGCGCGGCGGCGGCGGGCGTCGGCCGCGCGGCGGCGGAGTTTGGCGCCATGTTTGGCGCCGCCGCGCGGGGCGAGGCGGTCGGCGGGCGGGTGGTGGGGGGGGGGGGGGGGGGCGCTACCGCGTGGACGGCACGTTTTGAGAGCGCGCCTTTTGACCGTCGAGAAGGGGTGGGGGGGGGGGGGGAGGGGGGGGCGGGGGGGGGGGGGGGGCTGGTGCGGTAGCGGCTGCTGTGCCTCTGTTGAGAGGGGGTGGGCGGTTGGCGTTCCCGTTGGTACCAGAGAGGGGGGCGGAAGGGGGAGGTAAGGAAACGGGGGGAGGGAATGGGACGCACCGCCAGAGGCGCCCGCGGCGGGGCGGGTGAGCGCAACGCCGCGGGCGGCTGGCGCCGCTGCGTTGGCGCGCGGGGGACCGTGAGGGGTGGCGGCGCGTTGCGTGGACGGGGGGTGTGCTCGCCGCCCTGCCGGGCGGTGACGACAGCAGCAGCGTCGGGGCGGGCGGCCGTCTCGCCGGCGCCGCCGCGTTCCACCGGGCAGCGTGGAGGGGGGGGGGGGCCGAGCAGTGGGCGGCGCCCACCCGCCGCCCCCCTCACCCCTCCCCTTCCCTCCATCCGTTGCGCGGGGAGACCCACAATGGCTGTGCGCTCGTGCCCGTCAAGCCGCGCTGGCGTCGCCGGTTGCGTGCTGCTGCGAGGCGGCGCAAGCAGCGGGGTGGTGCGCGGCGAGGGGCGGGGGGGGGAATGACGTACCAGGTGGTGGCCAGCCGCAGCAGGCCGACCGAGGTGGCCCGCCAGTACGGACAGCGTGGAAGGCGCCAGTGGCGCGGGCGGGATAGCGGTCTGGCGGATCGGCTTGGCGGGGAAAAACCGTACAAGAATGGGTACGGGCGGGGGGGGGGGGGGGGGGGGGGGGGGAAGAGAGCGGTGCAGGGAAACAAACTCTGGGGGCGGAGGAAGCACCCGGCGACCGGGGAACGGCCAGCGGTTGGGGGGGGGGGCGGCCGGCCGCAGGTGGCTGGCCACCGCGGTGGCGCCTGCGCAGGCGTCGGTCGCGGCCGACCGACCGGCCACGCGGCCCCCTGCCGACTCTGCCGTCCCCCAACCGCCGTCGCTGCCGCAGGCCGCCGCCGGGCCGCGACGCCGTGGCGGCCGCCGCGTGTTCCACCACCCCACCCGCCGTCCAGGATCCCTCCCCGCGGGGCCGCACGCAGCCTGCGCGACCAACGCCCCCCTGCCCGTGCGGTCAGCCAACGCCGCCGCGGGCGTCTCCCGCTCAACACACTTCCGCCGCCGCCCGCGCGCCGATCGCCGGCGCCCATGACCTGCCCGACACCCCCCCACCTTCCACGCCCCCGCCACCTTCCACGCCCCCCGCGCCGTCCACGTCCTCTCCCCCCCCTCCCTATCCCCCCCCCCCCTTCCTCCACGCTCCCTCTCCCCTTTCACTGCCACCCCCCACCACACCCGCCTCATCTCTCCACGTCGCCTCCCCCTGGCACTGCCGCCACCCCCCCCCGCCGCCCCCCCACCCTTGCTTTTTTTTTTTTCTCCTTTTTCCCGCTCTCTGTGTGGGGACCAACGACACCCCCGGCCGCCGCGTCGTGGCCGGCGCCGCCCCCCCCCCCCGCCCACGTCATGGAGCGGGCGGTGGAACTCCTCCGCGTCCTCCGCGGCGTCGCGGTGGTGGCCGCCGCCGTGCCGGCCGCCGCGCGCGGCGTGCCGGCAGCGGTGCAGCGGGTGGCGCTGCGGCGGGCCACGGTGGCGGTCGACGGCGGTGGGGGGTCGACGGCGGCGGCGGCGGCGGCGGCGGCGGCGGCGGCGCCACCCCCACCGCCACCACCCCCACCGCGGCCGCCACCCGCGTCGGCCCCACCGCCTCCCCCGGGTGGTCCGCCGCCGCCATCGCCGGGGCTGGCGCCAGCCGGGGACGCGACCACCGCCTCCCGCCGTGGCGGCGTCGCCCACACCTCCCTCGCCTCCGTCCCCGCACCGCCTGGCGGGCCGCCGCGGGCGCCAGCCGGCACGCCCCCCCCCCCCCCTCCCCCCCCCCACCGTCGCCATCGCCGCTGGCGCCGCCGCCTTCGCTGCCACCCCAGTCTGGATTGGCGGCGGCAGCGGCGGCTACAGCAGCCCCCCCGCCCTCCACCCCCCCTGTTGCTGCGACGGTGGCTGCCGCCGCCCCTCCCCCGCCCCCCCCCCCACCCCGGCGACGCCGCCGCACCGTCTCTGCCGCCGAGTTTGAGGCCCGCACCCTCCCCACCGCCGCCCGCGAGCGGGTTGTGCCCGAGGGCGCCCTGTCGCGGGTGGCGGGCTTTGGCCGGCTGGGCGTTGGCCTCCTCGCGGGCGCGGTGTCAGAGGCCACCCGCCGGACGTTTGGGGGCGGGGGGAGCGGCGGCGGCGTCGCCGGTGGCGCCGACGCCGCCGCGGCCACCGTGGGCGGCGGCGACGGCGGTGGCGGCGGCGGCGGCGGTGGCGGGCCGCGGGGCTCGGTGCTCGCGTCGGCCGCCAATGCCGAGCGGCTGGCGGCGACGCTGTCGCGGATGCGCGGGGCGGCGCTCAAGGTGGGCCAGATGCTCTCCATCCAAGACGCGGACCTGCTGCCCGCGCCGCTGGCGGCGGCGCTGTCGCGCGCCCGCGCCGGCGCAGACGTGATGCCCCGCTGGCAGCTGGAGCGGACGCTCGCGGCCGAGTTTGGGGGGGGGACTGGGCCGCCGACCGGGGGGTCGTCCGCTTTGACCCGGCTCCGTTTGCGGCCGCCTCCATTGGGCAGGTGCACAAGGCCATTTACGCGGTGCCGGCGGGGGGGGGAGCGCCGCGGCCGCGCAACCGCCAACGCCGCCGGCCGAGGCGGGTGCGGCCGATGAGGAGTCCCCGGCGGTTACCCCCTCGCCGCCCACCGATGTCGTCGAGTATGAAGGGTGGTCTGGGGTTGGCCTGGCCGCTGGCGGGCACGTGCCGGTGGCGCTCAAAGTGCAGTACCCCGGCGTGGCCACGTCGATCGACTCGGACTTGGCCAACGTGCGGCGGCTGGCGACGGTGTCGGGGATGGCACCCGCCAACCTGTTCCTGGACAAGATCCTCGCGCACGCGGGGGAGGAGCTCCGCCGCGAGTGCGACTACCTGGGTGAAGCCGCCCGCACCGCCCGCTTCCGGTCCCTCCTCGCCACCGAGCCGTCGCTCCGCGACGACGTGTACGTGCCGGCGGTGGTGTGGCCGCTGACGACGCCGCGGGTGCTCGCCACCGAGTACGTGGCGGGCGTGCCGGTCGACGCGCTGACGCGGCCGGCCGACCGGCAGCGGGCGGGGGAGCTGATCTTTCGGCTGACGCTGGTGGAGCTCTTCCGCTGGCGCTTCATGCAGACGGACCCCAACTTTGCCAACTTTTTGTACGACGCGGGGCCGGCGACGGCGGCGGCCGCGGCCGGCGGCGGCGACGCGGCGGGCGGACCTCCCGCCAGCGATGGGGTGCTCAACCTGATTGACTTTGGCGCCGCCCGCGCGTTTGCCCACCCCTTTGTCGCCAACTACCTGCGGCTGATCCAGGCGTGCGCGGCGCGGGAGGCGGACGCGATCCTCCACTGGTCCGAGGCGCTCGGCTTCCTCACCGGCGACGAGTCGCGGACGATGCGCGACGCGCACGTGGGCGCGTCGCTGGTCGTTGGCGAGCCGTTTGCGGGCGCCCCCGGCACGCCCTACTCGTTTGCGGGCAACGACCTTGCCGCCCGCACCGCGGGCTATGGCCGCATCATGCTGGGGGAGCGGCTGTGCCCACCGCCGGTGGAGGCGTACAGCCTCCACCGGCGGCTGTCGGGCGCGTTTTTGATTGCGGGGCGGCTGGGCGTGACGCTCGACGCGGCGGGGCTGCTGCAGCAGACCGTCGAGGCGTTTGACTGGGCGGGCGCCGCGGCCGGGTCGGCCACAGAGGGGGCGGCCGCAGAGGGGGCGCCCGCCGCGGCTGTGAGAGCGGCCCCTGCGGCTGCCGTTGTTTGAGCGGCGCGGAAGGGGTCGGGCGGAAAGGCCATGGCCGTGCCCCTCGGTATTGGGGCGCGCCGGCGCGCACCGGAGGAGCCGCTTCTGGTCGGCACACGCGTGACTGCCGCTCTTTTTTTTTTGTTCTCTGTGTAGACGAGTGTGAGGGGTCCTACCACCTCACAACGGCAGTCTTAGGGCACACAGATACATCCCCTGCAAGCGTGGCGCGCGTGAGGAAATTTGTATACAAGCGGCCGGTCCGATGCGGTGGCATTGCCGTCGAGGCCGCATCCGATGTGCGGGCCAAGGTCGCCAACCCGCGAGCGGCGCCGCCGTCGCCCAGATTCCCGTCGCAACGGCCGCGTCCACGCCCTGCGCTGGCTGTGCTTTGGTCCCGTGTCCTTAACAGGCTGTGCCGCACGCGGGGGCCCCTGTGGCAACCGCACGAGGAGCACTGGCTCACAGCGAGGGGTTCTTGCAAGCAGTCCGCCCATGGCTGATAAACGCTGCCGATAAAGAAGAAAAGGCGCAGGGCGTGCCCTCCGACACAGAAGAGGTCGGGGGGGGGGGGGGGCGGAAGACGAGCCCCTCGACGAGTGGAGGAGAGCAACAAGAAGACGCACAAAAGGAAAGACCACTGGAAGAAAAAAAAAAAAAAAACGACACACGTAGGCAGGCAGAGTAGGAGGGAGAGTAGAAAACGAAGCAGTGGCGGCGGCGTGCTCAGTTCTGCAATTCCGCCGTCATCCAGTCGAGCCCAATGCCTAAACTGGCGCCCGTCCTCCCGCAGCAGGGGACGACCTTGAAGGAGCGCACCGGGAGGCTGCTGAGGTCGAGCACCTCCTCAATTTCCGCCACCGACGCCGCGTTGGCCACGTCCTGCTTGTTGGCAAACACCAGCAGCGGGTTGTCCGGCAGCACAAAGGACCTCCGGCCGCCGTCGCCAAAAAACTTTTTCAGCTCCTCCGCCGCCTTGGGGAACCGGCTCCGGTCCGCGCTGTCGACGCAAAAAATGATGCCATTGGCCTCCCGGCTGTACTGTCGCCACAGCGGCCGCATCTTGTCCAGGCCGCCAATGTCCCACAGCTCAAACTCGAGGCCGTCGTATCGGATGACCTCGTGGTTGAAGCCGAGGGTGGGGATGGTCTCCAGCCGCCGCCCCAACACCATTTGGTACAGGATGGTGGTGGCGCCGCTGCCGTCCAGGCCCAAGAGCAGCAGCACCCGCGAGTTGGATGCCCGCCGCTCCCGGCTGGGCACGCACCCACCCATCGTGGAATAGAGGGGGTAGGGGGGGTGAGGGAGGGGGGTGGGGGGGGGGAAGAGGGGGAGTACAAGGAGGACGGGTGGAAGTAACGGGGGGAATGATGGGGAGGTGCGCAACCGGCGCGACACGGTGCCGCAGTCACGCCACAGACGCAACCGACGCGCCCACCAGACCGGTCAATGGCCGGCACACGCCCGCCGTGGGCGCCGCGTCCACCGCGCAAGGGTAACCGACGTCCGCCGCCACACCCACCGCGCCGGCCGCGTGCCGACACGGACAGCAGACCGCCGCACGGCCGTGGCGCGCAAGAGCCCGCACAGGCCGCCCCGCGGAGTGTGCCCGCAGCCGCCCCACGCCGGGGGGCCCGCCCACCCGGCAGCGCTGCCGCCAACCCCCCCACCCCCCGCCGCCACCGACGCGACCACGCCGACGGGACACAGACCCCCCGGGGTACCCTCGGACCCCCGCCTCCCGCTTGCCGCTGCCGCTGCCACTGCCGCTGCCGCTGCCGCCGCCACCAGTCCCCCCGCACCCGCCGGCGGGGCGCGACCCGCAAGACCAGCCACCAGCCGCGCTGCCGGCCGGCAGGCCGCGGAAGCCCGCCCGACCCGGGACACCAGACGGGCACGGCCCCACCAAGCTGCGCTCACCCACTGGCTCCTGCCGCCGCTGCGGCGCCCCCCCCTCCCTCCCCTCCCAGCACCACCCCCACCACCCCACCACAACCCCACCACAACCCCACCACAACCCCACCACAACCCCACCACCACACCACGCACCGACGGCGGTAGGGAGGGAAGAGGGGCGGCACCGACGGCGGTGGCGGGCGCAGCGGCGGGCACAGCGGCGGGCGCAGCGCGTAAGGCAGGCGGGCGGTGGTCAGGGATGGCAGGGGGTCGGGGGGGGGGGGGGTGGGTGGCGTCGAGGAGAGGGGGAAGCGGGGGGGGAGGAGGCGGCTCGCAGCGCCGCGGCCGCACAGGGGCGAGTCCTCCTTCCACGCACCGCAGGCGGCACAGGCGGCACCGGGTGGGCGGCCCGCCCGTGGTCGCGGCGAGCAAAGATTCGGCCGCGCGCGGAACCGCGCTCCTGCCGGCGCGCGTCGCGCCTCCACCCCCGCCGGCACGTCCCGGCCAGCTAGCACACCCCCGCCGCCGCCGCCGCCGCCGCCGCCGCCGCCGCCCCCGCAACCAACACCACCACCAACACCACCACCACCACCAACGCCGCCGGCGCCGAGCCCCCCCCCCCCCTCTCCCCCCCCCCCCGGTGCGGGCGGTGGCGATGCACGTGCAAACCGCGCCGCCCACCGCCCACAGCGCCCCCGGGGTAACGACGGCGCCGGGGCGGGGAGGAGGAGGGGGGGAGGGGGGGGGGGGGGGGGGAGAAGAGGACTCTGTTTGGGGGAAGGAAGGGGCGGGGCGAGGTGGCGGTGGAAATGGCCACCGCCGCTGCGGCTGTGCCACCACCGGCCACCGCACGCGCCGCGCACACGGCCGGCGGTGGGCTGCGCTGGGGGGGGCGGGGGGGCGGGGGGGCGGGAGGGGGGGGGAGGCCCGCGCCGTGCTACGGCCGCCGCCGCCGCCGCCGCCCACGGAGCGTCGACCGCGGGGGCAGCGGGAGGGGCGGGGGTCGGCTGGGTTGGAGACGGGAGGGCACACCCCACGCCGGGGCGCCGGGGCCCGCGGCTCGCCTCTTGCCCCGCCGCCCCCCGCCCCCCGCTCCGACCCGCCGCGTCGCGCACAGAGGGGTGGGCGGTGGGGCAAGGTGTGCCACCACCGGCTGGGGCGCACGGCCGCGCGCGCGGTGGGTGGGGCGGCGGCGGCGGCGGCCACCGGCCGCGGCGCCGCGCGCCCCCCCCCTCCCCCTGCCCCTCCCTCGGCCCCCCCCCCCCCCCGCCGCCGCCGACGCGGCCGGCGGCCGCCGCCGCCGCCGCGGCGCCGCCCCCAAACCGTGGCGGGGAATGATGAATTCGGGGCGCCCACCCACCGGCCGCCGCGGGCGCGGGCCGGGGCTGGCGCGAGCGAGCGCGTCGGCGGAGGGTGGAGCGGCTGGGGCCGGCGGACGGGTGCTGTCTGGGGGGGGGGGGGGGAAGGGGGAGGGGCCCGCCGGCGTGGATTGGCCAGGCCGCGTCGGTCGGCGCGGCCCACTGCCAAGGGGAGGGCGGGGCCCCCGGCCACGTCCCACCCCCCCCTGCCGCCGCCCACCCTCTGCCGCCGACGCCGCGCACGCGCGGGCCCGGCGGGGGGAGACACGCCGCGTTTCTCCGGCCGTGGCCCAGAGTGGTGCAGGGATCCACGAGGGCAGAGGTGTGTCGAACGGGCTGCGGGGGGGGGGGGGGGGTGTGCTGGCGGCTGGGGCGTGCCACTGAGCAAAAGGTCTGTGTCGGGGCAGTTAGTTCGGGCACTACTTGAGCGAGAAAGTCGACTGTAATCCAGAAATGCATGCCTGCCATAGTAGTCTGGGCCGGCGGATAATATATAATTAAACAATTCTGCTTCAACGACGGTTCCACGCAGCTGATCCTCGCCGCCTGTCTTCCCCCCTCGTCCTGGTCACCGGGGCATGGCCACACACAAGGGTGGCTATGACGCAGTCAAAGACCCCTGCGAGTCCGGGGCTCCCAGGAGAGTGCTTGCTTGCCCATTGGTATCTTGCGCGACGGGACACAGGTCAGCGGCAACTGAGCCAACGATTCAGCCGACGCCAGCGCGGGCGCCGAGGCCTACGCCAGGGAAGACATCAGGGAGCGCCAGCAAGGCCCATGGAACCGGGACAGGATAGCGAGCATCAGAGGCCGCCAGAGGGGTTCCTAACCCGCCCAGCCGCCGCTCTGCGGACCGCCTCAGCCACAGACGTTCGTGTCCGCGGCCCTGCCGTCGTCTCCACCGACAGACTCTTCCCCTGGGCCCCCTCGCCACCGCTGCGAGATGCCGCCACAGCCGACCGTCGACCCCTCCTCTCCGCCGCTCCCGTTGAACGCCGCAGAGAGGGGTGGCAGATTCCATTCTCGTCTCCGGCTAGCTGCACCCCCCCCCCCCTTCGCGCCGCCGCCGCTTGGTGTCGGTCGCAATGGTAAAAGTGGGATCATCGCACGTGCCGCCCGCGCGCGGCCCCGCGGACCCTGGGCGAAATTGGGTACAGGGAGGGGTAGCATGGGATTTGTGTGCGACACCATCGCGTTGTAAGAGCGCGCTGGTATTGGATGGGAGCCAGGCGGCGGCGGCGGCGGCGGCGGCCACAGGTCGGGGTGGAGAACAGAGCGACGTCACATCGAACGACAGAGGCGTCCTCACGGCGGTGGCCGCCGCCGCCGCCGCCGCCGCCGCTGCCGCCGCCGTCCTGGCGCGCGTGGCTCAGCGCGACCCGCCCGTGCTGGGGGTGCCGCCCACGGCAGGCAGGGTGGCAGGGAGCGGAGAGCGCCGGACAACCATGGGCTCCCCGAACCCCAGCCACCAAGGGAAGTGCCGAGGAGCTGCAGCAGAAGGCTGAGGTTGCTGTCGTCCAGGAACCTCACCACATTGAACCAACCTCTTCGATCTTCAGCTGCGACCAACAAGAGAGCTCCAGGTGCAGCCGCACTCGAAATTTGGTGCGGCACACCTCAACCGATGCGGTGGGATCACCACTGTCAGCGCTTGGTGAAGATGAGATATGTGGGTGGTCCGCCGTTACATAGGAGGCGGTTGTGATCTGCGTGAGGCCGTTGGATTTCGGGGATTTTTGGGCGGACGAGGTACACTGTCCTGTACTCGCCCCCCCCCAGCGGGAGCCTCAGGCCACATCCGTGGACTATGAGACGAATTAAACACGATCTCAGATATTTAAATTAAGTGTGAGTATCTGAAGACACTGATTGCAGGTTCCCGCCCAGCCCAGCAGCTCACCGAGATGTGCCCACGCGGCAGAGGCCGGTGCATCGGGCCCCCAACAGGGCTCCCAATGGCGCTTGGCCCGGTGCGCGAGTGCCTTGTGGCATCGCCCCCGCGCCGGGACGCGCCGTGCAGCGCGCTCCCGCCACATCCGCCGCCCCCCACGCGAATGGAACAGACACGCACACTCAGCTAGGCGGGGAAACCTGGCCGGAGGGCGGGGCGGGCGCGGGTGTGAGCTCGCCACGCGCGCCGCTATTTCGGCGCTTGCGGGAACCCGCCGCTTATCTCGCCGACTGACGTCGCGCTTCCCCCACTAGACTCTCCCTCGCTCCCGCCCACCCCCTCCCCTCGTTGACCAGGTCGACAGTTGTCGCCCGCGACCATTGTCACCCCCCCTTTTGCATCGGTCGGCGGGCGTTCCCACCGCTCCGGCCTCGTCCCCAATCCGATGGGGCCCCGTCGCTCGGCCGCGGTGCGCGGCGGCCGCGGGGACGACACCACCGTCTCTGCTGCCGCTGCCGCCGCGACATCCACCCCCCCTGCGCGGCTTGCCTTTCTGTTGCCAATCGCGCCGGTAGTTGGCTGGGGCGTGTCGCCCGCCGGTGTCGCGTCGCTGCGCCCGCCCCTGCGGCGGCGCGGCGGCGCGCCGCTCCCGCGGGCCGTGTCGACGATGGTGTCGGCGGCGCCGTCGGACAGCACTACAGACGACGGCAATGATGTGCGTGGTAGTGGCTCGTCTTGGCGCCGCGCCGACCGCGCAGCGGACGCTCGCCCACGGGGCGGCATGGCTACCGCTGCTCCCACCGTGTCTGGCGTGCTGTTGGCCCACCTGGCAGCGCTGCTCCTGACGGTGATGCCGGTACCGGCGGATGCCGCTGCCGCTGCCTCTCCGTCTGTCGCCGATGCGGCCACCGCAGCGCCCCCTGTTCAACGATCCCCGCCGTTCAAGTGGAAGTACGACGGGCCGCAGGTGTCGAACCCGCGGTGGGAACAGGTGGCCCAGAGGTTCAAACTCTGTGCGGAGGGCACCATTCAGTCCCCCATCGACCTGCGCATCAAGGAGATGACACCCGGCCGCAAGAACGCCCGTCCTTCTCTCCACACCTCCCGCGCGGTGTTCCAGGCCAAGCGCGCTGCGAGTGGCTCTGCCCTCCCGCTGGTGACCATTGACCAGTACTTTGCGCCTGCGCCCAAAGTGTTGGGCGATGGCCCGTTGAACCCGCCGCCGCAGCCCCAGCGGGCGGGGGTGCTCAACCTGCCGGGGTTGGCCAAGTATGAGCTCATCGGCTTCCACTTTCACGGAGGTGCCAGTGAGCACACGTTCGACGGACGGCCGGGGGTGGCAGAAGTTCACTTTGTGTTCAGCCGCATCCCTGGGAGTGGCGCCAAGGACGACTCCGCTGCGAGTGGCAGCCAGAACCTGGACGCGGCGGCCAAGGCAGTCAAGTCCCAGATGTCGGCAATGAGTCGTTCGGGCTCGGCAGGTGGTGCGGGCACAGGCCAGGCAGATGAGACGGTGCCTGACTTGGCGGTGATGTCCGTCGTCTTCAAGGCCTCTGACGGGCCGGGCGACCCCTTCCTCGCCAATCTCATTAATACCGTTGTGCCCGCATCTGGGAAGACGCCAATCGAGCCGGCTGGCTCCCTGGTCGACCTTGACATTGGATCTGTGCTGGCGCCGCTGGAGAATTCTACGTTTTTCACGTACATGGGCTCCCTCACCACCCCGCCGTGTTCGGAGAATGTGCGGTGGATTGTGTATCAGCGCCAGCTTCCGGCGAGTGCGGCGCAAGTCAAGGCTATTGTGGCTGCGCAGGGCGACATTGACAACGTGCGTCAGACCCAGCCATTCGATGCGATGGTCGAGAAGTATGCGCCGTTGCCCTTCCCGGTTGACGGATGGGACTATGAAGGGCCGAAGAAGTCCAATCCGAGGTGGGCCAAGCTGGCCGACAACTACAAGCTCTGCGGCGACACGGAGAAGCAGTCGCCCATTGATCTTCGCTACAACAAGATGCTCGTTGGGTCGGATGCGCTGCGTCCGCACGTCAGTGCGGGCGTGTCTGTCTTCCAAGCGCGGCGTGCCAAGAGCGGTGCTGATGTCCCGCTCGTGTCATTTGACCAGTATCTGGTGAAGCCCCCGCGGCTGGTCGGTGATGCGCCTCCCGTGGTGGCGTGGACTCCGCCCCAGCGGGGGGCGATTCTCTCGCTCCCTGGGATTGCTGAGTACGGTCTGGTTGGCTTCCACTTCCATGGTGGCAGCTCGGAGCACACGATCAACGGGCGCTCGGGGGTGGCCGAGGTACACTTTGTGTTCAAGCGCATTGGGGGCCCGTCGGGCATCACCAAGGAAGCAGTTAAGGCGGTGGACGAAAAGAAGAGCGGGGGGGGCAGCCGCAACATCAATACGGTGACCAAGGCCGCCAAGTCTCAGCTGTCTACCCTGGGTCGCAACTTGCGTGCGGAAGTGGGCAGTGTGAACGAGCCCGCCGTCGTGGCACCCGCACCCCCTGCTGAACCTGTGGATGATGACGAAGACCCCATCCCCGATGTGGCCGTGCTGGGCGTCATCTTCCAGGAGACAGTCGACGGCGGTGGGGATCCCTTCCTCACCGCTCTCATCAAGACCGTATTGCCGACGAGCGGCGACGAGTACATCAACCCGGTGGGCTCTCTGGTCGATATTGACGTGTCGAAGGTGCTGGCGCCGCTGGAGGACGCTGAGTTTGCCACGTACAGGGGGTCCCTCACAACCCCGCCCTGTTCGGAGAATGTGCAGTGGATTGTGTACAAGAAGATGCTGAAGGCGGACCTTGCCCAAGTGGACGCACTGGTGAACTCTCAAGGGGGGATGAATGTGCGGCAGACGCAGCCTTACGACGGTCCTGTGCAGCGGTTCGTGCCGATTCCGTCGGAGAAGAAGGGCAACATGCCCGTGCCCATCGACGCCGTGAAGCTGCAGGAGTCGGCTACGGTGCCGGCAGCGACGCAGTGGTCGGCCCCGGCATCCGCGCCACAGCCAGCCGACGGCGCTCGTCAATATGGTGCGAAGGATGCGGCGGCCAAGGAGGCGGCGGCCAAGGAAGCAGCGGCCAAGGAGGCGGCGGCCAAGGAAGCGGCGGCCCAGGAGGCCGCTAAGGAGGCGGCGGCCAAGGAGGCGGCGGCCAAGGAGGCGGCGGCCAAGGAGGTGGCGGCCAAGGAGGCGGCGGCCCAGGAGGCCGCTAAGGAGGCGGCGGCCAAGGAGGCGGCGGCCAAGGAGGCGGCGGCCAAGGAGGCGGCGGCCAAGGAGGCGGCCGCGAAGGAGGCGGCGGCCAGGGAGGCGGCGGCCAAGGAGGCGGCGGCCAAGGAGGCGGCGGCCAAGGAGGCGGCCGCCAGGGAGGCGGCCGCCAAGGAGGCGGCCGCTAAGGAAGCGGCCGCCAGGGAAGCAGCGGCGAGGGAGGCGGCGGCCAGGGAGGCGGCGGCCAGGGAGGCGGCAGCCAGGGAGGCGGCAGCCAGGGAGGCGGCAGCCAGGGAGGCGGCAGCCAGGGAGGCGGCGGCCAGGGAGGCGGCAGCCAGGGAGGCGGCAGCTAGGGAGGCGGCGGCTCAGGAGGCGGCGGCAGCGGAGGCGGCTGCCAAGGAGGCTGCGGCTGAAGAGGAAGCAGCCTTTGAGGCGGCGGTTAAGGAGGCGGCAGCCCAGGAGGCCGCGGCCAAGGAGGCAATGGCCCGGGCGGCGGCCGCCAAGCAGGCGGCGGCGAGAAAGTCAGCAGCCTATGAGGCGGCGGCTAAGGAGGCGGCGGCAAGGAAGGCGGCGGCCATGGAGGCGACGGCCAAGATGTCGGCGACTGTGGAAGCGGCGTCCACGCAGCCGGTGGACTTGGAGGCGGCGGCTAAGGTGGCGGCGGCCAAGGAGGCGGCTGTGAAGGAGGCGGCGGCGAAGGAGGCCGCGGCCAAGGAAGCAGCGGCCAAGGAGGCGGCGGCGAAGGAGGCGGCGGCGAAGGAGGCGGCGGCGAAGGAGGCGGCGGCCAGGGAGGCGGCGGCCAAGGAGGTGGCGGCCAGGGAGGCGGCGGCCAAGGAGGTGGCGGCCAAGGAGGCGGCAGCGAAGGAGGCGGCGGCCTGGGAGGCGGCCGCCAGGGATGCAGCGGCGAAGGAGGTGGCAGCCAAGGAGGCAGCTGCTGCCGAAGAAGCCGCCGCCGTGGAGGTGGCGGCGGCTGAGGAGGCACTGGCTAGAGAGGTGGCTGCTGCCGAAGAAGCCGCCGTGCAGGTGGCGGCAGCCAAGGAGGCGGCGGCTGCCACCGCAGACGACGCGGCCGTCAAGGACGCTACGGCGGCCGACGACGATACCATGGTCTAATTTAGGCGGCGTGTGTTTTTTATTTCTCTCCCCCAATTGCCCCTCGCGGCCGGCGCCGCTCCGCTCGTCGGACGTGGCGGCACACGTTTGCCGCTCGCTTTGGGACCCATCCGTGTACTAGACAAGTTGCAGGTCTTTACCTCCGCCTCTTTTGCACCACATTCGAGCGTGACCCCGCTGCTCGCGAGGAGCGCGCTACTCTCCTCCCAAACGCACGTAGGAGCGGTGGGACGCCGGCGGTGATGAACGCGTTGATAATGTCGGCGCGCTGGGAACATAGCTTACAGCCCCCGTGCGGAGCGTCTGCTCGGTCCGGTCCCGAGGAGTAGGGGTGCGCCGAGGAACGAGAGCGCCCTGGCCGAGCCGCCACGCCCAGCGATGGCGAGCGGGCGTAACGGGAGCGGCGCGACCGGCCGGCCAAGCGCAGTGACGAAGGAGTGAATGGACGGGAGCGTCGCAACGAACCTGCCCCGCGCGGTGACGGGGGGGGGGGGGCGAGAGCGCCGTGACCGGCTCGCCACGCGCACGGACACTACCACCAGAGCAAGGGAAGACGACACCAAGAAGACCGGCAGTGGCAACGGTACAACCGCAGACGAAAAAGAATATGTCAAGGTGGTTGGTGATAGGACCGCCGCGCCACGTGACGAGGAGGGCACGTGGTACGTTCTCTTCGGCGGCGGGGTCGCCAATCCCGTGGTTCATCCGACAGGGAGAGAATGATGTGTCCAACAGTCTGGCCACCGTGCTCCTCCAACGCAGAGCATGACTCAGACCTTCCAACTGTCAATGCTCATACATACACATGTCTTGCGTCCCGCACACATGGTCTCCTGGAACCATCAGCTTGCGCAGCTTGCGCAGCTTGCGCGATTTGATCAGCTGTCCTCGCATCACCAAGCAAGAACATGAACTGAACAGTGGCGACCAGCGATGGTCCCGCATTAAAAATGGCCCGCGGTTTACTCGACATGGTGCTTCCCCGGCGTTGTCGGCGTTGGCTGTGGACAGCCATGCCGCGACAGGGAAGGGAATCCAGCACGCGCCCACTCGAACAAGCACCCTGTGCAACGCCCCCCCCGGCCGCAAAACGAGATGAATCAACGAACGGATCACGGCAGCTCGAGCGTAAAAAAAAACTGGCAGCCAGCCGTGTTTAAAGGCGAGACGACCAACAACCTAAGAGGCTTACTTGCCCTCGGCAGCCTTCTTCTCAGCCTGCTTCTTGAGGTACTCTTCGAACGACGGGGCCACGTGGATGGCCTGCTGCTTCCCCTTCGGGTCGTTGGGGTCGACAACAGTCTGTGGGAATTGCAAAGGGGACCAAAATACACAGCGTAAGAGAGTAGAGAAGAGCTGTCAGCGTCTCGTTCGATCACACCCTCATCAAGACAAGCACCTGCCGCGTTCGCACCGCCCACCAGGCAGTGCACACCTTCACGCGCAGCTTGAAAAGGGATACACCAACGCGGTGAGGATGGAAGGGAATACGTACCGGCTCGGGGTCACGGGTGGCCTCACCTGTACACACGAAGAGCAACCCAAGTCAAGCGGGACAGAAGCAGAGCACAACCGCGCTGGAGCAACAACATCGGCGAGTACGAGCGCGTGGGCACTGGCGTCAGCCTCCAGCTACAAGAAATATTCACAGACCGACAACCATGGCATGCACGCAATGGCCAGGGTTGCTCGTGTAGACCGCAGTGCACAACGGGTCACACCAACGTACCGCCGCCCGACGACTTGCCGCCCTCCAGCGCCATGCGCGTGCGGCACACCGCCTGGGACGCGCGGGCCTTCACGGGCATGCCCGTGAACCCAGACACAAACGCCATCTTGAAGGAAAGGGGGGAGGGGGGAGCGGGCGAAATGTGGGCAGGCAAAAGGCTAAGGGCAGCGCGGTAGCACGGTGTGGGTGTGGAGAGAGTGACGATACAGGTGGTCAGGTGCGGGGGAAGGTGCGGCAGCGCACTGTGCTGCACCTGCGCTTTTATACACCAGCGCACGGCTGACGCACGGGAGCAGCCACCGAGACGGCTGAGCGCGTGGCCGAGGGGGCCGTGTGGATAGGGGCGTCCGCGTGCCCGACACGGGCAGGAGCGGGCTGGATCGTCTCCGAGACACCCCCCCCCTCCTCGTGGACTTTGGCGGGACCGCCCCAATGGCGTGGCGACTGGAGATCGCGACGGGGGCCCCCACCCGACACTGGCGCCGCCGCCCCTGCCCCGACAGACAGAGCTACGAGGACAGGGCGACGCCACGTGGCGGATATTTTGTGTGGATGGCAATCTCGGTCCAAAGGGCGGTGGACCACATCCATTGCCTAGCCCGCGGGTCTGCGCTGTGAGTGGCTGCTGGTGGCCCACCGGGGACGCCAGGCCACTCGCAGGCCCACTCCCATCACGGGGCCCCGCATCGTGCAAACACCACCCGCTCGAGGCTGGCAGGTTCTGGCCACGTTGCACTTGCTAGCTGAGAGCCGCATTGGAATGAGCCATGCAGTGGTAATTTATCACTTTACTTCAAGGCATCAGCACAACCAGCGTCGTCCTTTACATTACATGGCTTCCCCGCTCACTCGGGTGGGCTCTCGTTTCTGGGTCTTTCAATTTCAACCATATATGCATAGTTGCTGTTGATAACGCACCACCACCCAAGCAGCCAAGAGGCTCCAAAAAGCCTCGAAAGAGACTGATCTGCCAGGGTATGCATCTACTGTACTTGTCGCCGTGAGCTCTCAGGAACCTCTCCCGAGGGCGGGAGCACGTCGCCGCGGCCGCCCGCAACGGGGCGGCGGCCGCCCTTCCCGCCGCCGCGCCCTCCCCCGCCCCGCGCCGCCACCGCCGCCGCGCCGCCGCCGCGCCGCGGCGGCGCCAGCCCCGCCGCGCCGCACCGCGGCGTGCAGCCGCGCGCCCGCACGGCGCCCCCCCCCCAATGCGCGCCACTGCGGGCGGCGGCGGCGGCGGTCGCGACGCCCGCGGGACCCCGCGCGCGCGCAACGGGGATCGCCGCGGCGCGCGGGGCGGCGGCGGGGCGGCACCACCACCCCCCCCCCCCCCCGCCCCCCCCAGCGCCACCATCCCCCCCCCCCCCGCCCCCCCCCAGCGCCACCGCCCGCCCGCGCCGCCGGCCACCCGCCCACCGGCCCGCCCGCCGGTGCGCGGACGGGAGCGCAACCCCCTCCCCCCCTTCCCCCCCTCCCCCCCCCCGGGCAGCGTCCCGGCCGACCACCTCCCCCCCCCGCACCAGCGGCGGCGGCGGCGGCCGGCCGACCCGGCCGGCCGGGGGCCGACACGCCCGCCGCGGCGTGGCGGGACGCCCCGCCGCGCGGCGGCGCCGCGCGCGCGCCCGCGCTGGCGGTGGCGGTGGCGCCGCGGCGCGGCGGCGGGGGCCGCCAGCGACGGCGGCGCGGCGGCGGCGCGGGCACCCCCCCCCCCCCCCCAGTCGCGCCGCCCGCCCTACTAGCTAGGCGACGCGCGCCGCCACACACCCCCCCGCCTCGCCCGCCCACCCGCCCGCCCGCCACCCCGCCGCCCCGCCCGCCCGTTGGCCGCGCCCCCGCGCCCGCGCGGCCACGCGGCGGGGCGGCCGCGGCGGCGGCGGCGGTGGTGACGACCGCCGCCGCCGCGGCGGCTGCGCCACACCCCACCCGCAGAGAGGTAGCTGCCGCCGCGGCGGGCCTGGGAGTGGCACCGCCTGCGCCTCGCTCCGCTCCCTCCTGGCGCACCTCGGTGGCGGTCGGCCTCCCCCCCCCCCCCTCCCTTGGTCTCCCCTCGGCCTCCCCCTCCCCCCCCCCCCCCCCCTCCCCTAGGGATGGCGTCTGTGCCGCCCGCCCCCCCCGCCGCCCTCGCGCCACCCGGCGCGGTGCGCCCCCTCCGCCTCCCCCGCTCCCGCCCACGGCCCGTGACGGCCGCCGCCGCCGCCGCCGCCGCCGCCGCGGTGGCGGCCGCGCCGCCGCCGCCGCCGCCGCCGCCGCCGCCGCCGCCGCCCGCGACGGCGGCCGCGACGGCGGCGGCAGCCGGCGGGGTGATGCCCCTCCGGCCGGCGGCGGCGCGCCGGCGGCGGCTGCCGGTCGGCGGCGGCGGCGGCAGCAGCGGTGGCGGCGGCGGCGGCGGCGGCGGCGGTGGGGGTGGGGGTGGGGGTGGGGGTGGCGGCGGCGGCGGCGGCGGCGGCACGCCGCCTGCCGGCCGCCGGCGGCGGCGGCTGGTGGCGGGCGGCACCCCGCCGGCAGTGGCGGCGGCGGCGACGGCGGCGGCGCCCGCGCCGCCGCCGCCGCCGCCGGTGCGGCCGTCGCCGCCACGGTCGCGGCCGCCGCCGCCGCCGCCGCTGCCGCTGCTGCCGCTGCCGCCGCCGCCGCCACCACCGCCACCGCCGCCGCCGCTGCCGCCGCTGCCGCGGCGCTGGGCGCCGTCGCGGCTGCCGCCCGCCGCGGCGGGTGGTAGGGCCGGCCGCGAGCCAGCGGCGGCGGCGGCGGCGGCGGCGGCGGCGGCAGAGGTGGCGGCGGCGGCGCCCGTTGGGGTGCCTGGCAGTGGCCGTGAGGACGCCGCCGACGGCGGCGGCGGCGGCAGCGGCGGCGGCGGCGGCGGCAGTGGCGGCGGCGGCAGAGGCGGTGGCGGTGGCGGCGGCGGCGGCGTGCGGACGCTCCCTCGCGCCGCGCCCCTCCCGCGGCGGCCGGCGCTGGCGGCCACAATGGCGGCGGCGGCGGCGGCGGCGGCGGCGGCGGCGGCGGCGGCGGGGGCAGCGTCGCCGCCGCCGCCGTCGCCCCTCCCCCACTCGCCGTCGCCGCCGTGCGTGCCGATTGTGGCGGGCAGCGACGTGGACGCGCGCATCCGCCGGCTGATGGCGGGGCGCCCGCTGTCGGCCGCCGCGAGCGGCGCGTCGTCGGGCCGCGGCCGCGGCGGCGGCGGCGGCGGCGGCGGCGGCGGCGGCGGCGGCGGCGGCGGCGGCGGCTGGCGCGTCGCGGCCGCGGTTGGGGGGGGGGGGGGGCCGCGGCGGCGGCAGACGCCCCGCCCGCCGCGGGCGGCGGCCGCTCCCCGCCGCCCCCGCCGCCGCCGCTGCCAAGCAGCAGGCCAGCCGCCGCCGCCGCCGCCGCCGCCGCCGCCGCCGCCGCCGCCACCACCGCCCCGGCCGCCGCCGCCATCCCTGTCCGCCGGATGGTGCTGGGCGTGCCGCTGGCGGGCCGGCCGGCGGCGGCGGCGGCGGCGCGGCACGCCGTCGGCGGCGGCGGCGGTGGGGCCGCGCCGCCGGCGGCGGCGGCGGTGTGGCCGGCGCACGCGGCGCCGCCGGCGCGTGCGCCGCTGCGGCCAAAGGCGGCGCGCGTCGGGGGGGGGGGGCGCCGGCCGTGGCCGCCGGCGACGCCGCCGCCCCCTGCCGCGGCGCCGCCGCCGCCGCCGCCGCCGCCGCCGCCGCCGCCGCCGCCGGCCATGCCCCCACCGCCGCCGCCCCTGCCTGGCGTCGACTGGCGGGTTGACGCCGCGGCCGCCGCCGCCGCCGCCGCGGCCGCCGCTGGGGGCGCCGCCGACGGGTGGGGGCGGCGGGCCAAGCGGCGGCGCCTCGCGGGCTCGCCGCCGCCACCCGGCGCGCTGCCGCCGCTGCCGCTGTTGCTGTCGCTGCCACAGCCGCGGCGGCGGCCGCCGCCGCCGCCAACGTTGCCGTCGCCGTCGCCGTCGCCGTCGCTGCCGCCGCCGCCGCCGCCGCCGCCGTCGTTGCCGTCCGCGGCGGTCACCGCGGCCGGCGGCGTGGGGGCGGGGGGGGGGGGCGTGGCGGCGGTCCCGGCGGCGGCAGCGTGGCTGGCAGCCGTGCCGGTGGTGACGGCGGCGGCGGCGACGGCGGTGGCGGCAGCGGCGGTGGCGGCGGTGGCGGCGGCGGCGGCGGCGGCGGCGGCGGCGGCGGTGGCGTGCGGGGCGAGGCGGCGCCGGTCGACCGGCCCGGCCGTGGCGGCGGCCGCGTCCTGGATGGGATTGGCATCTTGTTGCTGGCGGCACAGGGGGAGGGCCCGGTGTGAGGGCTCCCCCACGCGGCGCGGGTGGGGGAGGGGGGCTGGGGGCGGGGGGGGTGGGGGGGTCGACCCGAGCAGGGCGAGGGGGGGTCGGACGCCGCACACGTGGTGCCGCGTGGGCTGTGGCGGTGGGCGGCGGGACGGGCACGAGGGGATGGCTTCCCGGGGGGGGGGGGGGGGTTGCAGCGGTCGGGGAGGTTGGTGGGTGGCGCGGCCAGCGGGAGTCGGTGTCGGGTCTTTGCAAGGGGCGTCGGCTCGCCAGATGGGGGCGGCGGGTGAGGCGGGTGAAGGGTAGGCGGTTGAGACGGAACCCGCCGAGCGCCGCGCCGGGCCACCGCGGCCGGCCGACGAGCCAGGCGCGCCGGCCGCCACCCGCCGCCACCCGCCGCCACCTAGCTAGACTCCCTGCACGGGGGAGGGCGGACATAAAAAAAAATCAACCCGGCCGGCCGCCCGCGTCGCCCACCCCGTCGGCGGAACCGCCGCCGCCGCCCGGCCCGCCGCGCCGCCGACGCGCGGCCCGCGGCCGCCCCACCCGCACGCGCACGCGCACACCCACGCCCACGCCCACTCCCAAAACACACGAGACAAAAAAAAAAAAAAAAAAAAAACAAGCAGAGCAGCCCGCAACGGCCGCGCGAGCAGGACCCACCGACGACGACGCACGCACGCAAGACACAACACGAAACGAAAAAAAAAAAAAAAAATCAAACCACCAGCCCGCACGCGCCTCTACACCGCTTCTACCCCCCCCACCCAGGCCCCCCCCCCCACGCCCAGCGTTACCTGCACCCCCCCCCCCCCCCTCCGCCCCCCCCACCGGCCGGTAGTCCGCGTCGAGCCCCGCACACACCACCCCCCGGCACAGCGGGCAGCAGTTGTTGCGGCCGTCCACCAGCCACGCCCCCCCACACGCCGCGTGGAAGACGTGGCCACACGCGCGGACGGTCAGGGACTCCTCCCCCGCCACCAGGTTGGCCAAACACACCGCGCACTCGGTGGCGGGCGGCGGCGGGCGGCGGCGCCCGTCGCGGCCGCCGCCGCCGCCGCCGCCGCCGCCGCCGCCGCCGCCGCCGCCGCCGCCGCCGTCGGCGGCGGCGCCCCCCCCCCCCGGCGGCCCCCCCCACACCCGCCTCACCGTCGCGGCGGCAACGACCGCGGCGACCGCCCGCCGCCGCGGGCACGCGGCGGCGACCGCGCCGCCCGCGGCGGCGGCGAGCCACGCCGCCACCGCCGACGAGGCCGACGCGTGGCCGCCGCCCGGGCCGAGGAGAGAGCCCGCAAAGACGAGCGTGTCGGGTGGCGGCGCCCGCAGCTGCCACACGAGCACCACCCCCGTCGTCGGCAGCAGCAGGTACGAGAGGATGAGCAGGATGGCGCTGGTCGTGTGCTCCGCGCGGCCCAGAGGGGATTCCCGATACGGTGGGGGTGGCGGGGATGACGCGTGCTGCGGTGGCACCGGCTGCTGCCGCGGCGACGGCGGCGGCGGCGGCGGTGGCGCCGGCTGCTGCTGTTGCTGCTGCTGCTGCTGCTGCAACTGCTGTTGTGGCCGGGAGGTGGGGGGGGAGATGGGGGGGGGGAAGACACCGGCACCGGCGTACACGCCCGCGTCACAGGCGCCGCCAGACGTGGCGACGGGAGGTGCGGCCATAGCCGGGACAGGGGCGGCACGCGCCGCCGCGGCAGCAGCCGAGCTAGGCACCCGCACCAGCCCCGTTGGCGCCGCGGTGGCACACGCGGGAAGGGGGCCACCGCCACGGTGCAGCGGCGGCAGCGGCGGCGGCGGCGGCGGCGGCGGCGGCGGCGGCGGCGGCAGCGACGGCGGCGACACCCCCCCCCGGAGGGCCACGCCCAGGGCGGCGGCCGCGACGAGCGTGGCGGCGCCCACCGCGACCAGCCGCACGACCGTCGCGGCGGGCGGGAGGAGCCGCGTCGACGGAGGGGGGAGGCGCCGCATGCCGGCGGGGTGTGTCATTGCACGCGGGCAAGGCGGGTGGGATGGGGGACCAGCGCCGCCAATGAACACAACGACCACAAAAACAAAAAACAAAAAAAAAAAAAGACGGGGGGGGTGGGGGGGGTGGGGTAGGAAGGGAGGACGGGAAGAGGAGCGAGTCGGCCGGCGCGTTGCGTACGTCGGGGGGGAGACGCGGCGCAACGAGGAAACAAGACGACGACGGGGATGACGTTGGGTCGGGACGCGACTGCGGCGGCCAGTGTGGGACAGGCAGTGGGGATGGACAGCCGCCGCGGACGTTGGCGACGCTGCGCAGCCACTCGCGGGCGTGCCTCGCTGCTGGCAACCGCCGCGCGCGGCGCGGCGCGGTCGACCGGCCGCCCACCGCACCGACGCGCCTGCAGACACCCGCCGCGGCCGCCGCGCGGGGCGGCCCGCTCTGGCCGCCCCCCCGCCCCCCCCCCCCCCCGCAGACACGCCGCTGCGCGCGTATGGATGTGGCCTTGGTCGCCAATGACGCCGGCGGGCGGCCGCCACGCCAGCGGCCGGGCCGCCGCGGCGCGCCGCGCGCGGCGGGGGTCTCGCTCCTCCCCCCCCCCCCCCGAGCCGCCGTGACGTCCTCGCCGGCCACCCCCCGCGGTCCCCCCCCCCCCCCCTCCCCCAACAGGGATAGGGACTGGCGCGTGGAACACAGCCCCACGGGTGTGGCGGTGTCGCGGCGGGGGCGGGCCGCCCGACGGTCGCCGCCGCGGGCGCGGCGGGCGGGCCCCCCCGCCGCCCCCCCTTCCCACTGTGCCCCCGCGCGCGCCGGCGGCGCGCGCGGCCGCGGCGGTGGCGGCGCGGACGCCCCTTGGCCAGCAGCGGGTGCGGTCTGCGGCTGCCGGCGGCGGGCCGGTTGCCCAAAATATCGGCGCGGCTGCCAATGGGCGGAGCGGGGCAGGCGGTCGGGGGGGGGGGGAGTGTGGGGGGGGGTGGGGGCGGAGGGGGGTGGTGGGGGGGGGGGGGTTGGCACACCACCGTGAGACCCCGCCGTCGCCGTGGCGTTCATGATACAACCCCACATTCCGAGCAACGGACGGTGGCGGGGGGCGGCGGCCAACGCGCACCAAATGAGCGGCGGGGAGGGCACGCACGCCGCGCAGCGTCGCTGCGCCTGCGTCCCCCCCCCCCTCTGCCTGCGGCCCTCCTCCTCTCCCCGGTCGCACCCACCCCCCCCTCCCCCCCCCCACCCAGAACCCCCCACGGGCCCCGGCCCCCCCCCCCCCCCCCCCGCCTCCTCCCGGCCACTCCCGCATCTCCCAGAGGCGGCGGGGATGGGCGGCCGCCGGCGGCGCGCTTGGAACAATACGGCCGCGGCCGCCGGCGGGGTCAACCGTCCAACCGTCGCCGCGGCCGGGCGCGTGACGGCCGCGGGATCCGCCGCCGCGGCGGCTGCTGGCCACAAACCCGGGGGTCGGCCCCCCCCCCCGAGGAGATTCTCAAGAAATTGTGGCTGACAAAGTCCAGGTCCGACTCCACGTGTCGTGTGGTTTTTTTTTTTTCAAGTTGCTCGGGGAGTACGTACTGGGGGAGGGGCGCCGCCCCGGTGCATCCGTGGGGGCCCTCGCGCCAGCGCGCGCAGCGGCGGCCGCCGCACACCGACGTCCGCGTCGCGCCACGGCGGTCGTCCCCCCCGTCGCGGCCCCCACCCCGGCCACCACCACCCCGCCTCGCCACCGCCCCCGACGACCCCGACGCTGCGGCCGCCCGCGGCGGGCCGCGTTGGCCGTCGCTGTCCCGGGTACCCGACCTGGCCCATCGCGCACGGGGGTCCCGAAAGCAGCTCTTGCCGCCCCGCCAGCGTACCCCCCCTGTGCCCGTCCGCCTGCATGCCCCCCCCCCCCCCCCCCTCCCCCCCCCCCGCCATGGCCGCCTTGCCGTCCCCCCCGTATCCCCCCCCCCCCCCCCACCCTATCCCCCACCCCTCCCCCGCCGACCTCGCCGCCGCCTACACCACCCTCCACCACCTAGCCGGCCGCCTGCACCTCACCCCCGCCGACGTGGCGCTCGGCGGCTGCTGGGCGCGCGCCTGCCTCGCCGCGCTGCCGGCCGTCACGGCGGCAGCGGTGCCGCCAGCCGCCGCCGCCGCCGCCGCCGCCGCCGCCGCCGCCGGCGGCGGTGACGACGACCGCGGCGGCGCGCTCTCCCCCCCCGCCGCCGCCGCCGTGTGCGCCGCGCACGCGCTGCGGCGGCGGCGGTGGCGGGCGCTGCCGCCGCCGCGGCCGGCGGCGCCCGCCCTCGCCGACGCGCTCGCCGCCGTCGCCGCGGCCGCCGCCGGCACCCCCGCCGCCGCCGCCGCCGCCGTCGCGGGTGTCGGTGTGGCCGCGGCGGCCGCCGTGGCGCTGCCGCCGCCGCCGGCGGTGCCGGGTGGGGGGGCGGCGCGCCCGCCGCGCGCCGCCGTCGTTGGCATCGTTGCGTTTTACAACCGCGTCTTTTTGGGCGCCGCCGCCGCCGCCGCCGCCGCCGCTGGCGGTGGGCGTGGTGGTGGCCGCCGCGGCGGCGGCCACGGCTGGCAGACGACGTACGTTGGGGGGGGGGGCGCCGCCCCGCCGCCGCCGCTGCCGTTGCCGCCGCCGCCGCCGCCGCCGCCGCCGCCGCCGCCGCCGCCGCCGCCGCCACCCCCGCTGCCGCCGACGCGGCCGGCACGGGCGGCACCGGCGCCCCGCGACTCCACCCCCTCCGTGCGGCCGCTGCCCCTGCCCACCGCCGCCGCCACCGCCGCCGCCACCGCCGCCGCTGCTGCTGCCGCCGCTGCCGCCGCCGCCGCCGCCGCTGCCGCCGCCGCCACCGCGGGCGGTGCCCCTGCCGACGCCGCCACCGCGGGCGGTGCCCCTGCCGACGCTGGCGCCGCGGTCGTGTCCCGCTTGCCACCGCCACCGCCCGTGCAGCCGCCGTCGCCGCCGCCGCCACCGCCGCCGCCGCCGCCGCCGCCACCACCGCCACCGCCGCCGCCACCGCCGCCACCGACGCTGCCACCGCCGCCGCCATCGCCGCCGCGGTCGCCGCCGGGCGGTAGGCCAGCGGCGGCACCGCGGCGGCGGTCGCCGCTCCGGGCGGCCGCCCCCGCGGCCGCCGCCGCCGCCGCCGCGTCCGCCGTGGCGCCGGCGGTCACGCCCGCCGCCGTCGACGGTCACGCCGGCACGCCGGCGGCGGCGGCGGCGGGCGGCACCCCGCCCGGCGCCCCGCCGCGGCCGCCGTCCGTCCCGCCGCCGCCCCGCCCGCCGTCGCCGCCGCGGTTGCCGCCCGCGCCGCGGCCGCCGCCGCCGCCGCCACAGCCGCCGCCGCCGCGGTCGCCGCCGCTGCCGCTGCCGCCGCGGTCGCCGCCGCCGCCGCCGCCGCCGCGGTCGCCGCCGCTGCCGCCGCCGCCGCGGTCGCCGCTGCTGCCGCCGCCGCCGCGGTCGCCGCCGCTGCCGCCGTCGCCGCGGTCGCCGTCACCGCGGTCGCCGTCACCGCGGTCGCCGCCGCCGGCGTCGCCGCCGCCGCGGCCACCCCCGCCGCCGCCCACCGGGCGGCGGCGGCGGCGGCCCGGCGCGCCGCCGCCGCCAGTCAAGCGCCCCCCCCCCCCCCCCCCCGTCGCCGCCCGCCAAGCGTCGGCGCGCACTCGCACCCCCCCCCCCCCCCCCACCGCCCCCACCCCTCTGGCCGGCGGCACCGCCGCCACCCCCGTCCCGCCGGCGGGCCGCCCGCCCGCGGCCGGCACGCGCCGCACCGGCGGCACGGCCACCCCCGGCCGCCGCCCCCGCGTCACGCCCGCGGCCGGCACGCGCCGCACCGGCGGCACGGCCACCCCCGGCCGCCGCCCCCGCGTCACGCCCGCGGCCGGCACTCCGCGCACCGGCGGCACGGCGCCGTCGCCCCCCCCCCCGGCGGGCCGCACCCGGCGGCGGCGGCCGGCGTCCCCCCCCCCCCCCCCCCCCCCCCCCCCCCCCATCGGCGGCCTCGCCAGCCTCCACCTCCTCCTCCTCCCCGGCGGCGGCCTCCCCCCCGCCTGGGCCGCCGCCGCCGCCGCCCGCGTCGCCGCCGTCGGCGGCACCGCCCGCGTCGTGGCGGCGGGCGGCGGTCGGCCCCCCCCCGTCGCGGGGGCCCCCCCCGGCGTCACCGTCGTTGCCATTGCCGCGTCGGCGGCGGTCGTTGCCGCCGCCGGCCTGCCGCCGTCGGTCCTTGGCGTGCGCGTCGAGTGGCTCGCCGCCCTGCTCGGCCGCCGCGTCGTGCTGCCGCCGCGGCGGTTCCGCCTCGCCACCGCCACCGCCACCGCCGCCGCCACCGCCGCCACCGCCGCCGCCGCCGCCACCCCGCCGCCCCCACCCGGCCCGCCGGCGACGGCGACGGCGGCGGCGGCGGCGGCGGCGCGGCGGGCGCCGGCGGGGACCGCCGCGGCGGGCGGCGGCAACCCGCTGGCGGACCTCCGCGCCGCGTGGTCGTACGACTCGGCGGCGGCGGCCGCCGCGGCGGCGGCGGCGGGGCGGCCGCCGCCGCGGCGGACGCCCCGCCGGGGGGGGGGGGGGGGGGGGGGGGCGCCGCGGGCGACCACCGCGGCCACCGTCGGCGCGACCGCCGTGGCCACCGTCGGCGCGACCGCCGCGGCCACCGTCGGCGCGACCGCCGCGGCCACCGTCGGGACGCCCGCCGCGGCGGTCGCCGTCGCGCGTCCGCGCTCGCCGCCGTCGCCGCCGCCGCCGCCGCCGCCGCCGCCGCCGCCGCCGTCGCAAGCACCACCACCCGACGGCCGCGGCGGTACCCCGTGGCGCACCGACCCCGTGGCCTTCCGGCTGGTGCCGCCGCAGCGGTCCCCCTCTCCCCGGCAGGGCGCGTCCCCCCCCGGCCGCGGCGGCTTGGCCGGCGCGCCGCGGTTGGCGGCGCCACGCGACGCGCGCGCGCCCCCCCCCCCTCGTCGTCGCGGTCCCCCCCCCCCCCCCCAGGGCGTCATCCCCCCCCCCCCCCCCCCCCCGGGGGCCCCCCCCCCAGCGCGTACCGCTGCCAGCCGCCGGCGCCGACGGTCAGCGCGGTCCCCCCCCCCAACGCGCGCGTCCTCGCCGCCCTCACCGCCGCCCGCGACGCGTACGCCGCCCGCCGCGACGCGTGGCGCGTCGCCGGCTACACCCGCGCCATCGCCGGTCTGCGCGCGGTGCGCGCGCCGCTCACCGCCGCCGCCGCGGCGGCGGTGCCCGGCGTCGGCCCGCGCCTCGCGGCGCACGTGGCGGAGATCCTCGCGACGGGCGCCTACGCGGCGGGCGCGGCGCTCGCGGCGGACCGCCGCGCCGCGGCGGTGGCGGCGGTCGGGGGCGTCTGGGGCGTCGGCCCCGCGACGGCCGCCGCGCTCGTCGACGCGGGCATCCCGTCGGTGGCGGCGCTGCGGGCGGCAGAGGCGGCGGCGGCGGCGGCGGGGGCGCCGTCGCTGCTGACGCCGCCGCAGGCGACGGGCCTGCGGCTGGCCGAGGAGCTCGCCGCCCGGATGCCCCGCGCAGAGGCGGCGGCGTTGGGGGCGGCGGTGGGGGGGGCGCTCCGCGTGGTGGGGGGGGGGGGTGGGCGTGGGTCGTGTGCGGCAGCTACCGGCGGGGGCGGCCGACCGCGGGGGACGTGGACGTGCTCGTCTACCCGCGGGGGGGGGTGCCGACGGTGGTGGGGGTGCCGCCGCCGCCGCCGCCGCCGCCGCCGCCGCCGCCCCTGACGGTGGTGACACCGCCAACGACGACGACGCGGGGTGGTGCGCCGCCGACGATGACAGCGACGGCGGCGGCGGCGGCGGCGGCGGCTGCGGCGGCGGCGGCTCCCCCGCGTCGGGCCGGTCGGGCGCCCCCGCCGGCGACGCCGACCTGCTCGTCCGGCTTGTCGCCGCGCTCCGCGGCCGCGGCGTCATCACCGACGACCTGACCACCCTCCGCCGCGGGGACACCAAGTGGATGGGCGTTGCCGTCGCGCCACGGGGGTGGCGCGCGCCGGCCGCGGTGGCGGCCGCCGCCGCGGCGGTGGCGGCGGCCGAAGCAGAGGCAGGGGGGGGGTGGGGGGGGGGGCGCCCGCTCCGCCGCCACCGCCGCCACTGCCGCTGCAGCCGCCGCCGCCGCCGCCGCTGCAGCCGCCGCTGCAGCCGCCGCCGCCGCCGCCGCCGCCGCCGCCGCCGCCGCTGCCGCCGCCGCCGCCGCCGCCGCCGCCGCCGCCGCCGCCGCTGCCGCCGCCGCCGCCACCCACCGCGACGGCCGCGGCGGCACCCGCCGCGGGCACCCCGGCAGCCGCCACCCACCGGCGGCTGGACATCATCCTTGTCCGCCGGCCGGCGCTGCCCGCGGCGCTCCTCTACTTTACCGGCTCGGCGGCGTTTAACCGGAGCCTCCGCCTCCGCGCGGCGCGCCTCGGCCTCTGCCTGTCGGGCGGTGCGCTGCGGCGGGCGGTGCGCGTGCGGGGGGCGGTGACCCAGCGGGGGGCGCCGCTGCCCGTCGCCACCGAGGCGGACGTCTTTCGCCACCTGGGGCTCGCGTACGTGCCGCCGGCGGAGCGGGACAAGTGAGGGGGCGGGGGGAGGGGGGGGGGGGGGGGGGGGGACGCGGACCGGCCGGCGGTGGGCCCCGTCTGGGACCGCCGCGGTGGGGGGCGGCGGGCGACCGCCGCGGCGGCTGCGCGTGCGCGGCGGTCGCCCGCACCGGCGGCGGGCCGCCCGCCGGCGGCCGCGCCAGCGCCGCGTCGGGGGCGGTGGCGCCGCCGCTCCCCCGCCGCGGCGGACCGCCGCTTGGCCGCCCGCGCCGCCGTCCGACCGCCCCTCCCCCCGCGCCCACCCCCCCCCCTCCCCCGCAGTGGCGCCGGCGGCGAGGCGGCGGCCGCCAGCGTTTCGCCGCCGCGCCCCGCCGCCGCCCGCCACGACCGTCACCCACCACCACCGCCGCCGCCGCCGCCGCCGCCCCGCCGTCGCCGCCACCGCCGCCGCCGCTAGCGCCGCCACAGCCGCTGGCGCCGCCACAGCCGGCACCCCCTTGCTGCCAGTCCCGGGTGCCGCCCCTCCGCCGCGGCCGCCGGGGCCGCCCGTTGCTGTTCCCCCTCCGCCCGCCGCTGCCGCCGTGCCGTGCGCGGGTTTCCCCCTTCCCCCGTGGGCGCCCGCTTGCCACGGGCGCTTCCCGTGCGCGGTTGGACCGGCGGAGGGGCTACGGAAACGCCGCCGCCCCCCCCCATCTGCGTGGTGACCGCGGCCGCTCCCTCCCACCGGCGCCCGTACGCAGTTGGTCCGTTGGATGGTCGCTGTGTGTCGTTGTCTGGTTTGAAGTGGGGCGCCGTCGGTGCCTGGTGTGGGGCGCCGCGACCAGTTGCCGAGGGGCGCCGCCGCCGCGGCGGGGGTAGCGTTGGGCACGGCAGCAGGGGGGCGGAGGGGGGCTTCCGTGGGCAGGACACGGCCGCTCTCCCGGCGGCGTGTCGCCCGTGGCGTAGCTGCCGTCCCCTCCGCAGCGGTCCTACCCTGCCGAGCTTGAAGACGAGACAAAGTAGACGCGACGGTGTATGGCTCGCGTCGTCCCCTCGCTCCCCCACCCGCCGCGTGTCCCCTCCTTGCCCGCCCACCCAGTAGTGCCGCCCAGCCGGCGCATCCGCCGCGCGACCCCTACCCGCCGCCACGCACACGGTACGCCGCCGCGGCGGGCGCGCTGCTTGGTGCCGGCCGGCGGGCGACCCCCGCGAGGGCGCGCCTCGCGCTCGTTCTTCTGCGCCGGCGGCCCGCTGTGGCGTGCCCTGCCGTGTGCCCGTTGTTGCCCCGTGGCGCGCCTGCCTGCGCAGGCACCCGCGGCGACCCGCCCCCTCCCAGTCGGAGCGGAGTGCCCGCCCCCGGCGACCGCATCGCCCTACTGCTCATGTGGGTACACGAGCACCCCCTCTTTCCACACCAATCTCCCCACCGGCGGTCGCTCAGGGCGTGTGGGAGGTCGCGTCTGTGAGAAAACCAACATGCGCCCACCCATGAGCCAGGTCGGCGGTGCCCGTGCTCAAATAGGACACAACCCACAGCTTCGTTCCCCGTCTGGATGCGGTTGGCTGCAGCGAGACTGTTTTGGTCTGCGAGCCACGGGTTGCCTCCGTGCGCACGGGTCGTTGAGCCCCACAGTTTGGCCACGGGCATGCGCGGCGGGTGCGGGGCGACAGCGCAGTGCACCTTGCACCAGGATCCACCTCAAAGCCTCTTCAAGGCCTGATCCGGGCGGAAATCGGGCCCGGAGGCTTGAAGACCCCCTCCTGAAAGCACCGTAGGGCACGATTCCTTGAAGTGATCTTGATAAACCTTGATATGAACGTCTTTGCGGACGTGAACGAGGACGTGCGAGGTACCACAAGGTGCGCCAGAGACAGAGCTATACAGAGACGTGAGAAAGAGCCTGCACCGAGAAGAGTTTGGCGTTTTATCAAGGAAATTCAAGCAAAATTCAACCGATCGATTAAGGGGGTCGCGTCCCGCTCTCCGCTTGAAGAGGTCGTGATCGCGCCTCTCTTAACCCAAGTACGTCACTCGGCACGGTTTTCGACCGCTCGTGTGCCGAAGCAGTCCGGGTTTATGCCCTTGATTCTGGGCACTTGCGAAGCTCAACGGAGTTGATCTCGAGTGATACACCCTGTATCTCGCTTGCTTGATGAGTCTCTGTGGACTGCTTCCATCAAATGGACAGCGAAGTACGCGACCGTGCAGTCTCTGATGCTCCTTCCCCGACGCTGGATGGGTTCATTGATGCCGCAGCAGTCTCTGGCTACGGCATGCGCTGCTGGCTCGGTCGGCGGAGTCACCTGAACCGGCACCAGCGTGCCGAGGACTGTGTCGCGTGCAGCTTCAGTGCACACTCGCCTACGTCTCTGCCCCCCCCCCCCCCCCCTCCCCCCCCCCCCCCCAGCCTTCTCCTCACGGACACCTGAGCATCTGCTCCGTAAATTGTAGGCAACTGCTTCAGCTGCCACGCACTTGCCAGCACCAACGCCTACCCATGGCGCACCTCCTCCCCTGGCGCGACCGCGAATTTTCCGCTTCAACCCCCCCCCCCCCCCCCCCCTCGTCGTCCCGATGCCTTCCGGCCACGCCTCCTCCTCCATTCCCAGACACCCCCTCCTGGCCGTCACGGACGCCCCTCATCGCTCACCTCCTCCCCTGGCGCGTCCTCCTCTTCCCGCACCCACCCCCCGCCAAACTTCCCGGTCCCCATGCCTGCATGCGGCGCCCCTTTCTGTCGCCAAACCCCCTCCCCCCCCCAATCTTTCACTCCGCCCGATGCGCGGGGAAGTGGAGGGCGTCAGCGGTGAGGGTGGCTTCTCAAAAACGGAAAGCGGTCGTTTGCCACCGGAATGAACGGGATGAGAAGTGCGGGGGGGGCATACAGGACACTGGTGAATAGGCCGTGCGCGTGTGACGGACATCGTGTCGCTCGCTCTCTTGGCGATGACCGAAGCACGTGGGACAGGCCAGGGTTGTGGCCGGGGCCGTGTCGCCTTGCTCGGTTCCGTCAGACGCCTCCAACCCGGGGGTTGGGACCTCTTGTCGGCCGCAATCGGGCAGAGGTTCTCGCGCCGATGGGGACTGACATGGAGAGTTAAGAAGAGTTGGAATGTACTGGGGCCCTCCTTAACGCACGCCTAGCTCGACCTTAGTATCGTACTTCTTTGTATTGGCTACGCCACTAAGTGTGAAGATCGGACCTTAACTTGGCCGTGTCGCGGTGCGCGCGGCGCTTTGAAGAGGTACCTCTTCAAGGAAATTCAAGGCTGCTTCAACGCCTTCCGGCCTGAAGAGGCTCTGAAGCGGATCCCGGTTCAATGCGCACTGCGCAGGGTGGACAGCAGCCTCGATGCGAGGCGGATCGGCGCACAAAGGCGGCGGAGCTTCGCAGTCCCCGCCGGTGCACTCTGGAAGCCACGCGGCGCCGCCCGCCGGCGGGCCGCTGTCGATTCGGACAGCTGGCGCCGCTCCCCGCGGCCGTTGGAGGGCGGCCGCGCCGACGCCAACAGCTGGTCGCGGCTCGCGGCCAAGAGAGCAGCGGGGTTGCACCAGTGTTTCGTCCTGCTAGGCTGCCGTTTGGCGTGCGCTCACCAGCGGCTGGCCAGCCGGCGCCAGCCTGTTCTGCGGGGGGGAACCCAACACTGGCTGGTAGCGATGAGTCTCGAAGGCAGTCGCCCCAGGCAAGACGACCCACCCGCTGCCAGTGGCCAGGGACGGGCACTCCATTCGGGTCTGTGCGGCCAGCAGACGAGAATGGAGACAGGGTGTCGCTTCGAGCCGATGGGAACGCGACCGCCGAGGCTCTAGGGTCGGGCATGTGGACGGCCACACACGGCACGACCGACGGCCGGCCGTGACCCGCCCAAGGCCCGTGCATTGTCACTCATCGTTCGAGAGATGGTTCTGCAGATTGACAACCTGACGGAGGACTCATCAACTATGCAATGTGGTGGTACAATTCTGATGTTTCGAGATCTTCTCAAAAATCGCCGTCAGCTATATTGAAAGTAAAATGTTTGTCGGTTGCCATGCTATTTTCAGGCTTGGCGGGAAAGAGGACAGCGAACAAAGCGTCATGGCGTGGCCGCGGTGCACCCCCCGCTCCACGGACTTGCATCCAACACACTCTTACCACCATCACTCCGTCCCTTCCTTCCTCCTCGCCCCGCCCCTCCCACTGACTCTCGTAGCGCAATAGTGGAGAGCGCACGGCGCAGGACGAGAACGGCTCCAAGTCAGTCAGTCACCGCTATGCCCCTGAGCTGTCGATCGGGGCCCTACGTATGTGAGAATACAAAAAGTGCGCCCAACCAATGAACCAGGTCGGCGGTGCTCATGCTCGAATACCCCGCTATGTGTGCGCACATGTACAAGGACAAAACTCACAACGTATTGCAACACCCACCCGGTTGTGGAAGGTGCTTCCAGCTGGTCGCAGTCGGTGGGCGGCTATGAGTGGGTGTGTGCTGAGAATGGTGGCGGTGAGTGAGGGGTTGTGAAGGTAAGGCTAAGGGCAGGGTACGGGACGAGGAGAGTAAGTAGAAGAACAGACGAGTTCGAGCACTGTATGGACATTGACGGCTTCGTTCTGGTGAAACCTTGAAAATTGGACAGTTTGTGACGAGCGAGAGGCCAATCAGAGTCTGCCACATCAGGTCACAACCTGGCATGTCGTGATGGAAGTTTCTCGTGACCTCCAGAGGCAGAGGTCAACGGCCCATTGTGGATCGAGTGCAAGTGGGGAGGAGATCCGGCGGTGGGGCCACGACAAATATTCCACACGAGCAAGTTGCTCAGTGCCCGCCTCCCGTTTGCGCTGTGGCATTGGCGGCCGTTGTTGAATCGCGCGCCATTGCATTGACGTATAGGCCATGGTTGGGCGACGTCCGCGCCGCCGTACAAGATTCAAGCCCGGACCACTCACGCGGCGTATCGTGACAGATGGTGTCGGAATGCGAGGCGCTTGCGGCTGGGATTGCACATGGAAAACTCTCTCTTGGTCATTGTGGCCACACGCCGGAGGGCTTGCGTCCGAGCGTGGACGCAGAACGCTGGTTCCACTTTGGGGCTGCTGTTGACGATGCTGAATGAAGTCAACGGCTTGCCGACGGCAAGGGAGAAGATCGCTGGTCAACGCGCCGCTGGCACCGCCGCGTCATGGCGCCCACCGCGTGTCCCACCACCCGCCGATTCATGCACACCCGCATCCTGGCGATGTTATGGCGGCGGTTTTGACGGCGGCCACCCCGCCCGGGCCATGCGTCACTGTTGACAGCGGCTCGGCGCACTTCGGACGTGGTTGGTGGGCCCCCTGCCGACGCTGAGAGCCGCCGCAACCGCCGCCGAGTCGCTGCATGTGCTATTGTTTTGGCACCCCGCACTACCATCTCTGGTGCCTCCAACATCTCCGCCTGCGTACGCTTCCTGCAGCCTGTTGCCAGGCCCACGGGGGCAGAGGGGAGGGGGGGTGCGCGACGCGTTCACCTATTTCTTTAGATTTTTTAATCTCCTCCCGCGCACACTCGTGACGGGCCGGACTCACACTTCTCCACGCCACTCCCCCTCTCACAACAGCCATTTTCCTAGGCTATGTCACACGCCATCCAGGACGCATCCTGCAGATTGAGTCACTCCGCACGCCGCCGGCCGGGAGCCACATGTGGCTGGTGGGGCGGGGACACTGACGCGCCGTCGTCGCGGTTGGGTTCATTCCACCCTCCCACCCTCGGCCTCGGGCGCCCCCCCTCCTTTGATCGCTGTTCATGGTGGTCGGCTCTAGCGATACTACCTGCGTTGGCGATGAGCTCCGTTATCCTCGGCCAAGCATTAGCGGGACCGCAAGTGGGGGTGGGAGATCCGGGGGTGGCACGGGAGCCAGGGGGGGGCGGCAGGTCACGGGCGGTCGGCGCATCGACAGCGTACATATCGGCGGCTCACGAGGCACCAACTGGCGTGGCGGCGGCGCCGGCGACGTCCCTGACGTGGACGCGCGGACCGGGAACGACAGCGACGGCGGCGGTGGTGGGGGCTGGCGAGGTATCAACAGCGGACGGGCGGCCACACGAGTTGCCGCGTCGCGCGGTAGGTCCACCCGAGCATCCTGGCCGCCAGCGGTTCTTTCCCCTTCACCGGTCGGTGAACGCTCCCCACTGCTTTGGGCGCCGACACCCCTCCTTGCTGGCGGCTACCCCCGCTCCTCACGACGACCGTCGCCGTACGGTCACCACCTGCACCGGACCGGCCGTGGCAGCATGGACGATGATGAGCAACCAGACGGTTCCGGCGAAGATGGGAGCACACCTCCGCCATCCCGCCGCCCCGTCACCCACATTGGGGAGCCTCCAGGCGGCGGTGCGCGTCCGCCACCGCTCGCTGGGGTTTCTCCACACCCGGGGTCGGTCACCCCCACCTTGCTGCGGGGGCTCCCGCTAGCAAGCGCCGGTGTCGGTGTCGGTGTCGGCGGCGGCGACGGCAATGGCAATGGCAAAGGTAATGGCGGTACGACATTGCTGCTCCCTCCGCCGCCACTATTGGCGGTCACCCCTCTTGTGGACAGCGCCGCCGCTGCTGTTGCTGTGTCAACTGCTGCTTCCGCCGCTGCAGCTGCCGCCGCTCCAGCACCTGCGGCCGCGGCAATCGACCGCCCTGATGGCGGCGATGGCCACGGTGGTGGCAATGGTCACGGTGGCGGCGATGGCCACAGAAGAAGAGGCACCGGTCGTGATGGCAACGTGGGGAGCGGCGGCAGCGGCACCGCCGCCGCGCGGTCCGCCGGGATTGTATCCCCCCTTGACGCGGAGGCGCTCAACCACGCGATTGGGTCGTTCCGGTCGGCGCTTCTCGGTCTCGGCTTCCGCGTGGATGACATTTCGCTGTCTTCCTACTCGTCGGCCGCTGCCGCCGCCGCCGCGTGGCCGCGAGTCATGGTCTACTCCACCCCAGCGCGGGGTTCGCCGTCGTCATCTGAGGTGGCAGCGGCTGCGGCGGCAGCGGCCGCGGCGTCGGCGGCGACGGCGGAAGCAGCGGCCGCCGCGACCACCACTACCGCTGGCACCCCTGCTGTTGCTATTGACGGCGGAGCCGCGAAGGCCTCATTGCCGGGGAGGTCTGGCCAAGAGGGGCCGCCTCCGAGTGGATTTGGAGACGGCAGTGGAGGCGGGGATAGTGGTGATGGCGGCGGTGGTGGACGCTCCTCGGCAGCCGTTGGGGAGCCGTCATCGAGTGCTGAAGCTGTGGCGGCTCCAGCTGGCGGCGGAGTCAGCGAGGGTGACCGAGACAGGCGCGACCGACGAGCTGGCCGCGCTCGGCGGATTGATGTAGGGGCCCTCAAGCGCAGCCGAGTCGATTCCCCCGTGGGGAGTGGCGGCGCTGCCGGCTCGTCGGGCGGGTGGAAGTACCAGCCTTCGCCGGGTGCGCTGGACACCCCAGACCTCACGGCAGTAGAGCAGTTGCACGATGTGGCAACAGGTAAGTGAGATGCCTCTTTGGCGTCGCTACGGATTCGCCCCATTTGTGACGTGTGCATGCGTGCATGAAGTGGGGCACATGCACGACGCAGGCGGTGGCACTGCTGTGCATCGCTCGCTGTGCCGCTACGTTGGATTAGGGGTACTAACTTCGACGGCCCACGCTACTCTTCGCTCATGGTGCTTACTCTCTGCCGTGCTCTTGCTGCGAATGTTTCTCTGGTCTGGCTGGATGCTGATGCTTGTTTGTTTGCACTCTGGTCCTTTTTTGCACCGCCTGGTCTACCTGGCTAGGTGCAGCGGGCGACGTTTTGACGACCCCCAACTGGGGCCCCTCTGCCACTCTCCCAATTGCCACACCTACCTCTCAGCCTCCCTCTGAAGGGCAGCCTTCTTTGCTCATTGCCGCCGCCGCCGAGATGAGCCTTTCGGACGGTGCTGCGCGGGCAGCGGCGGCGGCAGCTGCTAATGCTCCTTCGGCGAGTCCATCGGGCGCGTCAGGCGGGTCTGGCTCTGGTAAGCGGCCCCGTTCGCCGGTACAGGCAGCCGACGATGATCGCGGGACGGCACGCAAGCATGCGGCAGGCTCGGTCTCGGCACCATTGCAGCCAGCTGCGGATCAAGTGCGGGCAGCTGCGGCGGCGGGTGCAGCTCCAGAGCAAGATCGGCTAGCCGCCGCGGAGCAGGCGGCGGTGCAGCAGCAGGCGCGGGCGTCTGCTGCAGCGGTGGTGCAGCAGCAGTCCCAACGAGCACAACACGTACAAGCTCGACAAGCTCATCAAACACAACAAGCACAACATGTGCAGCAGGCGCAAGCGCAGCAGGCGCAGATGGCTTACATGTCGGTGGCCAACGAGAGCGGCAACTTCCAGCAGACCCACCTCCGCATGATGCACGAGCAGTACATGATGTTGCAACGGGCGGCACTGGTGGAGTTTCAGCGGCAGCAATCGGGGTTGCCACCGGTCAACAGTGGTAACACGGGTGTTGGCGGCGGCAGCAGCATGGAGGCGATGGCGCAGGCGCACCGACACCAAGCGGCCATGCAGGCGCAGATGCAGCAGACTATGCAGCAGCACGTGCAGGCACACGGGCAGCAGCACCAGGCGCCGACACAAGCAGACGCACAGGCGGTGCAGCAGCAGGCAGCGCAGCCGCAACAACAGCAGCCACGTTCCCAGCAGGGTCTGCCGCCGCAGCTGCCGCAGGTCATGTCTGGTCAAGGGCAGCAACCGTCGCGCGCCCCACCCGCGTCCGTGCCCCTCTTTCCACCCGGCATGCACCCTCATCCACCGCATTTACCGATGGGTATGTCTTTTCCTCCCTTTCTCCCACTGCCGCCTATGCCTCTCAACACGGAGTATGCCGGGCAGCCGGGGATGGGACTACCGGCCGTGGCCGGGATGAACCCTGGCATGGCTCCGATGGGCGGCCTCCCGTCGGGGATGGGCGGCATGATCGGTGGGATGGGTGCCATGGGAGCACCTCTGTCGCTGGGGGGCGTGCCGCCCGGCATACTCTACCCGCCACCCCCACCTCCTGACACCGATGACGCCGCCAAGGCTGCCCCGTCCGATGGCACCGGCCGCGCGCGAACCTCCTCGTCGACGACGGCTACCGGCGCTGGCCTTCCGGGTGGCAACGCAGGTGGTGGAGCATCTACTGGCGGGGGTGGTGGCGGCGGCGGCGGCGGCGGCGGCGGCGGCGGCGGCGGCGGCGGCGGCAGTGGCGGCGGCGGCGGCGGCGGTGCGCCAACCGCGCCTGTTGTCCGCTCCTTCTCGTGCACCCTATGTTCGTCGACCTTCAACCAAAAGTCCAACCTCAACAAGCACGTTCGGACTGTCCATGAGAACCGGCGGCCGTTTGTGTGCACGGCCATGACCACCACAACGGCGGTGGCGCCTGGCCGGCAGGGCGGCGCGGCCAGTGCCACCGTGGACGCTGGCGGGACGACCGATGGGTCAGCGGCGGCGCCTGCAGCAACCACCACCTCCACCCCTTGCGGGGCCACCTTTGGCCACAAGAATCTGCTCGTCGAGCACGTCCGCACCGCGCACTCTGGCGAGCGCCCCTACGCCTGTGGCCGGTGCTCACTTTCCTTTGGGCGCCGCTCCAACTTGTACCAGCACGTCATGATGGTGCACGAGCAGCGGCGCAACTTTGAGTGCTCTCTCTGCCACGTGCGGTTCGGGTTGCGGGGCAACTTGACCAAGCACATCCGGACGGTTCACGAGAAGCGGCGACCGTTTGCGTGTACGGTGTGTGGCGCGTCGTTTGGGCTCAAGAGCGATCTGAAGCGGCACGACAGCGCGGTGCATGCGGACAAGGAAAAGGACAAGGACAAAGACAAGAAGGAGAAGGACGAGGGCAAGCCCTGACGCGGACGGGATCGTGTACAGTGTTACTGGGGCCAAGGGGATCTGTCACGCTGCCGCACGACAGCGTAGATGGCCTTGGCCCGCCCCTTTCCGGGGAGTGGCGTAGGGTGGCGACGCGTCTTGGGTCTCTGGCGATGGTTTGGCGGATGTGCTTGTTTCTTTGGGTAAACAAAGAGGGGCTGGAGGGGTGGAGGACGCGTGGACAGGCGGTGGACGACGGCGCGACCACACGTGTGGTAGACGCCGGCGGGGACGTGCGACGTTGGAGCCACAGGCGGTGATGCTGACGTCGTGATCGCGCCCTTCTCCCCATCCCATCTACTACCCACAGTGGGATAAACACGCGGGGTGTGGGTGGGCAGACACAGCACTCCCTCACGGCGAGAGGAGGGGTCAGGACCACAGGTAGTTGCGCGAAGAAAAGTAGGAGCCAATACCGGTGCCAACAAACCGCGCCGCGATCCTGCCACTCCGGCACACCCTGCCCACCACACCCGCAGCAGCGGCTGAGGAGGCGGACGAGCGCGGTGGCACACCACCCCGTCTCGACGCCATCCCCCGCCCCCCACGCGGCTGGGGACCCCCTCTCCGGCCACGGCTCAGCCTGGGGTGCTCTCTTCCCCCTGCCCCCCCCTCCCCGCGGCGGCGGCGGCGCGCGCGGCGGCCAGCCGCCGGCCCAGCCGCTCCGCCTCGGCGCGCAGCCGCGCCTTGTCCTCCCGCAGCTCCGCCTTTTCCGCCCGCCCGTCCGCCACCGCCGCGGCCGCCGCGTCGGCCGCCGCCTGCAACGCCGCGACGCGCGCCTGGAGCGCCCCAAACACCGCCACCGCGTCGTCGAGGGCCGTCTCCTTGTCCAGCCGCCCGGCGCCACCACCCCCACCGCTACCGCCGACGCAGCCGCCGCCACCGCCACCACCGCCGCCGCCGCCGCAGCTGCCACCACCGCCGCCGCCGCCGCCGTTGCTCCCGCTGGCGCCGCGACCACCGCCCCCACTGAGCAGCGCCGACAGTCGGGAGAGGTGCTGGGAGAGCGTCGCCCGCCGCGCCTGCTCCCGCGCGCGCTTGCGTTCCGCGACGGGCACCGCCGCAGCTGCGGAGGGGGGGGCGGCGGACGGAACACCCGCCTGCCGTTTCCGGCCAGTGCTGTTCAGGACGCGGGCGCCGGCGCCAGGGCCGCCGCCGTCGCCGCTGCTGCGCCCGCCACCACCGCTGCCGCTGACGCCGCCACCGCCACCTCCGTCGCCGTTGCCGCCGCGGCTGCCGCCGCACCCGTCACCGCCATTGCCACCGCCGCCGCCCCCATGGGTGCCGCTCCAGCGTCCGACGCCGCCGCCGCCGCGGCGGCCGCCACCGCCGCTGCTGCTGCTGCAAATGCCAGAATCGGAAGAGCCGCCGCCACCGAGGCCGCCGTCGCCGCCGCCGCCGCCACCACCACCACCACCACCACCACCACCGCCGCCGCCGCCACCACCACCACCAACACCACCGCCGCCGCCACCACCACCGCCGCCGCCGTCTCTGCCACGGAAACGCTTTGGCCGCCGCCCCGCTGCGGGCGGCGGCGGCCGCCTGGCTGGCACAGCGGCACCCGCCGGCCACCTCGCCGCGGCACCCGTCATGCCGACCGTCACTGCCGGCCGTGCAATTACCCACGCGGGGGGTTGGCGGCCGCTGCCGCCGGGGCGGGGCGGTGGGGGCGGCGCGCCCCCCACCCCCCGAACCGACACCCCTGACACCGTGCACGCGCTGGGAGGGGGGCCCACCGGCGCCGCACGCGAGGCAGCGGCGGGCACGGACGGCCCGGCGGCGGTCAGCGCTCGACTAAGCTACGCCTCTCCCCCCCACGGGGGACCGTGCCACCCGCTCGCCTCGCAGCGCAAACAAAGCCGACGGGCCACCGCGCCACAGTCACCACCCTCCTCCACTCCTCTGGGTCGCTCTGGGTGGCGTGTGTGCCCGGCCGGTCACGGAGGCACGGGGCGAGCCTGTAGGCTGAGCGGCACCAGGACGGGGCGGACGCGTCTCTCCCAGACGCCCCCCAGCTGCGCAGTAGACACCTGCAGACGCCGGCACACGGCGCAGTTACGCCAGCAGCGCGCGAGCCGTCCTGTCCTACGCAAATGCCGCACGCAAGCGTCGGTGCGAGGCCGCGTGATGTGGATCAAGCGCACAACGGGCGCAGCTGTGGTTCTGGTGGACCTCCGCGGGATGCATGCAGTCGTTCGACATGCAGTCGCGAGATGAGCGCCACGTGTCCTACAGTGCCCCCGAAGGGCCCGTAGAACAGTCCATCGAGGACAGTCGAACAATTCCCACGATGCTTCATTCCGTCGCCAGTCTCTGGAAGATGAGATTTCGCAACAGAATTGAAGAGGACCCACCCACGCCAATTCCAGCCCCCCAAAGTAGCGAGCTAACGGGATGAAAAACAACCCTGAACTGTCGTCTCCAATTGTGCTCGGCTGCCAACCTCGGCGCTGACGCGCCATTGCCTGGCGTGTGTGTCCCTGTCGCAGCCAACCAGCGCCTCCGCCGCACCGTCTCCCCCGTGCCGCCACGCACGGGATTCACTGCCAGGCCGGCGGACTGGCCACGCGCCCGCCGCCGTCGCCAACCCCCTGCCAGGCACGGTTTGTCGTCCGAGCCGGCAGCGGTGCCACCCGTGTCTCCGCCTCCTCACCACATGTGGTCGCTGTTTCCGGTGCCCATTCCCTGGGTGACCAGTGCTCTTCCCTCTCCCTCCCTCTCGGCCCACCCCCCGGTTCCTCGCCCTCCACCGCCCTTTCCCTTCCCCCCCCCCCAAACGGCATCATTGGCGCCGCAGCCCTGGGGGTTATGAAGCGGGGGACGCCCCCCTCCGCAGCCAGCAGTGACGACGAGGGGCCCCGCTCCGCCGCTGATGGTGGGCGTGTGGCTGCGCTGAATGCGGCACTGGATGGGGACGCAGCCGGGACGGCGACGGCGTCCACGGAAAGCGGTGGCGAGGATGACCTGTCGGGAGTGCCGCCCGAGGTGATTGCCGCGGCGGCGGAGCGGGAGGGTGCCGCCCGCGCCGCCCTGGACGCGGTGCTGGCGGTACGTGACTGGAGCGCCGAGACCGACGTGGACTCCCTGCGGTCGGCAGTGCGGGTGCTGCTCGGGGAGGTGACGGGCGATCGGGGGGCGGCCGTGGGGGGCGGGGGGAGTGGGGGTGCGCCCATGGCCGTGGACCACGAGGGATTGGCCAACGGCCACGCCAGCGGCAGCAACGGTCACACATCGTCAGCGGCACCCGGCGACGCTGCTGCTGCTACCCCTGCCGCGGCGGTCGCAGCGGCGGACGCCCCACACGAAGACAGCGACGAAGACGAGGTCATGGGCCTGGCTGGGGAGCCCTCTCCCTCTGCCGGCGCTGCTGCCACCGGGCCTGGCGCGTCGCCTACCTCTTTTGCGTCGAGGGCTAAGTACATCCCCATGCGGCTCACGGCTGACGAGCGGGCCACCCTTCGTCTCGTGGAGGCTGCCCTTTCAGTCTCTGATTACACGTCAGAGGTCGATGTTCTCTCATACAACAAGGCGGCAACTCGGAAGCGGATGCACACTCAGCTCCGTGTCCTCTGTGCCATCCTCACCGGGTTGAACGTCGCGGCCGACTACAAGGCCGGGGCGGCGTTGCTCGAGTCTCGGGACTTTGCCGGCAACGAGGCCTGGTTTCGCTCCGTGTTCGAGGTTGCCCGTCGACACAAGGTGTCCAATCCTCATTGCATGATGAAGGTCGAGTACGGCAAACTCATGTACTTGCTGATGGACGCGGTCTCGCCGCCGATTGCACGGCTCCTGGGCATGGACGTGGTGGCGCCCATTCAGACGGTGGCAACCTTCCTGGCTGCCCACGGTGCGTCTGAGCTGCTGGCCGACCCACTGCTGCCCATGGCGACCGCTGAGGTGGTAGCGACCGGCAAGAGCCGCCCCGTCATTCAACGAGAGATTCGTGCCAAGGAGGCGGCGGTGGAGCGGCTGGCCCGCCGCTATGCCTCTCCCGCCCGCTCGCTGCCTGCTGACGAGGTTCGGCGGGCGCTCTACTCGCTGGGTGACAACAATGCCTATCTACGATTCAGCCGCGACGCGTGCGACACGATGCTCGGATTGCTGCGCCACTTCTTTGACGGTCCCGGGCCGGCGGCCAAGAACGAGCTGGCCATCCTGGCTGGCCGTGGTGGCGCTCGGCTGTCGCATGGCCACGCGCGGCAGTACGCGTTTGTGGAGCAGTCACTGACCCTCTGGCGGGAGATTACTCACAACCTGTTTGGTCTTTGGTGCATGGCCGACGCGGACCTCCTCGACAGCTCCAACGGCTACTCGCTGCGGAATACTGGGCAGGGGCTTCACCGGGTGCAGCAGGCGCCACGTGTTGAGCGCGCCATGGCCAATATCCTCAGAAGGGTCCAGTCCAAGACGCGGTCTGGGTGGGTCGGCTCATCAGTCGTGCACATTGCCGACGCGAACGTGCCCAATGCCTACACCTTCCTCATCAAGTACACTCATGTGCAAGATCTACTGATGCCCATACTACAAGTGGTCGACGCTGAACGCCTGGAGGCGCTCGCGCGGAAGGATCCTCGTGTGAACACCCTCATTGTGGACGCGTGGGGGGACATTGAGGGCGCTCGGCGGGTCATCCTGAGGGACTTCTTCCGGCACGCCTTTGACGGAAGCGGTGCCGACTCTTTCTTTTCGGCGGGGAGCTGCATTGATGGCCGGATGACATCGGCTTGGAACTGGTGCGCCAAGATCGAGTCCAAGACCTTCTACCCTTTGTTTCTTCTTTCTGGCTTCTCCTCTTTTGACGGCAAGTGGTGAGGTGGAGGAGTCTATGGCCACTAGCTTGCTGCATAGGGGTGCTGGGTGTACGTCGGCGGTGGCAGCGCGTCCACGACACGCGGGTTTGTTTGTTTGGCTGGGGTGCTAGGCCGCTGGACGCAGGAGCAGATGCGGAAGCGGGTGAGGGAGCTGAGGTGGAGTCGGGTGCGGACGCTGTGACGGTGCTGGGGCTGGCGGATTCAATGGCCAAGAGCAACGCGGCATGTCTTTTCGAGACCGGCACTGTGGGGGGGCCCGGCGGCCTGTTTGGTTTTTGGTGACGTCGGGTGACAAGCGGGCGCCTATGCTGGGCGGACAGAGCATGCGTGTGGCGGAGGGCCGGAATGTGCGTGCTCCTTTCCCATGGGCGTTGGGGTGTGATGGGCGCGTGGCCGGACGCCGCCGACTCACAGTACCGGCGCGTTGGCTCGGTACCGCATGGTGCACTGGCGGGGAGCATCAGTGTGGAGTGCCCCCTCGTGGCTACCCAAACGTGATGCCGTGCGTCTGGCGAGACTGTGGAGTGATTGAGAAGAGGTATCGCCACAGGGGCGGCGTCGTGGGTTATTTTTTTTTCCACGCAGTTGCGGTGCAGCGGGCAGACGAATGAACTGTCATCTCTTGCTCAGTCGCGCCCTGTCCCCGCGGGGCTTAGGCCGCGGCTGACGACAGGGTTGACGCCCGCTACGCCGCCTGCATAGCCAGCGGGCATCAATGGCGCGGGGTGGGCTGGGTGTACGGGGCGTCCCGCCGGGTGCGGGGGCGACTCACCCCCCAGGCTGGCTCGCACGAACGGGTGCGTGGGACTCCCGCTGTGCTTGGGCCAGAGCATGCGCCTTCAAGGGTAGCACTTGCGACCCTTTGCGGGTTGCCTTCCTTGGACAGGTCAAGAGACGTACAATCGCAACAACAAAAACGAGGCCAGCACAACATAGACCTCCCCACCCCCTCCCCTCCCGCGACCCCATTCAGTGTCAGACAAAAGCCCCAGCGATGAAACAGCTCACGTGCGAGCCCGTTTGGCAGACGGGGATCCCTCATCCCCCTCCGCACCCCCCCCCCCCCTCCCCTGAAGCGCCCAACACCGGCGTGCGCACGACGCAATCGTCTCGAGCGCGGTGACCGCCACCTCCAGCGCGGCCGTGGCGGCGCCAAACTCCCCTACACTCGGTCCCGCCGCCGCGACCGCCGCCTCGGCCGACACCACCCGTGCCTTGGCCGCCGCGACGACGCGCGCAAAGGAGAGGCCCCCGAAGTCCGCCTCGTCGGCCGCCGCGACCGCCGCTTCGCCCACCGCCGTGACGGCCGCGTCCATTTCGGCCGACAGGTTGGCCACCACCCGATGGGCGCCGCCGCTGCCAGCCACCACCGCGGCGGCCGCCGCCGATGCGGCCGCCGCGGCAGCCGCCTCCGCATCTTCCTCCTCGTCTGGCGGCGGCGGCGCCACACCCAGCAGCTTGACGCCATTCGCGTCGGCCGACGGGGCGGACAGGGGTGTCGCGCCCGCTGCCGTCCCCGCCGCCGTCGCCCCCCCGCCGCGTGCGCCGGCCGCAGTGGACGGCCCCGCCGTGCATGTCTTGGAGTTGTGGCCGGGCACGCCACACGTGCCGCACTTGTACTTTTGGCCCCGCCGCGACCAGTTGCGCGACCGCGGCCGGGCGGCGCCCGGCGCTGCCCCCGACGCGGGCGTAGCAGCCGACGTGGGCGTAGCGGCTGCCGCGGGTGTACCGGCTGCCGCGGGCGTAGCAGCCGACGCGAGGGCAGGAGCCGACGCGGGGGTGGCGGCAGCCGCGAGGGCCGGGGCTGACGCGGGCGTGTCCGCGGTGGTACCCGCCGCCAACCCTCCAGGCGTCCCCCCGGCACCGGTACCGCTATTGCCATCGCCGCCGTCGCCCGTGTCCATGGGCGTAGGGGCGAGCGCCTCACCACTCTCATTTGCGGCGCCCACGACCGCATCGGCAGCGGCGGTGGCGGCTGCCACAGCCTCCGCCGCCGCGGCCGCCGCCAAGGCGCTTGGACCGCCCGCAGTCGGTCCGTTGCTGTCGCCACCGCCGCCGCCAGCATCCAGCGCCTTGTCACTGGCGGCGGGGATGGCCTTGAGCTCCGCCTGTCCCCGTTGGCCGCCGGTATCCGGGTCGGCCCCACCCTCGTCCTCTGTATCCACATCGACGGCGGCCAGGAGGCCTCCGACAGAGCCCGCACCAGCCGTCATATCCGGCCGCGGAGGCTCTGCGAGGCCACCACGGTGCGCCACCACCGCCTCCATCGCGGGGCCTCGACGCAGAGGTTGGCGGCACGAACGAGGGGCGAGGACAATGGGCAGGGACGCGCGGGGCGCGAGACAGGACGCCCCGGACAGCAAGAGAAGGGGAGGAGGAAGAAGCGCAGCGAGGAACAAGCGGCCGCGGCCGCAGCCGCGGCGTCGCTGAGAAGCGCGCCAGGCGTCGCCAGCAGCCCGTGGGGGCCTGGTCGGGACGGCACAACGGGAGGACCGAGGCGGGAAGGAGGGGGGGGGGGACAAGGCACCCCGGATCCCGCCCGCACGCACACTTTTCGGGTAAAAGTGGGGGCAAGTGGGGTGGGGGGGCGGAAAAAGAGGCGCGCGGGGGTGGAAAAGGCACCAAAGGCGTCGATGATGAGGGCGGGGGGGTGGGTGGATGCGCGCGCGCGCACGGTCGGTGCGGCCGCCACGGCGTCAATCCCGAATTGAGGTCTGCGTGGGGCGGCTGCACAAGACGGGGTTTGGTCGCGCGCGCGCCGCGGAAGAAGTGCAGTGGGCACGGAGGGGGCAGAAAGGGGGGTTGTTGACGCAGCCGCAGAAGCGGGAGCGCGCCAAGGTTGCGGCAAACGCGTCTTTCTGGCACCTGACACGCGTCTTTTTGTTGCGAACTGCGTCCAATTCACCAACGACGGGGGGCCAGTTTGGAGGTCATGGCCAGGAGCCCGCAGGCTTTCTACTCGTTCTTGTACTACTTACCAACAAATTACATAGTGCGTGATGTCAGCAGTGAGCTTCGCACGTGTCGAACTGGCTTGGTGCGCCACGATAGAGCCCCGGCTTCATTCGCACTCACCTCGTGTCTTCGAGAGCCTGGCTGTCATCGGGTTGCCCTCCTTCGTGACGACTGCCGGGCCCTTCTTCGCGTCGCCCCCCTACTTGGCTGCCCATCAGCAAGAAGCGAAGCTGGCTATCAGCAGTCTCGCGGGCCGCATGGTGACGCCCGGTGCGCGGCTGCGGCCGCGGCGACGGGGCACCGGGCTGCAGACACGCCTGGCCTTGGCCCTGGCCGCAGTGGCGGCGGTGGTAGCGTCTGCCGCGGCGCTCAACTTCAAGGTGCAGCCCAATGATGAGCTGTGCTTCCACGAGATTACGCATAAAGGTATGGCTGTGAGGTACTGGCTGTGGGGCGCGGCCTGTTTTATGTGCGCCATCGCCAGCATGCGTACCGTGGGGGGATGGGTGGGGCCGATGGGCACGGGGTAAGGCGGGAGCGGCGGCGGCTGTCTGAGCAGCTTTGCTAGGGACCTGGTTCTAGGGCAGGCCACTGCAAGCAGCGTGGAACCGAGGTCTAATGCGTTCGGCGCGCTCTATCCTGTTCGCGCACGGTTGTATGTGGTGCCCGTTCCCCACCCCCCCACACTTTGGTGCCGTGCACGATACACACTGAAACTCTTCCCTCTTTTTTCTGACCCCCCCCTGCCCTCGCCACAGGCAATAAGGTGTTGGCTTTTTTTGACGTCGTCTCATGGGGCTATGGTGCGTACGTGACCCTTGAGGTGACGTCCCCGTCGGGCAAGCAGTTACAGTCCTTTGTGAGCGAGAGCGAAGGGCGTGTGGACTTTGTCGCGGCGGAGGATGGGGAGTACAACTTTTGCTTCAAGAACGCCTACAGCGAGACGGAGCTGTCGTTTTGGATCAACACGGAGACGGATATAGGGCTGTCGGACGTGGCCAAGGAAGGTACGTCGGCATGTTCATCGGGGGGGGGGGCGGGGGGGAAGGGTGGGAGAAGGCCCATGGGAACAGCAAGGGGGTGGGGAGTCAGGAGAAGCACTGCCCATTGGAACGGAGGGAAGGGGCATGCGGAAGTCGAGCCAGCCGTGCGAGGGGGGGTGCCTTTGCCCCGCTTCTACACCGTGCCAGTGGCAGACGCGCGTGAAGCGGGATGCGCTGAGAGTTGGGATTCGGTGGCGGCGGAACTGAGGGCGTGGGCGCGCGCGCCCGCGTCCCGTCGTGGCAGGTGGGGTGGATGAGAGCGAAGCTGGGGTGGCTCGTCCACGCGCCAGGAACCGTGGCTATAGGTCCTTCCTGTGGACTCTGTGGCGGCGTGGTCTCCATGAGGAGGCATCGGCGTCTGGCAGTGCGCGGCACTTGCTTGACGAGGTAACGGTGTGTGTCTCGGACGTCGGGCAGCTTGCTCACGCTGTTTTCGTACCCTATGCGGCACCCCCGACCTGTGCTCCGTGTGGTGCGTCTTCCAATGTTTCCCCTCTCCGCGTTCCCCCCCCCCTCGCCACTGTTCCTTTGCTTTTTGTACTGCCATCTCGTTTCGTTCCCCCTTTCACAGAGCATGTGTCGGACCTGGTCTACTCTGTGGAACGCCTCAACTCGATGGTGAACGCTGCCAAGGTGGACCTCGAGTCGTTCAAGGCGCGGGAAGCCCGCCATCGGCAGACCGCCAACAGCAATCGCCGGCGGGTCACCTTTTGGGCTGTCACCGAGTGCCTCCTGGTGCTGGCCGTGGCGGTGGCACAGGTGGTGCGCATTCGCAACTTTTTTGAGTTCAAGCGCATCGTGTAAAGCGAGAGTAGCGAGTGAGGTGGACCCCTGCACTCGCGGGTGGGATAGGGGTGTGCGCTTGTCCTTTCTTCCTTTGATGTGTCGTTGCCGTCGTTGAATGTGCGTTGCCCCCGGTTGAGGGTCTGGGCTGTTGGTTTTCTCGCAGGTCGCCCCTCCCAATGGGGTGTTGGTCCCGCGCACACTGCTGGCGACGGCCGCACTCCCACCGTTAGCCGACCGCTACCCCCATATCGGTCTGGCCGATACATCACCCCCGCCGCCCTGGAGCGCACTCGGCCCCCAGACGACAGTCGCTCCCACAGTGGACCCCCAAGAAAGCAACTGCTAGAGCACTGCACCCCCCTCCCACCAGTGGGCGCTCTCACCCCAGCGCCAGAGCCAGGAGCGCCGCCCGCACCGCCGGCACGCACACGAGGCCTGTGGAAAAGACGCCAACGCACGCCATGGCAATCGCTGAAAACGCAAACGCCTCGGGCTCGTCCCCCACCAGCGCGGCGGTGCCAAGCCCGTGGGCAGAGCAGCCTGTCGCGAGACCCCTCACCACCGGGTCCACCACCCCCGCGGCGGTGAGCGCGGCGCGTCCGGCCGCGGCGCCCAGCAGCCCCGTCACGGCCACAATCCCAGCCGTCATGCCGACGTTGCCGCCAAGGATGGCCGCGATGGAGACGGCCAGCGGCGCCGTGACGACGCGGGGGAGTGCCGCCACGCGGGCCACGGTCGACAGCCCCGCCAGCCGCACCGCCAGGGCGGTGCCAAACAGCGCCACCGCTGACGCGCCCGCGGTCGTGCCAAACACCTCCACCGCCCGGTCCGCGATGCGGCCGCGCCGGGCGTCCATCTGGAGCGCAAACGACACGACGGCGGGGCCGAGGAGGCCAAAGAGCACGTCACCACCGCCGGCGCCAGACGCAACGGCCACGCCGCGAGCACAGTAGCCGGTGAGGGCCTGCGCCAGCGGAATGCCCGCGAGGCCGGCGAGGACGGCGAGGCCCGCGAGCGTACCGGCCGTGCAGGTGACCAGCGGGTGAACGATCGCACGCACGCGGGCGGGGAGGCGCTGGCCGAGGCAAAACGTCCACAGGGTGAGAGCAATGGAGTAGACCTTGGCGGCGCCATACGCGGCAGCGACGGGGAGGCCCGCCGCCCCACCGCCCACGGCAATGGCCAAGGAGAGGGCGGCGGCGCCGCCGAGCGATGCAACTAGCGTGTCACTCGGCGGGGGAGGGCCGGCCACCTTGGCCGCGGGCGCACCCGCTGGGGGAGCCACCGCCGCCGCCGCCGCGGGCCGTGGCCGCAGGGACCGCAGCGCCGCCGCCAGGGCGGCGGACGAAAACAGGGAGGCGGCCCAGCCCGCGACGACAATCAGTGCCAGCCGCACCACGTCGGCGGCGGGGAGTGCCGGCGCCAGTGGGAGCATCACCAGGTTGGGCACGAAAAATACGGCCAGCCAGCGGCTGAGCGCCGCCCCGGCGGGCGCCAGCGGCGCCTGCACCGCCGCGTCCACCGCCGCGTCGTCGCGGGAGAGGACGCGGGCGGCAGAAAGGCCCGCCAGGAGCGTCAGCATGCCGCCGAGGGCGGCGGGGAAGGCAATGCCCGCGGCGGACAGGGCGGCGCCCGCCGCCTTTTCCACACCCGACAGCGCGGCAACGCCCGCGACGACGCGGGCGGCGGCGGCGGCGGCGGCGGCGAGGCGGTTGCCCAACGCGGGCGGGGGGGGGACCCCGCCGTCGGCCGCCCCGGCCGGGCCCGTAGCACTACTGCGGACCGCCAGCCGGCGGGGGCGCGCCGCCGCGCCGGGGGGGGGCGGGGCGCGCCGCCAGCCCGCCCGCCGCGCGGCGGCGGCGGGCGCGGCGGGCGGCAGCCACGCGGACCGCCATACACCGCGCGCACGTTGGCACAGGGGGTGGTGCTGAGGCGGCTGCAGCAACGCCTGGCAGGGGGGACGGAGGCGGCCACCACCCACGGCCGGCGCAAAGGCGGCCATCGCCGACGCCATGGACGCGGACGGGAGCCGCGGCGAGCCGCTGACAGCGACCGCGCGGGTGGGCAGCAGCACGGCACAAGCTGGCAGAGCCGGCAGCAATCACCAGAGGTCTATAGGGAGGTGTGGCAGAGGCAGGCACGGCGGCCGACGGGGTCACTGCCGCCGTTTGGTGGCGGCGGAGGGGAGCGGGTGGGCGCAGGCAGGTCCGCGTGCGGCACGGGCGGGGGGCTCAACGGGCGCCCACCATGACCTGCTCGCCAGCCGAGTGGTGGGGGACGGACGGGTGGCTGTCGTGGACTGCGAGCCGAGGCAATGCCCCCATTGACGCCGGTCTCCCACCAATGGGTCACGAGGGATCCACCGCACCACATTGAGAGCACCTTACCAAGTGTCATATTTATCCGGGGCAAACAGTCACCAGTCAGATTAATTGACGGTAGTAACTACTAAGAGTAGGTGGAGTGTCGTCTTGTTCCAAGGGTAGTCCGTCCAGACAAGCCCATCGGACCGGTGTGTGCCGTCCGCACCGGGATCGCTCGGAAGGGGTGGCACCCTCGTGGGCTGTCAGATCGGGCGCGTTGGAAGACCTTCCCTGACGAGACTGGACAAGGACGCGTCCAAAAAAAGCGTCTGGTCAAACGCCTGGCACGCGATGGCGCGGGTCATGCGGCGCGTGCCACCCACCGCGCGACACGCGACGAGCCGGCCTAGAGCAAGCCACTGTTTAACAATCGGACGATAATTTCCGTGATTTGTCGTCTCTATCGGCCAAGTCAAAATGATGTACGCAGGGTTTTCGCGCATGCGTATTTTTCAATATATTTTTGTAAAGTCGTCTGACACCGCCGCTCAGCACCCCCGTTGGGGTTGACTGGGACGCGCACATCACAGAAAGAGTGGACAGCTACCAGAAAGTCAATACAAACATGTGGATTACGTTTGTCAGCCAGCCATCCACTTCTCACACGTCGGGCTTGCAGCTGTCTTTGTCAACGGGTGGTCCGGTTTCGCCGACCCTGGAACGTCGAAAATAGGGCGCACCCGACCGCAGCCGCCCGGGCGGCGGTCGCCGCCGCCCCGGCGCGGGCGGCCACGGCGCTCGGTGGGGTGTCTGCGCCGCCGCGTCCAGCCGCCGCCCCGTCGAGCCGATCGTGGTGCCCGCGGCGGGCCGCCACGCGTGGCACGCCGCGGCTAGGCAGGCGGGGCACGCCCCCTTGGCGGCGGGTTGCCACGCGCCGCCGCCGGCCGACGCCGCCGCGGCGGGCGCGGCACCCCCCCCCCCCCGCGCGACGCGGCAGCAGAGGGCGGCCTCGTACCTAGCGCCGCGCCGCGGCGCCGCACCCACCCCCCCCCCCCCCTGGCCCCCCCCCTCCCGCCAATGGGGCGTTGCGCACCACCCTTTGGGAGAACCGCCGGCGGCCCGCCCAGCGAGGCGCGGCCAAGACGGTGGCCGCGCCGGCGGGGGGGGGGCGACGGCACCGCCTCCCCCCGCCCCGCACGCGCGCCCAAACACTGGCCCAAAGCCGGTGCGCGCCGACGCGGCGGCCAACGCCCCGCCCTGCAGTGGCCCACTGCGGGCACCTGTGGGCGCGCTCGGCGTCTCGCCCAGCCGAGCGTGTCACGTAGACGCCGCGCGGGTGCAGCTGGCTGTGCTGCACGCGGCCGGCCGCCCCTCCCCCCCCCCCCCCCCCCCTGGGGGTGACCGCGCCGCCGCGGCGGCCGCGACGTCCCCGCCCGCCCGTCGCGTGTCAACCGGCGGGCCAGCCGTCACGGCGATTGGCTCATCCAGTGGACCCTCTTGGTGTGGCACAGCTGCCACTCGGCGGCGGCGGCGGCACCCGGACCTGGCCGCGGCGGCGACGCCACCACCCGCGCCGCCCGTTTCGCCGCCGCCGCGCGCCTGCTCCTCCCGCTGTTGCCGGTCGGCGGCGGGCCGACCTCGCGCGCGGCGGCGGCGGCGCCGCACCCCCCCCCGCCCCCTCCCCACCCGCCCTTTGCTCCGCGGCCGCCTCGACCCCCCCCCCCGCGCGTGACGCGGCTCGTCTCGCGTGTGCGCGCGTGCGGCGGTGGGGGTGGGTGGGGCGGCGGCGGCGGCGGGCCCCTGCTGGCTCGCGCGGGGATGCGAGGGGGAGGGCGGGGGGGGGGGGGGGGGGGGGGGGGGTGGCGACGCCACCGCACCGCGAGCGGGGGGGGGTCCGCCCCCGCCACCCCGCCCCCCCCCCCCCCCCCGCCGCGGACCGTGGCGGCCGCTACGCGACCGCCGCCGCCGCCGCCGCCGCCGCCGCTGGCCGCGCCGTGCACCGTCGGCCGCGGCGGGCGGGGCCCCCGTCCCCGGCGGGGCGCGCCGCCCGTGCGCGCCGCCGCTGTTTGGCGCGGCCGCCGCCGGCCGCGCCGTTGACGTTGCCCCGCCGCGGCCGCCCGGCGGGCGGCGGCCCCGTCTTCCCTGCCGCGCGCCCTCGTGGCGGGGCGCGGCAGACGCCGCGGCGCCCCCCCCCCCCCCCACCCGCCACCCCCCTCCCCGCCGGCTTGTTCACGCGCGCACCCCACACCACCCCCCCCCCATCCCATCCGCTCCCCTCCCTCACTGGTTGCCGTCCTCGCGGCACGGCGCGGCGCCCCCCCCCCGGCCGGCCGGCCCGCTCAGACAACAGCTCTCGGTTTCCTTGGCGCCCACGTGTGTTTGCCTTGCCGCACCCGCGCGCGCCGCGCGGCGTGGCGCGGCGGGGGTGGCCGCCGCCGCCCCCTCTGGGGCACAGAGCACGCGCCGCGTGCGCCGCCCCTCCCCACCCCCCTCGCCGCCTCACACTCGCGCCGTGCGTACGCTACCTTGCGCCCGCCCGGCCAGACGCGTGTGGTGGGAGCGGCGCGGGTTGTGTGGGCGCCACCCCCCCCCCCCGCCCCCCCCCCGCCCCCCCGTTCCTCCCCCCTTTCCCCTGTGTGCTCTCGGGGTGCGCGAGGTTGGCGATCCGCCGCGGCCGCGCGCCCCGCCGCACCCCGCGCGTGTGTGCCGCGCTGCCACCACCGTCCGCCGCGGCGGGCGGCCTCCCTCGGCCCGCCGCCACACAGCCGACCCGACCGCGCGCCGTGTGCACGTGTGTGTGTGCGTGTGGGGTGTGGGGGGGGGGTGTGTGGGGGAGGGGGCGGGGGGTAGTGGGTGTGAGGCGGCACGCGGCCCAAACCCCACGCGGCGGGGGGGTAGGGGGGGGGGGGGGGCGGCCGCCCGTGCGCGTCACGGCCGACGCCGACGGGGCCGGCCGGCGGTGCGTCGGGTCGCCGCGGGGTGGTGCCAGACACGGTATCCCCTGCCGCGGCTGCGCGCCGGCGGCCGCGGCGCGCGCCGCCACTGCCGACCGGCCGCGCGCGGCGGGTTTTGCGACGGCAAACGCGGGCGCGGCGGCGGCGGCGGCGGCGGCGGGTGTCCGTGGCGGGTACCTCACGGTGGGGACGGGCGCGTCTCGAGGCGGCCGCCGCGACGCGCGCATCCCGCCCGCTGCCCCTGCTCCTCCCACCCCGCCCGCGCTGCCCGCCGTGCGGTGCGGTGCGGGCGTGCCATCGGGGGCGGCGGCCGCCGCGTCTCGAGGGGGCGGCCCCCCGCCGTGCGCCGCCACCCCGGTGGGGGAGCCCGCATCGGAGGGCGCGCCGCTCACCGCCGCGGCTGCCGTCGTCCGCCGCCGGTCCTTGCTGCAGCGGCCCCTCTGGCCGCCGCGGCGGTAGCCGGCGGACCGGGCGGCCCCCCGGCGGCCCGTGTTTTTTTTTTTTTTTTTGTCTCGACCGGCCTGCCCGCAGGACGACCGCGGCGGCAGCGGCGGCGGCGGCGGCGGCGGCGGCGGTGGCGGCGGCGGCACGATGGCGACCCCCCGGCCCGGCTTTGGCCTGCCCTCCCACCAGGGGTGCCCCGACCCGTCGGCGACCTTCCGCAACGCGCTCGGCCTCCCCCAGTACCAGTGCAACCAGTCCTTCTTTGGTGACATTGGCAACCCCACGCACCCGCTGGCGATATGGACGGGGTACTTTGTCATTGTCGGGCTGGGCATCTCGTTTGGCATTTTCACGGTGCTCCTCGTCGCGCTCGAGCAGTACCTGTTCTCGACGGTACGTTTGTGGTGGTGGGGGGGGGGGGGGAAGGGGGGGAGTGGGGGGGGGGGGGGAGGGGGAGGCGTGCCGCGTGGGGTGGGGGTCGTGGGGGGGAGGGGCGGTCTGCTGCGGGGGAAGCGTGGGGTCCTTTTGTGGCGGCGGCGGCGGCGGCGGCGGCGGCGGACGCGGTGTGGGGACGGCGGTCGGCGGGTGGGCAGCGGCGCGGTGCGGGCGGGGCTGCTTGGGACGCCGCCGCCGGTCACGGCGCGCGCACCGATGGGGGGGGAGGGGAGACGGGCACTAACGTGCGCTGCGTGCGACGGCGGCGGTGCTTTTTTTTTTTCGTGTGTGTCCGCGCCCGCCCCCCGCGCCTGCAACGCCTGGCTGCCCCGCGGGCTCCCGCCCTCACCCTCACGCAGGTGATGACCTCTGAGTACTTCAACACGGCGGGTCGGTCGGTCAAGACGGGCCTCTCCGCGTCTGTTATCGTCTCCCAGTGGACGTGGTCCGCAACGCTACGTACGTGGTGGGGCGGCGGTCTATCGTTTCTTGTATCCGCCGTTTGGCGGGTGGGGGTGGGATTGGAGGAGGGGGGGGGGGGGGGGGGGGGGGGGGGCGGAGGGGGGCGGCGCGGCAGGCAGCCAGGTCGGCATTGGTGCTGCAGTCTGCGTACGTTGGTTCCTCGGGCCGTTGGCGTGCTTTGGGCGTGGCGTTGGGGCTGCCACTGACGCGCCGCGCCTGGGTTTGGCCGGTTGGTGTGCTCGCTTGGCTTTTTTTTTTGGTGCCCCCATTGGACAGTCCAGAGCAGCAATGTGGCGTACCTGTACGGCGTCTCTGGACCGTTTTGGTACGCGGCTGGCGCGTCATGGTACGTTTTACGGGTCGCTCTCTGTGGTGCTTGTGCTTTTTTTTCTTTTTCTTTACGACACGACGGAGGTGGCAGCGTCGCCGTGCGCTGCTCAGTGGTGGTGTGGCGGGAGGGGCGGCCCGCGCTATAGGCCTGCACGTGGGCGTGACTGACACGCATGCTGGCCCGCCCCCCACCGCGTGGGCCTGTCCACTGGTCGTGCGCGCTTCCGTTTTTTTTTTTTTGTTGCTGCTGATGGACGCGCCACAGCCAGGTCATCCTGTTTGGTATGCTCGCCGTGCTCGTCAAGTTACGCGCGCCGACCAGCCACACGTTTTTGGAGATTATCCAAGCGCGGTGGGGGCGCGTCGCGCACACCATCTTCCTCATCTTTGCGCTGACCACGTCGGTCATCGTGACGTCAATGTTGCAGCTTGGGGGCGCGGCGGTCGTCAACGCGCTGACGGGCGTCAACTTGGACCTGGCGTCCGCGCTCATCCCGGTCGGCGTCATCCTGTACACGCTGGCTGGAGGCCTCCGGGCCACCTTTGTGGCCTCGTACTTCAACACGGCCGTCATCATGCTGTTTTTGGTCACCTTTTCGTTTGTCGTGTTCACCCGCCACGGGGATATTGGGAGCCCGGACCGCATGTGGGAGCTGCTGCAGGAGGCCGGCAGGAATGTGCCGGTAAAGAACAACCTGAACGGCTCCTACCTCACCTTCTGGGTACGTTGTACCGCGGGGGGGCGATTGCGAGCAGCGCCTCTGGTCACGCCTGCGTCCGCACATCGTCTTGGGCGGTCTATGGGGAGGCGGCTGCCACCTGCACTGTGAGTCGGCCATGGTTGCTAACACTGCTCTCCTGTGTCTTTCCTATTTTTTCCCGCGATTGATGGCCCGCTGTCCGTGTCCGCCTGTCGATTTTTTTTTCGTTTCTGTTGCCTCGTGCGTGGTCTCCCAACAGTCGCGGGATGGGGTCTTCTTTGGCCTCATCAACCTGGTCGGCAACTTCTCCACAGTCTTTATCGACCAGAGCTACTGGCAGTCGGCGATCGCAGCGACGCCGTCGGCGTCGTGGAAGGGCTTCCTCCTGGGTGGCCTGTGCTGGTTTGCCATTCCGTACGTTTTCCGTCCCATTTTTGTTTTCGTGTGTGTTTCGCCCCGAGTTTGAGCCCGCGCGCCCGCTCTCTGGCGCGCATTTCGCGGGCGTCGGTCCGCCACGGGCCGCGCCATTGTCGGTCCGATGCGGTGACCGCCGCTGGCGGCTGCTGGGTGCCGTCATGGATAGCGGTGACTGACGTGCTCGCCACTGTTGCTCCTCCCTGCTGGTTGATTTTGTGGGGCGTACCCGCTGCTGTTTCCGTGCCATGATCGCGGTACTGCGTGCAGTTGTACGTTTTTGTTGGGAGTTGTTGGTGGGCTGGCTGCCGCGACGCTGCTGTCCTGGGTGGCCTGGTGTGAGCGCTTGTCGTGGGTGGTCTGTGTCTGACCCTTTTTTGTGTGCCTGCTCGTGTGCCCGTTGCTCGGCGGTGTCTCTCATCTGTTTGTTTGGTGCCTTGCGTTTGCCGGTCTGTGTTTGTGTGCCGCCTGCTGTCTACGTCCGTACCATGCTTTGGCACGATGCGCAGTCACGGTACGTGTCGGTGACCTCGGTACACGCGCTGGACACTCTCTTTCCTCGTCAGAGCGCAGCTGCTCTTGTTTGGCGTGCACTTGTGCTTCTTGGTGGGGGCCTCCAGGACTGAGTGTCTGACTTGCTCGCTGTTTTTCATGTGGAGCTTGATGATGCCGCTCTGCTTGCGCTTGCTCCTCTCGTTCCGTTCCTTCCTCGGCAGCTGGCGACGTCCCTGGGCCTGTCGGCGGTCGCCCTCTCCCTGCCCGTGACCACGTCGGAGGCCGCGCGCGGTCTGGTCCCACCCGCCGCTGCGGGCCACTTCTTGGGCAGCGCTGGGTCTGCGGCTGTGCTGGTTATGACGTTCCTCGCGGTGACCAGCTCGGGGGCTAGTGAGCAAATCGCTGTTAGCTCCATTGTGGGTACGTTCCCTTCTGTGCCCGTGAGCGGCCGTGAGACCGCTGAGGTGTGTGCGCTCGCGTGCGTGACGTTGCGTGGCGCGACTGCAGCAGTTGCTGACTTTGTGTGTCGTGCCTGCTCTCGGTCGTTTACGTGGTTGCTTTCTTGGCCGCGTCTTGACCGCACGCTTTTTCCAATATTGTGCAGCCTATGACATTTACAGGACGCACATCAACCCCCGCTGCTCCGGGCCGCAGGTCATCTTTGTGTCTCGCCTGGTCATCCTGACGTTTGGGATCCTGATGGGGGGGCTCGGCATCGCCCTCAACCACATCGGCGTCTCTCTGGACTATCTCTACCGCCTGATGGGCGTCCTTATCGGGTCGGCGGTCTTCCCCGTGGCCTTCTCCATTACCTGGGGTCGCGCTTCTGGCGTGGGCGCTGTTGGCGGTGCGCTGGGCGGTCTGTTGTTAGGCCTGACCACGTGGCTGGGCTACGCTGCGACGTTTGACGGCGGCATCAACTTGGAGACCACGGGCAACACGGACGTCATGCTGGCCGGCAACCTGATGAGCATCCTCTCCTCGGGGGTCATCTGCACGCTCATCTCGTTCATCCGTCCTGACGACTGCGACTGGTCGTCGACGCAAAGCATCCCGCTGATCGAGGACGACCCGAACGCCTTCCTCCCGTTCGAGCGGGCCGAAGCACTCGAGAGGGCGTTCAAGCGGGTGGCGGGCTTTGGCGTCCTCATCACGGCCCTCATCGTCATCATTTGGCCGCTGTTGGCCCTGCCCGCGCGCGTCTTCTCGCGCTCCTACTTTGCGTTTTACGCCATCCTGTCAATCGTGTGGGGCGTCGTCGCGGCGACGATTATGATCATCCTGCCCGTCTGGGAGTCCCGGCAGTCGATTTTGGTGGTCCTGACGCTGGGCATGTACGCCCGCCGCCTGGAAGCGGCCGAGGCCGCCAAGGACAGCTTCCACGAGAGCGGCGCGGGGAGCGATGGGGGCGACGAGGAAGGCGGCTACGAGGTTGGCTACGCAGACGGCTTTGCGGCTGCGCGCGCCGCGGCCGCGGCGGGGGGCGGGCTTCCTCTGGATGGCGAGCTGCCCGACCTGATGGGACCCGGCGCTGGTGACCCGACCGGGCCCCACGCGATGGAGGGTCACAGGTTGGTGGAGCCGCCAGAGCCGTCGCATCGCACATCGTTTTGAGTGATCACCGTGTGTGCTGGGGGCTGGTGGCGGCACCGCTGGTGGTTTGACAGTCTGTTGTACGCATTGATTGGGCATGGGCTGGTCTTGTTTGTCTCCCTGTGTTTTGCTTGGCAGTGTGGCGCCACCTCCCCCCGGGCAGGCCGCGCGCCCTGTCTCGCGGTCGCCTTCTCGCCACGGCGCCGTGTTGCGAGCTGGTGTCTAGAGCTATACAGCTCCCTTTTGTTGCGACGGTGTATAAACTCTTCCTGTTCTGTGTTTGGCCGGCGCCCTGCATACGTCAGAACATGGCTGGCACACACGTCGGAACGCGCTGCCGGCCAGCCGACGACGAGTAGCCTCAGTGGTGTCAGTACCGGTCGGACAGCATGGTGGCCAGGGGAGATGGGCCACCACATGCCACTCCCAGAGCCGCCATTCTAGCTTCACCCCGCACGTAGGGCAGACGCACTCCAAGACAAAGCGTTAAAAAAAAAACCGACAAGGAGTGCATCCCCTCGCACAACACCACAGCCACACCGTTTAGCTTCCTTTTCTGATACCACGGCAGCCCCCTCCCCCCCCCCTCGAAACCTCACCTAAACACCAATCCCCCCGCCCGCGCCCTCCACGGTGGCCACCTCGTGGCCGAGCGCGTGGGCCAACCCGCCAACCCCCCCGACGGTCGCGGCGGTGAGGACCCCCCCAGGACCCCCCCCCCAGCAGCACAACCGCCACGGCGGTGCCCAACAGGGCGGCCTTGCCGCCACGCCGGATGCTCACCCCCCCCACCACCACCTCCTCCTCGGCCATGGCAAACAGCCACCACCCGCCCGCGGCGACGACCGCCAGCAGGAGCAGGGCGCCCAGGTGACCGAGAGCCACCGCCCCCAACAGCGCCACCCCCACCACCAGGTAGTTGTACACGTACGCGCGGGTGTTGACGCTGAGCCGCACGCGCGCCTCCTCGCCGCCCGACGGGAGCGAAAAGAGGGCGGGGTTGAGGAAGTCCGCGACCCAGGGGCGGGTGGCGGCGAGCGCCAGCGTCGCGCGGGTGGAGAGGGGCAGCCCGTTGGACGCGTCGAGCGGCTCGGCGGTCGTGACCGCCGACAGGGAGGTGAGGGCGGTCGACGCGGCGGCGGCGGCGCGGTCAGCGAAGGTGGATGGCCCGCCGCCGCCGCCACCGCCGCCATCCACAGCGCCGGCGCCCACAGGGGTGCCGGCGGGAAAGGGAGACGCGGCCGCCACGCTCGGCGGCATGGCGTAAGAGAGGGGGTCCCCGCCGCCCGCCGCGGGCCCCGCCGCCGCGTGCCCGTACGCGGGCGCATCATACTCCCGGGGGGTGGGGTCGTCCCCACCGATCGTTTGGTAGGACATTGGAAGGGGTGAGGGGGGGAGGGGTGGGCAGCGACGCGGACGCCGCGGGGGGCGGCGGCGGCAGGGCGGCGGCCACCAGGCAGCCCGGTGTGCGGGAGAGAAGAAATCGCGACGCGGGCGGGAAAGAACGGGACGGAACAGGAAAAGCTGCGATGGGGTTGTCGGCCTTGGGGAAGCCGTACGTACGGGGGAGAAGAAGCGGCGACAGGGACGACGGAAGTGACACGGGCGACAGGGAGCCAACGAGGCAGAGGTTCACCCGCGGTGCGTGCACCGTGGAGAGGGTGTGCTGCTCTCGCGTGGCGCGCCGGCACGTCGCCCCCGAGCGCTGACAGGTCCGTGTCGGGAGTGGGCGCCGCTCGCCTCGCTGGCTCGAGACGGAATCCAGGCTGGATCGACTTTCGATTGGTCGTTCGTTGTCTGCTCTGCCTGCGGGCGTTTGGGGTCATGCCGCGCGGCGCGCGCCCCGCCCGACTCCGCGGCCGCCCTTGGCGCGTCGCTTCTCCTCTACGGACCACCGCCGCCGGCAGCGCGGGGGCGGCCGGCGGCCGGCGTAGAACCGCTGGCGGCGACCGGCTGGCGTACGCAGCTGGGTGGGGCCGCCGCCAGCCAGCAGGCTGCGGCCGGTGGCGGCCGCCAGCGGTGGGGCCGCGGCGGCCGGCCAAGTCCCAGCCGCAGCAGGCCATGGCTGGGCGGGCGTTGGCTGCGGCCGCCGGCGGCCGCCGAGGCGGCGGCTGCGTCCCGTGAGAAGGGGGTGATTTGATAGCGGCCGGTGGCCTCTGGGAGGGGGGGGTGCCATCGGCTGTCCGGCTTGGCGGCGGCTGTAAAACCGTGGGCTGGGATCACGGCCGCCTCGGGGCAGCGTCGCTCCAGTCGGCGACAGCGGCCGGTGGCGACGCGACGGTTGCCTGGGAGGGGCGGCGGCCGTCCGGAGGAGGCGGCGGCCGGGGGGCGGTGTGCCCGTGGCCATCGGCGGTGGCAGGGGGGCAAAGCGGCTGCGGCCGGCTGGGGATGGGCTGAGTCTGGAATGGGGATGGCGGCCTGCGCGGGTAGCGGCTGCGGCCAGAGCCGCGGCTGCGGCCTGGAGGGTAGCGGCTACAGCAGAGCGGTAGCGGAGAGGGGGTGCCGCGCCACGCACGCGCCGTCGCCGCGACGCGGCGTTTGCCGCGGTCCGCAGCGCCGGCGCGCAAGCCGCGGACGTCGCCACCGGCGCGCGCGGCCGACGCGGCAGGCGGGGCGGCCGCTTCGCTGGGCGGGCAGGTGGCACGGGCCGAGAGCGCAGCGTCTCGGCTGGCAGCGTCGGTGGGGAGCGGAGGGGAGGTGGCCGTGGGGGTGGCCGGGGGGAGTCGACGCACGGCAAACGGCGAATCGGGTGCGCCGTGGGGGGCGGGGGGGTGTGAGGAGTGGCGGGGGGTGACCCTCGCTGGCGGCGGACTACCCGGCCGGTCGACCCTTTCACCCGCCGCCGCCGCTGGCTGCCGATCGGTGCGCTTTCGCGCGCCGGCGGCTCCCCTCCCGGCCTTAGGTCGACGCCGCCCCCTCGGCGCCAGGGGTCGCAGGAGCACCCCCGGGGCCGCCCAGGTCGTATCGGAAGATCGCCGGCGTTGCCCCACGGCCGGGTCGCGTTCGCGGTCGCCGCCACCGCCACCGCCTCCGCCGTCGCCGCCATCGCCACCGCCACCGCCGCCGCCCTCGCCGGCCACCGCCATCGCTGTAGCCACCTCCAGCCACGGGCGCAATGAAAGGGTTCCTCAATGAAAACGAATTTACCTGCGATCCGGCAGAGCGCGGCGCTCAACCAAACTCGCTACTTTGGCGAGCGGGGCCTCCCTCTGCCAGCAGGACGCCCCGGCTGCCGCCCCCTCCCCCCCCCCGATGCGGCGCCCTGCCACCCATCTCCTTCCCCCACTAGCGGCGGCGGCGGTGGCGGTGGCGGTGGCGGCGGTGGCGGTGGCGGTGGCGGTGGCGGGGACGACGGCGGCGACGACGACGGCGGCCGGGGAAAGTCCGCCTCCCGCACCAGCGCGCGGCCGACACGAAAGTCCGTCGTGTTGACAAACCCCGTATTGATGCTGCGGTCGGCGAGTAGCGCCGCCACGCTGCCGGGCAGGGGCGTGAGCGGCTGCGTGACGGCCGCCTCTTGGCCTTTGCGGGGGCGCCCACGCCGGCGGGGGGCGGTGGGCGCGCCGGGCGTGGCCGCCGCACCCGCCGCCGCCGCTGCCGCCACCCCGGCCGCGCCGTCCGCGTCAGTGGCCGGTGCGGCCGCGTCGGCCGCCGTTGCAGCCGCGGCAGCGGCGGCAGCAGCAGCCGCCTTGGCGCCCACCCCCCGCCGCTTGCGCCGCGACAGGCGGACGATGGCGGCGCCCTCCCCGGGGAGGCGCTCCACCAGCTCGGGGTCCACCGACGCGAGGTAGTCCTCCATCCCCACATACGGGTCTGGCACCGGCGTTGGGTCACCCAGCGAGAGCGCTGCCGGCCCGCCGCCGCCGCCGCCGCCAGCCGCCGCCACCGCCGCCACGGAGGCGGGACCACCATCCACGGTCGTCCCGGGGTCGTCCGCCACCTCCCCCCCCCCCCCGCCTTGGGCCGCGCCTCAACGGTGCCGACGCCCGCGCAGCGCACGCAGCGCTCCCGGCGGAGCCCCCCACACAGCGGGCAGTGGAACGTGTCGCCCATCACGTGCGTCGGCAGCACCGCCATGGACTGGTTGTGGGTGATGGAAAAGACGCGCGCACCCGGCCGGCCGCCGAGGCGCACAAAGCCCGCGCCCTTGCAGTAGCTGCACACCGCCATGCCCGTACCGTCGCAGGGGGTGCACGCGCGCACCGCCGCGGCGGCAGCAACGTACGGGCGCAGGTTTTCGAGGCCCCCCCGCGCGGGGCCGGCCACGCCCGACGCCATCAGCTCGCGGGCGTAGCGGAGCTTGTACCGCCATGTTGGCGACAGTCGCCGGCGGATGTGGTGGTCGGGGAGCGGGTGCCCGTCCGCGTCGACGAGGCTGTCGTCTTCAGAGGATAACTTGGCGGGGGAGGGAGGGACATCCACAGCGCCTCCATCGTTGTGCGGCGGTGGGTCAGAGGCCGACGGGGGGCGGCGGGCGGAGGGCACCCGCCCGCTGACAGACGACGGGCGTCGGCGCTTAGGGCCGGGACCGTCGCCATTTCCCTCTGCCGTGCGCCGCGATGCTGCTGCCGCCAACCCTGCGTCCACACCCGATGGGTGCGGCGGCACCGCGACCGCGTTCTCGTCGCCCTCAAACGTCAGTTCCCCCACGTTGAATGGGAACTCGTCAGCCGATGCGGGGAGGTAGTCGGCCGAGCGCACGCGCTGAAGAGGGGGTGCCGCCACCTCCGCAACCGCCAGGACGCCGTCGGCGGTGAGGGACGGCAGCGGCCCCCCGGCCGCCGCCAGAGGCCACTCATCCTCTACCCACTCGTCGTCGTCGGCGCTGTCTCCGCCCTCATCTAAGGACCTCCCCCCGACCCGAGGCCCGAGCTTCCCCCCCCCGCGTGCTCGTCGCAGCGAAGACGCGGATGTCGTCGCGGCCGGAGCCGCCGACGCACGCCCGCTACGCCCACCCGTGGTGGCGACGGCAGGTGCGGTCGCTGCCGCCACCGCCGCTGCCGATGCGGTCGCCCGGACGGCGCGCCGGCTGGCACGGCGCGCCGCGGCCGCATCCGGCGCGGCCTGGGCGGCCAGCCCGCCGCGGCCGCCGCCCAACGGGTCCTCTTGGGCAGGGGCGGCCGCCATGGATGTCGGAGGGGGCCCGGAAGGCGGCTTCCGGGGGCGCCCGCGTGTAGTCGAGCCGCGGCCGCTGCGGCTGCCACTGCCGCTGCCGCTGTCACCAGCGATGGCGGACGGCAGCCCAAGGGGCGCCGCGGCCACCATCCCATCGCGAGCAGGGTCCAAAAGGGAGGGACCACGGACGGGCCGACCTAACAGCCGTCCATGTGCCGCCGACGACAGCGAGCGGGAGGGGTTGAGCGGCGACGTACGGGGCAGGGGAACCAGGTGCGGACCGACAAACGCCGCCATCGGCGCCGCTACCGCTGCCGCGTCAACGAGGAGGGGGGGGAAGCTGTGGGAGGAAAAGCAAGAGCGCCACAGCCAGGGGAAGATGGACGAGAGGGCCGTGGAAGGCGAGACGCGCGGTGGGTCGGCCCGCGCTCACCCAACTCAAAGCCGCTCCAGGTCCTGGATGGTGAGGTCACAAGGCGGGCGACGCTGAGCTCTCCAGCTTGGCCGAGCACACACTCTGCCTGAAACTGATGGCACCCAATGGCCGTTTCAGTACAACAAAGACCACACGTGTTTGGATTGTGGGCGCGAAATTCCATCATTAGTGGTGACAAGGGGGGGCCCATCTGCCCGCAGGCAGTCCCAGTCCCTGTGACGAGTGCCAACAGCACTTGGCGAGGCCGTGTGCCGTCCCCCCGTTGGCGGCCGGTGTGTCGGACCGGCGCACCTGAGCGGGTGTGGCCTGCCTTTTGTTTGCCGTGCGCCCAAGGCGTTGGTGACGCTCAGACGGTCAACGTATTTTCTCGTTTGTTTGGTGGTCTGCCTCGGCGGGTGTCGCCGGCTGTGCCGCGGGTTCCGCGGTTCGTCGCCATGGCTAAGAGTACGTTGTCTGGGGATCGCACGGCGGGGGATCTTCTCGTGGGGTTTGTCTTCTCTTTTGATCCAGCGGTTGGCATGTGAGGGCCTGCTTTGGCGGTTGTGTTGCTCGTGTGTTCGTCGTTCCTCTGCCGGCAGTGCAGCTGTGCGCTGGGAGTGTTTGGCGACTGTGGGGTGGGGCATCTTGGCAACGGGTGTCTGACCTACGCCTGTGTTCTGTTGTACGCTCTTGTCGCGCTGTCGCTGGTGAATGCATTGTTTTCTGGTTCCTGGCCTTTTATTTGTGTCGTTTCTCTGTCCGCACCCGGCCTGTTGTCCATTCGGTCTGCCGGTATGCGCAGTGCCCCGGAACTTTCGGCTGCTCGAAGAGTTGGAGCGCGGCGAGCATGGGATTGGAGATGGTACGTTGGCGTTCGTGGCGCTCGTGGTCTGCGTTTTTGCCTCGCCTGCAGCCGATGGGGAGGCCCTTGCCGTGGCCGTTTCTCGCTGTCGAAGAGGTATCCACCGACGCGTGTGCTTTGGTAAACTGATGGCGTCGCGTTCGTTAGATGTGCCTCGTTTAGTTGCTGACTTTTTTTTTTCCCGCGTGGTGCTCCCATGTTCTCTGGAGTGTGACGGTGCTTCCTGCTTTTGTCTTGATTGCACCCATTGCTCTGTGTGGTGCTATTTTCCAGGCTCTGTGTCGTACGGTCTGGCTGATGCCGATGACATCATGCTGACGCGGTGGAATGGCACCATCCTGGGCCCTATGAATGTGCGTTGGTCAGGGGTGCCGTTTCAATCGCACGCCGATGGCGCTTCCGGCCACAGTTGTGTGGGACGACTCAGCGGCTTCATGTTCGAAGCTGCGAGAGCCGCCCGATTGGAAGTTGCGGAGAGGCGTCTGACTTGCGTGCGGAGGGATGTCCGTCAGAAGGTCGCAGAGAGGCGTTTGACTTGAAGCTGAGATGTGGTGTTCGACTGGATGCTGTACAGCTTTGCATGGTGAGCGAAGCATACTGACCATTCAATGGGCTAGTGTAGCCATCCGTTTCCTGGTATGTATGTCGTTGTTTTGTTTGTTTTTGGTCGCGCCTCGGTTCCGTGCTTGGCCTTCTAGACGGTGTACGAGAACCGTATCTACACGCTGTCGTTGACGTGTGGTGACTCCTACCCGCAATCACCGCCCTCCGTTCGCTTCCTTACCCGCGTCAACTTGACTTCTGTACATAGGCATACTGGTATTGTACGTTGTCCTGTAGTGCTCATTTGTGTTTCTTTATTATTGCGCCTCCGGTGCCAAGCTTCGCACGTGCAGTGATTGTGGATGATGTCGCGTTTTCACTGCGTTGGGCTGCGGCACTGACCTAGTGTTGTTGACTGTTCTGCGGAGCTCTGTGGTGCTCATGGGTTCGTATGGTCGTCTTCTGTCCCTCCGCTGCGTCCTGTTTGTGTGCGTCCCTATTTTACGTGGGCCTCGCCCCACTTGGTTTCACGCCCGTGTGTGCAGGTGGACGCAAGCCGCTGCGCGGTGCTGAAGAACTGGTCGCCGTCGTATGGCATTGAGACGCTGCTCCTGGAGCTGCGCAAGGAGATGGCGTCTACTCACAACCGTCGGTCAGCGCAGCCGGCGGAAGGCTCCACCTACTGATAGAGTCTGTCGGTTCGTGTGGCTGAGGTGTGGCATGGAAAAGGAGCAGCGCGTTGCGAGTACGGAGCCCGAATGACAGAGGCGTCTGACCCACCATGATGATAGTGACACCCTCGTCGGCGATTCTGGGTCCTGTCGGGACCCACCACCCACACGTGGCTCTGGCTGGGCTGCTTCGCACGTGGTCTGCGGGAGGGCGTCCGTTTTGTACATCAGTGCGACACAGATATCCATGCCCTGGTTCGAGTTCCTAGTCTTGGTGCGCCCTCTGCGAAATGCGAGAGCCCAATGCTCGCTGTCTTTCCACTCGACGTACCCGCCATTGACGGCAGTCCCCCCTGACCCCGCAACGCGGCCTGCCTTTGTCAGACTCGTCTTGTGGTCGGTTGGACATTCGATCAGGATGGCAGGGAACAGTCCCTGCCACTGTTTGGTCCTCCCAGACCAGCATCTCGGCCCCCAATTGAGCGGCAGATACGAGGAGCCCAGCCCGCGGTCCGCCACGTGCTTCTTGTTGACCGACTCGGTTTCACCGCTCCACCGCTGCGTTCGCCGAGCTGCGAAGAGGTGCCACCACATGCCACTGCTCCCCGTCACGCAATCTTGGACTTCCACCAGGCGCTCGGAGAGTCGGGGTCCCTAGACCCCCCACCCCCTGCCGGAGGGGACAGGCATAGCATGTTGAAGGCATCCGCGTCAAAGTCGGGAAATGTATCTCCCCGTGGGCTCACCGCCGCGGCTACAGCCACGACCTCCCGGGGAGAGCCGCCCACAGGCGTCACCCCACCACAGGCGGGTCCTCTAGAAGTGGGTGACTCGCCACCACCCTTCCTATCCTTGGACCCACGGGCGGTGGATTCAGTGGCGCCCATCAGGAAGTGCAGCCGGGGCGTGCCTCGCGGGGAAGGACGAGGAAGGGTGGCGTGCAGGGGGGCGGGCGTGGGGCCAAGGCTGGCAGCGGATGTGATCACAGCACCGTCGGTCGGCGTGGGTAGGCTCTTGTTTGCCTCCCTGCTTGAGATCACCGCTTCTCACGTCGGATGGAGTGGCCGGTACCTGTCCACCGTGCGGGCCACCTCGACAACCAGCTCACAACAGGCGTAGAAGGCCCAGCGATAAGAGATGCCCCTACAGCCGCGGCGTCGACCCGCACGCCACCCAACTAATGGCCCCAAGGATACACAAAGGTGGCCGCGGTCACTGCCGTTTTACCCTGCATGCGGGCCAGCGTCGCCAGCTGCAGGGGCCCGCGACGCCACGCGTACCTCGAGTGTCGGACTGGACGTGCCAACGCTCATGAGCGACCAGCACCGCGTCGGCGGTCGGGGACAGAGGAGCGGTGGGGGGGCTCAAAGCAGTCCTGGGCAGCGTGGGGCAGCAGGGAACATCCCACTTGGGTTACCAAGAAAGCAGCGTTGGTGGACGTGCGACCCGAACGCCGGGACGGCAAACGGCCCGGCGCTTCGCCCAATGACCTCATGAGAGGGTGGCTGGTGACGCAACGGGCACGTGCCTTCTACGTCTGTGCGTGCAGGGCGACAACCTGACCGTGCCACGTCCGGTCGAATTGAGACCCCATGGGATGCCAAATTAGTCAGCGATGCTTGGCACAACTTGTACGTAGTTAACGGCCGCAGGCCTGTGGCTTGATCATGGCCTATCAGAAGCGGAGGACAGTACATTCGGTCCACATGCAAAGAGACTGGTCGGAACCAGTGAGATCCCTCACGGCAACGACCGCGGTGGTCGCAGAGAGGATGGCTACCTCGTTGGGTGGCTATGCACGCGGACACGCGGGCGGCTGGGACCTGCCCGCCTCGGTGCCCACCGCCGGTCGTCATCATCTCGTTGCAGTCTGGCCTGCCTGACCCTTCCCCGGCCGCACCGTCATCCGTCGGCTGCACTGCCTGTTTTCGCCGGCCGGGGCGTCTGTGTTCCACGTCTCGTCGCTCTTCGTGCAACCTGCCATGCCCCCGCCGCTGCCCGCCACTTCACGGAGTCGAGGTGCGGTCAGCGCACCTGACGCCGCTGGCGCCCTCCCCGTGCCATGTCCCCCCAGCCAATTGGCGGTCGCGTCTGCCGGGTTGGTGGCCTTTGTGCCGGCCGTCGCATGGCCGCCGAGCCGCCCCGCCGTGGGCGCCTGGCGGCGGTGCGCCGCCGCTGCCGTCGGGAATGGCCTGCGTCTGCCCGGTCGGCGGCTGCGACCGCTCTGCCCACTCATCCCCCGCCGGTCCCAGCGGCCAGTGCTACACATGGCAATGGGCGGGGAGGGGCGCGACTCACCCTCGACCGCCCCCCCCTCCACCCTCCCCCCGCTTGACGAAGACGGCGACGACGATGTCTTTGTGATGGAGGAGTCTTTTGAAGGCGGGGAAGAGGGCTTTGAGTCGGACGACGAGGGGAGCTCTGGGCAGCAGGTGCAGGGCGGTCTGTCCAACGTTGCTGCCACGTCCAGTGGTCCTGCATTGGTGTCGTCCTCATCTGGCGGCCGCAAATTTGGCGTCGGCGGCGTTGGGGACGTGCTCCTAGCCGCGACCCTGCTGGCCGTCTCGTACGGCCTGGTATGGACGAGCGCGCGGGTGTTTTCGGCGAGCCCCTACGCGGCGCTGACCATTTCTACCTCCCTGTCGGTGTTGCCCTGGTACGCCGCCCAGTCGCTGACGCGGATGGTCATTGGCTATGTGGTGTCCCTGCTCTTTTCCGTTGGCTATGCCTACACCGCCTACCGCGTGCCGCTGGCGGCGCAGGCGCTGATGCTGGTCATTGACGTCCTGCAGTCCATCCCGTTGCTCTCTTTTCTGCCGGCAGTAGTGTTGGGGCTCATTGCCCTCTTCCCTGGTACCCGCATGGGGGTAGAACTCGCGGCGGTGCTGCTACTCTTCACCTCCATGGCATGGAACATGGTGCTGGGATTCTACCAGTCCCTTTGCGGCATCCCGCGAGACCTCGTCGAGGTGTCCAAGGTGCTCAAGATGAGCGCCTGGAAGCGATTCTGGGTGCTTGAGGCACCCGCTGGCGTCATTGGCCTCGTGTGGAACAGCATCATGTCGGTGGCTGGCGGGTGGTTCTTCCTCATTTCGATTGAGAGCTTTACGCTCGGGAACCGGGACTTTCGGCTGCCGGGGCTGGGCAGTTTCCTCGCCGTCGCCGCCGAGGCCGGCGACTACCGCGCCATTGGTGCGGGCCTGGCCGTTGTCATTGCGTTGGTGGTGGCGGTGGACTTTTTGTTGTGGCGCCCGCTGATCGCGTGGTCTTCCAAGTTTAACTATGGAGGTGGGGGCGGGCAGGCGTCAGGCCGCAGCGCGGTACTCAGTGGCCTCCGCCGGTCTAGCCTGATCCGTACTGCCCGGGAGCGGTTGCTGGGGCCTGCGTGGCACTCGTTTGTTCACTTGGGCAGCGGTCGGCCCGTCCCAGACTCCCAGAGGGGGTCACCGACGCTCACGGCGACGGCGGCCACCAGTTCTGCCGCGTCTGGACCCGCGCATGTCTCGTCGTCCGCTTCGAATGGCTCGGCTGTGGCCGCCACTCTGCCACCACCCCCGGCTCGCCGTGGGTTGAGCCTCCCCCCAGGGGTAGGCACCGTGGCCACCTGGCTCGTCCGCGCCGGCTTTGTTGCCGTCGTTGCTGCCGCGGCCGTGGCGGCATCTGTTTCCCTGTTTTCGCTCTCCCTGTCCACATGGTTTACCCTCTTGACGGGAGCAGTTCTGACGTTTGCGCGGGTGCTGGCAGCGCTTGCCCTCTCCCTTGCCTGGACGGTGCCCGTCGGGGTGGCGATTGGGCGGGACCCCAAGCTAGCCGCCCGCGTCCAGCCGCTGGTGCAAATTGCCGCCTCCGTGCCTGCGACCGCGCTCTTCCCCTTCCTCCTGGTGGGGCTTGCAAAGATGGGTGGCGGCCTTGGCGTTGCGTCCATCGTGCTGATGCTGCTCGGTACCATGTGGTATGTGCTCTTCAACGTCATTGCTGGCGCACAGGCCATCCCCGGGGAGCTGTTTGAGGTGGAGGCGGTGTATGGTCAGGGCACGAGTGGGTGGCAGCGGCGGTTGAAGCGGTGGCGCACCCTGATCATGCCTGGCATCTTTCCGTACCTGATGACGGGGGTGGTGACGGCCGTTGGGGGGGCGTGGAACGCGTCCATTGTGTCCGAGTACGTTGTGTTCCGCGGGGGGGTGATGAGCACGCGCGGCCTGGGCGCCACCATCTCAGCTGCCGCCGCCAGTGGGGAGTATGGGGTGCTGCTTGGCGGGACAGCCCTGATGGCGGGAATGGTGCTGGCCACCAACCGGCTGGTGTGGTCGCCGCTCATCCGGCTCGCCAATGACAAGTATAAGCTGTGAGGCGCGCGGCCGTGCGGCCCGGGGTTCTGGCGAATGTGGGGGCGGCGGGCGGACGGCGCGCGCTCGTGCGCCAGGTGGTCGTTGGGTGGCCGTCGGATGGTCGTGGGAGGCCTTTGAGGGAAGGACCAGATGGTCAACTTGGCCTCTTTGGGCGCTGCCGGCACAACCACCGGACGGCACATGACCCCCTGGGTGGTGGTCGACGCGGACGTTGTGACTCGGTGGCGGGCAGCGCCTGCTACGTGTATGACTTCATCACCGCCCGAGCTCGGCGTCTAAAAAGTAGTTTAATCCGGGCTAATCTTTTCGTTTAGCCAGGAGAGGCCTCCCACAACCCACATCGGCACGCTGCGCGGCCATGCTGATTCTCCCTCGTCGGCTTCAGGCTGGCGTAGGGCACCCCACAACTGAAGCAAAAGCCGGTCCCACACGCGGTGTGGCGAAGAAAGTTGCAGTCCCCAGCCACCTTGTCAATCAGCACCCCACAGCCTGGGCAGGCTCTCCACTTGCGCCGCTTGGCCAGCACGCGCAGCGCGTCAGTGGACTCACGCTCCGCTTGGTACGCCGCGCACGTGCTACGCTGGTGCCACAAACAGCAGCAGCGAACGCAAGTGTCCTTGCGACAGAGCGGGCAGGTTACCTTGTAGGCTGTGGGGTGCTCGGGTGTGCCGGGCGCACCAGTAGTGGCGCCGCCACTGCCACGGCCACCGCCGCCAAGCAGACCGCCACGGCCCAGCTCCACGCGTTGGCCCCCACGCGCTACCGCACCCGCGCCCCCACCGTCACCGTCGTTGTAGCCACGGCCGTCACCAATGTCGAGCGCATGTCCAACGGTAAAGTCAAACGGCGTTGCGCACGCCTCGTTGGCACAAAACGCCTGCGCGGGCATAAAGCAGGCCTCAATATGCAGGCGCGTCAGCGTCGCCTCGGTGTCGCCCGTGCCCGCCACCAGCACCGCGGCCACTTCGTAGGGCATTGGGGACCCGCAGCCGCCCGCAGCGCACACCGGGTACCGCCGCTCCGTCACGCGGGACGCCACATGGGACCGCAGGCAGGGCGTGCAAAACGCGTGGCCACAGCCACGCCCGCCGCAGGGCGTCATGGCCGTCGCGGCTACCCGCTCCAAGCATATGCCACAGGAGACCATCACGGAGCGGGCACCACGGGCTGCGGAAGAGGATTCCCCCGCGCCGCCGCTGCCGCCGCCGCCGCCACGGCCGTCGTCAGGCAAGTCCAGGCGGCGTGGCGCGGGTGCACCGTCCACCGCCACGTGGGACAGGCCCGCTTCGGTCAGCGCAAGCGCCGTGGCAAAGTCCGCGTCTGCGGTGAAGGCGGTCAGCGTCGCAACCGCAGCTGCGTCGAGGGTGCCGGCGCCCGCCTCCTCCAGCTGCAGGCGCAAGGCCAGCTCCGCGTCATTGGCGGGGGGCGGCGCGTCGACCGGGGGTGAGAGACGCGCTGCCATGGCGGCGGGCCGGACGGGGATGCAACGCAAGGCTAGCAATGGAGATTGTCCCAAGATGCACAGAGGTACGACAGTGAGGTAAGGCAGAGAACGGAGAAGGATGCACAGAGCTGAGACAGCCACCGAAATGGCAGAGGGGGTGCTCTCCAGGCGATCGAAGGGGCGGTACCTTGCTTAGGCATCATCGAGAGGAAGAGCCGGGGACTGCACGGGTCTGGCCTGTATCGCGGATGGTGGACTTGATCCAGCCTGACAGAACGACGGATGAACAGGCTGGTTTGACTGTGACCTTTATAATTACATAAATAATTTCATCTTGGCGCGCGAAAAAGTAGCCTCCATGGCTTCCGTGCAAACACTTGGTTGCGCGACCCCCGCGCTGCTCTCCAATTTCTATTGGACGCAATTCCCATTCCTTGGAAGCGGGTCGCGGCAGGCCGGCCGCGCCCCGCGCGTCCGCCTCTCTCTCTCGTGCGCCGCGATCTAGCCCGCTGCCAGGCCCCCATCAACTGACAGTGCGGCGCGTCGCGGCACCCACCGGCGTGGGGTCCCCCGGGGACATCCAACCCCCAGCAGCACCCCCCCGGCTACCGTGGGGGACAGCCGTTCCTCTCCCGCACGCACCCGTGCTGCGCCACGCCGCCGCGGGGTGCCCGTCGAGCCGATGACCCCCCCCCCCCCCCCCCCAAAGGGGGGAGCCCCCTGCCGCCTCACTTCTCCGCCACCACCACCGCATGATTGGGCGACACGAAAATCTCATCTGCGGTGGGGGGCGGCCGCGGCCGCCGCCGCCGTCGACGGGATCTTTGGCGGCGGGCTGCGGGCGCGCGCGCCGCACGGGCGGCGGGGGGTGGCTGGAAATTCTGGCTGGACCCCCCCCCTTCCATGGGGTTTGGAGAGGGGCGGGGGGGGGGGGGCGGGGGGGGGGGTGGCGGCTGCGGTGGCCACAACGGCAGCGCCACTGGTGACACGGCGCGGCGGCCACGACAGCGACGACGAGCCGCCGCCCGCTTGTCGTCGTTGCGGAGGTGCGCGGGGGAGGGTCGGCCCGCAGCCGCCGCGGCGGCGGCGGCGGCGGCGGCGCCTCGGCAGCGACAGCGACGCGGCGGCGGCGGCGGTGCGCACCTCCCCGCCGGGCGGGGCTGCGCATGGTGTGGGGTGGTGGCACCGCCGGCCGCTCCCCCCCCCCCCCCCCCCGTCCACGCGGCGGCCGGCCGCACTGGCGCCCACGGTGGGGTGCGCGCCCAAAGCGGCGGCGGCGGCGGCGGCGGCGGCGGCGGCGTCTGCGGCGGCGGCGGCCGCCGCGGCGGAGGCGGCTCGCGCCGACCCCAACCCACCTGTGGGCGCGGGGGGTGGGATCATCCATGAAAGGGGGGGGGCGGTGGGTACGGTGCTGGTGTCGGAGGGGAGGCCGCGACGAATGGGCACAGTGTGGGGGGGGGGAGGAGGGGGGGCGCCCACGACTCGCGCCGTCGACGGCGGCGGCGGGCCGACGGCAGAGGCGGCGGCGGCGGCACCGCTGCCGCCGCCGCCGCCGCCGCTGCGGCGCTGCCCGCCCCCTCCCTTGCGGTCGCACGCCACCCCACCTCGCGCGGGTGCGGCGGCCGCGCACGCCCGTACAGTGGTTGCCAGTTCCGTGGCCACCCCCTCCGCCAACCCCCTCCGCTCCCCGACAGCCACTCGTGCGGCTGTGGAGGGAGGGGGGGTGGTGAGGGCCCTCGAAAGGGGGGAGGGGAGGGGGGGTGGTGAGGGCCCTCGAAAGGGGGGAGGGGAGGGGGGGGGAGGGGGGGGGGTGACCGTGGTCAGCCGCCCGCATGGACACAGCGGGCCCCGCAGTGTGCCACCATCACCCCTCTCGTGGCGCCGCCGCCGCCGCCGCCGCCGCCGCCGCCGCCGCCGCCGCCGCGCGCGCCCAGCCCTCCGCCCACCCCGTCCCCCCCCCCGTCAGCACGTTTTGCGTCGCGCGCGCGAGGGGTGAGGGCCGCGGTGCCACTGCCAGACCGCCGCCGCCGCCCCGCAGGCGTCGTTGGCGCGTGGCCACCCCCCCCCCCCTCCCCCCCCCCCCCCTCCCCCCCCCCCCGCCCCCTCGTGGCCGCGTCGCCGCGGCCTCCGCAAGCCGGCCGCCGCGTGGCTCGCCGCGCACGCCGCGCCGCCCGGCACGCCGCGCACCTTTGCGGCCGCCGCCGCGCACGCCGCGGCCGCCGCCGCGCACGCCGCGGCCGCCGCGGCCGCCGGCCGACCCGGGGCGGGCGGGGCGGGCGCCGCCGCGGCGGCCGCCGCCGCGGCGGGGCGGCCCCCGCGGCGCGCGCCACGGGGCGGCCGTCCCCCCACGCACCGTCGGCGGCGAGCGCGGTGCCGTCGGCCGGGCGCGCGCCCAGCGCGGCCGCCGCCGCGGCCGCGCACCCACCAGTCGTCGTGCCGCCGTCTGGGCCGGCCGCCGGCGTTTTCCGGCCGCCCTGGTGGCGCCCCGACCACGGCCGTCGTAGCGCGGGAGGGACGGCCCAATCGTGGCGGCCACTGCCTGCCAGGCACCGCCGCCCGCCCGCCCGCCCGCCCGCCCGCCCGCCCGCCCGCCCGCCCACCCACCCACCCACCCGCCGCTGCCGCCAGCCTTGCGCTTCACCCCGTGGCGGCCGGGGCGCCGCGAGCTTGGCTCGTCCCCTGTGCAACACGGGTGCTCGTCCCGTTTCGCCGACCGCCGCCCACCTGCAGACTCCGCTGCTGCCCGAACCCCCCCCCCCCCACCCCTCCCTCCCCGCCCTTGCGCTTTCGGTTTGCCGTCGCGGCCACCCGCTCCCGTCCCGCATCGGAAACCACTCGCTGCCTCACACCCTCTCGACGTTGGGGCTCTTCGTCACCCTCGCCTTCATCTTTCCCCACCCCCTACCCCCCCCGTTCCCCCCATCCCCCGCTCGCCAAGCGCCCTTGACCATGGCGATGAGGAGAGTGCGTACGACCCTGGTCGCCGGCGTGGCCGGCGCGGGCGCGGTGGTGGCGCTGGGCTCGGCGGCCCCCGCGGCGGCGCAGGCGGGCGGCGGCGGCGGCGCGCCGCTCGTGACCGACTTTGCGGCGCTCATCGACCAGGCGCGGTGTGAGGCGCTGGCCCCGCTGCGTGCGGGGATAGTCCCGACCGCCGGCAACTCGGTGACGGGCTACGTGCTCATGGCGCCCGTGTGGCGGGCCGACACGTCCACGTGCGCAACGTCGGTCAAGGCGTCGCTGACCAACATGCCCACCGCGGGCGCCGCGCACGGCTTCCACATCCACACGTTTGGGGATACGACCAAGGACGATGGTACCTCCGCGGGGGGGCACTACAACCCGGAAGACGTGGACCACGGGCTGCCGACGGCGGAGGTGCGGCACGTGGGGGACCTGGGAAACATTGAGGTGGGCGACGACCAGACCGCCGAGTACGACCAGACGAGCGAGCTCATCTCGCTGCCGCACGTTGTAGGCCGGTCGGTCGTGATCCACGCCGACCCGGATGACGGGGGGCAGCCGACGGGCAACGCGGGCAAGCGGCTCGCGCAGGGGGTGCTCGGGTACATGGAGACGGAAGGGTGAGGGCGGCGTGGCGGGGGGCGGCGTTTCTTGGTCGGTGACCTGGTGTCGGAGTTAGTGCGCGGCTGGTCGGGGTCTGGGGGAGGGGGTACTGCTGATTGGAGCAGGTTGGTCTGGGAAGGACGGGGAAGGAGATGGGCAGGGGGTCGAGTGCCCAGTCGCGTCTACTCCAAGTCGTGTGCGCTCGCCTGGGTGAGACCACCATCCGGGGAGGGAATCTATCCTTGGCGCATGGACGGTAACGGTGCGCCCCACGCTCTGTCACCAGAAGAGACTAGGCTGGCACCATGGCTCTGGGACTGGTGGTGCCTGGGGCTGTACCGGTCGCTCCTGAATGTGCGCTGAGGGGCGTGGCTTCGTTGTCTCGGTACAATACATTATTATTTGTCGTGTGTGTGTTTGTGAGAGTGCGTGTGTGTGCGTGTGTATGATTGTGTGTTTGTCTCTCTCTGCGTGCATGGGCTGTGCAGCGTGTCCCCTCCGTGTTTTTCGCGGACACGCTTTCGCCCACACCGCTTTGCCACTGCACCCGCGCTGTCGTCGGCCGGTCGGTCCAACGGGGCGCCCAGACGCAGATACTGCCCTCCGCCGCCTGCCGCCGCGCCCGGCAGCAAAGTAGAACGGCGTCGCTGAAAGAGGGACTGTCACTGCGGTCTGCAGTAGTGCCCCAACGCAGGTACCCAAGCGCACGCTCCCTAATTTTTCCAACGGACCACGCCCCCACGGGCACGCGGCACAGCGCGTGACAGGCAGCAACGGAGTAAGAATAACTGGCATGGGAACGGCCCCACATAAATGTCGGCGGCCACGTGACGCTCCCCTAGCCAACGCACTGCCCCGCTTTCACCCCCTCCCCTCTGCCCCCCCCGCTTTTCCGCACCCCGTACCCCCTCCCCAGGCCAGCCCGCTCCTCACCCCACCCGCAGCCACAGCCCCATCCCCCCGCCCCTGCATCCCCATCCCCCACCCCCCCCCCCCCCAGCCCACCCTCAATCCCAATCTGAATCGTACGACACGGACGGTTGTGTTCTGCTGGGCGCCGCCCCCACGCCCGACCCGCCGCCCCCCCTGCCCGGCTCCGCCGCGGCCGCCCCCGCCGCCTGCTGCTGCCGGTACGCCCGGCGCGCCATGATGCTCTTGACCGAAAAGACCGGCGGCAGGCCCGCGGCGGTGCTCTCCACCCGCGACGGCGCGTCCGCGTCGGCCGCCGAGCCGGTCCGCCTCGACCGCCGCGGGCTCACCGCCGCCCCGCGGCCGTCGCTACCGTGACCGCCACCAGCGTCAGCGGCGGCGCCACCGCCATCGGCGCCGTCGGCGCCGCCGGCACCACTCCCATCGTTGACGGCCGGCCGCGAGGCCGACGGCACCGCCGGTGCGCTCGCCCGCCCGCCCGGCCCGCGCCCCCCCGGTGGGGATGCGGACCCACCGGCGCCCGCTCCCCCCCCGCCAACCGTCGTGACCGACGCGTGGCGGCGGCGGCGCTCGGCGGCGGCACCGGCGGCGCCGCGCTTGTCCCCATCCCCGTCTGGGAGGGAGTCAAAGCCGCGGCTGAGCGCGGCGAGCGCATCCTCATCGGCAGGGTCCGCCTCCAGGTCGAGCGCGTCCTTGACATTGTCAATGGCCATGGACGACATGCGCGCGCGGCGGCTCGACGTTGCCAGCGCGCTGCGGTCATTGGTAATGACTTCGGACGAGAGCGTCGTCGACGTGATCCACGGGTGGTGCAGTGCCTCGGCGGCGGTGAGGCGACGCTTCGAGTCGAGCGCCAGAAGGCCAGCCACTAGGTCCTTGGCTTGAGGCGAGATCTCTGCCCACTCCGCGTCTGGCATTTCGTACGAGCCGGCACGGACGCGACGGAGGACATCCTTGATGTTGGCGCCGTCAAAGGGAAGCGTGCCAGACAGCATGTTGTATAGCAGCACCCCACATGACCAGCAGTCAACGGCGGGCCCGTAAGGTTCCCCACGGATCACCTCGGGGGCGACAAAAAAGGGTGTGCCATACATGCCATTGGTGCACTTGTCGCCAAAGGAGGTCTCCAGCACAAAGTCGGCCAGCCCAAAGTCCGCCACCTTGACCGTCAGGGGAAAGGTGGAGCGCACGGCCAGCACGTTCTCTGGCTTGATGTCACGGTGCACAATGTCGTGGGCGTGCAGGCACGCCACCCCCGCCAGCAGGTCGCGCATGATGCCCGAAGCGACCGCCTCGGAAAAGTACCCCTCCTTGGCCAGCACGTCGTACAGCATACCCCCCGCCATGTGCTCCAGCACCAAGAACAGGTTGTCCCGCGTGTCAAAGCAGTCGTACGTGCGGACCACGTTGGGGTGGTCCACCGCCTTGGACACAAAGTTCATCTCGCACTCGACGGACCGCATCAGCTCCGAGTCGCGCTTGTTCTTCTTCATCACCTTGATCGCTACCGCCTCGGACGTGGCCTTGTCATAGCCGATGCGCACCTCGGCAAAGGAGCCCATGCCGATCAGGCCCGTGACGCCATAGTAGTTGCCGATTTTCCGCCGCGACGCCCGGGACAGCACCTCCACCCACTTGTCCGCCTCGCCCCGCGAGTGGGGGAACACCACAATCTTTTTGCCGTCAAACAGCTGGAGCACCACGTCGCCCCGGTTCCCAACACTGACTCGCGAGTCAATGAGCGAGACGCCCCATGTTGGCGGAGTGTCCTGTGACAGAGAGACGGGGAGATGAACAAGTAGTGCCACCGCGTCAAGACACCCAGAACAAGACACAGAGTAACCATCGCTTGGCCAAGTAGGAAAGCGCACAAGTTAGAAAAGGTTCGTCGCACGACATCCGGCTGGGCTCCCTGCCAGACACGGAAGTGGGCCCGCCGCCCCGACTGCCGGCCCTTCGCCGCCTGTCCCCGCGGCGCAGTGGCGGTCCGGCGTTCATAGCCTCTTCACGCGGCGGCTCGGACGACAATACGCCTCGCAATATCCAGGCGTCGCCCCTGTTCCCCGGCTTCCACTTGCCGCCCAGCCGCCTCCGTCCCCGCCACCGGCGTGCGCTGCTCTCCATCCCCTGCCGTTGCCCCATTGATCTAGTCCCCCCTCCCCCCGCCCCGCACCGCCCTCCACAAACTCCCCCCCCCTCCCCCACCCTCTCCGCCCCCCCCCCCCCCGCTCAGCACTTTGCTCCCACGCACGACACGTACCTTCCTCCGGTGGTTGAACAGCGCCGAGTCCTTGAGCTTGAAGAACCGCGTCTTTCGCGAGTGGAGCTTGCGGCCCTCCTTGTCAAGGTAACCCGTCATGGCCAGCGGCGGGCCATTCCGAAGGCCACTCATGGTGTCCACGTGACAGGGGGAGACACGCAGCAGGGAGAAAAGCTGGCAGACAGGTGGTGGCGGGGTGAAGAGGGCAGCGGTCGGGACGTGCCGTCGTCGTCGTTGCGGCGTACGCGGTCGGTCCCCGCTTCAACGCCGCCCAGACGGCTCGGGGGCGCCACCCCACTCGAGCCGCCCCGCCCGCGCCGCCGCCGTCGCGCCCCTGTCAATCCTCCGACCCGCGTCGGACCGACCGCGGCCGCGGCGGGCACGTGCGGCAGCCCCCGAGCGGCCCAAAACAACCGCCGGCGGTGGCCGTCCCGACACGAACCCGCGGCGGCAACGGCGGCACAGAGGCACCGCGCCGACAGTCGGGGTGGGGCGTCCACACGAGGGGGGTAATGCCGCCACTCGCCTCGATGCCGGTCTGTCGCGGGACGGGCGGGCGGGCGGGCAGCGCCGGTGGCACCGCACACAAGACACAAAACGGCGGGACGCCACCAGCGGCGGTGCCCCCCACCAGCGGCTGCGAGCGCCCGCGCCGATCGCAACGGCAGGGTCCGTGCACCACGGAAGCGCCCACGACGGTGCCACGCGCGCGTCGGCCGCCGTCGGTGGTAGTGTGCGCCACGCGGCGGTGCGGGACCGAGCGGGTGCGCCGCGGAGGGGGGTTTCCCTCTGGCCGCAGTCCCCCCCCCCGCCCTCCACCCACCGCCGCCGCCGCCGCCGCCGCCGCCGCCGCCGCCGCCGCCGCCGCCGCTGCCGCCGCCGCTACCGCTGCTGCCGCCGCCGCCGCCCCCAGCCGCCAGCGGCTGGCCCGCGGCGGCCGCCCGCGCCGCGCGGCGGCGCGCGCCCCCCGCGGCGCGCCCAGCGGCGGCGTAGGGCCGCTCAATGGATCACGTGCCGCTGCCGGCCGCGGCCGGCCGGCTCACTCCCCCCCCCCCCACCCCCCCCTCCCTCCTTCCTCCCCGCGGCTCCCCCCGCGGCAGCGCCGCGTTCAATCGGCGGCCCCGTCCAATGCCGACGCCCGCAGCACGCGGCAGCGGCAGCGGCAGCGGCGGGAGCCGCGGCGGCAAGCAGTCACAGCAGCCACAGCAGCAGCAACAGCGGCGGCGGCGGCGGCGGCGGCGGCGGCGGCGGCAGCGGCGGCGGGTGGCTCTCAAAAAAAAAAGACACCGGGCGCCGCGCCCCCCCGTCCGCGTCCCCCCCAACGCGCTTCGCCGCGGCCGCCCCCCCTCGGCGCGCCTGTCTGCCGGCAGCGCCGCGAGCTAGCGCGGCCCCCTCCCAATACAAAAAAAAAAAAAAACACTGCACGGGCGGGCGGGCGGGCGGGCGGGCCGTCGACGCGGCTGGGCGGGCGCGCCACCCACAGCTGCCACCCGCCGGCGGCTACCGCCGTGCGCGGGCGGTGCGCCCGCCGGCGCTCCCCCCCCCCAGGCCCCCACTCGGACGCGCTGGCGTCACGCACCGTCGACGCGGCGCACGTGAGGTGCCCCCTTGGGCCCCCCTCCCCCGTGGCAGCCCCTATCCACGCCCCCCGCTTCCCCTCTGCAGCGCTCGTCCAAGCCGCCCCCTCCCCCCGCCCCCCCCCCCCCCCCCCCCCCCTACCCCCGCCGCCGCCCGTCACCCCGTCACCCCCCTCCCAAACGCCCCTTACCCCCCCGTTCAAACGCTCGCGGCGTGCCGCGCCACCCGCCCGCGACTGTGGAACGTGCTCCTGTCGACGCCGTCTCGGGTGGAGCGGGTGGGCGGGCACGGCGAGAGCGACAGCGCGCCAAGTTGGAGAGGGAGCGATGGAGCAGAAAGAGGCGATGGGAGGGGTAGCAGTGGGTGAGGGGGGGAGGGGGGGGGGGGGGGGGGGAGGGGGGGAGTACAAAAGGAGGGTGGAATGGGAAACTCGGCGGCGGAGAAGGAAGCACCCGTGCCGATTGCCGACTGCCCCGGATGGTCTGGCGGGAGATGGTGGGGCGGGGGGGGGGGGGGGGGCGGGGGTGGGAGGGGGCGGCCACGGACGCGGACGGGGGATGCCTCCGCCGTCGTCGCCGGCGTGCGCCCCGCCGTGCGCGTGCGTGCGCACGCGTGCGCCCCCGCCCGCCGCCCGCAACGAGCCGCTGCGGCACGCTGCAAAGCGTAGTGGGAGGGACCGTGGCGAGGGGGGGAGGGGGGGGGATGGGCAGCGCTCGTGGCCGCGCGTGGGTGGAGGTGCCGGGTGGGGAGCGGTCGGTAGCGGGCGGGTGGAGGTGCCGGGCGGGTGGGTGGGTGGGAGGGTGTGGGTGGGGCTGCGTGGGTCGCTGGGGTGGGTTGGGTGGGTGGGTAGGCGCCGCCGCGGCGCGTGGTGGGGCGTGCCGGCCGCCGACGGCCGGCGGGCGGCGCGGCCGCGGCGTGGGCGTGGCCGCACTTGACGGGCGGCGTGGCGGTGGGGGCGTGGAGGGCCGCGACGTGCACCCGCCGTTGCCGAAACCGCAGTGACGGTGGGTGGGGGGGTGGGTGGAGGGGGGGGGTACCCGGCCGCGCCAGGGGGGGGGGTGGGGTGGGCGCGCGGCGGGAGGGGGTTGCCCAACGCCCCACCGGGCGTGGGCGACCCCCCCCCTCCCCCCCTCGTTGGGGGGAGGAGAGCGGGGTTTGGAAGCGCGCGCGGTTGCCACGGCCGACGGCCGGCCGCGGCCAACGGCGGTGGGTTGACGGGCGGGCGGGCGGGCGGGCGGGCGGGGGGGCGGGCGGGCGGGCGCGCCGGTAGGTGGGCCTGCCGCGCCACGCCTCGGCTGCCGCGGCGGCGGCCGGCGCGCAACCGAGAAGCACCAAATCACCGGGGGGGTGACCGCGCGCGGCCGAATCCCGCGCGTCGGGGCGGCGGCGTGGGGGGGGGTTGGCGTCGCCGGTGGAGGCGGCGGAGGGGGTGGTGGGGGGAGAGAGGGAGGACGAGAGACAGAAGAGCTCGGAGCGTGGGCGACCGTGTGGGGAAAGAGAGGCGCGGGTGGGGGGGAAGGCAGAGCGGGACACACGCCTACACGACCGCGGCATGCATGCTCCATATGGAGGTCGGGCGGGGGGGGGGGGGGGGGGGGGGGGGGGAGCGTCCGCCAGGCGGGGCGTGCGGGACAGGGATTGGGAACGGAGAGGGAGGGGGGGAGAGGGGGGGGGGGGCGGCGGGCGCGCGTGGGGGCACGCCGCCGTCCCCGCACGAGAGGGCGAGCCCGCGCGCACCCAGGAGTGCCTGCCAGACGCCGCGGCGGCTGGGCGCGGCGGCTGGCCGGCGGGGCGGGCGCGGGCGTGCCCGTCGGCGCCGCCGCCGCCACCGCCACACCGCCAGCCCGACCGCCGCCGCCCATCAAATCGACGCGTGAGGGTGGTGAGGGGGGGGGGGGAGGGAGGAGGGGGGGGGGGGGCGTCCCGCGGTTGGGGCGCCCGCGGCGCGCCGCCGCGCTGGCAGGTTGACCGTGTGTGGCGGCGAGCGCCGCGGCGGTAGCGGCAGACCGGACCACGCCGCGCGCGCAGCGGGGCCCCAAGCTGGCGTTGCCGTCGGCAGGCGGTGGCGGGGGCGCCTCAAAACACAGAGTCAAACACACAAAAAAAACTCCCAAGAGGGAGATCAGCCACCCCCCCCCCCCCCGCCCTCCCCCGCCGTCCCGTCTGCCGCCACCACCCCAGCGGCCGGCCCAGACGACGGGCGCGCACGCGCCAATGTGGCCGCGGCGGGCGACCGGCGGCGGAAGCGGCGCGGCCGGGGCGGCCGGCCGACTGACGCGGCTGCGGACCGCCCGCGGCGTGGCCGTGCGCGGCTCGTGTCGGGCGGCGGCTGTCGAGCCGCCGGCGGGGTCCCCGCGGCGGGCCGCCTGGGACGGCCTCGTCGCCACCCGCCCGCCCACCCGCCCACCCGCCCGTCCGCCCCTCTCCTCGCGTGTGGCATCTGCCGGCAATTGCAACTCCCACCGCGATCCGCGGCGATCGTAGTCGTGCCGTCTCTTCTTTCGACTGGTACCGCGCGCACTCGTCGACCGTAAGCGACGATCCACCCCGTGATCTCTGGGCGTTTATTGGCTCAAGAGCACCATCTGCTTGCTGACAAACAAGTACGCGTGCTCTGATCGTACCCAAAAGGGCCGATGGAGCGCTGCCCACGCTGGCTACTGCTCCCTGGTGACCGAGAAGCGGAACGGAAAACGATGGAGACAAACTGACACTGTTTGGCAGCCGCCGTGGTGATCATGATGGCATCATGGGGTGGGACGGATCGTTGCCGCCGTGGGGGGTGCGCCCCGCCCGAGTCGTGTCGCGCAAGGCGGCGGGCCGCCGCCAACGCCCGCGGCCGCCCGTGGCGACGCGCGCCGTGGCGTTTCCCCACGTCTCGCCCGCCACACCACCACCACCCGCCAGCGGGTGCGGGCCCGACGTCCACTGCAAAGCCCCGGTGGGAAGGGGGAGGAGGGGGCCGCGGTGGGAGGGGGGGGGGGGGGGGGGGAAGGGCTCGGGGCACGGCGCCCCACGGCAACCGCCGCCGCCGCCGTGTCGGCTGACAGTCTAGGCGGACGTGGCTCCGCCACGGCCCGCGCGGCGCGGCGCGGCTCGTCGACCCGCCCGCGCCGCCGCCCCGTCGGCCAGCGCCGCCTCTTCCCCGCGCCCCGCCCGCGCGCGCGCCGTCGTGCCGCGGCTCCCCGCCCGTCCCGGGCGGAGCTTCCCGCCGCGCCGCGAGCCGGCGCCCGTTCGCGCACCAACCAAAAGACGTGGGCGGAAGGGGTTTGGGGGGGGGGGCGGGGGGGGCGGGGGTTGACGGACGCCGGCGTGGGGGACCCCCGCGCCACCGTGTCCCCCCCCCACCCCCGCCTGCACGGGCGCCCCCTCCCACGGGTCAGGTGACGCCACGCCGACGGGCGCCGTCGTCCGTGCCGGCCGCGTGGCCGGCACAGCGGCAGCGGCGGGCTGCAGCGGCGGGCAGGGCGGCGGCAGCAGCGAGGACACGGGGCGGGGAGGGGGGGACGGGCACGGCCGCCTCGCCCCCGCTGTCCCCTCTTCTTCTTGAGTGTGGCGGCCACGCGCACCATCGATTCGCGGCGTGTCTCTCTTTTTTTCCTGCGATGCCGTCTGCGGGTGGCGGCAGCGTGGGGAAGCGGCGGCAGTGCGTCTCCGTCGCTGCCGTGTGGCCACGCTCACCGCCGCGCCGTCGATGGGGTCCACCTCCCCCACCTGTGTGTGGGCAGGAGTGTGGCACGTAGGAGTGCTGGATGTGGACCGAGTGGGAGGAGTGCTGCGAACCGAGCGGCGGAGAGGTGGGGCCACGAGGCGAACCAAAGAAAAAAAACGAGCGGCGCGAAAGAGGCAGGCCGGACGGCGGGTGGGCGTGCGCGGCGTGGAGGCGGGACGCCCCGCCCCCGATCCCCCGTCCTCCCCTTTGCTGGGCTCGCCGCCGGGGCACACCCGCCGTTTGTCATACAGGGCACGGGCACGAGCGAGGGATGGAAGGGGGGGGCGGGGGGGCGCGATCGCAGGGGTGGTCGGCGATGGAGGCGGAAGCAGCGCCATGACCCGCCGCGAGCGGCAGTACCCCCGACTGGCACGGGGCGGAAACAGCCCGCCCCGTAGAGTGGCGACAGCACCTGGACCGGCCCAGGGCGACGGTGCGCCGACCCGCAGGGGGCGGCAGCCGCCGCGCGCCCGCCCCGCCTGGGGCTGCATCGGGGGCCGCCCGCCATCCACGGAAGCGGGTGCCCTGTCCGGGAAGCACCCCTGCCAAGGGGGCCGACGTAAGGGGAACGTGCCAAAGCCACGGCGTGGGTGCCGCAGCGAGGGCGTGACGGCTGGACGGCGGCCACGCCGCCGCCCACAGACGGACAGCAGTGGGGAGGGGCGGGGCCAACGAGGGGAGCGCCACCCACAAGCCCATCCCCCACCCCCACCCGCCGCGCCCACCCCCGCCCGCTGCTGTGGCCGTCGCGTCACCCCTCCCGCGGCGGCGGCACGTCGAGTGCCTCACGCCAGGCGGCAACGAGCGCCGCGGCCGCAGCGGCCGCGGCGGGCCCGCCGTCCGCGTCCGCGTCGGCGAGCTCGGCGGCCAGGACCGCCGCGTCGCTGTCAGCGGTGGGCATGGTCGCGGGCGCCGCCGCCAGCGGCGGCAGCGCGTAGAGCCGCGACGCGGCCGCGTCGGCCGCCGCCGCGGCCGCCACCGCCGCCGACGCGCCGGTGTGGCCGCCGCCGCTGCCGCCGCGGCCGCTGCCGCCACCACCGCCGCGGCCGCCACTGCCACCGCCGCCGCCGCCTCGGCCATTGGCTTCCACGGCGGCCGGTTCCGTGCGCGCCACGGGGGTGGGCGCGGCTTTGGCCGCCGCGTCCCGCCGCCCCCACAGGTCCTCCCCCCACCCTCCCGGCGGGGGCCACCGCCCCCGCCCGCCCAGCGCCTCCCCGTCCCCCCCCACCGCGGCCAGCGTCCGGGCCACCGCCGCGGTCGACGGTGCGCCGCCTCCGCCCGCGCCGTCAGACACGGCCGCCAGCGCCGCCACCTCCTCCGCCGTGTGGGCCGCGCCGAGGCCCGCACGGAGGTAGTCGCTCAGCACCCACGCGGCGGGCGGGGGGGGGAGGTCGCCTGCCGCCACCGCCGCCGTGGCCGTGCCCGTCGCCGTGGCGGTGGCGGTACCCCCCGCCGGCTCCTCCCCCCCCGCACCGCCAGGCGCCCCCACCAGGCGGTCCCGCAGCATGGCCATGTCCGCGTCGTACGGCCGGCGGGTGGCGCGCAAGACGGTGCCGCCCAGGTGGTGCCGCTGCCGCCCGCCGCCCGCACCCGCCGGCCCGAGGAGGTCCCCGACGCTGTCAATGCCGAGGAGGTGGTAGGGGGTGGCTGCCGCCGGGGGGGCGGGCGGCGGGGGGGTGTAGGCGCGCGCACGACTCGTGGGCTGAGGGGGGGGGGGGATGACGGGCGGTGGCGGTGGCGACCAGCCGCCACCGCCGCCGCCGCCGCTCGGGGAGGACCGCCGGCCGCCGCCGGCCGGCAGCGTCCCCGGCAGCGTCCCCGCCGCGCCCGGCACGGCGACGGGCGTCTGCGTCAGCGCGCCCGACGCGGCGAGCTGCCACAGCGCCACCCCCCCCGGCGTCGGCGTCAGCGCCAGCCCGCGGGTGACGGGCACCGCGTGGCCGCCCAGGGGCGCAAACGCGCCCGCGCCCGTCACGGGCCAGCCGCCCCAGGTGCGGCCGCCCCAGCCCACCACCCCCGCGGCGGCGGCGGCGGCGGCGCCCCCCCCGCCCCCCCCCCCGCCGTCGGCCACGTCCCCGCCCGTCACCCACCACAGCCGCGCGGTGCCGTCGACGGGGCGGGCGACGGCAACGACGGCGGCGGCGGCGCCGGGTGCAACCACCGCGGCGGCCAGCCACAGCGGCCGCGGCGGCCGTGGCCGCCGCCGCCGCCGCCGCTGCCGCGACCGCGGCGACCCCCCGGGCGACACGGGGTGCCCGCCGCCGCTGCCGCCGCCGCCGCCGCTGTCGCCGGCGGCACCCCCCCGGGCGGCGCGGGGAGGCCCGGCGGCGGTGCCGCCGCCGCCGCCCTCCCCCGGCGGCGGGTGTGTCCAGAGGAGCACCGGCTGCGCGGTGAGGCGGTCGTCCACCACCGCCACCGCCGTGTCGGTGACGAGGACGGACAGGTAGGGGCAGCCGCCCAGCCGGGTGACCGCGCCAATCCCCGCGTCCGCCGCGTGCAGCCGCCAGCCCGACCGCAGGTCGGCCGCCACCGCCACCCGCCCGCCGCCGCGCACGTCCCACACGTGCAGGGCGGTGCGGCTGGCGAGGACCGCCGACGCGGGCGACGGGCCGGGGGTGATGGCCGCCCACGACGCCGCCGCGCGGGGGGTGGGGGCGGTCGCCGTCGCGGCCGCGGCGTCGGCGCCGCCGCCGCCGCCACGGGCCGGGGAGCAGAGGGAGAGGGTCGACGACGTGGCGACGAGGAGCTCGGGGGGGGTGCCGTAGGGGATAAACGCCGCCGACAGGAGCGCCTCGCCAGGCGCGGGGCGGTGCGACGGCGCGGCCGCCACGAGCCGGGGGGTCCCCGCCGCCGCGGCCGCCGGCAGCGGCCGTGGCCGCCCACGCCGCGGACGGCGCGACGCGCCGTCGTCGTCGTCGCCGCCGCCGCCGCCGCCGCTCCCGGCGCTGCTGTCGTCGCCGCCGCTGCTGTCGTCGTCGGTAGCGGCGGCGTCACCCCCCCCCCCCCCCCAAGCGACGCGCGGCACCAGTGGAGCCCGTCCACACCCCGCACCACGAGCAGCGGCGGCTCCCCCGCCCCACCCCCCTCCTCGTAGCCCCCCACCGACGCGGCCACGCCCAGCGGCACGCGCCAGTCGCCCACCACGCCCGCGGCGGCGGCGGCGGCAGCAGCGGGCGGCGGTGGCGGCGGCACCCCCCCCCCCCCCCCGGCACCAGCGACAGCACCACCCCAACCCCCGCTGCTGCTGGTGCCACCGCCACCGCCACCGCCGCCACCGCCACCGCCACCGCCACCGCCACCGCCGACGGGGGAGGCCGGCCACCAGCACGCCCCCCGGCCGGCGGCGGCAAACAGGGCCCCCCCGTCGGCGACCGCCAGGCAGTTGGAGGAGAGGTGCCAGGGGAAGGAGGCGGCGGAGCGGCGGCGGCGGGCGGCATTGGCGGCCGCCGCAACGCGCGCGGGGGAGGGCGGCAGCCGACCCCCGTCGTTGGCGGCGGCCGCCGCGGCCGCCGACGCCGCGGCCGCCGCGTCGGCCCGCGCCGCCGCCACCACCCCCGCGTCCGCGTCAATGGCCGCCGGCCGCACCGCCGGTGGCGCAACGAGCGCCGGCGGCCCCGCGGTGCGCAGGCCGCCCGTGTGGCTGCCGCCGCCGGCGGCGGCGGCGGCGGCGGCGGCGGGCGGCGGCGGGCGGGGCGGGACGGTCAGGCCCGGCGGCAGATACAGGCCGTAGCGGTGCCAATCGGGAGGGGGGGGGGGGGGGAGTGCCAGCCGCCATAGCGGGGGGTCCATACCGGGGGGGGGTCCCCGCGCATGGCGGCGGTGCGTTGCGGGGGGGGGGGGGGGGGGGGACAGCGCGGGGTGGGGAGGAGCGACGCGGGGCACCGTCGTGCGGCAGCCTCGGCGCGCGCAGCGGCCACGGCGGCGCACTCGCGACGCACCGCGGGCTTTGGTGCGACACGAGCCACGTTGCAGCGGGGACCGTCTCTGGCGCGGATCAACTCGCCATTTGTACGCGGCGTACGACGCGGCGCCAGCTCACCCTCTGGTCAACATGGGCGGGGGGCCACAAAGATCAAAAAAAAAGGACCAAACTTGAGGGGACCGCTCCTCGCCGCACGACCGCACCTTGCGCCACCCCGGCCACGCGGCGGGGCGCCCCCCGCTCGCAGCAACCCCACAGCGGCCGGCCGCCCCTGCGTCATGGCGACAGCGCTCTTGTGGCGGCCTTGCGCTCGAGGCAGGGTACCACACCACACGCGTCTCGCTCTCTCTGTTCATACACTGTACTCTCCGGGTTCTCTGCAGACGCTGGTCGAGTCCCCTACCGCGGCTGCTCCAAACGGTGCTACGGCCCGCTGCCGGCCCGGCACCCTCTGGTCGGCGCGTGTCCTGTCCGACCGCACCCCACCTCTGACCGCCGTCACGTCTGGCTGGCTCGGCGGCTGTCAAACCACCAGTCCCCTGCCGCCCTCAGCCGTTGCTGCCCCCCCCCCCTCGCCCTCATGCAGGCTTTTTACGCTGAGGTGGAGGCCGCCTCGGGCATTAGCCGCGCCGCCCGCGACGCGGCGGTGGGCACCCCCCCCTCCCTCGCCGCGGCGGTCGGCCCGCCCACCCTCCGCGCCCTGTCGGCCGCCTTTTACGCGCGCGTCTTTGCGGCCGACACGCCCGCGGCGTTCCGGGGCCTCTTTGCCAACGTGACCGCCGCGGAGGCGGCCGCCCGCCAGTCGGCCTACCTCATCGAGGCGCTCGGCGGGCCGCCCGTCTTTACCGCCGCCCGCGGGGCGGCGGCGCTGCTCGGCCGCCACGCGCCCTACGCGGTGGGCGAGGCGGGCGCGGCGGTGTGGCTGCGCCTCATGGCCGACGCGGTGGACGAGGTGGTCGTTGCGGGCCGCGGCGGGGACGACGCGGCGGCGCTCGCGTCGCGGCTGATGGTGTTTTTTCGCTGGACCGCGTGGTACATTGTGCTCGGGCGGGGGCTCGTCAACCCGTGCCGCGTCGTTGGCTACCGCGCCAAGCACGATGGGGGGGCGTGAGCCGGGGGGGGGGCGGACGGGGGTCGTGTGGGAGGGCGTTGGCGGTGCGGTACGCCCCGAAGCGGGACGGCCGGCTGGCGGGCAGGGGGTGGGGGGTGCGTCGAAGCAGGGTTGGGTGGGCGGGGCGCTGACGTGGGTGACGCGCGGGGGGACACATGCCCCGGTTGGCCCATGCGCGCCGCCAAACCACCGCTACCCGCTGCCGCGGCACGCTGCGTGGGTGGCCGTGCTCTCTGGCTGCGGCCGCCCGCTCCGCTCGCGCCAAGACACCTAGGCGGCAGGGGGGGGCGCACGTGGGGCGCGTGGAGCGCAGCGTGGATCGTGTTCAGGGGGGGGGGCTCTGGCGATGGGAGGCATGGGGGCAGGGGTAGGGCTGGAGGCGGGGGGGGATGCGTCGCAGCGGCGGCTGGCCGCTTGCGACCGCGAAGGCCACAGCGTGGAGCGCGCACCCCTCCTGTGGGAGCAGACGCCCATGTTCGGGGGGGGGGGGGGGGGGGGTGCCAGCTTGTGCTGTTGCCGCCACCACCCGCCGCCACCCATCACGCACCCCGCCCCCCCACAAAGCCCTGGTGACTGCGCACCTCGCCCGAGGCGGGCGGACCAGAAGACGCAAGAAAGAAAAAAAATGAATAGCGCACGACCCCTCTCCCGTCCCCGCCGTTGCAATGGCGCCAACCGTGCCCGTCGCACGAGGGCGCCCGCCCCTCCATCCCGTCCCCCCGCCCCCCCCCTCCGGCCGCCCAGCTCCACGCGACCGCCTATTGGGTCCAGGCGCGCCCACCCCACCGCCACTGCCCCGACGTGTTGCCCTCCAGCCCCTCCATGCCGTCGACGAGGTCGTCCGCGTCGGCCCCCCCGCCGGCCAGCCCCCCCAGCGTGTCGCCCTCCCAGCCAGCCCCCGTACCGTCCCCCCGGGGGGCGGCACCACCTCCGCCCGGCCGCCCCGCCGTCGCCCCCGCCACCCCCGCGGCCCCTCCCCACTCCTCCCCATCGTCACTCTCACTCTCACTCGGCACATACGCGCCCCATACCCAGCCGCCGCCGGGTGCGTTGGCCGCCGCCGCCGCCGCGCGGGCGCGGGAGCGCGCGCGGCGGGCGGTGAGGAGGCGGCCCAGGTGCGCCCGCAGTGCACGGGGGGGGGGGCGGCTGCCGCCGCCGCCGCCACCGCGGCCGACGCTGCCGCCGCCGCCGTCGGCCGCCGCGCCCGTCGCGGCCACAGCGGCCGCCACGGCAACGCGGGCGTCCTCATCAGCGCCATCCTCCTCGTCCAGCACCTCCTCATCCTCCTCGTCCTCCTCCTCGTCATCTTCCTCCTCCTCCGCCTCTGCCTCAGCTTCAACCAGGGGGGCGCCGGAGCCGGCCGGCCAGCCCCCGGCGGTGCCGGCCACGCCCGCCGGCGCGCCCGCCGCGGCAGCGGCGACCACGGCGGCGACAGACCTCACGGCGGCAGCGTCCGCGGCGGCACCCTCGGGAGGCGGGCTGCCGTCTGGCGCCCACCGCACCAACGGCACCTCCGCCACCGGCGCTGGCGGGGGTGGCGGCAACGGCCACTGCGAGCGGGGTGGGAGCGTCCACTCCGCACGGGGCGCCGGTGGGGGCACCGCCCCCGCCTCCGCCGCCGTCCCCGCCGCCGGCGACGCGTCCGCCGCGGCGGCGGCGGTAGTGCCCAGCGGCGGTGGACGCGATGGGGGGGTCTTGTCACATCCCCCAGACGCGGCGCCATACGGGTGAGGGCGTGGGAGAATGATAGGGACCCCCATGGTGTGAGAAGGGGCAGGTAGATGCGATAGAAAGAGGGGAAAGAGGGAGGGGGAGAGCGAAAGGAAGACGGTACTCAACGGAGAGGAGGGGGGGGGCGGGGAGCGAGCGGAAATGGTCTACGGGTGGGGGGGGGGGACGAAGGAGGCGGGGCGGGCGGTAACGGTTGAGAGGGGACGGAGGAGAGAGGGGCACGGGACCAGGGGCGAGAGAGAGGGGCAACAATGGATGAAGCGATGGAAGATGCTTCGTCGGAGAGCCGTCGGCGCCAAAAAGAAAAAAAAAAGTGGCGGCAGATGCGCTCGTCGGGACCACCGCGGCGGTGCCCGCAATAACGGACCGTCTGCGCGGAGCAACGGCCGCGGTGCCACCACGACCGGGGGGACGCCGTACGCGATCGAACGCGGTCGGCGGTCTGCGACTGCGTGCGTGCTGGCAGGGGGGGGGAGGGGCGTCGCGGGGGAGGGGCACGCGAGGCGGGGACGGTGACGAGCGCGCCACGGCCGCCACCGTGGCTGTGGCGCGCACAGCGCCCCCCACTCGCGCCTGACGCGGGGCCCCCGACGCCATCCGTGTGCCCCGCTTCCCGCCGCCACCCGCCGCCCCACCACCCCCCACCCAGACACCGCGGCGGTGGCCGTTGGGCGGCCGTGCGGCGGCGCGGTGCCAGGCGATCGCGGTTGGTGCCACCGGCGGCGGCGCGGCCGAGGGTGCCCTGCTGGCCACCCACGGGTTCGGGATTCTTTGCCAACCATGGAGTGGGGGAGAGCTGTCGACGAGGCCGATTTTTTTGACAAGTTCGGTATGCCGATCGATATTAGTAAATCGTAGTGTACTTCTCATTGTATACTCTGTTTACTACTGAAGTTGTCCGCAAGCGGTCTGACGGCACCAAATTAAGTGCCGATGCCTTGTCGCCAAGCAGGCTGTGCGCAAGCCCTCCGGACGCGCCGCTACCAGCAGACCAACTCGGTGGTACAGCCCCACAGACCAACCCCTGCAGACAAGCACGATAGGTTGCGTCCAGCGCACGAGGCGGCAGCTCGGGTATACAGCATGAAGTGGCTCCGTCGTCCCAGTCAGAGCGGCGCTTGGTCAGCTGATCGAGCAATGCTCAGAGACAAGCAGCGCTAGGGGCAAGATACCTGCCCTCTTCTCCCCCCTCTTAGCACGCATTCCTCAATACCTCGCCTTCCTCTTGACATTGCAGGCCACTCCCTCACCACCCTGGGCTCCCCACACCATGCCTTCTCCCAGCGTCTTGGACTGCCTGCGCCCAGAAAAGGCATCGAGGACCCTCCAGAAGACGACTAAGATGAGGCCGGCTCCTCATGCACGGTGACCATGCAGGACTGGGCTACCATCTTGAAGGACTTCAGTGTGCGAGCGCTACCTGAATTGGCATTCTGCACCCACTGCTCGCGCAAGATGTGGTCGGGTACCCTTAAGGCGTACTACGACGGCTCTCCGGCTTCCGGGGCGCCAAGCTCGCATTGCACTTGTTGTTTGGAGGTAGGGTGGATTGCAAGTGGGTCATAGACCTGCGGTCGCTACGAGCTGATGGAGTAAGAATTGCGTCGGTTAGCGGCCAGCCTTGTGACGCATTTGCGAGGGCCACAGAGTCGTCAGGCATCTGGCTCCTCAGTACGGTGCATTTTTAGTATTTACATCTGTTCCCTACAAAGGTCTGTACCGAATTACCAATATTGATATCGGAATTCCGATCCGTGATACTCGCTATCCGATCTGTAAACGGTGGGTCTGTTTTGAAAAAAACTCGGCAGTGCCAACCTTTGCCCCTCCCTCGCGCGGCTGGAGCGGGAGGACGAGCCCGCGGCCCTTGCAGGCTGTCGGAATATCGGAACGGGCGAGTGGGAAGGTGTGGCGACGCGTGGCGCGCGCACGGTCGGCGGCCCGTTCTGGGGAGTGGAGTTCAGCCGCCCCACAGTGCTTGCGCAGTCGAGAAATTTGCGAGTTGATCCGGAGCGTGTTCCATGTTTCGGAGGCCATGTGTTGTTGCCACGTGGCTCATATGTCGAAGACTACTGCCCTTTTTCGTGCATTGCACAGCGCATCATGCACAGAAATTGGACTTGTTGTCTCGTTGGGTGTCTGAACTGTGCACTCAGCTTCATATGTAATGATGACCGCAGTTAACTTTTGACATCTGAGAGTTCAAATCAGTTGCCTATAGAGTCGACTATCTTCGCTCGACCAATAGGGTCGCGTGTGCTGGAGAGGCGGTGTCGTCACCCGCCCCGCGAACAGGCGGTGCGAGAGAGGGGGCTTTGCAACGAAGGCGGCTCCCGTCCCATGCACACACGAGGGCCCGATTTCATCCTACCAATAGAAGTCGAGGAGGGGACGATGCGTGGTGTAACTGATGGATGGGGCCGCGAGCTGTCGACCGCTCTGAGCCGCAGCCTGTATGTAGCGGCACACAGCGCTCGGGCTTGAAACAGAATCAGCCAGTAAAACCTCTGGGATACACAACTTACAGCTGTTTTTCATCGGTGTCAAGCTTTATGAAAGATTACTTCAAACCTGGGAAAGGTGGACGTCTTTTAGGAGTGTCCTCAGTTGGTCGGACTTATTTTGGACCGAGAGGGAACTGCTGAGGTCGCACTCGTGTGCTTTCAATTCGTCATGTACGTAAATACTGGTTCTGGTTGAGGTGATGCGAGGAGAACACTCGCCGGTTGGGGGCGTCCGCCGGCGGCGGCGGCAGTCCGCCAACAGGTACCAATCTGGTGGCGTCTACCAGCGCCCACAGGCCGGCGGGGGGCCGCCGGCAAAAGGTGGGTGGGTGTCGGTATCGCTAGCGCCTGGCGTCGGGGGGCAGCCGCTGCCGGCGGGGGTTGCGGTTGGTGGCGCGCCGCGGCCGCCGCTGCCGGAGAGGCCGCCGCCGGCCGGATGGGGGGAGCTGACTGCCACTGCCAAAGCTCGCGGCGGGGATAGAAATTAGTTGTGGTGGTCGCCAGCGGCCGCAGGCGGGGCAGCGGTTGCCGGCCGATGGAGGGCGGGAGCCCGTCCCGCTGGCGGCTGGTGGCGGTCGGTGGCGGCCAACAGAGGGTTAGGGGATGGCAACGGGCGGAAGTGGATGCGGGTGGGGGGGGGGATGCGATGCCGCGGAGAGCGTCCGCCTGCGTCGGCGGCGGCCGGAGGCGTGGGGAGGGGCTAGCGGCGGGAGCCAACGGCGGCAGACGAGGGAGCGGGCGCTAGCTGTGGAGTGGTGATCCTGGAGACAGGGGTTGGTTGAATGGGCTGATTGCGGCGTTGCGGGCTGGTAGAGGGCGGAGGCGGCTGCGAGCGGGGGGCCCTGGGTGCCGGGTGGGGGGTACCTGGCGGCAGACGGTGCGACCCGCGGCCGGGGCGGGAGGCACCGTCGCCCGCCGGCCGTATCAGCGACCGCTGGGTTGGAGTGCGGCGATGCGCTCCACTATGTACCGGCCGAAGGGCAGAGTCGGCGGCTGCCTCTCCAGTCAGATGCGGAAGGGGCGGCGGCTGCAAGCAAGAAGGAATCAATAGAAGAGAAAGCTTGATAAGCCCAGCACAACAGCAAAATTATGTACTTCTATGAATTATTGACTAGTGTTCTAAACATTTGAAAATGTATCGAAAATGTGGGAGCTCGTCCAGGGCTAATCAAATTTCAGCTAAAGGGTCCTATTCAAAACTCAGAACGCGTGTGTGCATGGGACGGGAGCCACGAAGGCGGCCGCAGGGGCGCTGTTGATCCACGTGCCCGTGTCATTATGCACGAGCACCAGCAGACACAGACCCTTTCCGCGACAACCAACCTTGCACAGCGGTCAGTCGTACGCGCGCCCGCGCTGTGAACCCACCCGGCCGGCCTGTCCCCTTCCGCCGCTGTGCAGACAGCTCGCCCACCCTCGCTGCGCAGGCAGTAACCGCGGCCGCTCTTGTCCCCCCTCTCGACACAGCCTCACCCCCATCCCTTCCCCCACGCCCATCCCCCTTGTGTCCCAGTTGCGTTTTCTGGCCATGGCGACCACGGCGATGGCGCCGGCCAAGGCGATGACGAGCGTCTTTGCGAGCGTGCCCGAGGCGCCTGCGGATCCCATCCTGGGCCTCAACGCAGCCTTCCTGGCAGACGAGGCGCCGGAAAAGATCAGCCTGGGCGTCGGTGCGTTCCGCACGAATGAGGGCAAGCCGTACGTGCTGCCGGTGGTCAAGCGCGTGGAGCAGCGGCTAGTACGTCTTTTTTTACGTCACCTCGATGTGTTCGTTAGGGGCGGGGAAGGGAGGTCGGAGCTTGCTGTGCTGCGTCCTAGCCCGGCCGTTGTAGTCCTCCTGGCTGTGCGGTGGTTGCAGGCACCAAGAGCATGGCCAGCTGGAGAGGGCGGTGTGCCCTGCACCCCCTGCGGGCGCTCTCTTATTTTGTTTCTGGCTGGGCTCATGACTGACCGCGCGGTCCTGGGCCTGCCACCATTGCCTGTTCCCGCCCTCCCCCCCCTCTCTGCCCCCCTCTGGATCGTTCAACGCAGGCGGCGGATCCCGCCACCAACCACGAGTACCTGCCCATTGATGGCCTGCCTGCCTTTCAAAAGCTGAGCGCGGAGCTCATCCTCGGCAAGGACAGCACGGCCATGAAGGAGGGTCGCGTGGTCACGATTCAAGCCCTGTCGGTGCGTTTGTTTGGACTGGCTAGTATGGCAGGTGAGGGTGGGTGCGGGCGGGGGGTGCGGAGCAGTGGCGTGCCGGCTGTTGCTGTGTTTGGGCATGCTACCGCCCAGAGTGGCTCCGGCCTGTGGTCCAGAACTAACCGTCCGTTTCCGCGCCCCCCCCCGCCGTGCCGTGCTGTGTCTTTCTTCCCTCTGTGTACCGTTTGTTGTTCTCTGTCTCGTGTGACAGGGGACGGGTGCCCTGCGGGTGGGTATTACCTTCCTTGGGCGGTTCCTCCGCACGTCGGGTTCGCCACCCGCCGTGTACATCCCGACGCCGACCTGGTCCAACCACCGCAACATTGTGCCCGACGCGGGCCTCGGTTCAGCCCGTACGTACCGCTACCTGGACGCGGTCAGCGGAGGGGTAGATCTACCGAGCATGCTCGCAGACCTGTCGGACGCGCCCGCGGGGTCCGTCATCATCCTCCACGGCTGCGCGCACAACCCGACGGGCGCGGACCCGAGCCCCGCCCAGTGGGGTGAGATCCTGGCGGTGGTGCAGTCGCGGCGGCTCATCCCGTTCTTTGACAATGCCTATCAGGGCTTTGCGTCGGGCGACCTCGACGCGGACGCCGCGTCGGTGCGGCTGTTTGCCGACGCGGGCATTGACATGGTGCTGTCCCAATCGTTTGCCAAGAACATGGGCCTCTATGGCCAGCGCATTGGGGCGCTGTCGGTGGTGCTCGCGGCGGGCACCCCCGACGTGGCGGCCGCGGCCGTGGCGGTGCGGTCGCAGCTCAAGGCGGTGGTGCGGCCAATGTACTCGTCCCCCCCCGCGCACGGCGCGCGCATCGCGGTGGGGGTCCTGGGCGACGAGGCCAACTATGCCGAGTGGAAGAAGGAGCTGGCGGGCATGGCCGGCCGCATTGGAGACATGCGCACGGCGCTCAAGGCCGCGCTCGACGCAAACGGTACGCCGGGGGACTGGGCGCGGATTGTTAACCAGATTGGCATGTTCTCCTACACGGGCTTGTCGGCGCAGCAGGTGGCGCACCTGCGGAACAAGCACCACATCTACATGACCAGCAACGGGCGGATTAGCATGGCGGGTTTGACCACGTCGACGGTGCAGCGGGTGGCGGACGCGATGAAGGATGCTGTGGAAACCGTCGTCAAACAGGAGTAAGTAGCTTGCTGTTGTCCCCTGTTTTCTTTCCTTCGGTGGGGTAGGGGTTCCGTTTTTGTGCCGTTTTTCTTTCCGTGTTGTAGTTGTTTTTTGTTTTGTCTCTGTGCGGTTGTAGGCGAGCTTGTAGGGTCTCCCTTGTTGTTTGTGAAGCTTGTTGATGCGCTTTTCGGTGGGGTGCACGTGGTCTCTGGTCAACACTTCCTTGGTTCCTCTGTGTCTCGGTGCTTTGCTACTCTCCACCGGCCCGCTGACGGGCACACCACGCTGTGGTCCGCTTCTCGGCTGTCCCCTCCTGGTTTGCACTTTTTTTGTGTTTGGCCTGTGTGTGGTCGACCGTGGTCTGTTGGAACTCGACACTGCACCTGGCTCTTGTCCAGTCCATCCCCGTCTGGTGTCAAGTCGCGTCTGTGACTCTACTGCGGGCCTTGCTTGTTCAAAAACACGATCGCGCTGGACTCGACTGCGGTGACAGAGTGTGGCCACGTGCATCAATGTCACGGGCACTGTTTGCGCTTATCCCGCGGTGCTTGTGCAACGGCGGGCGCGTTAGCACGCCGGCTGGCCCGGCTCCGCCTCCCCCCCCCCCCCCAGGCCTCGTCAAAAAACGCCACCTCCAGCTCCATCGCCCGCCCGTACAGCGCGGCCGCGGCGGCGTCCAGCCCTGCGCCCTCCCCTCCCCCCATGGCGGCCACCCACTCGTCGAGCGCGGCCTCCGCCTCTGCCGCGGCCGCGTCAAACGGGTCGCCCGCGTAGGCGGCCAGCCAGGCCGCGTAGGCGGCCACGCCCCCGCCGGGGCGCCCGCCGTCGGCGGCGGCAGCGGCGGTCAACGCCCGCCCGAGGTGTGCGTACAGCCGCATGCACGGGACGAGGGCGGCTACCGCCGCGGCGGCGGGCACGGCGGCGGCTCCACCCGCGAGGGGGGGCGCGGGAGGGGTGGCGCCGCCGCCGCCGTCGCTGCCGCCGCCGACAGCGGCCGCCAAAAAGTCCGTGTACGCGGTCGTTGCCGCCGACGGCGGCGGCGGCGGCGACGGGCGGCCAGGCGGCGGCGACGGCGGCGACGATGACGGCGGCGGCGGCGGCGGCAGCGCCGCCCGCTCTGCGTCCGCGTCGGCGGCGAGGCGGGTGAGGCGGTCGCGGGTGCGCGCGGGCACCGACGGGGCGGCCGCCAGGCGTCGGTACGCCGCCGCGTAGGCGGCCAAGAAGTGGGTGTCCTGGGCGGTGAAGGCGCTGCGGGGGAGATGAAGGGGGGTAGGACCGAGAACGGGGGGGGTGGCCGCATGTGGCGGAGGCGACGGCCATGGGGGGGGCCATTCAAGCGGCACGGGCGGAGGAGGGACGGCGGGAAGGGAGCCGAGGCAATAAACAAGGGGCGCACACACGGCGGCGGCGGCAGCGGTGGCGGCGGCCGCCGCGGCCGCGGCGCCCTCGGCGACGGGCCGCAGACGCACAGACAGGAGGGGCCCCCACAGCGAGGTCGCACAGCGGTCAGGCCTCATCCCGTGGCGGCCCGTACCGGGGCGGTCGCTGCAGCGGCGTCTCCGCAGAATAGAGCCCCGCCCACCACCACGAGCGTAGATGCGCCGTCGCCGCTCGCGTGTCCCCCCCCCCCCCCCACACGCCCCGCCCCCCAGAGATACGGGCGCGCGGCAAGCCCCGCACCGGGACACGTCCCTCCTCGCGGGCAACCGCCCACGCCACCGGCGCGCGGCTGGCCGGGGGCAGCCGCAGGGTGGGACAAGAACAACAGCAGCGGCGCACGGCCACCTACGCAAACCGCTCTCGCGGCAGGGTGCCCGCGGCGAGGGCGGCGAGGAAGGGGTGCCGGCGCAGCGCGGCGACCGTGGGCGCGGCCGCCCGCCACAGGCGGGCGCTCAGAGGCGGGGTGCCGTCGCCATCGTCGGTGGCGGCGGCGGGGGGGGGGGGGGGGGGGGCAGCGGCCATGGCGGCAGCAGAGCCGTGCGGGCTGCGGGTGCAGGGGCGGGACGAGGCCGCGCAACCCTCAGCCGCTGGAATCAGACACGAGCACCAGGGGGGAAGAAGAAGGTAGGTTGTGTTTCAAGGGAGAGAAGGGCAAGAACAAGGCTGGCATCGGGCAAGGGCGGGGAGGACGAGCGAACGCGGAGCGGACCCCGAACGCGAGCAACGGGATCAAGCTCGGAAATAGCGAGGCTACCATTGCAAACTGAGATTGAGGAAACACAAGGAGGAGCTAAACGGAAGACTGAATTAGAATAAGTAGTCTCGCGTGCTCGAGCCGCAGCCAGTGTCGTAGCGTCGAGCCTGTGCCGTCTCTGCCAACGCTTGGCCTCCCTCGCCGTGGAGGTGGGCGTGGGCGCCACGATGGCGCCGCCCGCGGCCACCAACCAGCTGCGCCGAGCTCGCCTTGGCATCCGAGGATATCTGGTACTCTACGCCGCCGGCCTGGGCTCCATGCTGCTCGGTGGGTCCGTCGTCCACGCGGTTGCCCAGCCCGACTTGGTATGTTGGGTATTCCGCTCTGTGGGGGCACCGCGCCTCTCCGCCGCCTCCCCGCTGTCGCCCTGCGCTCATTTTTTGCTCTCTCTGTGGGGTGGTTGCGAAACCCAGTGGCGCCCCTTGTGCTGTTCTTTCTGGGGGGGGTGGGGACCTGACTGTGGCACTTGTGCTCCGCTCGTTTGTGCTTCGTGTGTGCCTTGGCCCTCGGCCCCGAGTGCAGCGATTACCCGCGGTGGAGGCAGCGGCGGCGTTGCCGTCCGGGTCTGACGATACTACCAGAGACGGTGCCGAGGGGGCGCGTCCCACGGCCTAGATGGCTTGTGGTGGACGCGTCGGCAGGGCGTGGATGGGGATGTGGCCGCGAAGGTCGGTGGTGCGCGGCGGGGGTTGTCACTGCGCGGTAGGGCTGGCGATGAGCGCACCCCATTTTTGGTTCTGTTGGTCTGGCCTCAAGCAGCGCCAGGCGAGGCGTCGTAGTATTGGTGTCCTGCCACAGCTCACGGCAGGGAGACTATCGACACTGCCAACGGTGCGCATCGGGCGGGGATGGTGCGGCGCACGACACCAGCAGTGGTTGCCGCCATGCAGGTCGTAACAGCGCTGCCAAATTGGAGCATGGTTGTTGTCCAACCACCAAAGCCGCGTCGGCAGCTTTCGCCTTTACACACCACGCCAATGCCATGAGCAGCACGTCCCTTCAAAAGAGGAGTCCTTTGACGCATCCGCCACTCTGCAGGGTACAAATAGGAAAGCGAGAAAAAAAAAACCAAAACAAGGGCACACTAGGCGTCGCCCGCGCTCCCACCAGACTTGTCGCCACCGTCACCGCTGCCACCAGCACCGTCTGAGCCCGACCCGCCCCCCTTGTAGTCCTCCTTGGAAAGCTCAATCGCTCGTCGCAGGTCCTCGTCCATATCCTCTTCCGCCCCCCCGGCTTGCTGCGCCTCCTCGTTGGAAGCCGCCAGGGCCTGGACCAACATGTCGGCCTCCGCATCCTCCGTTTCGTTACCGTCATCGTCCTCGCCTTCCTCCCCGCCCTCCGCGTCCACCTCCATCTCCGCGTCGCCCGAGTCGTACAGCTCCGCGTCATCGCCCGCGCCACCAGCCTCGTCAGCGCCCGCGGCGGCACCGCCCGCCGCGGCGCCGTCCAGCGCCGATGCCGCCGCCCCCGCGCTGCCACCACCCGCGGCGTCGGCAGCACCGGCCGCAGTGTCACCCGAGCCGCTCGCGCCGCCAGCCTCCGCGGCAGCCGCCGCTGCGCGACGGGCTTCGTCCTCCTCCATGGAGAGACGCAAGACCATGGCCAGCTCGGGATCGACGGCGGGGTCCACGCCAAAGGGGAACTCCTCGGCGCCACCACCCCCACCGCCCCCACCCCCACCCCCACCCCCGCCACCGCTGTCCGACACAATCGGTGACGGCATGATGGCGTCTGCGAGGATGGCCGTCCCCGACGCTACCGACAACAGGTGCGAGTTGTCATCAGCGTTGACGGCGGCAATGAAGGCGTTCAGCTTGGCCTCGTTCTCGACCGACTCCCCAAAATTGATCACGTCCACTGCCACCGCGTTCTTCTTCAGCTTCTTTCCCAAAGACACCAGCACCGCCTCCTCTGCGGCAATGGGAGACCCCACAAACAGCACAATGCGCTGCCGCTGGGCCTGGTTCTGTCGGTGCTTCAGCGCCAACTGCGCTTTTTGCATCGCAGCGACGACATCCGCAGTGCCAGTCGGAGAGACGCTGCGCAGGCACGTGAGGATCTTGCCCGAGTCCTGCGTGGAGGTGATCAGGATTCGGGACGACGTGCCCGCAGTGGTCAGCACCCCCACAGTGTTTTCAGGGTTTGCCTGCAGCTTGATCGTCGCCAACAGGTTGGCTGCATCTTGTTGCGCGTCCTGTGGTGCGAAATTGCCCGGCAGAGGACAGGCACCCAGGCATCCACGCAAAGAGATCCAGAGCAAAGAACGACGCGAGTACACGACGGCGTGCGCGTCAGTACTCGAAAAACCGTTTGGGCAGCCACGGCACGCGCAACGCTGAGGATGAACGCACGGGAAGAAACAGACGTCAAGACTAGGGCGTGGCCAACAAACGTACCAGACGTGACGGCGGGAAGTCACCATTGCGCATCCATTCCGAGTTGTCTACACACACAATGGTCGACTCCAGCACCATGACAGGCAGAGCGACGTGTGCCGGGTAGCAGAGGAGAGGGGAGTGCCGCAGCAAGTCGGAGAAGGTCGTCCACTCTCGCTCCCGCAGCTGCCAGCTGTGTACGGCGGCATGTCTGTCCTCCCAAACAGCAGTGCACTGCAACGACACGTGCTGTCACCACTGCCCAATTGCATTGGAGCACTTGATGGGTAATGGCAACCACAAGGACATTGTTACTTATCGTGTCATCTATTGATTAGAATATCAATGCGAGTCAACTTCTTCCCGTTTCTCAATTCTAATTGAAACAACACGGTTCCACTCGCCGAGCCGATCTGCCTCCACTGGCGGTGCGATGTATCCACCGCCAAAACCCTATCGTCCGGGCAAGACTCGCGCTCAGAGGGTCCCTTGGCTCACTTTCGTGCGGTGGAAGCACCATCCCCACGCGCCAATTCTACCCGAACCGCTGCCCGCAGCAGCCGTCACCGCCTGCCGTTTTCTCTTCATTGTTGCTGTCCATGCCGCTGCCGCGGCGTCTTGTTCTTCTCCCTGTGCGCCCCGGTTGTGTCGTCCACTCTCACGCTGCCGACGACGGTCGAGACCAGCGTGGCCTCTCACCCGCCGCCACCATAGGCCACCCCGACCATGCCGCCCGCTGCGCTTTCCCCCATCGCCCCGCCGGTCGCGGCGGTCGATGCCAAGGCACCTGCCTTCTTTGATGGCGTGACGCTGGCACCTGCTGACCCCATCCTCGGCGTCAATGAGGCGTACCTGGCGGACGAGTACCCTGGCAAAATCAGCTTGGGCGTTGGCGCCTATCGGACGGACCAGTGCCTGCCCTATGTGCTGCCCGTCGTGAAGCGGGTGGAGCAGCAAATAGTGCGTTGTCCCTTCTCCGCCGTGTGGGCTGGTAGTGGACCCTGGTGAGGGACAAGTCGGGAACGTGCCGGTCAGCTGCTGGGTGGTGCTTGAGGGATGGAGGTGTGCAGCATCTCCCGAGCTCCCGTCTAACGTCCGATGGTGCTGGCTTTCCCCGCTTGCTCTCTTCTGGTCTCGCGCTTTTGATGACTGGTAGTGGGATGACCCAAGGACCAACCACGAGTACCTGCCCATTGACGGGCTCCCCGCGTTTCAGCGGCTGGCGTCTGAGCTCATTTTTGGGCGAAACAGTGAGGCCATGTCCGACGGCCGCGTCGTCACTGTTCAGACCTTGTCAGTACGTCCACGCGCTTCTTTGTGCTGTCTACCTGCCGTTGAAGCTCTCTTTCGTCTTCTCACGCTTGATTGGGTTTGGGCGACTGGAAGGCGGGTGGTCCGGTTTCTCTCGTCCTCGTTGTGAGTGACTTTTTCTGACTCACCCGGTTGTTCTGCGTTTCTCGCCTGGCTTTCTTTTCTTGTGCGCAGGGCAGCGGAGCGCTAAGAGTGGGCCTCACTTTCATCGCTCGCTTTTACGCCGACGCGCCCCGCCTCCCCTTGGTATACATTCCCTCACCCACCTGGAACAATCACCGTGACATTGTGCCTGACGCTGGTCTGGGCGAGGCCCGCACCTTCCGCTACCTACACGCCACGTCGGGTGGGGTGGACATGCCGGGCCTGCTGGCCGACCTGGCTGACGCCCCGGCTGGTTCTATTGTCATTCTCCACGGCTGTGCCCACAACCCGACGGGTGCAGACCCGACGCTGGCCGAGTGGGCGGATATTCTCTCCATTGTTCGGGAACGTCGGCTCGTCCCCTTCTTCGACGTGGCCTACCAAGGGTTTGCGTCTGGCGATCTCGACGTGGACGCAGCGTCGGTGCGGCTTTTTGCGGACGCTGGCATTGACATGATGCTGTCCCAGTCATTTGCCAAAAACATGGGCTTGTATGGCCAGCGCATTGGCTCCCTGTCTGTTGTGCTTTCGAAACGCACCGCTGCCGTGCCGGTGACGGCGATGGCTGTGCGGTCGCAGCTCAAGGCTGTCATCCGGCCGATGTACTCATCCCCGCCCGCGCACGGCGCGCGCATCGTTGCAGGGGTGCTTGGCGACCCAGCCAACTACCGTGCGTGGCAGGAAGAGCTGGCGGCCATGGCTCGTCGGATTGGGGATATGCGGACGGCACTCAAGGCGGCACTTGACGCGAATGGGGCGCCCGGTGACTGGACGCGTATTGTCAAGCAGCGGGGGATGTTCTCATACACGGGCTTGTCGGCGGCGCACGTGGCGTACCTGCGGACCACCCACCACATCTACATGACAAGCGACGGGCGGGTGAGCATGGCGGGGCTGACTTCCTCGACAGTACAACGAGTGGCGGACGCTATCAAGGATGCGGTCCTGACTGTACCGTGAGGGTCACTATGAGGGGCGCTCTTGAGCGATGGCGGCGGGAGGGGGTTGAGCAGAACGCCAGTGGGTGGAGCGACTGGTGGTGTGCAATGTGCGGTCGGTTTCATGGACAAAGCGGGCTCGATTCCGCATGTCAAGTGTCTCTCGTCCGCGTACAGTGCCGCCAGCCGCGCTATGTGTTGCAACGGGTGGGCGTGGGCTTTTGGTCGACCGCGACCCAGCCAGAAGAACAATGATGCGATGCAATGTCGACCAGGTGACGAATACATTGAAAACGACTCTTTAGCGCCATCCACGTCGCGCCCTACACGATGGTGCCGGCGGCGGAAGCAATGCGAGGCCACAGGTCGGCACACTCCTTAGCGACGGGGCCCGTGATAGCTGAACCCTTCATCTCACCCTTGGGGTTCACAATGACTCCGGCGTTGTCTGTGAAGGGTCCGAGCAACATGTACCAAAGCGTGGGAAGGAAGCAAGGAGCCAAGGCGCAGTCAGCAACCGCACAGGACCTCACACGAGCAAATCCGACCATACGACCAGAGACGACAAGCACGCAAGCCGCACAGCCCACACACGCCCAGCAAGACGCTGCCAGTGCGCCACCTCGGACACGGCACGGATCGAGCGTGCCCGATCCCACGCCATGCCATGCCACGCCACGCCCCCCCCCCGCCACTCGCATCGTCTCACTCGCATCCTCCCACAAGCAGCCGTTTTCAGGCACGGCCACACTCCGTTGCCCCACAGACAGCGCACTGAGCGACCAACGTACCTTCAAAGTACAAAAAGACCCCATCCTTACGCCGCCACGCCTTCTTCTGCCGGATCACCACGGCGGGCATAACCTTCTTCCGCAGCTCCGGCTTCCCCTTCTTGACCGTTGCCAGCACCATATCCCCCACACCCGCCGATGGCAGGCGGTTCAGCACACCCTTGATGCCCTTCACCGAGATGATGTACAGGTTCTTGGCACCCGTGTTGTCGGCACAGTTGATAACCGCACCCACCGGGAGGGAGAGGGTGGTCCGGAACTTGTTGCCCGAGGCACCACCGCGCCCTGTCGTGCGATGAGTCGCGTGGCGGGGTGCAAGACGAACAATGGGGACCAGTGTCCATGGAGACATGCATAGGCAAACTCCGGGACAAAGTCAGGGTCAAGCGCCACAGACAAACAACCCCACCAAACTAACGAATCGATGAACCCATGGGGCGCAATACAAAACCCACTGCCCCCCACCGCGCGGTGGTCACCCTACGGCGGTGGGCAGCGCAGGTCTGCCAGGCATGCGCTTCGCCAGTTCGCGCCGACGCCAAAACGTACCGCGCTTCGACATGGCTGCAACGAGGGGGGGGGACAAGGGGACGAGAATACCAGGAGATGAGAGGAGGGACAAAACGCCCAGGGATGCGGCAGCAGCGTCGGGCGAGGCGGACCACCTCGAGGGGGATGGCGTGGCGCGTGGGGACGACGGCGGTCACGTCGGCGACTCTGATCGGGCACTCCCCTCCTTCGAACCGATCCAATCGATCGTATCGATTGAACAACAATCGTTGGATAATGGGGGACTCGGCAGAGACAACCTGCCCTGGGGGGCTTCTCGCCAAAGACTTGACATGGATATTTGCTTCGAACTGCATCCAATGAACGAACCTCGTAAGTGTGGTTGTCGAAAGTCATGAAAGTTGTCATGCATGTTGCAACTCTTCGGTATCAATTAAAAACAGCGGTCATCCTGTCTTTTTCACAGTCATCAGCAATTTCGCTAGCTGCTTGTGTCCCATTGCCGCCCCCACGGTTCTTGCCTGGCAGCGGCCCCCCCCCCTCCCTTCCAAGTTCCCTCCTCCCCCCCCTCCCCATCCGCTGGGGTGCCCCGCCGCCACCATGGTCGACCGCCACCCCGCCGCCACGGCGCGTGCCGCCCTGGCGGCCGCCGAAGCCCGCGCCGACGCGGCCGAAGCGGAGCGCGACGACGCGATCAACGCCGCGTCGGCGCACTACCAGGCAGTCTGCGTGCTCCGCGACGACGTGGCGCGGCTGCGGCAGCTGCTGGCGCAGGCGGACCCGGGCTACGCGCCCGACGATGAAGAGGATGGCGACGGCGACGGTGCCGACGGCGTCAACGGCGTCGTCGACGGCGCCATCGACGGTGACGACGGCTACGACGACGACGGCTACGAGGACGACGACAACATTGAGGGGGCGAGAGGGGGGAGGGAAGGAGGGGGGGAGGGGGGCTATGCTCCGAACGACACAGGGCTGGGCAGTGGCGGCGGCGGCTGGACCGACGGGGAGGGCGACCCCGACGGCTACACGACCACTGACGGGTCGGCCGCCGCGCGGAGCGGCGGCCCCTCCACCGACGGCGGCGGCGGCGGCGGCGGCGGCGGCGGGTGGAGCGTGGCGACCAGCCCGCACACGCCCGCGTCGCCCGCTGGCGGCGTCGCCGGCGTGGCGGCCAGCGGCGGCCGTGGCGGCGGCGGCACGACGGGCGGCCGCGGGACCGCCGGTGGCGTCAGCGGCGTCAGCGGCAGCCGCGCGGGCCGCCGCGCCGCGACGGGCGCGCGGGCGGTGCTCGCCGCCGCCGCGCGGGGGCTGGCGCTGCTCGTCGCGACGGGGGGCGGGACGACCGCCGCGCTCGCCGCCGCCGTCACCGCCGCCGCGCCGCCGCCGCCGCCACTGGTGAGCCCGTCACGGGGTGGCAGTGCCGACGGTGGCGGTGGCGGCGGCGGCGGCGGCGGCGGCGGCGGCGGCGGCGGCGGCGGCGTCGACGGCGGCGGCGGCGGGGCCCCCCCCGGCGTGCCCCCCCACGCCCCACTGGGCGCGTGGGCCGAGGCGCTCACCGCCGCCGCGGCGGCGGTGGCGGGCGCCGACGCGGGCGTCGCGGCGGTCGACGCGATCGCGCCCGGCGCGGGCGCGTCGGCCGCGCACGACGGCCTCGCCGCGCTCCGCCGCGCGCTGGCCGCGGTCGGGCCCGCCGCCGCCGACGCGGCCGAGGCGGTCGCGGCGGCCGCGACGGCGGCCGCGGCGGCTGCCGCCGCCGCGGCGACCACAGCCGACGCCGACGCGGTCGGCGCCGACGCTGCCGCGGCGGGTGCGGTCGTCACGCGCGCCGCCGGCGTGCCGGCAGAGACGGGGGGCGTGGCGGGGGGTGGTGGGCGCGCGGCCGCCGACGTTGCGCTCGGCGCCGCCGTCGCCGGTGGGAGTGGCCGTGGTGCTGGTGGTGCTGGTGCTGGTGCTGGCGGTGACGGCGGCGGTGGTGGCGGTGGCGGCGGTGGTGGCGGCGGCGCGGGCGCGGCGGGGGCGGCAGGGGCGGCGGCGGCGACAACGACCGGGGTGGCGGATGTGGTCGCGGCGCTGCGGCTGCTCGCCGCGCGCACCGCCGGCGCGGTCGCGTCGGTCGCCACGTCGGCGCGGCTGGACCGGCGCTCCGCGCTGATGCGCGTGCAGGCCGACGGCCTCCGCGCGGCGGCCGCGGCGGTCACCGACGCTGCCGTCGCCGCCGCCGCCGCCGCCACCGCGGCCGCGGGCGTCGGTGGGGGGGGCGGCGGCCACGCGGCCGACGCCGCTGCCGACGCCGCCGCCGCCCCCGCCGCCGACGCCGAGCCGCCGACGCCCACGACGCCGACGACGCCGACGACGCCCGTGACCCCCGCCGGCGGCGTCGGCGTTGGCGTCCGTGGCGGCACCGCCGCCGGCAGCAGCCGCGGCGGCGGCCTCGCCCTCCCCCCCCCCCCGACCGCCTCACCGCCGCGGCCGCCACCGCCGCCGCCGCGGTCACCGCCACCGCCGCCGCCGCCGCCACCACCGCCGCCGCCGCCGCCGCCGCCGCGTCCGCCGCAACGACCGCCGCGGCGGCCGCCGCGGCGGCAGCGACCGCCGACGCGGCCGCCGCGCGGCGCGACGCGGCCGCCGCCGCCGCGCGCGCCGACGCGGCCGACGCGGCGGCGGCGGCGGCGGCGGACGTGGCCGCCGCCGCGGCGGCCACCGCCGCGGCGGGGCGGCGGCGGACGCGCGCGGCCGAGCGGCGTGCGGCCGACGCGGCGGCGGCGGCGGCCGCCGCCGCCGCCGCCGCGGCGGACACCACGGGCCAGGCGCGAGGCCGGGCGGGGGGGGGAGCGCGCTGTCCGACGGCGGCGGCAGCGGCGACGACGACGGCGACCGCGACGGCGGCGGCGGCGGCGGCGAGCGGCGGCGGCGGCGGCGGCGGCGGTCGCCGCCGCCGCCGCCGCCGCCGCCGCCGCCGTCGGCGACGGCACCCGCCGCGGCGGCGGGCGCGGCGGCCGCCGCCGACGCGGCCGCCGCCCGCCTCGCGGCAACGACCACCGCCCTCGCCGCGGCGACCGCCGCCGCCGCCGCCGCCCGCGCGGCCGCGGCGGCCGCCGCCCTCCCGCCGCCCCCGCCCCGACCCGCCGTCGGCGGCCGCGCCGCGGCGCCAGCAGCGGCGGTGGCGGCCATTGCCGCCGCGCGCCGCGCGGCGGCGCGGGTGCGGCTGGCGCGCCCGCCGCCGTGCCGGCCGCCGCCGCCGCCGCCACCGTCGGCGGACGCCACGGCGGGGGGGGGAGACCCCGCCGCGGCCGCGGCGCGAGCGTAGGGCCATGGGGGGGGGGGGGGGGGGGTTGGCGTCGCCGTGGCGGCACCCCACCCCCCCCCCCCCCGGACCGCGCGCGACGGGCGAGCGGGGCGTGACGAGGGCAACAAACAAAAGGGAAAAAAAAAAAAAAAAGAAAAAAAAAGAGGCCGACCCGCGGGCGGCGGCGGCGCGCCGTGGCAGACTCCCCGGGGACACACGCGCGCGCGGCGCCGCCAACCCACCACCACGGCACCGCGGGGGCGTCTGGGGGCGGCGGCCGCCGCCGCTGGCGTCGACAGACGTGCCCACCCTCGCGCCGCGGGCCGGCTGGCGGCGCTCGCCACCCCCCTCCCCCCCTCCCCCCCCATCCCCCCAAATCCCAACGCCCACCCGACGCCCCCGCTCCCCCATCCCGACCACCGCCCCGCCGCCGGCGCCCGCCCCCGTCGTGGCGGAGTGGGCCCGGCTGTGGCGCTGCCGCCGCCGCGGCGCCCCCCCCCCCCTGCTCCCCCAGCTCCCCCCCCTCCCCCCCAAGCCCACCCCACTCCCCCCCACCCCCACGCCGTCGTGCCACCCCCCCCCCCCCCACGCGGCACGCCGGTCATAACCGCCGCCGCCCGCGGCCGCTGCCGTCGCTGCCGCCGCCGCCGCCGCCGCCGCCGCCGCCGCCCGTAATCGCCGCGCCGCCGCCGCCCGCCCCTGTGCGGGGCGTCGGGCCACGGCGGCGGCGGCCGACGGCGGTCGCCGCCGCCGCCGCCGCGCTGGCCGCCGCCGCGGCGGTCGGCGGTCTCGCCGCCGCGCACGCCGCGGCGGCGGCGCCCCCGCCCGCACCCGCAACGCCAGCGGCGGCCGCCGCGGCGGGCTGCACCGCGCCACCGGGCACAAGGGCGGGGGCGCTGCCGCCGCCACCACCGCCGCCGCTGCCGCCGCCACCACCGCCGCCGCCGCCGCCGCCGCCGCCGCCGCCGCCGCCCAGCGCGGCGGCACGATCACGATCACTGACCCGGCGGGGCGCCCCCCCCCCCGGCGGCACGCCGCCGCCACCATCCCGCCGGGCCACCGCCGCCGCCCCGCCGCCGCCACTGTCCCGCCGGGGCGCCGGCGGCGGCACGCCGCCGCCGCTATCCCTCCGCGGCGCCCCCGCCGGCACACCGCCGCCGCTGTCCCGACGGGGTGCCCCCCCACCGCCACTATCCCGCCGCACCCCCCCCCCCACGCCGCCACTATCCCGCCGCGGCGCGCCCACCGGCGCGGCGGCGCCGCCACCGCCACCGCCACCCCCCCCCTGGCGCCCCCCCCGGCCGGAACCCCCACTCCCCTGCCGCACCACCCGCGGCCCGCCGACGCCGCCCCACCCCGTCGGCAGCGGCACGCCGCTGCCGCCACCCCCGCCGCCCCCCGCGCCGGCGCCGCCCGCCGCGGCGCCGGGTCGGCGCACCCGCCGCGGGGGTGGCGCGCCCGCCGCCGCCGCGGACGAGGCCGACGACCGGCGGCGGCGGGCGGGGACGCCCGTCGGGGGGGGCACCACCGCGGCGGGCGTGCCCCAGCTGGGCGCCGCGCTCGCGCCGTTGGGGCCGCCGACGCCGCCGACGCCGCCGCCGCCGCCGCCGCCGCCGCCGCCGCCGCCGCCGCCGCTGCCCATGCGCCGCGGCATGGCACTGCGTCCGCTGCCCCCCCGGGTTGCCGCGGCCGCACCGCCAGTCGCCAATGCCGACGGCACCCCTGCAGACGCTGCCACCGCCGGCGCAGACCGCCGCCGGCGGAGGCGGGAGGCGTCCCCATCGGCGCCGTCGGCAGGCCTCGCCCGCCGCGACGGCGGCGGCGGCGGCACGCCGCCCGCCCCCGCCGCCGTCGCCGCTGCCGCCGCGGCCGCGGCCGACTCGGCCGCCATCGCCGCCGCGCTCGTCGGCACGCCCCCGCTCCAGCTGTCAAAGCCGCCCGCGTCGTCGCCACCGCCGCCGCCGGCGTCCACCCCAAAGCCGCCACCCCCCACGGGCAACGACGACCGCGCCGCCGCCCGCGCCGCCGCCGCGTCGCCGCCGCCGCCGCCGCCGCCGCCGCCGCCGCCGCCGCCACGCCGCCCCCCCCACAACGCCGCCGGCGGCGGGCTCCCATGCCGCGCCGCCCGGCCGCCCCCCGCCGCACCGCCGTCGCGCCGTGGCCGTGGCACCCCCTCCACCGGCACCGGCCCTCCCCCCGCCCCCCCCCATCCACCGCGGCCGCAGCAGTGGTGGCGGTGGCGGTGGCGGCGGCGGCGGCGGCGGCGGCGGCGGGGGCGGGGGGGGGGGGGGGGGGCTCCCCCCCCGCCCATCCCCCCCCCCCCTCCACCGCCCCCGCCGCGGGGACGAGCGGCGCGGCGGGCGCCCCCCCTCCCCCCCCTCCGCCTCGTCGCCCGCGCCCAGGTGGCCCGCACACGCGGCGAGGCCGCCGACGCCGCCGCCGCGCCGCCACCAGCCGCCCGCCACCAGCCGCCGCAGCGCGGCGGAGCGCGTCCCAGACGACGAGGGGCGGCCGCGCGGGGGCTCCCCCGCGCCGCCGCCGCCGTCAACGTCACCGACGCCGTCGCCGTCGCCGCCGCCGTCACCGCCGCCATTGCCGTCGGCCATCCCCCCCCTACCGCCACCGCCCGCCGCGCCGACCGACGCGCCCGCCGAGCCAAACACGGCCGACGCGCTGCCCCGCCCGCCCCCCCCGCCGCCTCTGCCGCCACCCCCACCGCCGCCGCCGCCACCCACCCCGCCCCCCCCACCGCCATCCCGCCCCGCGCACGCCCCGCCGCGGCGGCCGCGGCGGCCGCGGCGGCGGCCGCGCCCAGCGCCGCCGACGACCAGCTGCCCAGCCCCGAGATCTCCCGCACGAGCACCAGCTCGGCAAACCCCACGTGCCGCCGCCGGCCACCACCACCACCACCACCGCCGCCGCCGCCGCCGGCGCCTTCAATCGCTGGCAGCGCGTGCGGGCGGCCGCCAACGGTGGGCGTGGCGGGGCGGCCGAGGCGTGAGCCGGGGTGGGGGCGCCGCAGCGCGCTGGGGGGGGGCGACGCGGTGCCCCCGTTGCCGCTGCTGACACCGCCGCCGCCGCCGGTGCCGGCGGCGTCCCCCCCCTCATGGCAGCCGCCGCCGCCGCCGCCGGCGCTGCCGCCACCGCCACCACCGCCGCCGCCGCCATTGCCATTGCCGACGCTGCCGTCCATGGCAATGCCGCTGCCGCCACGGGGCGGCAGCGGTGACGCGACCGCCGCGTCCACGTCGCTCGCCGCCGCCACGGTGGTCCCCTCCGCCGTCGCCACCGCCGCCGCCTCGGCGGCTACCGCGTCCACATGGGCGGCCACCCCCTCGGCCGCCCCCTCGGCAACCACGTCGCCTTCCCCCACCGCGTCGGCAGCCACCGCGTCAACCGTCGCCGCAGCAGGTGGGTCTTCTCCCCCCCCCCCCACCCCCCCCCCCCACCACAGCGCGCACGTCCCCCCCCCCCGCCGCTCCCCGCCCCCATCCAGCCGTGCCACCTCTGCCGCCAGCGCCGCCGGGTCCACCGCCCCCGTCCAGATGCGGTGCAGCGTGGCGGGCGCGAGGAAGCGCAGCAGCTTGACCGGCGGCGCCGCGCCCGCGGCGAGCGCGTCGCGCAGGCGGAGGAGCGCGAGCAGCTCCGAGCGCGCGACGGGCAGCGGGGGGGGGAGCGGCGGCAGCGGGGGGTACGGCGGCGGCGGCGCGTCCGCTGCTGGCCGCCCCGCCGCGTCGGTGGCGCCCACGCCATTGGTGGTGGGGGCGGCGGCGGCGGCGGCGGCGGCGGCGGCCGCCCCGCCGGCCGCCACGAGCGTCGGGGGCGTGCCCCAGCCGCTGCCGGCAACCCCCCCCCCCCCCCCGCGGCGACGGTGAAGCCCTCCCCCCCCCCCGGCGCGGCGGTAATCGCCACCTCCGCCCCCCCCCCGCCTCCTACCTGTGCCCCCCCCGGCTGCTGTGCCGCGGCGGCGGCATTCGCGGCGGCCACCGCCGACGCGTGCGCGGCGGCGGCGGCGGCGCCCGCCGCGGCCGCGGCGCGCGCCTCCTCGAGGATCCCCTCGATCCGGTGGAGCTGCACAAACGCGTCCGCGTCGGCGTGGCGCGTCCGCCCGTTGGTCCGCGTGTTGCGCGCCGTCGCGCGCGACAGGCCGGGCGTCGCTTCCTCGGCGTAGGAGCGGGGGGGGAGCAGGTGCAGGGGGCTGTTGCCCATCGTGGGCGGTCAGCCGTGGGCAAACCTAGAGAGGGGGGTCGGGGGGGGGGGGGCGGGGTAGTAGCCGTCCGTCCCCCCCGGCGGTCACGGAGGGGGACGCTGGGGAAAGGGGGCAGAGAGCGGCGGGAAAAGAGGGGGGAGGAGCAAAGCGGGTGCCGGGCGGAGCGTGCCACCGCCAGTCGCCGCCACCGCCGCCGCCGCCGCCGCCGCCGCCGCCGCCGCCGCCGCCGCCGCCGCCGCCGCCGCCGCTGCCACCGCAGCCGCCGCGGCCACCACCGCCACCGCCGCTCCCACCGTCCGCGGCTGGTACGGCGGCTGGGGCGCTCCCCGCCGACCGGGTGCGGGGGGCGCCGGGTAGGGCCTCCCCCCCCCCCCTCCCCCCCCCCCCCGTCGCCGCCGCGGCGCGCCGCCGCCCGGCCGACCGCGCCCGCCGGCGGGCGCGCGATAAAAAAAAAAACCGGGGTGTGCGGTGGCGAGGGTGCGGCCGCCGCCGGCCGAGGTATAGGAGGGGGGAAGAAACGGGCGGTCGGTTGAGAGCGGAGGGGAGAGAGAGGGGGGGGGGGGTGGAGGGGAGGGGGGGAGAGGGTAGAGCAGGTAGACGCGCGAGGCGGGGCCCCACCGGCCGACGCACCGCGGCTTCCGCCTCTCTCCGCGTGGCGGTACCCCCCCACCCGCCACGCGGCTGGTGGGGGGGGGTGCCGCGCCGCACGCCGCGGTGGCGGCGCCAGTCGCGGCAACGGTGGGGGGGTAAGGGAGGAGGTGCCGGTGGGGGGGGGGGCGTAGGCGGTCGGCCGCCGCGACGCACGGCGGCCGCCGCGACTGCCGGCCGGTGCGCGCGCACCAGTGACGTGGCGCCCTCCCCGCCGCGGCGACGTGGACGCGGTCGCGGCCGCCGCCGCCACCGACGCGGCCGCCGCCGCTGCCGCCACCGCCGCCGCCGCCGCCGCCGCCGCCGCCGCCGCCGACGCACGCACGCAAGCGCGCACGCACGCACGCACGCACGCACAAAGGGGGGGGGAGCGTGCCGCGGGGACGCTAGCGAGGGGGCTCGGTAGGGCGGTAGCAGGGGTGGGGTTGCCAAACCAACGCCGCGGGGGGGGGGGGGGGAGAGCGGGAGCGGGGAGAGGAGATGGGTGGCTGTGGGAGGCTGGGGGGAGGGGGGAGAAGCACCCGCCGCGCGGCCCACGCCGGCCCGTGGGTGGCGCTCGCTGGGGCGGGGAGGGGGGGGCCGGACACAGCGACGGCGGCGGCAGCGGCGGCGACGGCGGCGGCGGCGGCGGCGGCGGCGGCGGCGGCGGTGCGCGCGCGCGCGGTGGCACCCAACCTCCCCCCCCCACCCCCCCTGCGCAGGGCCCCGCGCGACGGGGTCCCGCCACGCAGCAGCGCCCGGGGGGCGTCGACGAGCCGTGGCGCGACGGGCGCGTCGGTGGGGGGTGGATGTGAAAGTCGCCACCTGATGCGGACGGACTTGCCGGATCTTACGACCCGACAGGTCTCAAGTTGTGGCCGGCTGCTTAAGCGACCGGCCATCGAGATATTGTTGAGCGACTGAGTGGTCAGCCACGGAGGGCAAGATGCCGCACTGGGCGGCGCCACGCCTGGCGCCGCAAGCGTACGCCCGCAGCGAGACACTGGCTGCTGTTGACCTGTACGGGCCCCTGCCCCTGTTCCGGCGGGACCCCTGCGAGTAGTACTATCGGGTGGAGTGCTGCGCTCGCCCAGCTTGCGCGGGGCCGGAGGGCCACCCCCTCTGAGCGGGGTCACAAGGGGGGTAGCCTGGCGAGCGGACGCGTGAGGAGTCCCTCGAGATCGGGAGGGGGGCTCGAGTGAGAGAAACCGGGGGGGGGTTTAGAGGCGTGCCGGTCACCGCCGCAGGCGGTCGGCTGGCTTTGCTCCTTGCCTTTGTTCTTTCTTGTAAACCTGCACTCTTGGTATCGCCGATTGCGCGGCGCTTCACTTGTGTAGCTACAGGGCACGATTACGCGAGCCCTGAAGGAACAACGACCTGTGACGCATCTGTGACGCTTCCCCCTTACTTCCCACATTCGCGAATTACCAAGTACGGGGCCTCGAAGACTGGCTTTGTTCTTGTGCAGTTGTCACCCCCCCACCCCGGCCCCCCCGCCCCTCGCCCCCTGCCCCCTTTCGGTCCGATCGCCTGGATTATCGGCAGCCCCGATCACCTGGCCCGTAGATCCTGAGCGTCAAGCAACCATTACCTTGCCATCATGGTCGACACTGGCTTCAACAGCGATGACGCCAACGGCAGCGGCTCCTCGTCGGTTGGCAAGATCTTCCTGGAGCATGAGAACCTGAGCGAGCTGTCACCAGTGCAGCAGGGTTTTATCCGCGTTATCCGAGGCATCGAGGAGGAGATTGGGCCTACCACGACGGGCTCTGACGTGAAGGCCATGGTGGTCGAGGCATACCCACCGGAGAGCTTGTTCGACCCTGACTTGGCTGCCTATCCCAAGATGTACATCCAGCTCCGCAGTTGGCTGGACAAACATGGGGCCGGACTGGGTCAGCACCCCTCTCGGCGTGTCTACAACCTTCTCGCGGAACGCCTTTACTTCCTGGACTCAGACATTGACCAGGCAAAGGCATTGGTGCGGGAGCTGTTCCCACGCAGTCGTGTCCATCGCGGTGGCGGTGGGTCAAACAGTGCGAGTTCCCACACCCCTGCCGGGCAGATGTCCGCCGACCGCATCGGGCAGAGTATCGGCATGCGGTACTCTAAGGACAGTATGAAGTTTACGGGGGCTGAGGACCAGGCCTTCCACGAGTACGTTGGCTTTTACCTCAAGGTGGCACGCGACTTCTCCCTGACGAACGAACAGAAGCTGATGTTCATGTACAACATCTTCGCCGGCGAGGCAATGCGCTTCTTCGATAGCAACGTCGACGGGAAGGTCGAGACCTTCTCTGAGGCAGTGCTGCTGATGAACAAGCAGTACAACTCGACGACCCGCCAGACGGCCGTCCAGAACCGTCTGACGAACCTCCGCCATGGCAAGCTCGTCGCAAAGGGGATGGGCAACAAGGAAGCGCTTGAGCACATTTATGAAACCATCACCAAGCTCTCGCCCCAGCTGCCCATCAACTACCGTGATGACTCCCACAAGCGCGACTACCTACGCGTCTCCGTCGTCGGGATTCCTTGGGCCCGCCCTCCTTTGGGCCGCCTGGCCACGGTCAACATGAGCTTCGAGCAACTGTACGCCGAGCTGGTTAGCTCCCTACAGCTCGAGGAGGAGTTTGAGGAGGCCAGTGATCTTAACCCGAGCGGCGCGTCCACATCCCCGGTGGTGCAGAGCGGCGCCAAGCAGACCTTTTTTGCGGGGCAGGGAATGTATGGGCGCCCCAACAAGGGCGTCGGTGCGACACGCCCTGGCCACGGCAAGGCCGGTGGCTCGTCGGCCAAGGACGGCCGTGGGGCGCGCTTCGATCCCCTATCCATCGCTGGCTGCTTCAACTGTGATGACCCGAAGCACGTCCTCAAGAACTGCCCCAAGCCAATCAACACCATCAAGGCCACGGAACGTAAGGTGGCCTACTACGACAAAAAGACCAAGGGTGGGCGCGCTTCCGTTGCCGCCGTGCTCTACCAACTCGCTCTCCAGGTCAACCCGTCGGCGACTGTTGGGGATGCTCACGACCTGGAGGAGGCACTGATCTTTGGCCGTCCGGATGACGGCACAACGACGGTCGAGGAAGCGGACGACCACTACGTGGAAGGGCCCGAAGATGATGAGGGCGACGCAGCGCGAGGGAGCAGCAGCGGCAGCCAGGTGGGTTTTTTCCGGGGGGTGTGAGTCGTCGGCACACCCCCAACGTAAGACGAAAAGCCCCCCCTTGGGAGGCTGATCGACACGCCCTCGAGTGCCTACTGGTCGACGGCCGCAGCGCCCCTGGATTCATGGGGGCGTGCCTAGACACGGGCGCTACCCGAACGGTTATCGGGCGAGGTCAGGCGCTGGCGTACGCCCGGATGATTGGCCAGCCTCTCATCCTTGAGAAGGCGAGAGCCACCAACTTCCTCTTCGGCGGTGTACTCACCCCAAGCCTCGGACTGCTTACCGTCCGCGTCCCTGTTTCGGCGGACCACTACGCCCTCTTAAGGGTGGACGTGGTCGCCCTTGACATCCCCTTCTTGCTGGGACTAGACGTCCTGGACAGGTTGGCCTTGTACGTCAACAACGTCAAGAACCAGCTGAAGTGTGACGAGCGCAAGATTGCCACCCCCCTGGTCCGTAAAAACGAGCACATCTACCTCGAGTGGGGCCAGGCAGTCCACTACACTACAGTTGAGCTGAACCGCCTACATAGGCACTTCAATCACCCGCACGCGGACAGGTTGTCCGCACTGCTGCGGCGTGCCGGCGACGGCACCATTGACGCCAGCACCCGGGCTGAATTGGAGCGGCTCACGGCGGCCTGCGATGTCTGCCAACGGCTCGCCCAGGCGCCCGGACGCTTCCGAGTGGCCTTGCCACACGAGGACGTGGTGTTTAACCGGACGGTCCTGATGGACCTTATGTATCTCGATGGCCATTCGGTCCTACACGTGGTCGACAAGGACACATTGTTTAGCGCAGCTGCCTTCACCCGTGGCGAGAAGCTGGAGGAGCTCTGGCAGTTGTACCTGCACGTGTGGGTGCACCCCTATGTCGGGCACCCCCAAGTGCTACATGCTGACCAGGCGCCGCAATTCAAGTCGCCTGCCTGGCGCGCCCTCACTACCTCCGCAGGTACAGAGCTGGTACTGTCTGGAGTGGAGTCACACAACGCCCTAGGTGGAGGTGAGCGCTACCATGCCTTCCTGCGGTCCATATACCGCAAGGTTAGGGCGGACCACCCCGGCATTCAACAAGAGGCGGCCCTCTCTACCGCGGTCACGGCAATGAACCAGACAGCTGGACCTCGCGGACTGGTCCCGACCCTGCTTGTGTTTGGGGTCATCCCTAGAACGCCGGTTGCCCCTCTTGCCCTACCAGACCAACGTGAACGCATGAAGGCCATGGTTGCAGCCCGGAAGGAGATGGAAGCTGTCATCGCCAAGTCTCGACTGCGTGTCGCCCTGTCAACAAACGTACCAGCAGCCGCCGACAGAGTCGTGAACCCTGGTGACCAAGTACTGGTCTACCGGGAACCGCCGGTCGACGAGTGGGTGGGACCCTTTTCCCTCGTAGCCCAACGCGACAAGATTGTGTGGCTGGCTGTCGACGGCGCCCTGAGACAGTTCTCTGTCGACAAGATTAAGCGGTACATGCAAGCTGCCCCGTCATCGGACCCTAGGCCCGCAAGTTCCCCCGCGGACCAGTCCGCGACCGAGCCATCTCCTCCTGGTAGCAACGACAGCGGGCTGCCGCCTGGCGGTAGTGCCAACCCAAGCAACGGCGCCGGGAACGCCGCAGGGTCCTCTGTCGTCCCACCGGCTCAACCACAGCCGGCGTCACCCCCACCACCACTTATTGGACAACCTCCACCGCCCACAACGGGGCCTCCCAACACGCCATCGTCGGACCTACGGAGCGCCGCGCTTGACCCGAACATTGACAATGGGCAGCTGTTGGACGCAATTGTGACTGGAGAAGCCTTCTTGTCGACCGCTCGTGCCGACTGTCGAGGCTTTGTGGCTCGCCTTCCCCGTGCGAATCTGTGTCCATCGAACGTCCTTGCCTCTTATGGGCGCAACTATCGCGCTCGTCGCAGCCTTTCGCCTCGCGGGCTGGCAAAGGCGACGGCTTCCACCGCGGCGTCGAAAGCCATTGGTGTCATACGACGCGGCGACGACGATGTCAGTGTCTCGGCCGCGGTCAAGGACTACCTGACCGTGGTCGTCCCGGAGGGCGACCCACGCATCCAGACCGCACGGTTCCAGGCGGCGGCTCGCAAGGAGGCGGACGGTCTTCAGGAACGGGGCACGTTTAGGCGGGTCAAGAAGCAGGATGTGCCAGCGGATGCCAACATCATTGGTGGCCGCTTCGTGTATACCCTGAAGAACCACAATACCCCCCAAGAGTTCCCCAAAGCACGGTTTGTAGCCCAAGGTCATCGGGACAAGGCTAAAGAGTTTGTGGTGCACAACCTCGCCACGCTGAGGCAGCGGTCGACACGACTGCTGGTGTCAACCTCGGCCGTTCTTGGCCTGCGACTGTTCGCTCACGACATCACACAAGCCTACCTCCAAAGCAGGGACAAGTTTTCACGGCAGCTGTACCTGCGTCCTCGCCCCAAGGACGTCCATCTCTTCGACATGGAGGCTGACGAGCTGCTACATATCGAGCTGCCCCTTTACGGGGTCTGCGATGCAGGTGACTACTGGAATGCGACCATTAATGCCCACATTGAGGAGGACCTGAAGATGACGCCCCTGACGTCCGACCCAGCGCTGTTCTACAGGCGTAAGGAAGACGGTGCTCTGTCCGGACTTCTCGGTGCCTATGTGGACGACTGCTTCATGGGTGGCGACCAGTCCTTTCAGACAGCGTGCGAGGCCATGCTTGTCAAATTCCAGGGTAAGGAGCGAGTCTGGGACGACACCGAGTTCGTCGGCGTGCGGGTGTCTACCGTCCAGGGGAGGGACTACCACTATGTGTTGGACCAGGTAGCGTACGTGGACAACCTGAAGCTGCTGCCGATGGACGCTACCTTCACCAAGTTTGCCTCCGCCCGAGCTGGGCTGGCCTGGGTTGGGCACACCCGCCCCGATCTGTGCAGCGGCGTAAATAAGCTGGCGCAGGTGACTGAGGGCAGGTATGGCTCGTCGACCATCAAGACGTACAACAGCCTTGTCAAGAAAGCCAAGGCTGGGCGTGACCTCGTGCTCAAGTATCCCAAGCTGGACGTCCACACCCTTCACCTACGTACATACGCCGACTCGTCATTTGCCAACAACTATGACAACTCGACGCAGGTGGGCTTCATCATTTTGCTCTGCGACGGCGCTGGGAATGCGCACGTCCTCAACTTTGCTAGCCGCAAGTGCAAGCGAGTGGTGAGGTCGGTGATGGCTGGTGAGGTATATGCCTTCACCTGCGCATTTGATGAGGCGTTCGTGCTACGCTATGACCTGGAGCAGCTGTATGGTCGGCGCATCCCTCTCTCTCTCTTCACCGACTCGAAGCAGCTATTTGACGTCGTGACAAAAGCGTCGCACCCAACCGAGAAGCGGCTGATGGTAGACGTTGCTGCTGCACGCCAGGCCTACAACCGCTACGACATATCCAACGTCGGACTGATTGCATCGGATGACAACCTGGCCGACCCTCTTACGAAGGAACGCGGCTGCCCGGCGTTGGAGACGATGCTGCGTACCGGGACGGACCACACCCCCGTGGTCCAGTGGGTCATCCGACCACCCGCTGGCCCCCCGTGTCTGACCACGGGAGTCCCGGCAGTGTGAAAGTCGCCACCTGATGCGGACGGACTTGCCGGATCTTACGACCCGACAGGTCTCAAGTTGTGGCCGGCTGCTTAAGCGACCGGCCATCGAGATATTGTTGAGCGACTGAGTGGTCAGCCACGGAGGGCAAGATGCCGCACTGGGCGGCGCCACGCCTGGCGCCGCAAGCGTACGCCCGCAGCGAGACACTGGCTGCTGTTGACCTGTACGGGCCCCTGCCCCTGTTCCGGCGGGACCCCTGCGAGTAGTACTATCGGGTGGAGTGCTGCGCTCGCCCAGCTTGCGCGGGGCCGGAGGGCCACCCCCTCTGAGCGGGGTCACAAGGGGGGTAGCCTGGCGAGCGGACGCGTGAGGAGTCCCTCGAGATCGGGAGGGGGGCTCGAGTGAGAGAAACCGGGGGGGGGTTTAGAGGCGTGCCGGTCACCGCCGCAGGCGGTCGGCTGGCTTTGCTCCTTGCCTTTGTTCTTTCTTGTAAACCTGCACTCTTGGTATCGCCGATTGCGCGGCGCTTCACTTGTGTAGCTACAGGGCACGATTACGCGAGCCCTGAAGGAACAACGACCTGTGACGCATCTGTGACGCTTCCCCCTTACTTCCCACAGTGGACGAGCCGGGGGTGCGCGCTTGCAGCAGCGGCTGGGGGGGCACGCCGCACACCCGCGCCCCGTGGGCGATGGGAGGGGGGGGGGGGGGGGGGGGGAGAGCCGACTGCCACGTGGATGTGTCGCTCTCGCTGTTGCAATCGCGGGTGGTGGTCGTGGGCGCGCCGACCCGCCGCCACCACGAACGCAAAACACGCGGCCAGGGTGTGCGCAGCGGTTGAAAGGGGGGGGGGGCAGGGTACGGACTGTATGCGGCGCCACCCGCACTGTACTGAATCTCTGACGTAGGACGTGGTGACCGCTGGGCACGACGACGAGCCGGCGTCCTGCGGATCTTGGCCGTGTCACGGATCAAGAAACAAGACGCAGGGGTCCGCCGCGCGGCGACCGTCAGCTGCGAGGGAGCCCCTTGCGGCAGCCGTCGTGGCGCCCGGCCGCCGCCGTCGCGGGCAACGCGGCGGCCCGCCAGCCGCCCGCCCGCCCCGCCCGCCGCCCGCCCGCCCGCCCGCCCGCCCGCCCGCCCGCTCGCGCCGCGCCGCCCGCGGTCGCCCCGGCCAACGGGACGGCCGGCCGGCGCGCCGCGCAGCACGCGGCCCCCCCGTTCCCGCCGCCAACGGGGCGGCCAGGCCGGGCGGCCGCGACGCCCCCACCCCGCCGCCCCGCCCGTCGCCACGGTGGCGGCCGCGGCGTCCGCGGCGGCTGCAAGCCGGCCGGCTGCTGCAAGCCGCCAGCGCGACGGGGGGCGGCGGACCTGCCGGTGCCGCCGGCGACACCGCTCCGCCCACCGCCACCGGCGGGGTGGTGGTCGCCGCCGCCCAGCAGACGCGGCGGCGGGACTGGGGCGTTGACCGTGCCGCTGGTGCCGCTCCCCGCCGCCGCCCCCGTGCCTTCTTCCGCCGGCAGTGTGGGCAGCAGGCACGGCATCCACCTGCTGTCACCCCACGCTGTCACCTCTTCCCCCCCCAGCACCCTTGGCGGCGTGGACACTGGCCGCCACCTTTCGGCCTCGCGTCGCCGCTCGCGCCGCAACCTTGGCCGCTGCCCCCCCCCGCCAAACCCGCCACGCCGCGCAGCGAGCAAGATCAAAACGAATCGCCGCCACCCACCCGCGTGCGCTGCGGGGGGTGGACCGCAGCGTCACTGCGACGGTGATGGGGGGGCGTGACCCACCGCCACCCGGCTGGCAGCCCCAACCGCCGTCGCAGACGGCGATGGGTACCGCCGCAGTCACCGCGTTGGTGTGGGAAGTCAGACAGCGGGGCACCTGCGACGGAGGCCACGCAAAACGAAAACAGCTTGGGGCGAGAGGCGGACTGGGGGGGAGCTGGTTGGGAGGCACGGCAGCGGCGAGGAGACCGAGGACCGCTTCCTCTCTGAGTTTGGTGTGGCAGGGGAGATCGGGGATGGGCCAGTCACAGTCACATTGCAACTGTACGCGGAAAGCACATTCCAGCGCGCCATGTGAAGCGCACGACGTCCGCGATGCAGCCAGCAACCCGTCCGGTGGGCAGGGCGCGCTCGTTCTCTGCTACTGCAGTTCGCAGCGGGACTGTTCATGCAGAGCTCGTGCAACGCGTGTACGAAGCAGGGCGTCCATCCGATCCGCAGCCCTCAAAACGACGATCACAATCCATTTGTCTCGATGGCGCCCACTCCAATGGGCAAGAAAGCGCACTCACAGACACCACGCAATACAGCATCCGCACCATGGCAGGTCGCCACGGGTGTACGCGCCATGTCACGCCACGTGTGGCCACGCCTTGTCAGTGGCGGCACAGCCGCCCGGCCGGAGTCTTGCACGTCCCCCACGAGCGCCACTACTCGACGCGCACGACGCTGTAGATCTTGTTGACAAAGATGTATGAGGCGGCAAAGCCTATTGCACCTGTCATCAGCGCAAACGCACTCGACGCGATCGCGCTGTACACAAAGAAGATCGTCGATGACAGCAGGTGCGTCGACCACTCGAGGCCGCTCTGCATCGTGTAGAACCACAGGCTGTAGGCAAACACCCACAGCCCCGACGACGCGGTGAAGGTGAAGGCATTCCACCACCACCTCCAGTCCTCGTGCGTCAGCGACAGGTACACGAACACGATTGACACCTGTGGTAGGATGCATCAAGGTCAGATGGGGGGGAGTCACACCACGGGAACACCAGTCCGGGAAAGGGATCAGCCAAGAAGGTCGGTGCCGACACACAGGAGCCAGTTAGACCCGTTCATAGCCTTGCATCCCATTGATCCCCGCCCAAACCCAATCATCAGCACGACACTGGACGCACACGGGACGAGATACAAGAAAAGAAAAAAGGCAACACCGTCAACCGAGCGCACACGCAACATGGCCAACGTACCTCGGCGCACGACACGACCAGCAGCGCAAAAACAATAAACAGGAACCCAAACATGTAGTACAGCTGCGACGTCAGCACCATCACTAGCTCGATGAAGACCACCCCAAAGCACAGGATCCCCGTTGCCACCGCGTACCAGCTGGGGGAGATCCCCATCGGCGGCCGCGGGATGGCCCGTGCAATCGCGTTGACGCGCGTCGGCCAGTCAGCGGGCTTGACCTTGTACCCGGCGTACGCGCCCGTGATGGACAGGGGCAGCGCCACAAACAACCACAGCGCCAGCAGCAGCAGGAGCGTGAAGAAGCTGACCGACATGGTGCTCCGCGCGGCCCACAGCAGTAGGTTGAGGGAAAAGAAGAGGGCGCCCACCAGGCCGGGGTACGCCATCCCCGCGCCGAGCGTCACCGCCTTGCGGTCCAGCCCACCCCAGCGGCCATACAGCATGGCAGACACGTAGCCCGGGACCGCACCGGTCAGCGCCCAGAGCAGCAGCATCGCACTGAGCAGGCCACCACGGTTGGCAGGCGACAGCAGGCCCAGCAGCGCAAACACCAGCGTGATCACCGTCACCACCGTCACCTGCGCGCCCGTGCCGACCGCAATGGCCAGCGCCGCCGGGTGCGATGGTGAGCGGAAGACGTCGCCGTGGACCAGCTTCCACCCCGCGTCATCGGCCAGATCATCGTCCCCGTCCAGGCGGTTGTAGCGCGCAAAGTCAGCGTGAACGGTGCGGAGGAGGATGAGGGCCACCATGCCGGCTAGGAAGAGCGCAATCATCACCTGTGAGCACGAACAAGGTAGAAAAAAGGCGCACACCCGCAGGGCACCCACCAAGGATTGCACAGTTCAGCACAAAACAGGAGACGACAACGCAGAGCACCACACAAGTGTGAGAAGGCCGACGGAGAGCCCAAAACCGAGATGGGCAGCACCACCAACAGAGCCCACTACGCGGCGGCCACCGCCAAAACTGGTAAGAAACGCCGAGCGCCGCATCGCCCCACGCATCTACCACACGTACCGAATTGACAACGCTGAACCACTGGATCTGCACCTGCACGGCGTTGGCGTTGAGTAGCGCGTCCCAGCGGGTGGCCCACGCCTGCTGGCTCTCCACCCACTCCACGTCGTAGGTGATGGAATTGGTGAGCACCGGCGCGCCGTCGCCCGCGCGGCGCGACGCAGCCCGCCCCGGCACGCGCAGCGGCTCATTGTCGGTGCCGTTGACCGGGCACGTGGCCAGCTTCCCGTCCACATTCTGATGGTTGACGCTCATCGGCTGCACCTCAAAGCCCACAATCCGGTACACCGGGTTGCGGGGCTTGCCCGACGCCGCCGACGCGGCCGCCGCCGCCGCCATCGCCACGTCCGTCGACGCGGGCTCGTGGTACAGCACCCGCAGGCGCAGGTGGTTGTACAGGAACATCGAGCCCGAGCTGTCCTCCACGCCCAGCGGGTAGCCGAGCATAAACGAGCCGCTCGCGGTCGCGGCGGTCCCCCCCGCGGCAGCGGCGGCCGCCGCCGCCGCGGCCGCCGCCTTGGGCGGCAGCCGCGTCACCAGCGGCATGTTGTCCAGGTTGAGCCGCACCACGTACTCGTCCGCGATGCGCGCGCGGAGGCGCGCGAGCGGCTTCCCCGCGGGCACCTCAAAGTGGCATAGCACCTGGCACGTGGCGGGCACGAGCATGTTGAGCTGGAAGCCCGTCGCCTGCGCGCGCTCGCCGACGAGCACCTGCCCCAGGTTGAGGTGCCGCTTGGCGCGGGGCACCCCCGTCGGCGGCGGGCACAGCGGCAGGCTGTACAGGTCGTAGGGGACCTTGTTTTTTTCCGATGTCAGCCGTGCGGCGAGCACCTCGGCAGGCGCGCCCCGCGGGTAGTCAACGGGCGCAATGCCGGGGAGGTAAAAGGCGGACGCGGGGCGGGACGTTGTCGCCGCCGCCGCCGCCGCCGCCACCGCCGCCAGCATCGCCGCCGCCATTCGCAGCCGCGGGGGGGCCATCGCGCCGCGCTCCGTGCGCCGCGCCGACACAGCCACCTCCGCCGCACCCGCGAGCGCGCGCGGGGGGGGATTGCCCCGCCGCTGCGGCCCGATGCCCTCCGCAACGGCCGCGGCGACCGCGACCGCGTCGTCAATGCCACCGGTGGAAGGAGCGGGGGCGGGAGCTGCCGCCGCCGGCGTCCACACAACAGGCTTGACTCCGGCGCGGGGGGAGAGCGGCGCGGCGCCGCCGTAGGGAGGGTGGTGGCAGACACGCTCGCTGCCGTCGGCGGCGCGAGGATGGGAGTGCGCTCGGGCGTCGGGCCGTCGAGGACACCCACTGTTGCCGACACTGCAGCTGCTGGCTGACACGGCGTCCGCTACGCCAAACGGGTGCAGATCACGGAGCCCAATTTATTCAATCCCATGTGACCGGATTCCGGCCGCTCTGCCCGCGCAGCAACAACCCTCCGTGATTGCGTTGGTGGTGGTGGCCATCGTCTGCACACACAGCTTTGTCCCTGTGCCGTGCGCCCGCCGGCCTCTGCTGCGGCCTCGCAGGCGCGCGCCCCTCAACGGGCGGCCGCTTCCTCCTCCCCGTTTTGCTCGTGGGCCCCCGCCATCATGGTTGCCAGCCGTACGCCTTTTTCTTCCTCTTTTTTTTTTCTGGCGGCCGCGGTGTGCGTCCAACGGGCTGTGTGCATTTTGGAAGACGGTGTCCCATGGCGGTCTGGCTCCCGCTATCGTCTGCCTCCCGGCGCTTCCTGGGTCGCTGAGCGCGACATTGTGGGGCGTGCCGGACGCGGTGGCTGCACGACTGACGCGCCCCCCCTCCCGCCCCTCTGCCCGCAACGTACCGTCGTGCTGTGACTGGGCTTTGTGGGTGCCTTCTCCCCCCCCCCCCGTGCCCCTGGACTTCTCACAGATCGGGCTGGGCCGTCGGCTAATGCTCACAACACGCAGCTCGTGCAGACGTGGTACGTGGGGTGGCTGTACCGGGGTGCGCTATCCCAGGCAACGGCGTTCCTGGTGGATGAGTGGGGGTGAGGGCGACGGCGCTCTGCGGCAGGTCCCTTGCGTCCCTGCAAAACCTCGTCGGGCTACGCGCTCCGTGCTGACACCTGCTGGGCCTTGGTTTGTTGTCCACGGCTTCGCGTTCCATGCGTGTCCCGCTTTTCTTCCCGCCACACGCGGCCCGTGCGCTGTGCTCGTCCGCTCCCTCCCGTCTGGCGCCTATCTCTTCCCCCCCTCCCCCAGCCGCATCTTTGCCTCTGTTGTTGGCGGCGCCACCGCCGGCATCCTCGGGCTGCGGGGCCTCTACGGCGCCCTCTTCTACTTGTTTGTCATGGCCGCTACTGCGGTGGTGGTGCTGGCCAAGGCGTGGGGCGCGTCGCGGGCGTACTGGCACCGCCCGGCGGCGGTGCTGGCGGGGGGGGGCGCCTTTGAGCGCCCCCTGTTGTTGTCCTACCTGCTGTTTTGGGCCCTTTTGTATAGCGCCGTCCACCTGTATTGACGCGCAGAGCGGGTGAAGTAGGGGGGGGGAGAGGAGATGGCGAGCAAGGCGCGCGGACGTTGGGAGGTGAATGGACGCCAACGGGTGTGCTGCGAGCAAAACGTTTGCCCGGCGTGCGCGTCCGCGCGCGGCTTGGCGCGCGTGGTCGACGGCAGCGGCACGGGCGTCTGCGCTTTTGGGCGGCCGGTCTTGGGCCGCGCGCCGCCGCCCATGTGGGGGGTGGGGGGGTTGGGTGATGTCCTGGCGGCCGGCGCCCGCCGCAGCGCGGGCCTCGTCCGCGCACCCGACGGGCCGGACCGGAGCAGCCCCGCCAGCGCGGCTTTGTGATTGCACGCAGGGGGGACGTTGGCCCTGTCGGCACTGGTGGTGCTGCCCCCCGTGTGTGGGCCGCGGGACGGCTCTGGCCGCCGAGCCGGGAGTCCCGGCTGTCGGTTGTGGTCTGGGGGCCATGGACGGGGCTGCGGTGGGCATAGCGAGCGTGCTCCCTAGGCGCGTCGTGTGGGCGACAGGCGCACAGGGAGGGGGACTAAAACGGGCGCAGTCGTGAACTACGAAGTAGAAGGAAAGGAGACGACGGAAAGACTATCAGGCTGGCCCCAAGAGTAGTGATACACGCTGAGGACGTCCATAAAAAACAAGAGGCTCGGTCACGCCAAGAGGAGCTTGCGGTACTCGGGCGCATCGATGGTGCCGCACGAAGCAACCGGCCCCCCCCAGTCAAAATGTAAAAGAACGGCAGAGCGGAAACGGCTGGGACCCGCCCCGCAGCTCTACTGGGCCGCCGCCAGCTCGCCCACTTGCCGCACATCCGCCGCCAGCGGCTTGGACAGGTCGCAGTAGCCCCCACTGGGGCGGAAGTGCGAGACGGGCAAGACGGAGCACTTACAGCCCGTCCGCCAGTCGTCAAACATCCAACGCAGGTCTGGGCACGCGTAAAACGCGTCGCACAGGACCTCCATGTTGGACACCGACATGCACATGCTGTCGTGGGTGGCCTTTTGGCGGTTGGGCGGGTGGTCCTCGACGGGGAGGCCGAGAAAGCGGTAGATGCGGGCCATGGTCACCTCCCGCCCGTACAGGTACTCCTCGTAGGGAACGGGGAGGACACAGCCATCGAGGCCCAGCGCCGTCACCGCCTCCTCCACCAGCCGGTCGTTGTTGGCCAGGTCCCGCAGGACGTCGTGGAAGAACCGCACATTGGAAACGTTGAAAGCACACGACCCGTCGGGGCACCGCTCCTCCAGCGTCTCCCCGTCACGGAGGCCTTCAATCACCGAGAGGTCCTTGAGGTACCGGTACCGATACTCCCCGACCGCCTGCTTCAGCAGGTTCCCCCGCGTGTTCCAGATCAGCCGCACCCCAAAGTCCTTGATGATAGCCCGGAACGCCTCGGGGTCGTTGGTGATGTGCGTTGGCCGCAGCTTGAAGCCGGGCACCTTGCCCGCCGCAATGCCCTCGGCGAGGAACTGGCGGGTAAACGAGACGGCCAAGGACGTGTTCTGCTCATACTCAAAGTGGTCAATTGGCTCGGGCCCCGTCGGAGAGCCCATGATGGATGAGTGCTGCGTCATTTCAGACAGCAGCGCCGTGCTGCCACTGTGGCCCATAAACAGGATGAGGAAGCTCTTGGCCCGCACGGCGCCGCCCGCCGCGCACGGCGGCAGCCGCGCCTCGGCGACGGCGCCCATCGCCGACGCGACCGCTGCCGCCCGCTTGTCCGACGCGGATTCCTGCACCTCAGCCACCGCCGCCGCGACGGCCGTGTCCTTGTCCACCTCCCCCCCCCGCCGGTTGAGCTGCGCCACCGCCGCGCTCGCGGCGGTCCCATTCGCCGCCGCCGACGCGACGAGCGTGGTGGCCGCGGCCAGCCGGGCCGCGCACGTCAATTCCGTATCACTGTGGGACCAGCCAGTGAGGGCGAGCGACACGAGCAAGAGCGTCAAGGCAAAGTAGATGCGGAGGTCGTTGCTGCTCGACGCGACTTGGGCTACGGCGCCAGAAAACAAAAAGCGCAGGGCGCAAAAAGGCACGAGCAACGCCGCAAAGAAAACCACACAACGAACGCGTCAGTGGTTAGCGACAGCGTCGGGGGCACGCCGTCGGCAGCGCGCCAACCTCGCCATGCAAACGAGCGGTGACCCCAACCGATTCACGCCCGCGCCCGTGCGCCCTTCCCAGCGCAGGCACAACAAGGGCTGAGAGCCCGTCCCCCCCCACGTACCTCGAACATAGTGCGGCGCATGCGTGCTGGCCCCATTGGCCAACCCAATCTCCGCGTCTCCGTGGTCGGCCCGCTGTGGCCGCCTTCGTTGCCCGTCCATGCCGCCGCGGCTCCCCGGGACAGCCGCGGAGTAGCGCGGGGTAGACGAGACGACACAGACGCCCGTCAGTCGGGTGCGGCCGACACTAAAGAGCCACGCACCTTCCGCGCACGGTCAGCAAGTCTCGCAGCAACGGCCGACGCGGGCGCCGCGTGAGCGGAGGTGGCCGCCGCAAACAGTGCGGCATGTGGGGCAGGCACACGGCAGGCACGACTTCCCGCGGGCACGTGACACTGTGACCGAAAGAGAAAGCGTCGAGACGGATCGCCGCGGCCCCAACCGCATTGGCCAAACAAAGAGCCTTCCCGGTGACAGCAACAGTCGAGTCCAACAAACGATACCATTTCAACGACAGCCCACTCGAAAAGAACGATACCAGTTGAATCAAAAATCCACAATTTGACCAATCGAGACACGAAAACATGCGCCAGAACAAGAAATTGAGCCAATCGCATGACAGTAGCCGAGAGCAGGCCAATAGCGTGCTATGGTACACGAACCATTAGAGGTATTTGATTGGCTGCAGTCACAATGGATCTTGAAAAAAACGCTGATTGGTCCAAGCTCAGCTATTTTCTTCTTAATCATCTCCCTTGTTCATCGTCTTTCACACCGCGAGCGCGCGCGGGGGGGGGATTGCCCCGCCGCTGCGGCCCGATGCCCTCCGCAACGGCCGCGGCGACCGCGACCGCGTCGTCAATGCCACCGGTGGAAGGAGCGGGGGCGGGAGCTGCCGCCGCCGGCGTCCACACAACAGGCTTGACTCCGGCGCGGGGGGAGAGCGGCGCGGCGCCGCCGTAGGGAGGGTGGTGGCAGACACGCTCGCTGCCGTCGGCGGCGCGAGGATGGGAGTGCGCTCGGGCGTCGGGCCGTCGAGGACACCCACTGTTGCCGACACTGCAGCTGCTGGCTGACACGGCGTCCGCTACGCCAAACGGGTGCAGATCACGGAGCCCAATTTATTCAATCCCATGTGACCGGATTCCGGCCGCTCTGCCCGCGCAGCAACAACCCTCCGTGATTGCGTTGGTGGTGGTGGCCATCGTCTGCACACACAGCTTTGTCCCTGTGCCGTGCGCCCGCCGGCCTCTGCTGCGGCCTCGCAGGCGCGCGCCCCTCAACGGGCGGCCGCTTCCTCCTCCCCGTTTTGCTCGTGGGCCCCCGCCATCATGGTTGCCAGCCGTACGCCTTTTTCTTCCTCTTTTTTTTTTCTGGCGGCCGCGGTGTGCGTCCAACGGGCTGTGTGCATTTTGGAAGACGGTGTCCCATGGCGGTCTGGCTCCCGCTATCGTCTGCCTCCCGGCGCTTCCTGGGTCGCTGAGCGCGACATTGTGGGGCGTGCCGGACGCGGTGGCTGCACGACTGACGCGCCCCCCCTCCCGCCCCTCTGCCCGCAACGTACCGTCGTGCTGTGACTGGGCTTTGTGGGTGCCTTCTCCCCCCCCCCCCGTGCCCCTGGACTTCTCACAGATCGGGCTGGGCCGTCGGCTAATGCTCACAACACGCAGCTCGTGCAGACGTGGTACGTGGGGTGGCTGTACCGGGGTGCGCTATCCCAGGCAACGGCGTTCCTGGTGGATGAGTGGGGGTGAGGGCGACGGCGCTCTGCGGCAGGTCCCTTGCGTCCCTGCAAAACCTCGTCGGGCTACGCGCTCCGTGCTGACACCTGCTGGGCCTTGGTTTGTTGTCCACGGCTTCGCGTTCCATGCGTGTCCCGCTTTTCTTCCCGCCACACGCGGCCCGTGCGCTGTGCTCGTCCGCTCCCTCCCGTCTGGCGCCTATCTCTTCCCCCCCTCCCCCAGCCGCATCTTTGCCTCTGTTGTTGGCGGCGCCACCGCCGGCATCCTCGGGCTGCGGGGCCTCTACGGCGCCCTCTTCTACTTGTTTGTCATGGCCGCTACTGCGGTGGTGGTGCTGGCCAAGGCGTGGGGCGCGTCGCGGGCGTACTGGCACCGCCCGGCGGCGGTGCTGGCGGGGGGGGGCGCCTTTGAGCGCCCCCTGTTGTTGTCCTACCTGCTGTTTTGGGCCCTTTTGTATAGCGCCGTCCACCTGTATTGACGCGCAGAGCGGGTGAAGTAGGGGGGGGGAGAGGAGATGGCGAGCAAGGCGCGCGGACGTTGGGAGGTGAATGGACGCCAACGGGTGTGCTGCGAGCAAAACGTTTGCCCGGCGTGCGCGTCCGCGCGCGGCTTGGCGCGCGTGGTCGACGGCAGCGGCACGGGCGTCTGCGCTTTTGGGCGGCCGGTCTTGGGCCGCGCGCCGCCGCCCATGTGGGGGGTGGGGGGGTTGGGTGATGTCCTGGCGGCCGGCGCCCGCCGCAGCGCGGGCCTCGTCCGCGCACCCGACGGGCCGGACCGGAGCAGCCCCGCCAGCGCGGCTTTGTGATTGCACGCAGGGGGGACGTTGGCCCTGTCGGCACTGGTGGTGCTGCCCCCCGTGTGTGGGCCGCGGGACGGCTCTGGCCGCCGAGCCGGGAGTCCCGGCTGTCGGTTGTGGTCTGGGGGCCATGGACGGGGCTGCGGTGGGCATAGCGAGCGTGCTCCCTAGGCGCGTCGTGTGGGCGACAGGCGCACAGGGAGGGGGACTAAAACGGGCGCAGTCGTGAACTACGAAGTAGAAGGAAAGGAGACGACGGAAAGACTATCAGGCTGGCCCCAAGAGTAGTGATACACGCTGAGGACGTCCATAAAAAACAAGAGGCTCGGTCACGCCAAGAGGAGCTTGCGGTACTCGGGCGCATCGATGGTGCCGCACGAAGCAACCGGCCCCCCCCAGTCAAAATGTAAAAGAACGGCAGAGCGGAAACGGCTGGGACCCGCCCCGCAGCTCTACTGGGCCGCCGCCAGCTCGCCCACTTGCCGCACATCCGCCGCCAGCGGCTTGGACAGGTCGCAGTAGCCCCCACTGGGGCGGAAGTGCGAGACGGGCAAGACGGAGCACTTACAGCCCGTCCGCCAGTCGTCAAACATCCAACGCAGGTCTGGGCACGCGTAAAACGCGTCGCACAGGACCTCCATGTTGGACACCGACATGCACATGCTGTCGTGGGTGGCCTTTTGGCGGTTGGGCGGGTGGTCCTCGACGGGGAGGCCGAGAAAGCGGTAGATGCGGGCCATGGTCACCTCCCGCCCGTACAGGTACTCCTCGTAGGGAACGGGGAGGACACAGCCATCGAGGCCCAGCGCCGTCACCGCCTCCTCCACCAGCCGGTCGTTGTTGGCCAGGTCCCGCAGGACGTCGTGGAAGAACCGCACATTGGAAACGTTGAAAGCACACGACCCGTCGGGGCACCGCTCCTCCAGCGTCTCCCCGTCACGGAGGCCTTCAATCACCGAGAGGTCCTTGAGGTACCGGTACCGATACTCCCCGACCGCCTGCTTCAGCAGGTTCCCCCGCGTGTTCCAGATCAGCCGCACCCCAAAGTCCTTGATGATAGCCCGGAACGCCTCGGGGTCGTTGGTGATGTGCGTTGGCCGCAGCTTGAAGCCGGGCACCTTGCCCGCCGCAATGCCCTCGGCGAGGAACTGGCGGGTAAACGAGACGGCCAAGGACGTGTTCTGCTCATACTCAAAGTGGTCAATTGGCTCGGGCCCCGTCGGAGAGCCCATGATGGATGAGTGCTGCGTCATTTCAGACAGCAGCGCCGTGCTGCCACTGTGGCCCATAAACAGGATGAGGAAGCTCTTGGCCCGCACGGCGCCGCCCGCCGCGCACGGCGGCAGCCGCGCCTCGGCGACGGCGCCCATCGCCGACGCGACCGCTGCCGCCCGCTTGTCCGACGCGGATTCCTGCACCTCAGCCACCGCCGCCGCGACGGCCGTGTCCTTGTCCACCTCCCCCCCCGCCGGTTGAGCTGCGCCACCGCCGCGCTCGCGGCGGTCCCATTCGCCGCCGCCGACGCGACGAGCGTGGTGGCCGCGGCCAGCCGGGCCGCGCACGTCAATTCCGTATCACTGTGGGACCAGCCAGTGAGGGCGAGCGACACGAGCAAGAGCGTCAAGGCAAAGTAGATGCGGAGGTCGTTGCTGCTCGACGCGACTTGGGCTACGGCGCCAGAAAACAAAAAGCGCAGGGCGCAAAAAGGCACGAGCAACGCCGCAAAGAAAACCACACAACGAACGCGTCAGTGGTTAGCGACAGCGTCGGGGGCACGCCGTCGGCAGCGCGCCAACCTCGCCATGCAAACGAGCGGTGACCCCAACCGATTCACGCCCGCGCCCGTGCGCCCTTCCCAGCGCAGGCACAACAAGGGCTGAGAGCCCGTCCCCCCCCACGTACCTCGAACATAGTGCGGCGCATGCGTGCTGGCCCCATTGGCCAACCCAATCTCCGCGTCTCCGTGGTCGGCCCGCTGTGGCCGCCTTCGTTGCCCGTCCATGCCGCCGCGGCTCCCCGGGACAGCCGCGGAGTAGCGCGGGGTAGACGAGACGACACAGACGCCCGTCAGTCGGGTGCGGCCGACACTAAAGAGCCACGCACCTTCCGCGCACGGTCAGCAAGTCTCGCAGCAACGGCCGACGCGGGCGCCGCGTGAGCGGAGGTGGCCGCCGCAAACAGTGCGGCATGTGGGGCAGGCACACGGCAGGCACGACTTCCCGCGGGCACGTGACACTGTGACCGAAAGAGAAAGCGTCGAGACGGATCGCCGCGGCCCCAACCGCATTGGCCAAACAAAGAGCCTTCCCGGTGACAGCAACAGTCGAGTCCAACAAACGATACCATTTCAACGACAGCCCACTCGAAAAGAACGATACCAGTTGAATCAAAAATCCACAATTTGACCAATCGAGACACGAAAACATGCGCCAGAACAAGAAATTGAGCCAATCGCATGACAGTAGCCGAGAGCAGGCCAATAGCGTGCTATGGTACACGAACCATTAGAGGTATTTGATTGGCTGCAGTCACAATGGATCTTGAAAAAAACGCTGATTGGTCCAAGCTCAGCTATTTTCTTCTTAATCATCTCCCTTGTTCATCGTCTTTCACACACAGATCAGTTGAGCTGTTTGCCGAGGGTGACGATAGTCGCAGAAACCTGAGAATTTCTCAGTTCGCTCTTTTCTTTACTGCTTGTGACACCCATGCGGAGTAGTCATTGGTCAGAGCCACGCCGTTTGAGGCCTGTCATTGGTCACTCATAATGTGCACGTGCTCTTAATCTGATGAGCTAAACTTTCGGAAATCAGCGACAATATGCAGTTCTTTCTCATCAACTACACGTACTTGCAACGTGTTGCGGAGAACTGTGCCGTTACAGTACTGTCGCGGGGCCGTGGACGTGTTCGGTGGAGCGGGCCTCTGCACAAACGTGACTCGCAGTCACGACCTGGTCGTCGTGGCCGCATCGCCGCTCGGCCTGCTGCACCCCCGTCCAGCCGTCTGGGCGTGCCGTCCCCTGTGCCCCACCCCCACCATGGCAAAACTGAAAGTCTTCATGTTTGCGCTCGCCTCCCTGGTCACGGTGGCTACTCCCTCGTACAGCTTCTATCTGCCTGGCATTGCCCCTGTCGACTACCCGCAGGGCGCCCGCGCCGAGGTGCTGGCCGCCCGTCTCACGTCTGTCAAAAACAAGGTTCCCTATGATTTCTACAGCTTGCCGCTTTGCAAGCTTCCTGAGGGCTCTTCCCGCCGGAAGCGGCACCTCAACCTAGGGCAGGTCCTCATTGGTGAGCGCGCACAGCCGACGGACTTCCAGCTCCTGATGAAGGTGGACACGCAATGCAACGTGCTGTGTGAGTTTGAGGTGCGCACGACCGCACAGCTTCGGCGCCTCCACCGCCGCATCACGGATGAGTACGTGGTGCGGCTCAACTTGGACAACATGCCTGTCGTCACGCGGCTCCCCGCTGCGCCGCCGGGAGAGAGCAACGCTTCCCCTTCATTTATGCTTGGCTACCCGCTGGGCGTCAGCGACACGAGTGGCGTTGCGTACCTGTACAACCACCTGCGGATGCGTGTGCTCTACCACGAGCCTGCCCTGACCGACGTGGCCGCCGCGGCCGCCGTCGCGTCGGCGGCGGCGGCGGGCACCGAGCGGGTGCCTGCGTACCGTATTGTGGGCTTTGAGGTGGAGCCAATGAGCGTGGCGCACAGGGTGGTAGACGGCAACGTCACGACCTGCCCGGTCAATGGGAGCACCGCCGCGCCGCTGGCGGTTCCCCTGTCGCGGGCGGGCAACGCGGCTGGGCCAGCCATTGCCAATGCCATCACGTATGATGTGGAGTGGGTGCGGAGCGACCGTGCGTGGGCTACCCGCTGGGACGCGCTGCTGAATGCCAACTCGGCGCAGGTGCAGATCCAGTGGTTCAGTGTTGTCAACTCGGTACGTGTCAGGGGGGGTGTGCATGGCGGCGGCTGCAGTGGGAGAAAACGAACTCGCTATGACCAGGGCTGCTGGGAAGGGAGGGTGTGTTTTCTGTCTGTACCAGGAGAAGGTGCAACAGCGAGTGAGCTTTTGGTCCAACGTGTTGCTAATGATCCCGTTGTCTCGCGTCCGCGTTCTTTCGTGCTCGTTCATCCCGCCGTGCTGTTTCTTGTTGGGTGGGGCGTCTGATCTGTGTCTGTTGTGTTGTCTTCTGTTGGTCACAGGTGATGATTGCGCTCTTCCTAGCCGGCATGGTGGCCCTCATCCTCCTCCGCACCGTTCTCGCTGACTTTGCGCGCTACAACCGCCTGGACGGGGACGATGACCTGGCCGATGACGCGGGGTGGAAGCTGGTCCACGGCGACGTCTTCCGCTCACCATCGCACCCGGCGGCGCTGGCCATTGCGGTCGGCACGGGCGCGCAGGTGACGGCGGTGACGGTGATCACGCTGGTGTTTGCGCTGCTGGGCCTGCTGTCGCCTGCCAACCGTGGTGGCCTGCTCAGTGCGATGCTGCTGCTCTGGGCGCTGACCGGTGCGGTCCCGGGCTTTGTGTCTGCCATGCTGTATGGCCGCTGGGGTGGGCTGGACCGCAAGGCGGTGACGCTCGGCGCGGGGATGGCGTACCCCGGCCTGGTGGGCGCCCTCTTTTTTTCCCTCAACCTGCTGCTGTGGGCTGCCGGCAGCACCATGTCTGTCAACTTTTTTACCCTTTTGCTGCTGCTGGCGCTGTGGTTGTTTGTGGCACTGCCCCTGTGCATTGCGGGTGCTTATGCCGGGTACAAGGTCAAGCCCGCTGACTGGCCGACGCGCGTCAACGCGATTGCACGGGCCATCCCGCGGCCGCCGATGGGGATCTCCCCCAGCTGGTACGCGGTGGCAACGGGGATCCTGTGCTTTGGGGTGGTCTTCATCGAGCTAGTGATGGTGCTGACGTCGCAGCTGTACTACATGTTTGGGTTCCTGTTTATTGTTTTTGCGCTGCTGGTCGTGTCGTGCGCCGAGGTACGTTGGCCATGTTGCGTGTGCGCTCGGTTGACGGTGTTGCCTTTTTTCTTTTCTTGTATCTCGTCCCGTGTGCGTCCAGTGTCGTGCTGATGATTGGGTTTGGGCGGGGATCAATGGGATGCAAGGCTATGAACGGGTCTAACTGGCTCCTGTGTGTCGGCACCGACCTTCTTGGCTGATCCCTTTCCCGGACTGGTGTTCCCGTGGTGTGACTCCCCCCCATCTGACCTTGATGCATCCTACCACAGGTGTCAATCGTGTTCGTGTACCTGTCGCTGACGCACGAGGACTGGAGGTGGTGGTGGAATGCCTTCACCTTCACCGCGTCGTCGGGGCTGTGGGTGTTTGCCTACAGCCTGTGGTTCTACACGATGCAGAGCGGCCTCGAGTGGTCGACGCACCTGCTGTCATCGACGATCTTCTTTGTGTACAGCGCGATCGCGTCGAGTGCGTTTGCGCTGATGACAGGTGCAATAGGCTTTACTGCCTCGTACATCTTTGTCAGCAAGATCTACAGCGCGGTCCGTGTGGAATGACCCACTCTTCTTTCTGCTCGATTCCCTGGCCTTCCTGTCCTAAGCTCGTCGGCACGTATCTATTTTTGGGTTCCTGCTGTGTTTGCGCCCATCACTGGTGAGCGCGCGCATGGCTCTTCTCCTTTCCGCAGCTGCCACACTTGGCCTGTATGAAGGACAAGAACGCGTCACACAACAAGTCGGTCTTGCTAGAAACGCTGTTCAGTACTCGTCGTTGCTCACGCCGAGGTTGGGCTCGGCCCATCACTGTCCGTCACCGTGCTGTCCCCCATCTCTCTGCTGTGCCTGAAAGGCCGCCGCGTCGACACGCAGCAAGACATGTGGTGTCCAACTTTCTTTTTTTTGTACATCCGCAGCAGTACCGCCAGGCACAGCCAGGGAGCACAGCCCACTGTCCGCCCCCTTCGTTCAACGTCGCGCCACGCACGCGCATCTTCTACCCCCCCTGCCTCACACTGCCGCCATTCGCCAAAGACACTGGCGCACCATCTTACACCTTCCACGGCGTGCGGTAGTTATCAGCCGCGTAGACCGCGTCGGCGCCCATCTCCTCCTCAATCCGCAGAAGCTGGTTGTACTTGGACAGCCGCTCCGACCGGCACGGCGCGCCCGTCTTGATCTCCCCGGTGCCCAGGCCGACCACCAGGTCAGCGATGAAGCTGTCCTCGGTCTCACCGCTGCGGTGGCTGACCATTACGCCCCAGCCCGCCTCCCGGCACATGTTGTTGGCCTGGATGGCCTCCGTGATGCTGCCAATCTGGTTAACCTTGAGCAGCAGCGCGTTCGCCGCCTTCTTCTCCATCGCGGTCTTGATGCGGTCCGGGTTGGTGACCAGCAGGTCATCACCCACAATCTGGACGTCCTCGCCCATCTCCGTTGTCATCTTGGAAAAGTTGTCCCAGTCGTCCTCGTCAAAGCCGTCCTCAATCGAGCAGATGTTGAACTTGGTGTAGAAATCCTTGTACATGGCCAGCAGCTCCTCGCCTGAGAGGTGCGACGACGGGTCCGACGCCTCGTTCTTAAAGTCCAGGTCGTACTTGCCATTCTTCAGGAACTCAGACGCCGCCACGTCCATCCCAATCTTGATCTTGCCCGTGTAGCCCGCCTTCTCAATGGCCTCGAGGAGCAGCTGCAGGCCCTCGGCATTGTCCTGAATGTTGGGGGCAAAGCCACCCTCATCACCCACTGACGTCGCGTCGAGCCCATACTTCTTCTTGATGACCCCCTTGAGTGTCTGGTACACCTCGGCGCCCATCTTCATGGCCTCGGTGAAGGTCGTCGCGCCGACGGGGAGGATCATAAACTCCTGCATGGCCAGCTTGTTGCCGGCGTGGGACCCCCCGTTGATGACGTTGAAGCTGGGCACGGGCAGCAACATCTTGGGCGCCCCCGCCAGGGCATTGATGTGCTTGTACAGGGGCACCCCCGTGGCCGCCGCCCCCGCGCGGCAGACGGCCATGGACACGCCCAGGATCGCGTTGGCGCCCAGGCGCTTCTTAAAGCCCCCCGCCGTACCGTCAAGGTCAATCATGGCCTTGTCAATCGCCGCCTGCTGGGTAGGGTCCATGCCAAGCAGGGCGGGTGCAATCTCGTCCTTGATGTTGGCCACCGCCTTGGTCACGCCCTTGCCCAAATAAGCGCTCTTGTCGCCATCGCGCAGCTCAAGGGCCTCGTGCTGCCCCGTCGACGCGCCCGACGGCACGGCCGCGCGGAAGATGCCACCGTCGGTGGTCACGTCCACCTCCACCGTCGGGTTGCCGCGGCTGTCAAAGATGGAGCGCGCGTGGATGGCGGTGATCTTGGCCATGGTGGCTGAGACGGGGGTCGGCGGGGGCGGGAGGGGGGGTCGACAGAAGACGAAGATAGTATGGGCGTAGTACTGACAATAGGGGGCGGGCGAGGTGATGCGAGGAAAGCAGCGGTGACAAGCAACTTGGATGGGCGACTGGCGGAGACAACACGGTGTGTGGCGATGTTCCAAGTTGCCACCAACAAAGGCGCGTCTTGCCAAGGCAGTGCACGCAACGAGGACTGCGCAGCGGGGCAGTCGCGAGGCGGTCGATGGCACGCAAGGGGCGGGCGATTCGGTCCCCACCTCACAGCGCTCGAACCGGCGCCTGGGCGGCCGACACGCACCAATCATTGGTCGGCAGTCGCCTGGATCGGCGGCAAGGGGCGGTTCCTCTGACGCGTCAGGGCGTGTGGTGCCCCCTGCAACACTGATATTGGTGCGCTTGATCCTCGGCCGTCGCATGGGACGTGCGTCGCTCACTTCCGATTGGATGAGCGGTGAATCTGTGGGGCTGCCGATGCACGCGTACCGATCCGGACAGCTGATTGGCAGCTCGTGGACGACAGGCAAGTAACTATTGTGTACTTTATTGGTGTTGTAAGTAGAACTTTGTGCGTGACGAGGCTTCGAAGCAAGTACTGTCGCAGCGGCTTGGTGCGTGCACGCCGCGTCCTCATCCGGCATGTAGTACGTCAAAGAATCTGGACCCACAACGGATCCGTCGTGTAGGTGGGCTACTAAACCGTTGTGGGTGCTGTCCCCCACACTGTGAGAGGGGGTCTACTTGGAAACTAGTTACACCCAATACATTCCCGACAGCCCATTCCAGCGTGCCTGGAGGGGTGCCGACGATCTCCTCCAGCTCCCCAGATCCACCTCGATCTCTACAGAAACGAGTACATCCCTGGTTCCAACTCCATAGCGGAGTGCATTTGTCCAGTACTGGGAGCAACCGACGGGGGGAGCTCCCCCTGTAACGCTGGAGCTCGTTACGCTCCCCCCCGCTGGTGCATCACACATCTGCGATGTTGTACCCAAAATTGCGGATGTGCACGCGCTTGTCACACATGCGGCGCTTCACACGGACATGTGATGAGGGAGGTGTGACAGGGTGGATGCCGCAGCGTCGCACCAGCGCGCGCTGCCGCTGCCTGGTGGGGGCCCCGCCGCCCGCGCGCCTGGTGGCGTACCCGCCACCACCCCCGCCGGCAGCCGCCGGCTGCCGCGGTCCCCGCCCCCGCCACTGCCGCCGCCACCCGCCACCGCCGCCCCCGCGGCCGCCCGCCCCCCGCCGCCCGCCGCCGCCGCCCGCCGCCGCCCGCCGCCGCCGCCGCCGCCGCCAACGCCGCCGCCGCCACGGCTGCCGCGGCGAGCGGCCGCGGCCTCCCGCCGCCACCGCCGCCGCCACCGCCGCCGCGGCTGCCGCCGCCGCCCCCGCGGCCGCCCGCCGCCCGCCGCCCGCCGCCCGCCGCCCGCCGCCCGTCGCCCGCCGCCGCCGCCGCCGCCGCCCGCCACCGCCGCCGCCGCAACCGACGCGGCTGCCGCGGCGGGCGGCCGCAGCCGCCCGCAACCGCCGCCGCCGTGGCCGCCGCGGCTGCCGCGGCCACCCGCCGCCCGCCGCCCGCCGCCCTCGCCGCCGCCACGCGCCGCCATCGCCGTCGCCACCGCCCCCGCCGCCCCCGCGGCCGCCCACCGCCCGCCGCCCGCCGCCCCCGCCGCCGCAGCCGCCGCCGCGGCTGCCACAGCGGGCGGCCGCGGCCGCCCGCCGCCCTCGCCGCCGACGCCGCCGCCACCCGCCGCAACGGCCGCCGCCACCGCCGCCGCCGCCCCCGCGGCCTCCCGCCCCCCGCCGCCGGCCGCCGCCGCCGCCGCCGCCGCCGCCGGGACTGCCGCGGCGGGCGGCCGCGGCCGCCCGCCGCCACCGCCGCCGCCGTGGCCGCCGCGGCTACCGCGGCCGCCCGCCGCCCGCCGCCCGCCGCCGTCGCCGCCGCCGCGCGCCGCCATGGCCGCCGCCACCGCCGCCGCAGCCCCCGCGGCCGCCCGCCGCCCGCCGCCCGCCGCCCTCGCCGCCGCCGCTCCCGCCGCGGCGCTCGCCGCCCCCGCCGCCACCCGCCACCGACGCCGCCGCGGCCGCCGCGGCTGCCGCGGCGGGCGGCCGCGGCCGCCCGCCGCCACCGCCGCCGCCGTGGCCGCCGCGACTACCGCGGCCGCCCGCCACCCGCCGCCCGCCGCCGCCGCCGCCGCCGCCACCGCCGCCGCAGCCCCCGCGGCAGCCCGCCGCCCGCCGCCCGCCGCCCTCGCCGCCGCCGCCCCCGCCGCGGCCCTCGCCGCCCCCGCCGCCGCCCACCACCGCCCCCGCCGCCCCCGCGGCCGCCCGCCGCCCGCCGCCCTCGCCGCCCGCCGCCCGCCGCCCACGCCGCCGCCGCCCCCGCCGCGGCCCTCGCCGCCCCCGCCGCCGCCCACCACCGCCCCCGCCGCCCCCGCGGCCGCCCGCCGCCCGCCGCCCGCCGCCCGCAGCCGCCGCCGCCGCCGCCCGCCGCCACCGCCGCCGCCACCGCCGCCGCAGCCCCCGCGGCAGCCCGCCGCCCGCTGCCCCCGCCGCCGCAGCCGCCGCCGCGGCTGCCGCGGCGGGCGGCCGCGGCCGCCCGCCGCCACCGCCGCCGCCGCCTCAGCCGCGGCCCTCGCCGCCCCCGCCGCCGCCCGCCACCGCTGCCGCCGTGGCCGCCGCGGCTGCCGCGGCCGGGGGCCGTGGCCGCCGCGGCGGGCGGCCGCCGCCGCCGCCGCGGCCGCCGCCGCCGCCGCCTCCCGCCGCCACGGCCGCCACCACCGCCGCCGCCGCTCCCGCGGCCGCCCGCCGCCGCCGCCGCGACCTCCGCCCCCGCCGCTGCGGGCTGCTGCCGCCCCGGCTGCCGCTGCCGCCGCCGCCGTTGCTGCCGGCCGCCGGCCGCCTGCCGCCCGGGCTGCCCCCCTGGCCGCCGCCCCCACCGCCGCCGCCCCCACCGGGTTGCTGCCGCCCGGCTGCCGCTGGCGCCGCCGCCGTTGCTGCCGGCCGCCGCCAGTGGGCTGCCGTCGCCAGCGGGCTGCCGCCGCCTGCCTGTTGCCGTCAATCGCGTGCTTTCTTTGTCAGCTGCCTCTGCCGCCACCGCTCGCCATCGCCGCTGCCGCGGCCCCCGCCGCCGTAGTGGCGGCTGGCGCCGCCGCCCCCGCCCTCGCCGCGGCGGCAATGGCTGCCGCCGCCCCGTGCCGCCGCTGCCCCCGTGGCGGCAGCGGCCGCTGCCTTGCGGGGGCAGGGGTGACCAGCCACGCTGCTTGAACGCAGAGGGATTTTGAAAAACTTACACACCGCGATTGTTCGATGTGAAAACAAAAGTACACACACTTCAGACTTGACACACATCTCTAGGCCTATTTGGCGAATCAAGTGTCACGTACGTCTGTTCTGATAGGCTGTCACACGATTTGAACTGCGAATCTGGAACAATCAATACTACACTTACTCTTGCTGGACATGGGAGTTGCCAGTTGCAAGTCGTTGACCAGGATGGGTGTTCTTCCAACAGTGGTACTCTCAACTGCTGAAGCGCCGGCGCCCGACGCCTCCTTCCACCCCGCCTGGTCGCCCGCTTCACCATTTTCTGGCCACGTAGCAGGCCAGGTGGATACACAAGCCTTATTTACTTGCTCTATCCAGTCTTGAGTGCGGGTCTGCCGACATCTGGGAGAGCACAGCCCCGAACGACCACATGGAGGGGCGCCATGTCCTCACCATTCCCCCTGGGTTCCGTAGCTCAGCGGCGTCTGTGACGGTGAAAGACTGTTCGCTATGGCTCTTTGGACATTTTGACATTTGTAATCCTGCAGAACGCAATCGTTTGTTCAGACAGTGCAAGAAAGTGCCTCCCGTCAGCTTCTTTGTCATCCGCTGTGCAGTATGGGCCTGGATATAGAGTGGATGAGAGCCCCACTGTGGGAAGAGGTAGTCATATCTGGGTAATAGGATCACGCTGAATCTATTGGTGCACACATCCGGCGTCGTGCACCCGTACGGCCGACAGGACTGTCGAGAGGCGGGGTGGCAGAAGCGCAATAGGCACCCGCTCCGAGCGATTGTGAGCATAATGGGTTTGCTTTTTTTAGTGAACGCTGAGGGCAGACGTACCTGTACGCCATCGTGCCGTAAAAATGCAAAGAAAGCACTCTGCGGTTCACTCATTGGTGACTGACTGACTGCTGATACGGTGGTATGCACTGTGGCGCAGCTGGATGCGCCCACAGCGCCGTTGAGAGTGCGAACAGCTGTGGAGGTAGCTGAATACACTTTCTAGATCTGATAGATGTAGTTTTTGAAGGATGAGAGCACTGTGGGGCGTTGGACGGCCTGTCGCGACTACGTGTCCAGAATGGACACTTTAGGGGCCCATATGACCCGCTTCCCGACGTTTGCGACACTTTCTGAGCACATGCTCGTGCTCAGCGTCATCGACTTAGTCTGATGGGAACAGCTTGAGAAATTTTTGCTTCACTTTCTGAAACGCGGTGCAGCGGCGTGTGATGCATTGCACCGAAGTGTGCACAGGGCACTTCACCACGTGCAACACGAGTCAGGGACCACTTCACCAACTTTTCTGAAGCATGCTCAATCGACTAAATCGATGTCACTGAGCACGGTCATGTGCTCAGAAGCTTTCGCAAACGTCGGGAAGTGGGTCATACAGACCCCCAAAGTGGCCATTCTGGGCAGGTCGCCTCGACTGGCCGTCCAATGCCCCACAGTGCTCTCATGCACTAAAACCTACATCTGTCAGATCTAGACAGTGTAGCCAGTTACCTTCACTGCTTTTTTCACACTTATCATCACTGTGGGCGCGTCCAGCTGCGTCACAGTGCCCACCACCCCATCTGCAGTCAGTTAGTCGCCAATGTGCGGGCTCCAGTGTGCTTTCTTTGCATTATTACGGCACCATAGCCACCAGGTACCTTTGGATTCAGGGTTCACTAAAAAAAGCAGACCCATAACGGTCACAATCGCTCGGAGGAGTCGATTATAACGCTTCACCCACCCAGTCTGTGGCTGTTCCTGTCGGCTGTACGGGTGCACGACGCTGGATGTGAGCACCAATAGATTCATAATGATCATATTACCCAGAATCGACTATCTCTTCCCGCCGTGGGGCTCTCATGCACTGTGTACCCCGGCCTATACTTGGCAACTGAGGAAAATAAAGCAGACTGGGGGCTCTTTCTCGCGCTGTCTGCACAACCGGTTGCGTTCTTCTGGGGCATAGACCGTCAGGGATGATTAAAATGTCATAGCGAGCCGTTTTTTCACCGTCACAGGCGCCCCTGAGCTGCGGAGCCCAGGAGGGATGGTGCACGCATTGTGTCTGTCTATGGGGTCGTTGGGGGTTCTGCTCTAGCAGACGCCTGTAGGCGCGCACTCAAAACTGAATAGAACAAGTAAAAAAGGCTTGTGTATCCACCCGGCCTGCTGGGTGGCCGGGGAATGGTGAAGCGGGCGACAGGGCGGGGTGGAGGGCGGCGTCGGACGCCGGCACTTCAGCCGCTTGTGTCCCAGCAGTCGCGCGAGTCGCTGACCAGGTTACTCGCCAAGTCAAGTATTGTAATCGTCTGTCCAGCAATGATGAATTCGGGATGCACTCCTCAGGTTGCACGGCTGAGATCGTGTGACAGCCTATCACATGAGACGAATGGCGCATTTTGTTCCCTAGATATGCAACGAGATGTGAGCCAAGTCGCGGATATACGTATTGTTCTCAGTTGAATAATCGCTATGGCACATTTTACTCACAAATACCTCCTCGTTCAACCTGGGTTGCTGGTCACCAGTTGTCTTGCCGTTCACTCCCCCTTCCCCCCCACCATCGTCGTCTGGCCCTGTCGTCCAACCCTTCGCCGCGAGGTGACGGAGGGGGGCGGCAGCCCGTGGCGCCGGCGGCAGCCGGCCGCGGCGCAGACGGGGGGGGGGACGGCAGTCCGCAACGGCATGAGGGGGGTGCGGTAGCACGCGACGGCCGCAGCCGGCCGCCCCAACCGGCGGCGGCAGCCAGCCGCGGCAGAGGCCACGGAAAGAGAGGGCAGCCCGCGGTGGCGGTGGCAGTCGGCCGCGGCGGAGGCCGGGGGGGGAGGACGGCAGCCCGCAGCGGCAGCGCCGGGCCGCCACAACCAGCGTCAGAGGCGGCGGCTGACCACGGCGGCGGCGGCCGCCGGCCGCGGCGGCGTCCGGGGGGGAAGCTGCAGAGCGCGGCAGGGGCGCCAGGCCCCCCTGACCGACGGGGGCAGTGGCGGTGGAGGGCGGCGGCGGCCGCCGCCGCCTCTGCCACGATGGTAGCGTCGGCAGGGAGGGGCAGCCGTGACGGGCGGCGGCAGCCGTCGCCGTGGCGGAGGCAGCGGCGGTAGAAAACGGTGGCGGCGGCCGTCGCGGCCGCCGCAATGACTACGGCGGCCGCGGCCGCGGGCGCTGCGGTGGCGGGCGGCGACGGCCGCTGCCGCCACGGGGGCAGCGGCGGGAGGGGGCGGCGGCGGCAGCGGGGGCAGCAGCGACAGTGGGCGGCGGCGGCCGCCGCGACGGCGGGGGCAGCTGGCCGGGACAGCCGGCAGCCGGCGGGGGCGGCATGGAGCGACGGCGGGGGGAGTGCGGATGCAGGCGGCGGCTGTGGGGGCCATGGGGACAGCTGGCGGCGGCAGACGACAGTCGGCGGCGGGCCGGTTGCACCTGGTGCAGCCGAGGGAAGAGGGAGCAGTCTGCGTTGGCGCCGGGGGTGGCGGGGTTGGCCGGGCGCGGCGTGGGCGGCAGCCGGCTGCGAAGAGTGGAGAGTGCGTTGGGGGTGGCGGCGGCCGGGCTGGCGCCTGGCAGGGGGGGGTCGTGGGGAGTGCCTCCCCATCTGGGGGGGATGCATGGCTCCGCGCGAGCGGGGAAGAGGCAGTTCAGGGCGGGGGGTGGGGGGGGGGGGGTTAGCCAGGGGGGGGGGGCGGAGGGTAGCGGGGGGAGGAGTATGGCGAGCGGCCACAGCACTAACGAACTTGCCCTGAGCATCATCCTCTCCTGTGCGGCGCGCCTCCCCCCGCCCGCGCGGCGCCCCATCCCCGGCCGTTGGGCGCCGTGCACCCCCCCGCGGCGCAATGTCGCGCCGCGTCCGCAGGGAGCAACCCCCCCCCCCAGGCGGGATGGCACGCCAAAGCTGTCCCCCAGCCACCGCGGCCCGACGCAGCTGCCCCGCCGTTCGTACGTACCCCCGTGCCACACCAAGACGGGCAGCCGCATGTGTGCAGCCCGCAACTCAGAGTCTGGATGCACACCGTATCCCTGGAGGACAGCTGCATGCCAAGTAGCCCGTCCATGGTGCGCTCGCAAATATCGCCGCCGCAGAGCGACAACGTGGCGGGTCCCACGGAACCACGTGGGAGCCTGAGAGGCCACCCCATCCCCCCCCCCCCCTCCCCCACCCCCACCATGTGAAATTTCACAGGTTGAGGATAGATGCGGATTCCTGCCTCCCCCCCCCCTACCCCCTCTGCTTTTGCAGAGGACAGTGGCCACCGCCACAGTCGTCACGTGTCCCTGGGCCTCTTCGTCAGAAACAGAGCAACACATATTGGGCGCCACATCTGGCAGCTGTTCAGCTGTGATGAGGTCTGGAGGTGTAACGTTCGCATGCTCCCCTAGACAAACACGAGCCCCCCCCCCAGGTCGACTCGCAGGGACGGCGTGAGGGCCACCCTGCTCACGCTGGGCACGTAACATTTCATGAGCCCCCCATGGGCCCCCCGAGCCCCCGTGGAAACGCGCTATAAGTATCCCCCCCAAGCGGGCCCCCAGTAAATCCCCCCCCCATTTCTGCCCCGTAAATCCCCCCCCCCCCCCCCCCCCCAGAACCCCCCCAGACGCACCCCCCTCCCCCCCCCCCAACACCCCTCAGAGCGACCCACAACGGATTAGTAGCCCACCTACACGACGGATCCGTTGTGGGTCGTTTTCTTTGGAATACTACCTCTCATCCGGAATCCTTCCCGCAGCACCTCGACACCACGAGCCAGCGCTTGAGTGGTGCGGCTGGCTCGCGACGACCTGCTGTGGGGTCACGTCTTTTTTGCGTCATCTTGGTCGCGCCTTGAATATCGCCTTTTTGGCCTGCCGCCTCTGACCAGCGGGCATTGTTTCCGTCAACCTTGTGCAGGCGCACTTGCTCGGCGCGCCGGCGCTCACTTGCCATGGCAGAAGCCAAGGTCTCGTTCAAGATAACGCTGACGTCAGACCCAAAGCTGCCATTCCGGGTGTACGTTCTTTGCCTATATTGTTTTCTCTCTGCGGAGCCCGGTTTGAAGCGTGCAACCTCTGGTTCAAGGCTGAGCGTCGTCCGGTGTCGTGCGCATGTGTCGTCTTCTGGCTGCTTACGTTCCAGGTCTTTTTGTCTTTGTGTGATGTGGGTGTTCCAATTGTCCCATTGCCCATTCTCTTTTCTTCCATCTGCTTTGCCGCATCGCACCCTGTTGTTTTGTTGCGTGCTATGCGCACGTGCTCTTCCCCTCTCCCCTCTACACAGGATTAACGTGCCGGCCGAAGCTCCGTTCACCGCTGTCGTCGCGTTTGCAGCTGAACAGTTCCAGGTACCTGCCGCCACGTCGGCCGTCATTACGGGGGATGGGAGTGGCATCAATCCAAGACAGTCGGCAGGTACGTGACCTTGCGGGCTGCCCGCTCTGTTCGTTGTTCTGGGCAGGGTTGTACTTTACTCGCATTGGTCTGGCCCTGGCCAGTTTTCTACCGACCGGTGGTCGGACGTGGCCGCGGGGTTCCGTGTGTCGTCCCCATGCTAACCGCCGTTCCCCTCATTGTCTCTGGTAGTGGTCCCGCTGCCGCCACACGCGGGCGTGCTCACTTTTATCGTCATTGTGGTTTGGCCGGGTCCTGGCCTTAGGCGACGTTTTTCTGAAGCACGGAGGGGACCTTCGCCTCATCCCTCGTGACCGCGTGGGCGGCGCCCGCGTCTAGGTGGCGGTCTGGCCTCGGCGTACCATCGTAGGCTACGTACGTTGGAGCGTGCGCTCAGGGCGGCCAGGTGTATCCTACCTTGGACGCCCGACACGAGGGGGATCCATGAAGGCGTCGTGCCGTTGGTCTGGCGGATCTGATGGCCTGATGCAGCTGGCGTCTGGTCCGTTGCTGGAGCAGGACCCTGGTGGCCAGGCCCCGTTTGCGTTTCGCGCGTGGGCGTGTTGGCCTTTTCTCCAGGCTCGTGGCAGCTGGGCCTTCCCGTCCAGCATTTTCCATCTGTCCTGTCGGTGGGGTACGGGTGGAGCTCCCAGCGAGGCAACGCCGCGGGTGTCGACCGTGGTGCCGACTGTGGGACATCCAGGCAGGCTGCTGGGTCCCCATTGCAGTCGGTCGGTCGCCTGAACACCGAATAGCTTTCTCGCAAGCGCGAAAGACATGCACCTCTTGGCATAGTCGATGGGGCTCGCGCTTATGGATTCCCCCGACAGGGGGGGCGGGGAGTGTTCGAGGCGGGGTACTGCTTTGCGTGCCACGACCGTTGGGGTTCATCCTGCAACGAGGACGGCATTCGTAGTGGGGCTGCACGGTGGACACCGTCCAAGCTGGCGGACAGCAGCAGCAAATTTTAGGCCTCGTCGGGGGTGACGCGGCCCACCCGTGCCGAGTGTCCCCGTCGACCGCGGTGTGGCGCACAGGTGCTGTATAAACAGCAGCCGCGCCTGTGCCAGCGGACGGTGGTTGTACTCCTTCCCGGGGCGTCGGCAACTACACACACGGAGACTGTTCACATCCGTCGTAGGGTGCTCATATCGATAGTGATGAAACAAAAGCCCCCAGGGGTCGCACCGCACGAGATAGCCGCTTGGTGCAGTGCACAAGACAATGTGGAAAAACCAAAGAATGAGTGGATCCGCTAAAGGGACAACGACTGCCCCTTGCCGTCGTCGCAATAGAGTATACCAAACCGAGGCTATGTACAGACTCGCCCACGGCAATGGAGAAAAAACAAACGCAACAGACCGGGCGAAACGACTGGCCGGCCGCACGCACAATGCCAACCCATCCGCCCCCCTCCGCACAAGGCTAGACAACAATGTCTACGCCCTGGGATGACCATAAAAAATAAGAAGACGCCAACAAAGTCACTCGCCGAAAAAAGGGAGCATCTCCCTGACCGCCGACCAGTGACCGCGTGACGTCGGCACAGTTAAAACATGCAAAATAAGAGCCCCACCGGAGACGGACGCCAGCCCAGGCCTCACTCATCCTGGTAGACCTGCAACACAGCTACACAGGGAGTCCGTTCCTGGTGGTAGACAAAACGGCTTGCAATATGTACAGCATAGAGCCGACCGGCGTCACAGGGTGAGACCAATGGAAAAGACCACGCCGGTGGGAAGGAGCGGAGGGAAGACGCGAGCTGAGGTGTCGTCCTGGGCAGTTCTAGCGCGCAGGCGGCACCGCCGCGACCAGGGGCACCGTATTTACACGGCCGCCTTGGAGGCGACCCGCTGCGCGAGCAGCCGGCACTGGCGCACAAACCGAGGGTCCCGTGTCATCGGGTTGGTGGGCCGGTCAATGGCCGCACCAGACAGCCAGCCGGCCGCACCCAGCGGCCGCTCGACCCCATCCTCCGCGTTCTCGTCAACCGACGAGCACGTCGACGACAGTGAGGAAGAGGAGGCCGACGAAGGCACCGACAGAGACACCAGGGGATGACGGACGCTCACGGCCACGGGGCGGACGAGGGAGGGGAAGGAGCGGGTGCGCGGCCGCAACGCAGACAGACACCGGGTGGGGGGCGACGGGGGGGCAGACCCAGGCTCCATGTTCGGCAGCAGGTGGACGCCGAAAGTTGATGTGAGGAGATGGAGAGAAGCGACGTCGACGAGGCACAGCCCTGGGGACCGAAGCGCCACCAGGGGGAGAGACACAAAGGTGGACGTCTCCTAATGAGCAGACTGGCGTTGACCACCACGATGGCGTAAAAGAGCACGCGAGAGAGCAAGGCCTGCTCCACCGACGGCCGACACACCCGGGAACGAGTGCGCCGCGGCGTCGTCGCAAGTGGCAGGTAGCCGGCAGTGGAAATCAGCTCGGTGCCGTCGGCACCCGTCGTCGGCAAGGCGCAGGTCGGGTGGTGGCGGGCGGTGGCGGGCGGGCGGACGGGCGGGCGGGGGTGCCCCTCAAAAATGCGTCGATCGACGAGCCGCGCCGACCGTCCCTTGGTAGCGGGATAGCGGGAGAGGCACAACGTTGACCGTGTCACCACAATCGCGAGCGGTGAGTGGGGGGGGGGGAGGAGGTGACGGTCGGTGGTAGCGGGGGTAAGGCGGGTAAGGCCTAGGGGGGGGGTGGGGCGTGGGGGATGGGGACGGACAAGGAGCGCGGGCGGGCACGGGCCACGACGCGAACAGCGTGCTGGCTTGATAATTGAGCGCAGGGGGCGGCGACCGAGAGGGGTTTTGAAACCCTACGACGCGCAACGGCTTGCCGGGCCGTCCCGACGCGCGGCGCTCTCCTGCCCCGCCACCCCCCCCCCCCCAAAAGTCGTTGGACACACCCCCCCGGTGTTGCTGCCGTCAGCAAGGGGGGCGCGTGCCCACCCCCCCTCTGAACGAGGCCACGGGGGCGGGGCGACCCGCGCTGGCTTCCTTTCCACGCGGGGGCCACACACGCCCGAGGTTTGGTGGACCCCGCACGGCCGCCGCGCCCCCACCGACAACGCCGCCTGGCAGCGCCCGCGGCCAGATACGTCGGCGTCTCTGCGAGCGGGAGACCCGGCCCCCCCCTTCTCACACCTGCCCGCGCCCTTCCCAGAGCCCCCTCCGTGCCCTTTCCCTGCTGGTCAACCCTCGCACACCAGACGCACGACCGAGTCGTCCGCCAGTCACGGTCAGCCGCGTGTGGCTGCGCCGCAGGCGCGGCGCGCGCGCAGTGGGCGGGGCCGGGAGAATTATCCAGCACCGCGGGCCCGGCGCGTGGTGTCGGTGTGGCGGGACCGGAGCGCGACGGCCGACGCCTGCGCCGCGCCCCGCGGACGCGCGGACCATTGGTCCACCCATCAGCATGAAACGGGCCTCTGTCGGGGGGTTGCGGCGGCCGACGGTCCCATGACAATTGACTATAACACCTGTCAAATGACTGTGCAAGGCAGAAGAGCTGGTGGTCGGAGGCGGCACCTCCCCCAGTTGGCCGGGTCCGTCGTCGGACTTGTCGGCCACCGGCCAGCATCCGCCTCCCCGCACGGTTGCCTCGCGTGAGCGTGTCAGAACTCATTAAGCCCAAAGAGTCGCCAAGTCAACTGTAGTATAGACGATGCGAATAAAAGGCTGCGGTCAGTCGTCCAGATATTTCCACCCAACGGCACCTGCTAGCCTCTATTTCCGACGAGTCGGCGGTCCCTGCTGGACAAACGGTCCACCAAAGTGGTCCAGGCTGGGCATGCCAGGCCATTCATCCGGACTGGGGCACTTCCAAGGGGCCCACTTCGCACGATGTCTGCCACCGCTGCCCGGCGGTCCCGTCCTATGGTGTCTCGGGGGGTCCTCTGTGGGAGCGTGTCAAGGCGGTCCTGCACCTTTGGCGTGTGGCCGCGCTGCGGCAGAAAAATGGCGTTCAAAGGAGCGGGAAAGTACACCAGATTGTCGCCCCGCTCCCCTCGTGCACAAGGAAGGTCGGCTGCGAGCGGGAGTGGGAGAGGCATAACACGCAGTGGTCCCGGCAGCACGCTGTTTTCGCCGTCCTCTGGAATGGAGCTCCGGTCATCCGCCGGTGTCGCCCGCCCTTTGCGGCGGGGCGGCCCCACGCGGAGGGGATGCAGCAGACAGCAACGTCCCATGGCTCCTTCTCCTCAGTCGTCCTGCACACAACGTCTGCTGAGGGGCCTGGCAAGGGCCCCCACATCAACCTTCGTGCGCTGTCCGACCCTCAGCGGGTCACGAGTGTAGATAAATGGGGTCTCGTGGAAGTAGAAGGCCTCGCACGAGGGGGATGCGTGACGGGGCGGCAATCGTCACAAAGACTGACTGAGGCCCAAAACGTTGGCTGGTACGAGGTATCCGGGAAAACCTTGAAGAAGGAAAATTCTTATGCAGACGTTTGCCAAGGGAAATAGTCCGGGATAGCGCGTCGGCGTGAACCAAGGCTACTTTCGCCGTCTCACGCGCCTATGTCTCGTGGAAATGCCAGAACTGGGGCTCGTCCGCTCGACTCGCGTGGGTCTCGTGGGGCCTCTCGTGGTTGAATGGTACTTATGTACACGGGTGGGGCGACTTCACTCATTTGGCACATTCAAACTGAGCCATAAGCTCGTTACTTGAGGCGAGCAGCGAGCTCGTGGGGTGTCGTTCGATCTCGCAGCCGCGACCGCAACCTCGCCAAGGACATACCGTGGGACATGCTGTCCTCCAGCTCGGATTTCCCTTCGGATCGCCGGCGGTGGAGGGCGTCTGCGCCAAGTTGGTCGACACGCTCGTGCTGGCCGAGGGAGCGGGTGGTCCGGATGACAAGGCTTGTGGTTGCTGGCGGGGGGCACCGGCGGCCTCGTCGGCCGAGTTGGTGGTTGCCGGTGGTGGGCGCCGGCGGCCACGTCCGCCGACTTGGTTGCTGGTGGGTTCCCCCGGCGGGCGGTTTGCGGACAAGTTGTTGCCAGCGGGGGGATCGGTGGTAGGTCCGGCGCGTTGGTGGCTGCTGCTTATGGATGTCGGCGGCCCCAGGCCGACATGGATGCAGAACACGTGTATACCGCAGCTGGCATGACCTGTGAGATGAGTTTCTTTTTTGTTTGTGCTTCTTGTGTTTGTGCCTTGCAAGGCGGTGACGTTTGATTGTTTATTTTCTTACTGTGTGTTCTCTTCTTCGTGCACCCCCCAGTGCGGCCGGCGCCTTCTTCACCTGTGACGGACACCACGGACAACAGCCCCAACCTCAACTGCGCGCGGCGGTGACTGGGCGGACGCGGCATGCCAGCTACCGCGGTTTACGTCTGCGACGGCGGCGACGGACAGTGCAGGTTGTCAGCAGCATGGCGTGCGCCGAGGCCGCCGGCGACGCCTACCACGAACGGCGATGCCCCTCCCAACTGCATGCGGCAGCTCTCGGGCGGACGCGGCAAGCAAACTGCGCAGCAGCCGGCGCGGATGCACGCCCGCCTCGTCCGTCAGTAAAGCGTAGGCTCTTACTATCATATTATGCGCGAGCACCTGGGGCCAGCGCCGGCGAGTCCAACGACGGCCAGGCCTCACAAAAGTAGGACCAGCCAGGCGACCTAGATACGGGCAGCCTCAACGTGGCAGGCCACGTGGCGCCCGCGAGCTCCCGACCGGCCGTCGCGCCGAAATGGGACCATATCGACCACGACTGATGAGGATTGCGACGTTGCACTACAATTTCATTTCTCGGGCTGATAAGCCTAGACCCGCGACGCTCGGGCTCGAGATACAATATTGAACACGAGTGTCTCCGACGCTCGCGAGACCGCGCCTTGGATACAAAAGCACTAATCTGAATAATGTTCTCAAGGATAACACAAGGATAAAAATTTGTGTTCTTCAGCGTGCAGATCTTCCTGACGATCAAAGCAAACAGGAGGACCCCACGGCGTGCAGCGCCACTCGCATGCGTGCGCAGTGTCGGTGGCTGCGTTTGCTGGTGCGGCGACACCGCACCTCCTGGGGAGTCAAGGGCGCGCGACCAGGCGAGGTTGCCGATGGATCTGCCAAGTATGGACTTGAGGTCCTTCACGCAGTCGAACATGGGCCACACCCGACTTCACTGGACAGGACGGCTCTTCCGTCGTAGAGGACGATCGCTCGACGGCGGTACAGTCGCTGGGTGTGGCGGCACGTCCGACGGGTCCGCGGCTCGTCTGTATCTCCCCGCGCAAGGCCCTGCTGCACGGCTACACGACCGTTCGGGGGCGGAGGTAGGTGGTCAACGGTTGCTCTTCAGAGAGGCGGCCCGTGCGCGCACATCTCGTTCCCACTACAGCATGCAGGCATCGCTCCCGTCCCGCACTCCCGCGCGTCATCGTCCACTGGGAGGCGCGCGGGTCGCCAACCGCAACCCCTGTTACGTAGCGCCGGCAGCCGCGCTCCCTCAGAATAGCATCATCTGGCAGTGGCGGGGACGTGCTGCAGTGGGGGAGGGGGTGCTGCTGTGGACATTCTCTCTCCGACGACAGCTGGACTGCACGGGTCGGCAGCGCCGCGCAGCGGCCCCAGCAGCAGCGGCCCCAGCAGCAGCAGCCCATCACGTCCTACTCCTTTTTTGTTGGTTCTTCTTTGACGCTTGCTCGCTCTGTTAGTCGTTAGTGTCCAGCAGCGCCGCGGGGCAGTTCCGCCACAGGAACCGCCCTGCACCTCAGATGTCCAGGTCCCCTCCCACCGACGACGGTCGGACGGCGGACGTCGCTTCGCTATTGGCCCGCTGCCGCCTGCGGCGGGTGCCGTCGGCCCAGCCCCACCCCTCGAGCGCCGCGGCCACAGCCGCGAGCGTCAGCCATGCACGCCGCGGCCATGTATCCCAGCGGTGAGCAGCGGTGATGCGCAGGGGGGCCGACCCCTCCCCGGGTGAGCCATCGACCAGGCGGGGGGGTAGTGTCGCGCCGACCCCTGCCGACGCCGCCACTCCGGCCACCAGGTCTAAGACGCGGCCCACCTGGCCCCCGGGTCTGCGGAGAGACAAGTCTGCGCCCGCCACTCGCCGCCCTGTCAAGGTGAACTGCCGAGACCGGGTCCCGCCGGGCCCCCCCTCCGCCCCTCCCCCCCCGTGCCGGGCTTCCCCCACCAGAACGGTCATTCACAGTCCTCCCCGTCCCGTCGGGACGCCGCCGTCGCCGCCCCCTCCCCCCCCCCTCCCCCCCCAGACGCGTCCGCTCCGTCACGCTCGGGGTGGAGCAAGTGGGTGAGCAGGTCGCGGAGCCCCTCGTTCACGTCACTCGCGTGGCGGTGCGCGGCGACCACCTCCTCCAGTGCCGCCTTGGACTTGGTCCGGCTCCGCGCGGCCGCTTCCCGGTTGCGCTTGGCCCGCAAACGCCGCATGTCAGCGCCGCCAGTGCCGCCGCTGCCGCCAGCGCCGCCGCCGCCAGCTGCCACAGACGACAGCGTGCCGCCGCCGTCGCCGTCGCCGCCGCCACCGCCACCACCGCCGCCTGTCGTCAGGGGCCCGGTGCCGCCCTCGGCAGGGGACGAGCCTGCTCCCCCCGCCGCTGTTGCTGCTGTTGCGGCGACAGCGGCAGCGGCGGTGGCGGCAGTGATGGTGGCGGCGATGGCGCGTCGCCGTGTGGGCGGCTTCGTGCCTCCCGAGATGACCTTTTTTTCGTCCTCCCTGCCAACGTAGTCGCGCCCATCCAGGCCGTCCTCGTCCGCCGCGGGGCCGGTGCCGCCGTCCGAGGCGGGCGATACGTCCATTGCCACCGCCACAGCCGTCCGGCCGCCGCGGTCTCCCCGGAAGGTCGTGGTGCCCGGCGACGGGTGCAGCAGGCCCGGTGGGGGAGGGGGGGAGATGCCCTCCGTCGGTCCACCAGCCCCACCCCTTCCGCCGATGCCGCCGCTGCCGCCGCCGCCGCCGCGGCTGTCGCCGGTGCAGCCGTCGCCCGCTACGGCACTAGCATGCATACCAGACGATGAGGGTCGACGTGGTCCCGCCGATGAGGCCACCCCGCCCGTCGTGCCGCCGTTGCCGCCGTGTGTGGGCAGGCCATCCGACAGGGGGGCGTCGCCCCCTGCGACCAGGGGGCCGTGGACCCCCAATAGCGGCGCCAGACCTGGCCCAGGCAGCCGGTGCGAGCGGGGGTGGTGGCCGTGCGGTACGTGGGGAGGGTGATGGTGACCCGCCAGCGGGTGCATGCCGCCCAGTGGCGCACCGTGAAAGCCGGACGACCCCGGCGGTGGGTGGTGCAGCGCCGAGGCGGCCGGGAGAAGGGGCAGCCCCACCTCGGCCTTTACCTCCCGCCCGCCGCCGCCGCCGCTGCCTCGAAGGGCGCCTGGCCGGCCAGGCTCTGGCCGTCGAAACGGTCCCCCCCCCACTGCCCTACCCCCTCTCCGTACAACACCACTCCCCCCCTCCGCACAGCCATCAGGCGGCGGGGATGATGGCGGGTGGAGGTGCACCCCGCCGAGGACATCCCCCCCACCAAGCCCCGGCGGGAGTCTCAGTGGCGGCGATGGCCCCCGCCGTGACGACACGGGCAACGGCGGCGGGGCGCCGAGGGGGGTGGCGACCCCGCCCTCACCCACCCCGCCCGCATCGTCGAGCACAAAGTTGTCGAGCAGCGCATCGTCGGCCAGCCCCGCGTGGTGGTGGTGGTGGTGGTGGTTCTCCCCGCCCCCACCAACGATGCCGTCGCCGCCGTCGCCGCCAGAGCCGTCGCCATCGTGGCGATCGAGTGGCCGGAACGACGCGGGGCTCACCCCGTCCGAAGCCGAGTCAAACGGAAATCCCAGGCCCTGCCCGGCGTTCATAGCCCCGGCCGCGCCGGCGCCGGCGGAGGCTCACGCCGGCCGCCACCGCAGCCACACACAGTTGGCGTGCCAGCCCAGAAAAAAAAAAGCAAGTGGGGAGGGAATGGGACAAGAGGGAGCGCGGCACAGAAGGACTGCCGGCACGAGAGGCAGCAAGGCCGCTCAGGCGCACACCGACCGCAACCGGGGTGCGACGGTTACCTGCTCCGCCGCCGCCGCTGCGGCCGCCACCGCCGCTACGGGTGTCACTGCCACCGCTTACGGTCTCTGCTGGTACAGTACAGTAGCAACCGCGGGAGGAAGCCGCCGGCCCCGCCCCGCCGACCCCAACCGCTGCTCGCCACCCCTGCCCGCGCAGGGCAGCCACGCCCACACACCCCGGCGATGGCGTCGCCGCACCTCACCGTCCGAGCGGGAACCACAGGGTTAGGGATAGAAGATGGGGGAGGAAGGGTCGGCGAATGGGGAGATGACCCTGGTGTCACCACCCGCCCGCCCGCCCGCCGCGCTGTCCCCCGCCCCCCCCCCCCCCCACGCTGACCAGCCAGTAGTCGGCCCGGGACCACCCGCCACACCCCAACCCCCCCCCCCCCCCGCTGGTGGCCACCCCGCACGCCAAGCCGTGATGGGTGCCGCCCGCGTGTGCAGCTCGGAACACCCGCCCAGGGGAGAGGGGCACCCACGCGTGTCTGTTCCTACCCCGGCAAAAAAAACCACCGTCGCGGCGCCATCGGGTACAACAGGACGGGGCGGCGGGGCGGATGAACGCGGGCGGCCGCTTGGCGTTGGGGATGGCAAGGAGAGCGGGGGCGAGAGGAAGGGGGGGGGGGGGGATCGGCGGAGCGAGTGGGAGGCGGGTTACGCGGCTAGCGAGCGATTGGCAGGCAAACGGGCGGGGGGGGGTGGCGGAGGAGTGGGAGGGAGTTGTGGTTGCAACGGACCCCGCCGCCCCCGCCGCGCGCCGCCGCCCCCCGCATCGCACCCACGATGGGTAGCGGTAGGGCGGACGCACACGCCCGCCATGGCGGTCGGCCGTGGGTACATTTTCCGGTGCGGCGCCCAAGCGGCGGGCGGGGGAAGGGAGGAAGCACCTTGTCAGCAGCCACTGCGGCGGAGGCACGCCCAGCCACGCGGCCTTGTCAGCACACAAGGAGCGGGACGGTGCAGCCAGAGGCGAAGGCGGCCGAGAACATCCACGACGCAATCGCACGAACGGGAGATCTCAAAGCAGCAAATACAAGTACTTTCTTCGTGGTCGCAGAGTCCTCGTCACATACAAGACTTGATCGTTTGGGGTTGACAAAGCCGCCGGGAATTCGGACAGTTCTGGACCGTTTGGGTTAGGTCGCGTCCCTGCCACCGCCGGCGTCCCACCACCCCCCCACCGCGGCGGCGGCCGCCGGCTGTGGTAATCGCCAACCCCACGCGGCCCGGCAGCTGCGTCGTGTGGGCCTGGCAGCCCCCGCTGTGTTGCTCTCGCCGCCGCCACTGCATTTCCCTGGCCGCTAAACCTGCGTCTTTCCTGGCCGCCAAACCTGCGTCTTCCCTGGCCGCCGACGCTGCGTCTTGCCTTGCCGCCTCCACTGCTGCTGTGCTGGCCGCCCCCCGGAGCGACCGGCCGCTGCACTTTCAAACGGCCTGTTCCCCCCGCCTTTCTGCTGTTGACGCCTCCCGTCTCTGCCCCCCCCCCCTCTATTGGTCACCATGGGCCGGCCCGCGGTGACCTCGACGGCCAACCGCACCAGCACCTCCCGGCTCATTGTCAAAGGTCTGGCGCCCAAGACCGACACCGCCGCCCTTCGCGCCGCGTTTGCGCGCTACGGCACCCTCACCGACGCGCGGGTGCTGGCGACCGCCGACGGGCGGTCGCGGCAGTTTGGGTTTGTCGGCTACGACGACCCGGCGGCGGCGGCGGCGGCGCGGGCGGGCCTCCACCGCACCTACCTCGGCGCCGCGCGGCTGGCCGTCGAGTACGCGCGGGCGGTGGGGGACGAGTCCATCCCGCGGCCGTGGTCGCGCTACTCGGTTGGCTCCTCTCGGTATGCTTCCAAGCATGGGGGGGGGGGGGCGGTCCGGGCGACGACGACGACGACAACAACAACAACAGGGGGGGGGGGCGTGGGGGAGAAGACGCTGCGGCGGGGGCGGGCCGGATCGGCGCTGGTGCGTCGGGGAAGGGCAAGGCTGGTGGTACCACGGCGGACGCCAAGCTCGCCGAGTTCAAGGCCGTCATGCAGAAGCGTAGCCGCAAGCCGCTGTGGGCCGACGGCGCGGCGGTAGACGCGGCGCCCCACGGGCGGAAGGGGGAGGTGGCGGCCAAGCGGAAGCGCGCCGAGGTGGCGTTGGTGCCGTCGAAAAAGACGGGGGGGGAGGGCGTACTGCTGTCGCGCACCCACATGCGCTTTGGGGGGGGGTCGGACAGTGACGGCAGCGGCGGTGAGGACGGCGGCGACGATGACGATGACGACAACGATGACGAGTACCAGGACTTGCCAGGCGCCGCGGCCGGGACCCGCCCTGCCGCCGCCGTCGCCGCCGCAGCTGGCGACGGGGACAGCGACACGGATAGCGGTGGGGGCGTTGCCGCGGACGCGGCAGTGAGCGACGCTGACTACCTGCGCTCCAAGATGAGACCAGGGGTGGCGGCGTCCGACTCGGATGCTGACGGCACGGACGCCGGCAGTAGCGACAGCGACAGCAGCAGCGACAGCGACAGCGACAGCAGCAGCGGCAGCGGCAGCGGCAGCGACAGCGGCGACGGGAAGACAGGGGACGGCGTGGGCGGTGACCCCGAAGACGACAAAGAGGCTGGTGGGATCGACGCGGCCCCCCCCCCCCCCCCCGCGGCGCCGCTCCTCAAGCCGTCGACCGCCACGCAGGACGCGTCCACACTCAAACGCTACGCGCTGGCACCCGGCGCCGACGCGGGCGAGACGGGCCGCCTCTTTGTGCGGAACCTGGCCTTTTCCGTCACCGAGGACGACCTCGACACGCTCTTCTCCCGGCACGGCACCCTCGCCGAGGTGCACCTGGTCGTCGACCCGGACACGCGCCGCTCCCGCGGCATCGCGTACATCCTGTACGTCCTCCCCGAGTGCGCGGTCGCGGCGCTCGCCGCGCTCGACGGGGAGATCTTTGCGGGCCGCATCCTCCACCTCCTCCCCGCCGCGGGGCGGCCGCCGCCGCCTCCACCCGGTGACGCGCGGCACGGCGCGGCCGGCGGGGCGAGCGCGTACCAGTCGGCCGCCGCGGCCGCGCGCGTCGCGTCTGCGGTGGCGGGCACGGACGCGTCGGCGGGCCGCTCCGCGCTGTACGTGGACGCGCACGCGGTGGCGCGGGCCACCGCCGACCGGCTGGGCGTGTCGACCGCCGAGGTGCTCGCCGACGATGGCTACGCCGCCGTCCGGCTCGCCGCGGGCGAGGCACGGCTGCAGGCCGACGCGCGCGCCGCGCTGGCCGCGGCAGGGGTGGACGTGCCGGCGCTTGCCGCGGCCGCCGCCGCACGGGGCGGCGGCGCCGCCGCCGGCGTGGGCCGCGGCGGGGCCGGCCGCCGCTCCCGCACGACGCTGCTGGCCAAGAACCTGCCGGCGGGGACGACCGCCGAGGCGCTCGAGGGGCTCTTTGCACCCCACGGGCTGCTGACGGGGGTGGTGGTGGCGCCCGGGGGGGTGCTCGCGGTCGTGCAGTTTGGGGCGGCGGGCGACGCCAAGGCGGCGTTTGCCGAGCTCGCCTACTCCCGCATCGGCGACCGGCCGCTGTACCTCGAGTGGGCGCCCGCCGCGGCGGTGGCGGGCTTTGGGGTGGGGGCGGCCAAACGGTCGCGGGAAGAGGTGGGCGGGAAAGTGGCGTCGGCCGCGGCGGCGGCGGCGGGCGAGGCGCCCGCCAAGAGGGCTCGCCCGTCGGCCGACGGCGGCGACAGCACTGGCGCGGAGGCGGCGGCGGCAGACAGAAGAGCAGCAGCAGCGCCGGCAGCAGCAGCCGCGCCCGGCTCATTGGCGGCGCCCGCACTCCCCGCCACGTCCGTGTCGGTCTTTGTCAAGAACCTCAACTTTGCCACCACCGACGAGGCGCTGCGCGCGCACTTTGCGCGCCGCGCCCGCGCCGAAGGCCCCGGCGACCCGCACGTAGTGTGCGACGCGACGGTCGCGCGCAAGCGGGTGGCGGAGCGGCGCGGGTCCAAGGCGGCGGCGGCCGCCGCCGCGGCCGACGCGCCCCGCCCGTCCATGGGCTACGGCTTCGTCTCGTTCCCCGACCGCGCCGCGGCGGTCGCGGCGGTCGCCCGGCTGCAGCGCTCCCGTCTCGACGGGCACGCGCTGGAGCTCAAGCTGTCCACCCGCGGCGCCGACGCGGCGGCCGCCGCGGCGGCGAGCGACCTGCTCGACTCGACCACCGCCGTGGCGGGCGGCCGCGGGGCGTCTGGCGGCGGCGGCGCCAAGCTGGTGGTCAAAAACGTGGCGTTTGGCGCGACGGCCAAGGAGATCCGCGCGCTCTTTGCGTCCTTCGCGTCGGTCAAGGGCGTGCGGCTGCCGCGGGGCGGCGACGGCCGCGCCAAGGGCTACGCGTTTGTGGAGCTCGCGTCCGCCTCCGAGGCCGCCGCCGCGCGGACCGCCCTCGCCGACGCGCACCTGTACGGGCGGCACCTGGTGATTGAGGCGGCGCGGGACGAGGCGGCGGGCGCGAGCGTGGACGCGCTGCAGGCGCTGGCGGCGCGCAAGGAGCGACGGCGGGGGCGGCCGGCGCGCAAGGTGGGCGCCGCGGCAGGAGGAGGGGACGCCTCGTCGGAAGAGGACGAGGAGGCGGACGAGCACCAGATGATGCTCGACAGCCTGTACTCCTGAGGCATGGGAGGTGGGAGGGTACCAGGGGGGGGGGAGAGGGCGGAGGGGCGGTGTGGGCTGATGATGGTGGGCGGCCATGCACTCGTGTTGGTCCTCTGTCGCTCTCTGCGGCTTCTATTTGTTTACAGACCGGTGTGGCTCCGTGACCTCTTTGGTCGCCGACTACTCGCACCCCATCACCTCCCCAAGGCGCGGCCGCCCCTTGCGCGCGCACCCCCCCACGCGCGCTGGCCCCGCGCGGCGGCACGGCGCGGCCGCCTTCACCAGCGGGCGCCCACGGCACACACCGCGCCTCGCACCCTGCCCCGTCCGCCCCTCCTAGCCGGTCAAACACGCGCCGCCGCTGCCTCCCCACCCCACCCGCCCCCCCCCCCCCCCCCTGGCGCCCCGCACGCCTCACACGCCCAGCTCCTGCCGCCCCACACACGACGGCTTGCAGTACGTGTGCGACCGCTTCCACCGCCCACACGTCTCGCACTCAATGACGTGCCGCGCGGGCGTCAGGTACTTGCCGGTCATGCGGCGGCGCTTGCGGCCGTGGGGGACCTTCTTTTTGGGCACCGCCCGGAGGAGGCCGTCCCACAGCCAGTCGACCACGCCGGTGATGGCGCCGGCGAGGGCGCCGGCTAGGGTGGGTGGAGGAGTGGGGAGGGTGAGCGCGCCGGCGCCGCCGCTCCCGTCGGCCGCCGTGACCGTAGCCGTGGCGGTGGGGTGGGTGGGGAAGAGGGCGCTCGAAAGGGCTGAGGTGGTGGCAGTCGCGCCGGCCGCAGCGGGGAAGAGGGTGGTCACCGTGGGGGAGGGGGGGGGGGCCGCGGCGGTGGTGGTGGCGCCGGCAGCGACGCCGGCAGCGTCGGTGGCGGTGGCGGGCACGCCGCCGCCGCCGCCGCCGAGGCGGCCAGCCCAGGCAAGCCCCACAGGCAACCGCGGCCAGGGGGAGAGACGCGACGACGCGACGCCGCCGGGCGGCTCGGCCGCGCCGCCCGCCGCCGGCGCCCGCGGCGGGTCGCCCTCCCCCCCCCCCACCCGCCGCCGCGGCGGCGGCCGCACCCGCCAGCAGCCGCGGCGGCCGCCGTTCCAGACGAAGCGAAGCGCACCACCCCCGCCGCCGGCAGGAGCGCCGTGGTCGACGCCGCAGGGGGCGCCGCCGCTGTCGCGGGCGCCGCTGCCGCCGCCGCGGCCGGGGGGGGCGCGGCGGCCGCCCGCCGCGCGGCCAGCCGGGGGAGGAGGCCGGCGGTGGTGGTGGCGCCGAGCCGCTCCATGGGCGGTCCCCGCGTCTGCCGCCGCTGCCGTTCAAAGGGGGAAGTGGAGGAGTGGGGGGGGGGGGGGAGGGGATCCGCGCCAGCTGCGACGAGAGTTGGGAGGGGGGGTGGGGCGGGGGGCGCGGTGGCAGGGTGCGGGAGTGGATGTGTGGGAGGACGACGGCTCAAGGCGGTCGTCGCCGCGGTCGGGGGTGTACTTGCGGAAAGTATCTGTGGAGTTGATCGCTGCAACCCTATGCGTTCGCGGTGACAGTCGGATCCGGGCTTGGTGGGACGTGTCACGGGGTGAGGTCGGCTCGACTCCGCTCCCTACGACATCGATGGCCGGGCCGCCCGCGTGGCAGCTGCCTCCCCTTCGTGGGTCTCCCTCTCTCCGCGCTCCCCCTCCGCCCAGGCCTTGCGGTCGTCGCGGCGGCTACCTCCGGCCTTGGACGTTCTTTTCCCCCGGCCGCTTCTCCCGGCCGCGGCGGTGGCCGTGCGCTCCCTCCTTCCGCGCGGCTCGCCCCTGCCGCCCGCCTCCCATCGCCGCTGCCGCTGCCGCTGAAGCGGCCGCAACCACCGCCATGGAGACCCCCACCGTGGTGTCCCGCACCAAGGCCCACGGCTGCAGCATCACCCAGTACGCCTTCAAGTCTCCCACGCTGGGTGGCACGCGGGCGGTCTTTTCCGTGATCGCCCCCCCCGCCCCCTCGGCCCCCCTGCCGGCCCTCTACTGGCTATCGGGGCTGACGTGTACGGACGCGAACTTTGTCACCAAGAGCGGCGCCGCGGCGCACGTTGCGTCCGCGGGACTCCTCATCGTCGTGCCCGACACGTCCCCCCGCGGGGCGGGCGCGCCCGGCGAGGACGACGGGTGGGACTTTGGCACGGGCGCCGGGTGGTACCTCGACGCGACGACGCCGGGCTTTGGCGCCTACCAGATGGAGACGTACGTTGTGACGGAGCTGCCCGCCGCGGTCGCCGCGGCGCTCGCCGCGGATGACGGCGCCGGCGGGGCGGGCGGCGGCGTGGCGCTCGACCCGACCCGCCGGTCCGTGGCGGGCCACTCGATGGGCGGCCACGGCGCGCTGACGCTCGTCGCCCGCCACCCGGGCGTGTACGCGGCCGCGTCGGCGTTTGCACCCGTCGCGCACCCGACGGCGTGCCCGTGGGGCGTCAAGGCGTTTACGGGGTACCTCGGGCCCCGCCCTGCGGGTGGCGGCGGCGGTGGCGGCGGCGGCGGGGCGGGGGAGGGGGGCGAGGCGGACGCCTGGGCCGCCCACGACGCGACGGCGCTGATGGCGGCGCGCGCGTCGCCGCTGCTGCCCGGCGTGGAGGTGCGGGTGGACCAGGGCGCGGATGACGAGTTTTGGGCGGCGGGCCAGCTGCGGGGGGACGAGTACGTGGCCGCGTGCAAGGGGGTCGGCCAGGCCGCGGCGTTTCACCTGCACGAGGGGTACGACCACAGCTACCACTTTGTCGCTACGTTCTTAGGCGACCATGTGAAGCTTCACGCCGCTGCGTTGGGGGTGAACAACTAGGAAAGATAGAGTCCAGGGAAAGTAGGACAGGTTAGGTGGGGAGGTGCGGGGGGGGGACGGCAGAGGGACTGGGAGGATGACAGAGGGGCGCGGGAAGAAGGGTTTCCTCTTTGTTCGTGGAACTGCTCGGCGCGTGGAGGACCCCACACCAGTCGCTGTGGTCCGCTACGGGGCCCGGCGAACTCCGAGTCGTCAGGGCAAACGACTTCTTCCCGCTGTGCGCGGGGGGGGGGCAGCGTGTGCTGCTCAAGTACGGGTGGTGGGGGTACCGGCCGTCAGCCGCGTCGGCGCCCGCCGCACCCTGCGGTGGTTTGTGATGCCCGCCTCGTCCGCGGCGTGGCGCACCACACCGGTCAGAGGGGCGTCTATAGTCCCCACCAGGGACATCACACGTGCACGAGCGTGCGTGTTTTTTTCTCGCGTGGTATAGGGGATGGTCTGCTCCGCCTCGCCGTCTCCCTGACAGAGGGTCCCCCGCCGTCTTTCCTTCCGCGCGCGCCACGAAGGTTCCCTCTCGCTGTCTCGCTAGCAGAGGGTCCCTCTCCGTCTCTCCTTCCACGCCCATTACGGCGGGTTCTTCCTCCCTCCTGCTCGGGCACCAGTGTTCCAGCCGAAGAACAGCGATACCCCTAGTACTTGGCATACGCGGCCCCCGCCCCTTTGTAACCCCGTGCGATGGGCAATTTGCTCAGCACTCGAGCACCGCGAAGTCCTCGAGGAGATGCGGTGTCCCGCAGCTCCCCCGTATCTTGCGATGTTTCCGAGGAGCAGAGCACGCAGACCGCCGCTCTTCGAATGGGCCCCGTCTGCCGGGAGAGTGGTTCCGCGAGAGAGGTGGCGTGAGCGCGTTGGCCACCCACCGTGCCATGCGGCGCAATAGGGGTACACAGCGTGTGTATTGCACAGAAGGGAAAGCGTGGCTTCGTCCCGATTGAGGGGGCCGTTGCACATTCTGCTGGCTCCCTCCCCTGCTTCGTCCAAGACGCGGATGGGGTGTGTCAGCGACGGGATACATCGTGCGCAGCAGAAAATCGGAGGGGGGACGTCCTCGACGCTTGCTGGGTGTTGGATGCAGCCCAGGATACAATCCGGCGCGGGGAGTGGACCGCCAGGACAGAACACGCTGTCAGCTACGACCTCAGAACGGGGACGCTGCCTCCAACTGGAGCCCTCCGCAGGGGTGTTTGTCCCGGTTGTACCCTCCTGGGACCATACCCTCCATGTCAATCGGGTTTGAGGTGGGGCGTTTTGAGTGGAGGCGGATGGTCCCCCCGCACCGACCCAGCCCAGTGGGGCTGTCGCCAAATCCGCCATGCCTGGAGATTTCCGTTGTGCGCCAGTGAGTGGCCACGGCCAGAGATGACCGCGCGGTCTGTGCACAGCAGCAGCGAGCGGAGGCCCTCCTTCCAGCGCCGGACATCTCCCCCACCGAGAACTCAAATTGGGGGTGTGTACCCCAGCAGGTCGACTTGCATGCACGCCGCTGTCATCAGTGCCCCTCCGGAGACCGTCGATGTCCGCCCGTCCCCACCCGCGCGGCTCTCCACTCTGCCCTCGCACACCACCGTGGTCGCGACCCCCTTGACACGACTGCTCCTGCCTGTGTGACCGCCGAGCCATCCACGCTTGCGCCCACCCGGTCCACGCCGCCTCCCACCCCCCCCCTTTCCCGTTCCAGGCCTGTGGATCACCATGACGTCGCCGTCGGCCGCCTTTGTGGCGCCCGGCGTCGGCCCGTGTGGGTCTGGCGCGTCGGCCTGGACGGCCGCCCGCGTGACGCGGGTGCGGCCTGCCGCTCCCCTCGTTGGCCGCCGCCGTGGCCCGCAGCGCCTGTTGGCGATGACCAAGGTCGATACGGAGACGACCAGCGGCGAGTCGCTGATGGAGAGCGACGCAATGGAGGAGGTGCTCGCCCGTGAGACGCCCGCCGCGGCGACCAAGGCGCCGCCGCCTCCTCCTGCCAAGAGCCCGCCCATCCCGGGTGGTGAGCCGGCGATTGTGCCCGCCCCAGTGGACTATGTGCCGCCCCGCCGGGAGACGTTTGCGGGCCTGGTGTGGGACCGCCTGGTGGACTCTGCCTCGGATGCGCGCATGCATTACGGGCGGCTGCTGCTTCCCAAGCAGAAGAAAAAGACGGTCACCAAGCCGAGCGTGGTGGTCCTGGGCAGTGGCTGGGGCGCGCATGCGCTGATCAAGGTTCTGGACTGTGACCTCTATGACGTGACGGTCATTTCGCCGCGCAACGCGTTTGCGTTTACGCCGATGCTCGCCGCCGCCAGCGTCGGCACCGTTGAGTTTCGGAGCCTCCTCGAGCCGGTGCGGGTGGCGAATGAGCTGGTCGACTACGTGCAGGCGTCGGCGACGGAGGTGGACCTCGAGCGCCAGACCGTCACGTGCGTGAGCGACCTGGGGCGGGTGGAAGGCGAGGCCCCTGTTCAATTTTCTGTCCCCTACTCGTACCTGGTCATTGCGGTGGGGGCGACGACCAACACGTTTGGCGTGCCGGGGGTGCGGGAGCACGCCTTCTTCCTCAAGAGCGTGGTGGACGCGCGCAAGATTCGGGCGGCCATCGTCAATCGGTTTGAGCGTGCCAACCTGCCGACGACGTCGGATGCGGAGAAGAACCGCCTGCTGCACACGGTGGTCATTGGGGGCGGACCTACTGGGGTTGAGTATGTTCAGGGGGAGGGAGAGGGAGGAAGAGGGGAGTGTTTGCGGGCATGCACCGGCGAGGTGGGTGGCTCGTGGCTGAGCAGCAGTGGACTGCGCGAGTGGGGGAGATGTGGGGTCAGTGGGTTTGGGTTTTGGTCGATGGACGCCTGGCCAGCGTCATGGCCGAGGTGGCCTGGCTGGACGTTGTGGTACGCTGCTGTTGGGAGGCGGCCGGGTGGGGTGGTGTCCTCGACGTGGTGGCGAGTGGCTGACTCTGTGTCCTTGGCTGTCCTGTGGACGTCTGCGCCCGCTCGTGGCTGTGCTCTCTTTGCCTCAGGTATTGTGCCGAGCTGAATGACTTCCTGACGTCGGACCTGCGCCGAAAGTACCCGCGGCTGGTACCACTGGTGAAGGTATGTTGTGGCGACTTGTCCGCGCGTTGCGTAGTACCCCCATATCCGTATTGCGAGTGTCTGGCTGGTTGTGTCGACAGCCTCTGACTCTGGTAACCCGTCTGTTTTCGGTGGCGTCCTCTTGCTGCTGTTTTCGCTTGTCGATGCTGTGTATGGTGCTGCCCATCTTCTCCTTGCCGCACCCAGGTGACGCTGCTGCAAAGTGGTGATGCCATCCTCACTGCCTTTGACGACACCCTGCAGGCGGCGGCGATGGACAACTTCCGGAGCAGTAATGTGGAGGTGGTGCTGGGCGCGCGGGTCGTGAACATTGGCCCAACGTCTATTACCCTCAAGGATGGGACGGAGGTCGACTATGGCATGGCCATCTGGGCGGCCGGCAATGGCACCACCCCCCTCGTTAAGAGCATCATCACGTCTCTGCCAGAGCAGGCGGGCGCGCGTGGCCGTCTGCGCATTGACGACTGGCTGCGCGTCAAGGGCGCCACCAACGTGTTTGCGTTTGGTGACGCGGCGTGCAACGACGACGACCCACTGCCGGCGACGGCGCAGGTGGCGGCGCAGCAGGCGGCGTTTGCGGGGCGGCTTCTCAATCGGGACTACTGCCTGTCGTGCGAGATCCCGGAGGCGTCCTCTCCGCGCAAGGGGCTCTCCAAGCTCATCAACGGTGCAGGTGACGACGATGGGCCGGCGCGGGTGGCCAAGCCGTTCCAGTTCCTCAGTCTGGGCCTGCTTGCGTACATTGGGCGGGACCGTGCGCTGGCGCAGGTGGAGTTCGGCAAGAAGAAGATCTTTCTCAGCGGGGCTGCCACGCGGCTGCTGTACGACTCGGTGTACGCGACGAAGCAGGTCAGCTTTAGGAATCGGGTACTCGTGCTGGTGGACTGGGCCAAGACCAAGGTGTTTGGGCGGGATCTGTCCCAGTTCTAGACCAGGTCAAGGGGTGTGGTGCAGCTGGGCATCCGCGCATTGTCGCGTGCCTGCCGAGTGCAGGCGGCACAGCTATTGGTGGTGTTTCTGGTTACTGTTTGTTGAATTGTCATTGTCTTGTCCGCGTGGCTGCTTTGGTGTGTGTGTCAGCCTCCAGTGCTACATCCAGCCGTCCGCCGCTGGCTGGAGGACGACCGCCCCACCACGGGGCAAGGTTCTCATTTATTCTGTTTCTCACTGCGTTGCGTGCGTCTGGGGGTCTTGTATTCGCTTGGGGGAGCGAGCGGTGCGCACTGGTTTTCCTTTTTGCATAGAATGCGTTTCCGTATCGTCGTTATCTTTTATGGTCCATGGTCAGCTCGACGCACCCCTTACTCGGAGCGTGTCCACTGGCGTACTTGAGAGTGGAGATTCTCTTTACGATGCGAGAGGAGCCTGGGTTGCTTGTGATTGTACACTGCGCTGCACCGCAAGGTGGGCGTCGTACCAATTTCGCGTGCTGGTCGTTCGTGGAGGGAAAGACGAAGAGCAGCGTACCAGAAGAGGTGACGACCAGCGCCATATCGTGCTGCGCTCGACAACGCTGTTTGTCTCTCCCTTTCTCGGATGCACTGGGCTCGCATGGACGAGAATACATTGGAGCGCACGCCGCTTGAAGCAAGGACAAGGCTTGGCTTCGTTGATGTGCACCGGCGTACACATCCTCAGAAACAATGGACTGAAGCGCAAAAGGGAGTGACAGCGACCGCGTGCAAGAGCCATGAAGCCAAGATTAGTCCGAATTGAGTTGGATGCAGCGTGAATGCCGCACCTCCCGCACATTGCACTTGTTGATGCAGGTGCCGAACAACCCATCTTCCACCCACCCAGCGCCGCAGCGGGGTTGCCCCTCAGCGTCGGACGTTCGGCACACCCGGCGTGCCTAATCGTCCTCCTTCGCAGCGTACCGCAGCGCCAGGGGTTGCGGGGAATTTCCAACCCCCCTTGTTTCTTGTGAGCCGTGCCACGCTTGCGCCTGGCGCCCTCTGGGACAGTGTCGACAGCCCCGGACCTTCCCAGATGTCTTGGAAATGCAGCAGCAGTGGCCTCGTGGCCGCGCTACTCGTTGGTATGCATCTTTGTGCGGGGTTTGGCTCCATGGTGGTTGATCCGCGATTCAGCTAATCTCTCCCTGGTCCGAGCGTCGACGCAGAATGTATTAATACCGCAGCCTTGCTCGACGTGCTGCAGATCCGGGTCTCAAAATGGATGTATTTTCGATTCTCCCACCTGTGCTTTCTAGCTGGAGACGTGAGCCTCCTGGATCACTTGGCCAGCACCACCTTCATGCTCGTCGGACCAGGTCATCGGCTTTTGCTTGACAGCCGGGGTCTGCGGAGCGAGGACGTGCCCTACGCCCCGTCTCATCGTTCGAAAGGGGCACGGAGTCTTCACCTGCCGTTTCATCGCGCGCGTTGGTGGCCTCGGACACAGCGGGTGTCGTGGGCGCAGCCTCTGGTTTGTTGTCTGCCGTTGCTGTCCATCAACCCCGTTCGCCCGCTTCTTCCCTCTACCTCATCCGTGTATTCCCTGCCATGGGGTGGAGCATGAGCCACCGTAATGGTCCGGTTGGCCTGAGCCTAGTTGCGGGTGCTGCGGGCATCTACTTTTACACTCTACGGCAAGTACGTTCGTAGCCTGGTGTGTCGACCGAGGCCGCCGCCCCTGCTTTGCTCTCTTCACTCTTCTTGGCTGTTGAGTTCTGCGTCATGTGTATACTGTGGCAAAAGCGAGGGTGGGTGACGCCAGCCAGCGCTGGATTCCATGTGGCTGGTGCATGCGGCGACGCGGAGTTTGTGTTTTGGCGGCACGGCTGACACACCCCTTGTTACTGTCACTTTGATGGCGTCATTCCCTCCATGCGGCTCTGTGTATCCATCTCTTGTGCTTTGTCGCTGCATTGGTCACTTTTGCTGGTGTGGATAGATGAAGACAATGGCCCCAGGCTCACTCGACGACATGGTATGTTTTCTGTTTCCTTTGTTTTTTGGCCGTGGTGCCGAGTAGGAGAGTAGCCGTGAGTCATTCCACACGTCTGTTCTGCGGCTGACGTTTGCCCTTGCATGCATTTTGTCTTTGTGTTCGTCCCTTCTTCCCCTCCTCTCTGGCTGTGGTTTGCATGGCTGGTCGTGCCACTCCACTTCAACTCGTCGTTAGGCTCCATTGCCCCCCTCCGACGCGGCCCCCCCTTTGGACGCCGCCACGCCGTCGGACATGAAGCCAGAGCGGGTCTCTGGTGAGGAGAAGCCCAACAAGTGACCTGACCCTGTGGTTGTCAGCGGGCCTTCAGCAGCGAAACGGCTGGCCTGTATCGTCTTCGTGCTGCCAGCGCTTTTCTCGTCGGACTACGCTCCTGGCAGCGCGGGGCCGGCCTCGACACCATCGTTTCGTTCTGGCCCCCGCTGCAATTGTACGCTGCAGGGTGGGCAACGATAAGGCAGAAACCCCGCGCCCTGCTCTTGGCCTTCACCCCTTGCTCCCCGCTGCGTAGACGCCGTGCTCTTACACGTGCCGCTGCACCGGCCGCCAGGCACGAGGGGGGGACGTATCGAAGGGTGACCAGGAATTGCCCTGACTTGTGTTTCTTCTTGCTTTTGCTCTACGTATGCGCCCACGCGACTGTAAAAACAAGAACAGCCCGCCCTCGCGCATCGGGTCGGTAAACGAAAAGCTGACGATGGGCGCCGGGGCAGGTGCCACCCCCCGTCGCGACATCTACATCAAAAGGGGAAGCACCGCCGTCACGAAATAGTAGACAAGCGGCGCGCTGAGCACGTACGAGTCCGTCCGGTCTAGGATGCCACCGTGCCCCGGGAAGAGCCGTCCTGAGTCCTTCACGCCCGCGTCACGCTTAAACATGGAGGCGGTCAGGTCGCCTAGCAGCCCCACCACGCCGACGCCTATCCCATAAATAGCACCCGTCACCTGCCACAAGGGCCACCGGAGCAGGTAGGCGCCGAGGATGCTGACACTTGCGGAGCACAAGAAGCCCGCCACAGCCCCTTCGGCCGTCTTCTTGGGCGACAGTGACGAGATAGGGGTCTTGCCAAAGGTGCGGCCGATGAAAAAGGCGCCAATGTCCGCGCTGGCGTTGGCCAGCCACGTCCAAAACACCACCAGCGCGCCCGTTGTCAGAAGCGGCCGGAATGGCAGCACCGCCGCGGGCCATACGGTGGAGATGGCCGCTGCCAGCGCGCGGGCCGCGTGGGAGCCCCCTACCGGCTCCCAACCGTGGAGGCGTACCCAAAACGAGGGCAGGTAGCCCGCGTAAAAGAGGCCCATAAAGGTCGTGGAGATGTCGGCAATCGTCGAGATCTTGTGTTTCCGAAACAGCAGGTACACGAGGATGAGGGTGCCGCCGACGGGAAACACGGCGTCGGCCAAGGACGGGGAGAAGAGAGAGGAGATCATCGTCACAACGGTGGTGGCCAGGCCCATCCGCTGGGCGGGGGTGTGGCCCTTGCGGATGGCCATCCGATAGTACTCCAGCTGCCCCAGCAGCGTCACCACCAGCATCACCGCTGCAAACGCGGCGGTGCCACAAAAGATCCACGTAATCGCCGCGCCGCCGAGGAGGAAGCCCATGGCGATGCGGATTTGGAGTTTGAGCGACGCCGACAGCTTCCGCCGCAGCGTCGATGTCTCTTCAGCGGCCACGTCAGCGGCAGCCGCAGCCGACTCCCCGCCCTTCGCGGCGGGCCCATCGTCTGCCGGCGATGCCTCTGCCGACGCAGACATCCGAGGGGACGTTGCCGCCGCCGCCGCTGCTGCTGCCGCTGCTGCTGCCGCTAGCCCAGACGATGGGCCACCGCAGCCAAAACGCCCTGCCGCCCAATGGCAAGGGGGGTGAGCGCCCACAAAGGCCGCCCGCCGAGACCGGGCGGGGCGGGCGACGACCGCGACGCGACCAACACGGGGGGCTCGGGCGCAGCCACGGCCTCCGTGTGCAGTGGACGCCGCCGCCGATAGTGGCGGACGGGCCGTCCCCACCGACGCCCCCGCTGCGGTTGTGGCGGGCCAGACAGGGGGGGCGGCAAACGCCGCCACAGGGCGACGGCCCCATGGGGGGAAGCCCGCCATCCAGCTGGCAGGCCGAGTGCGGCGAAGGGAAGAGGGGGGAGGAGGAAAGGCAGACGGCACCAGAGCTGCAGAGACCGGCGAGCGGAGTAAGGCCCAGACAGGCGCGGGGGCGGGACGCAGCGGGGGGGGGGGAGTTGGAGCCACGCGGCGGCACAGTGAGGGGCGGTGCGCATGCGCCCTGGCCAATGCGCGGGGGTCCGGTGGCGGAAAGGCGCGGGCCGGCGGTGGTGGGCGCCGCCCTGGCCCGGCCGTGCGCGTGGGACCGCGGTCTGGCCGGCCGCGCCACAGTCGCCGTTATCGTCGAGCGGGACAGCAGAGGCGCGACGCTTTGCCTCTCACTCCCGTGGCTACTTCAGTGGCATGTTTGCCAAAATGGCTACTTCAGTGGTCTGTTTGCCAAAGTGGCTACTTCAGTGGCCTGTTTGCCAAAAACCTTACCCCTCGTTTGGGGTTCAATTCTGACAGCCGAGATCGCACGAGATTTATGTAGAATTGTGGATGCGCTTACACCTACGAGCCGGCGGCGGCCGACCCGATCAAGTTTACCCAGACCACCCCCCCGCCCGGCCGGCCGGAAAGGCGCGGGGCACCCCCCTCTTTCCGACGTATGAGACTCAGCGGAAGGGTAAAACGAACTACATTCTAGGACTGCTATCAATTGACCTCGGCCTGTTCCTGGGGTACAGTGCAATCGGTGTACTTCATGTTCCCAGGCACCCGCAGGACATCACATGGGATCAAACGCCCCCCAGTGGGATTTGATAACAGCGGGGGGTGTTATCCAGTTATCAGACCCCCCTCACGACCTCTGGGAGGGGGTCGGATAACATGGTATCCAACCCCCCCAAGAGGTGCTGTGGGGGGTTTGATAACTGGATAACACCGCCCCTGTTATCAAACCCCTCTGGGGGGCGTTTGATCCCATGTGATCCGGCCCGCCCCCCCCCCCCCCCCCTGGGTGCGGGCGGCGGCAGCGCGGGACGGCGGGCGTGGTGGGTGCGCGGCGGGTGGCGTCGCACTCTCTTGGCCTCCGCCCGATGGCCTGTGTGACGGGGAAAGTCTCTTGGGCACCCCTCAGCCATGGTTGCTTCACGCTTCTGTTGCGCTGGCCCAAAAGAAGCAAAGGTGAAGGTCGTAGGGACACAAAAAAGCCCAGGAAGCGCGTGTCGTAGTCGCCGGGGCAGCAGTTTTCATATACAATGGCCATTGAGTGGCGCAACGAGCGGACACCGGTGGAGTGATGGAGCCAGTGGGATGGAGGGAGCAAGGTGAGGCTGGCGGTCCATTGCACGTCATTTTGATTGTTTCCCGCGGCTGTCTTGGCAGCGTGTGTGCTTTTACGTTTGGTGGAGGGGCGGACGACGGGGGGGGGGGCGGTGGGATGGCCGCCGGTGCGGCCAGGGCGGCCGCGTCGCCTGGTGTGGCGGCTATCGTTGCCGGCGGGGCGCGGGCGGCCGGCGGCGGCGGTCGTCGGGGCGACGAGGCGGCCACCGCCACGGCGGCTGCCATCCCCGCGTCGGCCGTCGCCGCGTCGTCGTTGGCCGTGCCGGCGGCGGCCGACGACGACGGCGCCGCGTCGGCGGCAGCGGCGACGGGCGGCCGCGGGGCTGCCCCCGGCAGGGGCGCCGCCCCAGCCCGCCGCCGTTGGGACCGCTGCCGCCGCTCACTCCCGCCGCTCGAGTGCGGCAGGTGGAAACCCACTGGAGCTGACAGAGCGTCACCTCGCTGCGGCTGCTGCGGGTGCGGCGGTCGCGGCCGCCGGCGCGTGGGGGGGGGGGCGGGGTGGGCGGGCGGGGCCCGCGCCGGGGGGGGGGGGCGCCGCCACCGCCGCCGCCGCCGCCGCCGCCGCCGCCGCGGCGCCGTGCCCGCCGGCAGCGCCGCGTTCGCGAGTGCTGCTGCCGCGGGCGGTGGTGCGGGCGGCGGAGGTGGGAGTTGACGGGGGGGGGGCGGCGGCGGCGGCGGCGGCGGCGGCGGCGACGGCGGCAACGGCAGCGTCGCCGCGGTGCGGGAGACGGAGGGCGGGGGTGCGGGCGCGCCCGCCGCTGCCGCCCGGGCGGCCGCCACCGGCGGCACACCCCACGCTGCGACCGCCGTGGGGATGCGACCGAACGACACGGGGGTGGCAGCGGCAAGTGGCAGCGGGAGGGCAACGGGGGGGCGGGGCACGTGCCGTGGGGGGGGCCGCCGCCGCTGAGGCCCGTGCCTGTCGCCTGTACCTAGGCGTGAGGGGGGGGGATGGGGTCACGGTGGAGGGGGGAGCCGCGGGGAGCCGCGCCGGTTTGAATTTATTTTTTATTTGCTTTAGTGCGTGGCGGGAGTGGCCGCCCGGCGGCCGGAAAAGAAAATGGGGCACAGGGTGCGCATCCGTGGGGAGTGTTGGGGTTGTGGGGGAGGGGGGGGGGTGGGGAAGGGGGAGGGCGACGCGTGATCCCCCACGGCGCAGCCGTCGCCCCGTCGAGTGTAGCCGTGCGAGTGCCTTGGCGTTGGACCGGTACCGTGACGCGGAGCGGCAGCCGTGGAAGGGGCACCAGTAGGGGCCGCTCGCGGTGGTGAGGCGGCGCACCTTGGTAGGGGCGGCGCCCGTCAGGGAGAGGAGGGGGGGGGGGATGGCTGCGCTGGCAAAAGCGGCGGCGGCCGCCGCCGCGGTGGTGGCGTCGATCCCATCTCTGTAGCCGACAACACCCCCCCCCCCCCCCTGGGGGACGCGCCCCTGTCCGGCTCGGCGCCCCACCTGGCGCGCGCACGTCCCCGCCGCGTAGGCCACGCCGCAGCGAAAGGGGAGGGCAGCTGCAGGGGAAGGACCGCCGGATTCGCGGCTGACAGCGCCAAGAAGGTCGGCCGACGGGCGGAGGACGCGGAGGGGAAGCCGGCTGCTAGGCCGGCTCTGGCAAGGCTGCCGCCTGGCGCCAGCGGCTGGCGCCGCCACACCCCCCGCCGAGCCCCTAGCTACCCCCTATCAGCACGCGGCGGCCCGGGCGGCGGCGGTGGCCAGCCTGCCTGCAAGCCCGACCGCCCGCCGCGGTCGGCATTGGCCGTGGGCAGGCAGGCGGGGGCGCACTAATGTTGGGCTCCCCCCCCCGCTCCCCAGCAGTGCCCCCCTACCCCGGCTCGGCGCTGGGGGCGGTCAGCGGAAGCAGCAGAAGCGCTCCCCCCTCCCCCGCAGGCTACCTCCCGCTCGGGGGGCCGCCTGCCATCGGCGACGCTGTCGCCACGGCTGGTCGCACGGCCGCTCCTCCACTGCGGAGCGCGGGCGGCGCGAGGGCGGGGGGGGGCGGGAGGGTCGAAGGGGAGGGACCACCCGTCCACGGCCGACGCGCCGCCGCGAGGAGCGCCGCGGCCGCGTGCGCCGCGCGGCCGGCCGGCTGCCGCGGCCGCGGTGACGGCGGCGTTGTCGCCCCGCCCTAGGCGTTGGCGGCCACGCCGCCGGCGCTTGTCGAACCAGCCGCGCCGCCAGTGGACGCCGGCCGCGGCCTTGCCGTCTGCGGCGGCCGCTCCGGCTCCGCCCGCCTGCCCGCCCGCCCGCCCTCAGACCTTTCTGCGCCCCCCCCCCACCCCCCCCCCCCCCCCGAACCGTCCCGCACCTCCCCCCCCCACCACCAGTGGAAGCGGCATGCCCGCCACCGACAATGGCGTCGTCGCCATCCCCCCCCACTAACACGACGCCACCCCCCCGCCGCAAGGCGGCGACCGGCGCGCGCCGTCGGGCCCCCTGCTGCTACTCGCCCCCTCCGCCAGCGCGTTCAGCGCGGCGGGCGCGGCGCCGCGCGTCGCGCTGCCGCTTTGCTCGTTCCGGCCCATCCGGCCAGCGGGGACCATCCAGAGCACCCGCGGCACGGCGGCCGAGACGGCCGCCGGCAGCGACCGCGGCGGCGGTGGTGCGAGTGGCAGCGGCCCCTTTCCGTGGCGGCAGCGGCGGCAGCGTCGACGGCTTTGACGGCGGCAGCGTGACGGACCGGCCGTCCCCCCCCCCCGCGCCGCCGCCGCCTCAGACGCCGTCGCCGGTCGGCGCCGCGGGCGGGCACCTGTTGCCGGGCGGCGGCTACATTGACGGCGGCGGCAGCGTGTTGACGCTCGGCTTGGCGCTGACCGCCAGCGGTAGCAGCGACCGCGTCAGGGGCGCCGCGACGGTGCCGGTCGAGCCGTGAACGGCCGAGAGGGCGGGAAATGGGGGGGGTTGGGGGGGGGGGTGGGGCAGTGTGGGCGGGGACCGCCGCTACACCGTGGTGCCGCCACTTACCGCTGCCGCCACCGCCACCGCCGCAACCGCCGCCCCGTCAACGGCGAGGACCGCCGGCACGGCGGCTGGGCGGCTGCCGCGGCGGCTGGGCGGCTGCCGCGGCGGCTCGGCGGCGGCCGCGGCGGCTGGGCGGCGGCGGGGGAGAGGGTGGTTCTGGCCACCGCGGCCACGGCGGCGACGGAGGTGGTCGCGAAAGTGGCGGCGTCGGTGGGCTGCGGGGGGGGGCGGGGACGGGCGCCGCCCGGCCTCTGCCGTAGCGCTCGCCGCTGCCGCTGCTCGACTGGAACGCCAAAGGCCCTGGGCGGGAGGGTAGCGCCCGGCCGTCGGCCGAGCGGCCGCCAACGAGTCCGGCGTCGCCGCCCAGCGGGCGGCAAGGGCGTGAGCTAGGGGGGGGGGGGGGGTGGGGCAGAGGTGGGTAGCGGCCGCTGTGGCCGCCCAACGTTGTGGCTGGTCATGTCGCCCGACGGGAGGGGGGACGCGGACGGGGGGTGCGGTGGCGGCCGTGGCCGAAGCCAGCCCGCCGCTGTCACCGAGAAACTTGCCGCGACGCGCCTTGTAGCCGCAGCCGCCGCTTACGCCGCTGCCGCTGGCGGCGCAGGCGGCCGCCGCCGCGGGAGGCGGGCCCGACGGTGGCGGCGGCGGCGACAGCGGCCGCCGCGCCGCCAGCGTCGTCAGCGGCGAGGCCGTGGTGCTCAAGTGCCGGCCGGTCGCCGTCCCCGGGGTGGCCGGCGTGCGCGCCGAGCGCGCCGGCGGGGCGGGGAGCGGGCCTGCCGCTAATGCTCCGGCCCGTTGCGCGGCTGGCGGGCTTTTCGAGAAGCGCCGTCAGCGGGAGCGGCGGCGGCGGCGGCAGCAGCAGTGAGGGCGGCGGCGGGGCGTCGCCCGGCGGCTTCCCCGCGACGGGCGCCGGCAGCGCCGCCGCAGCCGCCGCCGCCGCCGCCGCCGCCGCCGCCGCGGGCGGCGGCCGCGCGTCGCCGCCGCCGCCGCCGGCCGCGTCGCCGCCGCCGCCGCCGGCCGCGTCGACAGCGGCGGCGGCGGCGGCGACATCGTCGGAGCCACCGCCGCGGCCGCCGCGGCCGCTCTGGCCGCCATCCGCAGCGGCGGCGACGGTAGAGGAAAAGGCGTCAACGGCGGCGGCCGCGGTGGCACCGCGCGTGCCGGCAGTGGCCGGGGAGAAGAGCAGGCCGCCGCCCGCGGCGGCAACCACCCCCGCGGGCGGCGCGTCCCCGACACGCGAAGCCTCCAGCGGAGACCCAGCCCCCCCCCCGACGGCCGACCCCCCCCCCCGTCCACCCCCACCCCGCGCACCGTCCCCCCCCACTCCCCCATACGTCGCGACCACCCGCCGAAGCCCATCCGCGGCTGTAGCAAGCGCGCCCAACCCCCCCCCCCCCCAGTGGCGCCGCCGCCGCCGCCGCCGGCTGCGCCGCCGCCCCCCCCCCCCCGCTGCGCGTCGGCCGCGACGGCGGCGCCGTCGCGAGCTCCGCCAGCAGCAGCGGGAGGTCGACGCCGCCGGCCGCGGCGGGCGCGACCGCCGCGGCGACGGCGGGACCGAGGTGGGGGGCGGGGGCGAGCGCCGCGAGCGCCGCTCCGGCCGCGAGCGCGAGCGCAGCGGCCGTGTCTGCCGTCGCGGGCGGCCACACGCAGCCACCGACGTCGCTGCCGCCCGCGGCGCCGCCACCGCCGCCGCCGCCGCCGCCACCTCGGCCGACTCCCCGCCGCCACTACCGCCGCCGCCGCCGCCGCCGCCGCCGCCGCGCCGCCCCCCGCCGCCATCCCTCCAGCCGCACGGGATCGGCCGCGGCGGCGCGGCCACGTCGACCGCCTCGACGAGGCGGACGAGGACGGCCGCGCCGCCCGCGCGGGCGATCACCACCGCCGCCTCGGCGTAGACGTCAAAGACCGCCAGCGCGTCGGCGTACGTGGCCGCAACGCCGGCGGCGGCGGCGCCACCACCACCGCCGACACCGCCGCCACCATACCCACCAGCAGCAGGGGCAACCCCCCCCCCCCACCGCCGCCGCCCCCACCTCCACCCCCCCGCCGCGGCCACCCGGTCCCCAAGCGCCACCCCTGGCATTACCCTGGTCGCGCCCCCCCCCCCCCTCCCCACCGCCGCCACCCACACCGCCGCCGCGGCCGCGCCCCCCCGCGCCGCCGACAAAGCCGACCGCGCCGGCACGCTCCCCCCCCCCCCGCCCCCCCACCCACCGCCAACGGCGGCGCGGCAGCAGCGGCGGCGGCGGCCGCCGCCGCCGCCACCGCCGCCGCCACCGCCGCCACCCCATCCACCGCCCGCAGCGACCGGGCGGTGGCCTCGAGCAGCGCCGCCGCCGCCGCCGCCGCGCCCGCCCGCGACGCGTCAAACGCCGCCCACACCCGGCCGAGCGGCTCGTCGGCAGCGGCGGCGGCGGCGGCGGCGGCGGCGGGCCGGGACAGCACCGCCGACAGGCGCGCGATGGCGCGCGCCTCGTCGCGCAGCGGGTCGTCGGGGGGGGGAGCGCGGGGGGGGGGGGGCGCCGCCCGCGGCCCACCCGCCGCCGGCGCCGGCGCCGCCCAGCCCCGCACCGCCGCCGTCAGCCGCGGCGCCGGCGGCAGCCGCCGCCGCCGCGGGCGTCCACGCGCGGGCGGCGGCAGCCGACGCGGGCGGCGGGCCGGGGGGGGGGGGGGGGCGCCCGCCGGCGGGGGGGTGGTGGGGGGGGGGGGGGGGGGGGGGGTGTGGGCGGATGCCGACCTCGCCGCCGCGGTCGAGGTGCCGCCGCCGGGGGGGGGGGGGGGGGGGGGGGGGGGGGGGTCAAGCGCGAGGCGGACGCGCCCGTGGCGTTTTCAGCTGGGGAGGGGGGGGGGGGGGGAAGCGCCCGCGTCGGGGGCTGTGAGGGTGGGGATGCTGGCCACCCGCGGCGGCGGCGCGGGGGAGGCGGCGCACCCCGCGCGGTCCACACCTCCCGCGTCGCATCGGCGGCGTCCCTACCCACCCACCCCCCAACCCCCGCCCGTGCCCTCACAGCCCAGGCACGCCGCAGCCGCCACCGCCGCCAGCTGGCTTCCCCCCCCCCCGCCCACCGCGGCAGCCGCCGTCGTTGCCGGGGTGCCCCCCGCCGCCGACGGCGCGGCCGCCGCCGCCGCCGCGAGCGGCCTGGCGGCCGACGGTGGCGGCACGGCCGGCGGCGGCGGCGGCGGCGGCGCCCGCGCCGCCCGCTGCGGGCGCTGCCGCCGGCGCCGCCGCCACTGCCGGCGGGGGTGCCCCCGCCCGCACCCGCACCGCCGCCGCCGCCGCGGCGGGCACGCCCGCCACGGGCCCCTCCGCACGCACGGCCGGCCGCGGAGTGGGCGGCCGCCGCCGCGGCGGCGGGGCGGTGGCGGCCGCCGGCCGGCCGGTGGCCGCCGCCGCCGCCGCCGACGGCGTCCCCCCTCGCAACGCCCCGCGAGGCGGCGGCGGCAGCGCCGCCGCCGCCGCCGACGGGGGTGGCGGCGGGCGGTGGCCGCCCGCCGCCATGGGCCCCGCGACCGAGTATCCAGGTACGAGTACGTCTGGACCCTTCAAGTAACCCCATCGCGGGTTGTGGGTTGCCAACCTTACTTCCATCAATCCATACTTACTTGCGGCGCTTAACCCTTCCTCGGACGTGGGCTGCTGGCGCCGGCCGGCAAGGGGCGGGACGAGGGCGGGGCGCGGCACAGGGCAATGAGGCGGACGCGGGTACACCAAACTTCAACGTGTTCTATGGAACTGTGCGGACTTGAAAAAATCATGAAACAATTCTATTGAACAATTCTTGATAGTTAACCTGGCAACGATCAAGTCGAATTGTACTTCTCGCATTCACGCGTGCCACGGCTCACGGATGCCACGGCTCACGAGTAGTACTACTGGGATGCCACCGCTCACCAGTAGTACTACTGGGATAGTGCTACTCGTTCGACGTGTTGTGCGAATCGCCTTGAGAATCCTGCAAAATTCGCTGTCGCATGCCTGGACTCGAACCCACACCAGTGATAATAGGCTCGCGTCCCAAGCACACACGCGTTCTGAGTTTTGAATAGGACATTTTAGATGAAACTCGATTAGCCCCCGACGAGCTGTCATATTTTCGTTACAGCTTCAAAGGTTCATGACTCTAGTCAATGTCACCCATAAGTACGTACGTTCGCACAAATGTTGGGCTTATCAAGCTGTCTCCTTTATTGATTCGTTCATGCTTCAAGGGATTGCCCCTTCCGCGGCTGACTGGAGAAGCAGCCACCGCACGAGCAGCCGTCGACGCTCCCCTTCGGCCAGTAGTGCTGCGAATCGCCGCACTCCAACCCAGCGGTGACTGATGCTGCCGGCGGGCGCCGGCCCCTCCCGCCCCGGCCTCTCCGGCAGCGGCGGCCGCCGCCCGCCACCAACCCCAACCCCTGCCGGTTGCCGCTGCCCCCCGCCGCCAGCCGCTAGCGCTATCGACACCCAACTCCCATTGGCCGGCGGCCGCGTGCCGGCCTGTGCGTACTGGCAGCCGTTACCAGTCCCTTGTGCTTCGGCGCACTGCTGTCCCAGCAGGCAGACGCCCCCAACCGGCGAGTGTCCTCTCCGCAGCATCTACACCAAAACCAGTATTTACGTACATGACAAATTGAAAGCCCAAGAGTGGGACCAAACTTCAACGTGTTCTATGAAACTGTGCGGACTTGATAAAATCACAAAACAATTCTATTGACCAATTCGTAATAGTTAACCTGGCGACGATCAAGTCGAATTGTACTTCTCGCATTCACGCGTGCCACGGCTCACGGATGCCACGGCTCACGAGTAGTACTACTCAAGTAAGTCCGAGTAATTGGATCGCACAAAAGTAAGTCGTCCGTAATTTAATACAAGCTGTGCCGCCTTATTCGTCGCCGGCGCCGTCGGCGCCGCCGCCGCGCCCGTTGCCGTCGCCGCCGACCCCGTTGCCGCCGTTGCCGGCGCCGGCGCCGCTCTTGGCGGCCGCCGCGACCGCCAGCACGGCAGCACTTGCAGCCTCGCGTAAATTTTGTGACGCTGATCCCCACCCAGACGCCGGTCGGAAGGCGTGAATTACGTTGACCGCCCCCGCCCGGACATCTGACGGACGACCTCGCCGACAGATCTCCTTGAGCTCCCGACGTCGCCGGTGTTCCTTGTGTTGCGCACGTCGCCAGGGTGACGCCGCTCACCAGACCCCCCCCCCCCCCCCCCCCCCCTCTTCAACCCCCCCTCCCGCGGCCCCCCCGCCTCAGGTCCACGTGGCGCACGCACAGGCCACCCCCCCCCCCCCTCCCCTTCCACGCAAAATGCGGATGCCGCGGGGTGGATGAGATCCCCAGATACTGCCGCGCCCGGCGCGTAGCAAGTCCGCCCGCTGAGCCCGCGCGGGGGGCTCCCCCCCGACGCCTGGCGCCCCCATATAAGCGGGGCCGCTCCCTGCCGTCCCCGCCCCCCGCCACCACTGGGACGGCAGCACCAGACCGTGCCAAGGAGCACGCGTCCCCCCCACCGGCTCCCGACGTCCGCGGCGCTTGCAATGGAGCCGGACGAGGAGGAGCCGGGCGCCGGCCCTCAAGACGAAGGACCGCACGGACACGGCGCAGACGCCGACGACGCCCTCCCGCCCGGAGATGGCGCCGCGTCGGGCGACGACGCCGACCCGCGGGAGGTGGCCGAGCTGGAGGCCGCCGTGCACCTCAAGCAGGGGCGCCTCCGCGGGCTGCTGCGCCGCATGGGCGAGGCGCGGGCGCGGCGCCCGCAGCTGCCCGACGGCGCCGCGCTGGACGCGGCCCTCGCCAGAATGACGGCGGCGGCGGCCGCCGCAGCCGGGGCGCCCCACGAAGCCTCGCCCACCACCGACGGCGCGGTGGCGGCGTCGGGCGCCGCCCTGGAGGCGGCCACCACCCCGGCGGTGGCGGGCGCGACCGCGTGGGTGGACGCGCACCACCCGTTGGACGACGACGGCCTTTTGGCGCAGCGGGCGCGGCGGGCGGCGTCCCTGATTGGGAGCACCTCCCGCGGCATGGCGCGGCGCGTGGCAGAGGTGGAGGACCGCCGCGGGGCGGCGCCCGGCGGCCGCCCCTGCGCCCGCTGCCGCCAGCGGTCTCACAAGACGGGGGCGGCGACGTGCCCGGCCACGGCGGTGGGCGGCGACAAGAACCCGCACGCGTACGACCGCGGGGAGGACCCCGCCGCGTCCGACCCGTACGCCTGCCGGGCGACGGGCACGTCGTCGGTGATGGTGCCCGTCGCGGCGGTCCTGCGCACCCTGCCCGCGAGCCCCGACGGAACGGCGCACGCCGTCGTGCGCGGCGGCTTCCTCGCCACCGCCGAGCACCACACGCAGCTGCACTTCACGCTGACGCTGGTGTGGCTCAACACCGTGCACACCCTCTTTGGCGCCGTCAAGGCGGACGGGTGGGCGGCGGCGCTGCCCGGCCCCGCCGGCTGGGGCGAGTACTGGAACTGGGTGGCGTACGCGGTCTGCTGCCGTGGCGCACACGGCGGCAGCCTGCCCGCCGGCGTGAAGTGCGGCAGCTGCGGGCGGGCGCGGGACAACACGTTGTGCGGGCCTGCTGCGCGTCGGCTGTCGGTGTCCTACCCGGCCTTGATGGACGCCACGCGTAACGCCATGGACGCGCTCGCGTCTTCCTTTGACGCCGCGTGCCACGACCACCTGCCGCACGGCAACAGCCACGCGCGGTGGCGAGGGGTGGTGACCACCATCGTCACCCACACGGCGAGGACGGTGGCGGTCGCCACCCGGCGGCTGGCGTGGCGGGTGGCCACAATGGTGGTGGATGCGGCCGACGCCCCCGCCTCTGGCGAAGAGCAACGCGGACGGCGCCGCGCCGCGGTCTACGCCGCCGCAAGGAGCTGCCTGGAGCGGGGGAGCGACGCGCCCCACGCGGCGCACGCGGCCAAGCTGGACGCCCTACCCCCCGACGTGCGTGCGGCGGCGCTCAGGGAGATTGCCGACGCGCGGGTGCGGGCGCAGCCGGCGCCCGTGCAGGGTACCCCACCGCTGTTCCCCACAGGCGGGGCGCACGTGGTCGCGCGCCGGTGGGCAGAGTACATCCCGTACCTGCTGCACGTGCAGGCGGAGGGGGTGGTGGACAAGCCCTTCTCGCTGGTGCCTGGCAAGGCCGCCACCCTGCACGGGTATGGCACGGTGACCAAGGCACGCCTGGGCCCGCTCATCCGGCGCGCCTGGCCCGCACACCGCGAGCTGTACGAGGACGTCCGTCGGCGGGGGGCGGCGGCCATTGCGGGACTCCTGGGGCTGGAAACTGCGCGGTGCACCTCCGGCGCCGACATCCGCTCCAACGGGGAGGGGGTGGTCTTCACGCTGTCGCGGCCGGCGACGGCCGCCGAGGCCGAGGCCGCGGACGTGGCGGCCGTGACGCGCAAGGCCAACGGCAGCCGGGTGCAGTCGCGGGTGCAGGGGAGCCCCACCACGCAGCTGGAGAAGCAGGGCTTCCCCATCGCCGCCGTCAAGACCCTCACCGTTGTGTCGGCAGACCCCGGCAAGGCCACCGTCCTGACGGCCGTCTCGTCTGGGCCGACGGCAGCGGCATGGGGCGACCGCCCGTGGGTGCGCCGCCGCCGGCTGGCGCGGTCGCGGCTGGTGGCGGCGGACGCGCTCACCCGCGCGGCGCTGGCGCTAGACGCCGTCGTCTGGCGCGCCGCCGCCCTGGCGCCGGCCGAAGCGGCGGCGGCAGGCGCGGCGGCGGCGGCGGCGGCGGCGGCGGCGGCGGCGGCGGCGGGCGGGGCCCCGCCGGGAGCCCTCACCCCCTCTCCGGCGTGGAGAAAGCGCAAGGCCGCCCCCGGCGGCGCAGAGCAACGGCAGCCGCCGTGCGGCAACGCGGCCACGACTGGACCGCCTCGCGGCGGCGCCGCCGGCGGGACAGCCGCGCCGGCGCCATCGGTGCGCCCGCCGTCGGAGAGAACCGCGCGGGGGCCGGCAGCCTCCCTCCGGCGCGGCGCCGTGCGGCGCCTGCGGGCCGTGGCGCAGCGCCTGGTGGTGGCCACCGGCAATGGCCGGTGGCGGGTGCCGCGTCACGCGGCCGTCGACGTGGCGCTCGGCTGCCTGCGCCGGGCCGCCGCCGGCTGGGTCCGGCCGCGAGTGGCAGACGGGCGGCCCGACGGCGCCGCGTTCGCGGCGTGCAAGACGGCGGCGGCGGCGCAGGACGTGGCCGCCGCCGGCGCGTTTGCGTCCGCCTTGGACGGCCTGACGGCGCGCGTGGCAGACGCGGTCGGGGCGACGCGGGGGTGGCGGGCGCCCCCCCCCGCGGGCGCCGTGTACACCCTGACCAGGGGCCGCTACACCGAAGCTGCAGGCAACGGCATGACGGCGCGGGCGGCGGCGGCGGCGCACCGGCGGGAGGCGGCGCAGCGGCTGGCCGCGCTCCAGCTGCCGCCGGCGACGACCCCCGAGGTGGTGGCCGCGCACGACACGGTGCGGACGGGCGACGCGGCGGCGGTGCTGGCGGCCAGCCGCCAGTGGATGGAGTCACGCCGCCAGCCGCAGTACAGGGCGGTGTGGGGCGCCGCGGCGACGGCCGGCCAGCGCAAGGCGCGGGTGCATCAAGTCATCCGACGGCGGCGGCTGGGCGAGGCCGTGGCGCGGGAGCTCACGGGTGGCCGCCTCCGCCGCGTCGTCAACCGCTCGGCGGTGGTGGTGGTGGTCGGGCAGGCGGCCACCCGAGGGGGCGCCACGTGGCTCCGCCGCCACCTCCGCCGGCTGTGCTGGATGGTGGACGCAGACGAGCACAACTCGAGTCAGGCGTGCGCCGGCTGCCGCCAGCAGCTGGCGGTCGTGTACGCGTCGGCAGCGGCGCCGCCGCCCGTACCCCGCGGCACCCTGATCTGTGGGCGGCGGCGGGGCCGCCGTGGCCGGCAGGGGCGCCCGCGTGCGCCGCCGACGGCCGGCTGGGAGCGCACGCAGCCGGTGCGCTCCGCCGCGCGACGGGCGGCCTGTCGAGCAGAGGCTGCCAAGATGGCGGCAGAGCGGGCGGTCAAGCACCCACCCCCGGCGAGGGTCGTGTTTCGTGCCCCCGCCGCCGCGGGGGTGTGGGGCGTCAAGCGCTGCGTGGAGCGGGCGTGTTCGCGGCAGCTGGTCAACCGCGACGTGAACGCGGCGGCCAACATGGGGTGGAAGGCGCTGCGGCAGATACGGCAGCTGCCGTGCCACCCGTTTATGCGCCCGCAACGCGTACGACGGCCGAGGCTGGGAGGCGGTGACGACGGCGAGGCGGCGGGCGCCGCCGCCGCAGACCGAGCTGGCGACGGCGCCTGCGGCCGTCCCCCAGGCGCCGCAGTGGTGGCGGTCGCCACGGGCGACGCGGGCGGGGAGGCGGCTGTCGGACCGGATGGCGACGGCGGGGCGCGGACGGCGGTGGTGGCGGACACGCACACGGTGGCAACCACGGAGCTCGCCAGAGCGGCAGAGACGGGAGACGGTGCGCCAGCGGTGGCGGGCGGCGGCCGGGCAACTTCCGTGGCGTGAGTCGGTTCCACACCGCGGTACTCACGGCACGATAGCCACCGGCCGCCGAGTGCCACGAGCTCGGTTCACCCCTCTCTCCGACGAGCCGCGTGCGGGTTTTCGTCGGATGTTCAGATTGCGTGTGAGGGGGGTTACTCTGCTATCGCAGAGTTTCTCCCCGGGGGCCGGTCCCCCCACGTGCATACTCTCGAGTGCCCGGAACGCTTCAGATTCAGATTCACTACTAGGCGCGGCCGCCGCCCCCTCCGCGGCGCTACCCCGCTGCTAGCCAAGTTGACAGCTTCCCCACCCGCGGCCGCTCCTGCGACGCCAACAATTCACACGTGCGATCGCCTGGGGCGGTAGCTGCAGCAGGGAGAGACCTACTAGCCAGCGCCGCCGATGATCCGCCCCCCTCGTGGCATCCACCCCTCCTCCGTCCGAGGGGACTGCCCAGTCGGGCGAGGCGGCGGCAGGGCGGGGCGTGACGCTGGCTCGCTCCGTCCACATCGCCCCCTGCGCCCCCCCCCCACAAGCCGCCATCGTGGATGGGTGGCCGGCAGACAGCCCCCCTCCCCAAGGGACGAGCTGCCCGGCCCACCCGCCGCACCGGCCGCATCCCAGACAGCGGTCGCACACAACGACGTGGCTTTGCCGTGGGCGGAGTGTGCTTGCCGTGCGGGGCCGCTGCCGCCGCCGGCGTGACGCAGCACTCGCGCCTCTGCTCCCGGCCGATTCATCGCACCCCTCCTCTTTTTTCCTCCTCTTGCCCCGGTCGGTCCTCCGAGGGCGGGATGCGGACGAGGGGAGGAGGGGGAAGGAAGGAGCAGAGGGGGTAGCTAGCTAGGGGGGGGAAAAGTAGAGTGACTGGTGGGTGCGCTGGGGGGAGTGGGCCGCGGCGCGCCCCACAATTGGCCCCCCGTGCTGTCCCTGTTGGCGGTGTGGTTGGCCGCGGTGCTGGGAGCGCGGCACCACGGCGGCGGCCTTGCGAGCTAGATTGACACCGCGGCGGGTCACGCCCGGCCGCTCCGTCCGCTCCCCCCCCCCCCCCCCCCCTGACCCGACTGCGATGGAGGTACGAGCAGGGGCGTGTGGCTGTGGCTGCGTGCGTAGGGTCGGGGGTGTCTCGCCATGGCGGCGTGATTGCGGCTGCGGCAGACGGCCCGTCCGTGGCGAGAGGAGGAGAGCAGGGTGGGCGTTTGGGTGGCCGCCGCCGGCCGAGTAGCTGGCATCCCTGGTGCTGCTGGGCTGATCGGCACGGCCGGCGTGGCGGCCGCGCGCGTCAGGAGGCGCGGTTCGGCGGATGCCGCCGTGCCGACGCGCCGGTTGCGCCGCCGTCCGCCCGCGGCGGCGTACAAATCGTGGCGGTCGGTGCGGTACCGGCAATGGCTCTGTCTCCACCGCGCGTCCGCAGCAGCCCGGGCTGTGGGTTGCGTCGCAGCCTGTCGTCTTGTGCCACCCCCGTGTTGCTCGCACCGCCCCCTTCTGGCGAGTGCGGCCGCGCCTCTGCCACCATGAAGGCGCTTGTGACAGGTACTTTGCTGGCAACGGCCGTGCTGGTGCTCTCCCCCCCCGCGGCTGCCGCTGCGCTCTCCGCCGCGCTCGGCGCGGCGCCCCCGCGGCGGGACGCTGTTGCCGCCGCCGCCGCCGCGAACGCCGCCACCGACACCTTGCCGCGGCTGTCCATCAGGGCGCCGGGCGGCAAGGGCGGCAACGGCGGCGCCGGCGGTGGGGTGGTTATTGGCGGCGGCAGCACCGTCAGCGGCCCCGTTACCGCGGGCAATGGCGGCGACGGCGGCGACGGCGGTGCGGCGAGCGCGACGGGCCCCTGCGCGAGCGCGGGCGGCGACGGCGGCGACGGCGGCGCCGGCGGGTCGGTGACGATCAACGGGACCGTCACTGGGCCCGTGAAGGCGGGTGACGGGGGGGCGGGGGGGGATGGGGGGGCGGGCGCCGCCGGCGACGGCACCGCGTCGGCCACGCAGTGCCCGACGGGGACGCCGACGGCCTCTCCGACGGCCTCTCCGACGGTGACGCCGTCGCCGTCGCCGACAGCCTCTCCGACGGTGGCGCCAACGACGGCGCCAACAACGGCACCAACGACAGCACCAACGACGGCGCCGCCGACGGCCCCGCCGACGGCCCCGCCGACGCCGCCGCCGACGGCCCCGCCGACGGCCCCGCCGACGCCGCCGCCGACGGCCCCGCCGACGGCCCCGCCGACGCCGCCGCCGACGGCCCCGCCGACGCCGCCGCCGACGGCTCCGCCGACGCCGCTGCCGACGGCCCCGCCGACGCCGCCGCCGACGGCCCCGCCGACGCCGCCGCCGACGGCCCCGCCGACCCCGTCGCCGACGCCGGCCACCTTCAACTTTGGTGATGGCTTTGCCCGGTGCACGTCCGGGACGCTGCGGGTGCGCAAGGACGTGCGGGACCTGACGACCACCGAGGCGGTCACGCTCTTCTCCGCGTGGCGGCGGCTGTACGACAGTGGGCTCGCCGCCTTCTTCAGCAACACCCACGGCTCGTGGATGTCCGCCGCGCACGGCGGGTCGGCGTTCTTCCCGTGGCACCGGCTGTTCCTGCTGGAGCTGGAGGAGGCGCTCTCGGTCGAGGCGGGCGTCCGCGTCGCGATCCCCTTTTGGCCGTGGTCGTACGACTCGGCCGACCTGGGCGGCGCGGACGTCTGGTCGGCCGCCTTTTTCGGCGGCGCCAACCCGCTCGCGTGCATCCCCGACGGCCCGTTTGGCGGCGCGTTTGGCACGCAGGGCCGCTGCGTGGTGCGCGGCTTTTCGTCCACGTCGGGCTCGATCAGCAACTTTGCGGTCGTGCAGCCGGGCGCCATCCAGCAGTCCATTTTCAACTCGGCCGACTACGCCGCGTTTGCGACCGTCACCGAGGTGTTTCACAATGAGCTGCACGTCGCGCTCGGCGCGGACATGGTGCAGACGTGGTCCCCCGACGACCCGATCTTCTATGCCCACCACGCGTTTGTCGACCGCTGGTGGGCGGCGCGGCAGCAGGTCAGCGGCAACCCGTCCGACTATGGGGGGATCCACGCGGGCGTCGCCGCCTCTGCGGGCGACGTGCTCGACCCGTATGGCCGCACCGTTGCCGACACGTTTTCGCTGCCGTGCGTCTCGTACGGGCCGCTGGCGGCCAGCCGCGGGGGGGGCGCGTTTGGCGGCGTCCGCCGCATGGCCGTGCCCGACGCGGCGGCCGACGCTGCCGCCGCCGCCGCCGTCGCGGACGTGCCCGCCACGGCGCGGCAGGCGGTCGGCCGGTTCCCCCGCGCGTCGCGGGCGGTGGCGCGGCGGCTGCTGCGGTCACGGGAGGACGTGGTGCGCGCGGCGGGCCTGGCGTTTGCGGTGGCGCAGGGCTCCACGCCCGAGGATGCGGTCGCCGCGCGTGACGCGGCGGTGGAGGTGCAGGTGGCGGCCGCCGAGGCGGGCCTCATTGACCTCCGCCGGTACGGGCCGGTGTCGGGGGGGGAGGAGGTGGGCAACGTCGGGCCCCCCGAGCCGCTGCCGGTGGTGGTGCCGCGGGCGGCGGAGGAGCCGGTCGCGGCGGCGCCGCTGGCGGCGGAGGAGCCGGCGGTGGCCGCGCCGCCGGCAGAGACGCCCCCGACGGGTGACCTCCCCGTCGTCATCCTGGACGAGAACAACGCGGTCATCCAGCAAGTCACCAGCCGCGTGATGGGATCGCTGAGCCGGTGGGCGTCTGCCGTCGGCCGGCTCATCCGCACCTCCGTGGCGCTGCCGCCGCCGCCGTCGCCGCGGCGCGCCCGCTTCCGCCGCGTCGGCTCGCGGGAGGCCACCGCGCGCGTCCGCGCGCGCGAGGCGCAGGTGCGGGCGGCGGCGATTGCGTTTGCGGTCGCCGGCGGCGCGACGCGGGAGGCCGCCATCGCGGCGCGTGAGGCGGCGGTCGCGGCGCAGGTGGCGGCGGCGATGGCGGGCACGCTCGACCTGTCCACGTACCCGACGATGGAGGAGATTGCCGCCGCGGAGGCGGCGGCGGAGGAGACGGCCGACGCGGAGTCGACGGCGGCGGAGGGGGCCGACACGGAAGAGACGGAGGGGGAGGAGTGAGGAGGAGGAGGAGCCAGAGGGGGGGGGAACGAGGCCAGGGGGGACGAGCCAGAGGGGGGGTCTGTGCGGTACGCGTCGGAGGGCGGCGCCACCGCGGGAGCGGAGCGAGGGGGAGAGGACCGAGAGGGCGGCAGCCCGAGCGGGAGGAGCCAAGAACCGGGGGGCGGAGGGTCACGAAACTCTGCGGGAGCGGCGCGCGCGAGCAGCGCAGCGCACATTAACTGGGGGGGGGGGGGGGGGGGGAGTCGCGCGCAGCAGAGCGCGGGGGCCGGGAGCTCTGCACGCAGCAGAGGGAGAGACGGCGGGACGGTGCCGCCACCGCCACAGCCCCGTGCTGGCCCAGACTTTTTTTTTCCGTGCCCGACGAGGAGCCCCCCGCCCGCCGCGCGGCGCGCCTAGCTAGCCCCGCCGCCGGCGGCGGCCGCGCCTCGGCCGCTGCCGACCGCCACACGCGGCCGGCCGCCCGGCCCGCCGCCACCGCCGCGGCCCGCCGCCGGCGGCCCGTCCGTGCCGGCCCGCCCGCCCGCCCGCCCGCCCGCCACGCCGCCGCGCGCGGCCGCGACGCGGCCGCCGCGGCGGCCGCCGGCGGGGTGGCCGCGGCCGCCGGCCGCGGGCCGGCCGCGGCGGCACACGCCCCGCCGTCTGCGCCCGCACCGGGCGGCCAGCCGCCACTCCCACGCACCGGGCGCACCGCTGCGGCAGCCCGCGCCGACACGCCGTCGGCGGGGACGGGCGCGCCGCCTTCTTCCGCCCCTCGCCCCCGCGCTGGCCACCCCACCCCACCGCCCAGGACGGTGCCCCCACCGCCGCCCCCCCACCGCCGCCCCCACCGCAACCACCACCACCGCCGCCGCCGCCGCCGCCGCCGCTGCCGACCGCCCGCACGACCGCCACGCCCAGCCACGCGGCGGCGCGGCGGCCACGGCGGCGGCGGCGGCGGCGGCGGCGGCGGCGGCGGCGGCGGCAGCCGCCACCACCGCGGCCGCCGCCCGCCGCCGGCCGCGCAGCCGCGGCGGCGCGCCGCCCACCGCCGCCGCCGTCGCCGCGGCTGGCCGCCAACGCCCACGCCGCGCGGCCGCCCGCCGCGCGCGGCGTGGCGCGGCGGCGCGCCGCGGGCCGCACCCGCCGGCGCTACTCCCCCCCCCCCCCCCCCGCCCCCCCTAGCGGCGGCCGGCCCCACTCCCGCTCGTCAGGGCCCCCCCGCCCCCCCCCCCCCCCCCCACGACAGCGACCGCACGCGGGCGCCACACCCCCCGCAGCTGCCGCCCCCCCCCACGCCACACACGTAGCACAGCGTGCACCCACACGGCCGCGCCGCGTGTGCCATCACGGGCGGCACGCGGGCACACGCGGCGCACCCCCCCCCCCCTTGCCGCCGCCCGCGACGGGCGCCCGCCGCCCCGGCCGCCGCCGCCGCCGCCGCTCCCCAGACGCCGCCGCCGCCGCATCGCCCGCCGCCGACGGCGCCGCCGACGGGGTGGCGGTGGCGGGCAGCCCCGCGGCGGCCGCGGCGGCCGCCCGTGCGACGGCGGCGGCGGCGGCACGGACGGCCGGGTGGCGGCGCCACGAGCGGCGGGCGGCGGCGGCGGCGGCGGGGAGGAGCACCACCGCCGCGTCGGCGGCCGCCTCCCACGCCACCGCCCGGCGGAGCAGCACGTCGGTGACGGTAGCGGCGGGCGGGGGGGGCGGCCGCACCGCCGCCAGGCGCAGCGCGGCGGCCGCGTGGGCGCCCGTCCGCGGCGCCGCGGTCGGGCCCCGCGCGAGGTGCGCGACCGCCGTGACGGCGGTCGCGACGGCGGCGGCGGCGGAGAGGGCGGCGAGGAGGCGCGCGCCGCGGCTGCCGCCGCGGCGGGTGGGCGTGTCGCCGCCGACGCTGCCGCCGGCGGCGGCCGCCGCCGCCCGCCGCGCGGCGGCGTACGCGGCGGCCACCTCCCACAGCAGCAGCAACGCGCGGCGGGCGGCGCCACGGCGCCCCGCCGCCCATGGCGTCAGGTGCGGTAGCGGCCGGCGCTCGCCCTCCCCCCCCCCTCCACCCCCCCCGTCCCCTCCGACGCCCGCCCCCCCCCATCCCCGCGTCGGGCGCCCCCCCCCCGGCGACCACCCGGACCAACCCGTGGAGGGCCTCCCCCGGCGACGCGGCGGCCGACCCCGCCGCGACGGCCGCGGCGGCCACCGCGGCGGCCGCCGCCGGCACCACCGCCGCGGCGGCGGCAGCCGGTGCCACCCGCCGGGCGGCGGCGGTGAGGGCGGCGGCGACGCCCGCGACGAGCTCCGCGTCCATCGCGGCAGCGTCGAGGGCGGCGGCGCGGGCGGCGGGGTAGAGGGGGGTGGGGCTGGGGGGGGGGGGAGGGCGTCCCCATGGGGGGGGGGGGGGGGGGGTGGGGGGGGGGGGGGCATCGTGGCCCGGCGGCCGCCCGGCCGGCGCACCGTGAGCGGCGGCGGCGGCGGGGGGGGAGAGAGGGGAGGGGGGAAGGCACCGACGGAGGCCAGCGTCGGCAGAGACCGCGACGGTAAGGGTGGTGGTGGGGCGGGGCGGGGGCAGCCGCAGCCGCGGCCAGCAGAGGGGGCGGGAAGGGGGGGGGGCGCGTCGCGGCGGCGGCGGCAGCGCCGCGGCGGGCGGCGGCGGGCCGCACCACGCGCGGCCGGCCGCGGCCGGCGCGGGCGGGACGGCGGCGGCCGCTGCCGGCGCCGGCGGGGCGGCGCTCGCCGCCGCGCGGCGGCTCGCGGCGCGCCGCGTGCGCGCGTGACGCTTGGACGGCGGTGCCGCGCGCGCCCGCATCGTCGGCACGCAAAATGACACGGGGGCATGGTCGCTGGTGCGGCACTCGCCGCGACTGACGCCAGATCCCATCCACTGCAGGTGTACAGCAGCGTCTCATTGGCTGCAGCACCCTCTTGCGCCCGCCATTGGCTGCCGCCCGGCGTCAACAGCGGCTGCTTTCTGGTCTTTTCCAAAGTTGATGGAAAGTTTCGACTGTTGCCAAGTCGTTGTTGACAAGCCATCGCAGCGGGTGCCGTCGCGGGGCGGCTGAGTCAGTAAGTGTGCCGACGAAACAACGACCCGTCGATTCGGGCCCCGCGCGAATAACCCCGTTTTCTGCACCGTAGGCCCACTCTGTTCCGCGGCCGACCATGATTGGATTGGTAAATGTAACCCTGTAATTCTACCTCACTGGTCCACATCTGGTCTGATGTGGACCGGTACTGTCTGCTGCCATGGTTCACTGCTGTACAGAACCGCTGTAATGCCGCAAGCTTGAAACGTGGCTCCGGTTCTCCCGCCCGCCCCGGGGGGCCCCCCTGCGGCAGCACGCGTGCCCGGCCCCGCCATGCCCGCTGTGCATGCCCGCCGTGCTCGCCAGCTCCATCGTTCGGCCTGCCGCCTACCCGCCTGCTCTCCTGCACGCTGGCTCGTCGGACGCCAGCTTGCCCCTCCACGCGACGGCTTGGCGCTCCACCCGACGGCTTGCCTGCGCGTACGTCCCGTCTTGCCCGCCCACTAACCGGCTCTTTCGCTCGTCCGGCATCTGGCTCCCGCCCACCTAGATGCCCTCCCCCACGCCGGCTCGCTTGCCCGCCTTCTTGTCCCTGCGCCCCCGACTGCTTGCCCCAGCATTCCTGACGGCTTGCCTCGGCGTACCCGACGGCTTTCCCCGGCCTGCGCCCTGGCTTACGCGCGCGCCCACCGGCTCCCTCGCCCCGGCCTTCCGGCTCCCTCGCCCACGCGCTGTCCCGGCCGCCTGCCGGCTCCCCCGCCCCGCCTACCGGCTTTCCCGCCCACCCGCTTTTCGGTCGCCACGCTGGCTCGCTTGCCCGCCGGCTTGCATGCCTTCCTGGCGGCCCCTTTGCAGCTGATTTGCTGGGTGCACCGGACGCTGCTTTGCGCACGCAACCGAATGCCCGCAGGCACGCCGACCTTCCCGCCTGTCCCCGCGCATCGCCGGGCTGCACGCGCTCGCTTCTGTAGTCTTCCTCGTCTGTTTGGGGCTCTTTCAGACACCATCCTTCATTGGTCGATATCCGTCGGCTGCTCGTACCTGCTATTGTTGTTGACCTGCCGCTGGCTTTCCATCCTACCGCGATCCCTCCAACGCTGTGCACTGGACCAACCTTATTTGGATCCTGCTGTTTTCTGGCGCGCGTAGCGTGGTGGACGAGTCAAAGAAGACATGCACGGCAGCGGCGCCAGTAGTCGGAACCTCAGGACAGATCCCGACCACGACGTCTGGGTTGATCGAGTTGATGACGTGGGCGGCATCGCGGATAGCCATGAAGCTGCGCAGCTTTGGCTGCAGTCCCTGTCTGCGGCCAATGCTGGGTCAGAGCCGCAGCCGATCTTTGTCCCTGATTCCGTGCAGCAAGGACTGCTTGAGTACTACAGCAATGCCCTTTCCACTGTGGAGGGGGTTCGTCGCAAAGACGACTCCGCTGAACATGCAGAGCATCAAAAACGTTCGGCTACAGCCACTGCACCTGGCGGAAGCTGCGACTTTGCCTGTGAAGGAGAGGACTCTGAAGCTGTTGGGGTTGGTGCTAATGACGTGCCGCTTCACATGGCGAAGCAGCCCATCCAACTTGTGGATGATCACGAACCTGTTCGCATTGGTCACGTGCGGCGGGCAGGTCAAGAAGTACTGCTCGACAGTTTGATGGTGAACCAGCTACTCTCCTGTCTCACTGTCTCATCACTGGCAACCGTGGGCTTGAACTCGATGTATGCTACGCGTGTAGCACCAGTCTTCCATGGCGGGGCGCTCGCTGTCATGCAGGGGTTTTTCGTCGCGATCGTCTGGGCGGCAAAGACGGGCGACACTATCCATTTTATGTGCTCCTGTGGGGGGCCGCGGAGGGCGACTTTTGTGGAGACGGCGCTGCAGAAAGGTGAATCTTCAAAGTGCTCCCACGCGGCGTCTCTGTGCAACGCGTTCTTGTCAGTTGCTTCTCAACTGGGGCTGTCTTCTTTGCTGCAGCTCGTTGAGCGCTTTCCTGTCTTGCTTTCCACTTCTGGTCGATCAAGTACCCGCCCTTTTGTGGAGCACATCGCCATGATGCGCAACGAGCGTGAAGTTTGGGCCGTCTGTGCCATGGGCGTTTGGTGTGCACTGGTGCAGCCCGTCAAGTCGGCGGCGTCGCAGGCCCCTCGGTGCCAGAATGTGCGTTGTGCGTCCCGACCTCGCTGCATCCACTCGTTGGCGTACTTCAAGTTCCGTGCCGAGCATAAGGAGGCGGGAGATCAGCGCGACGACGACAACGCGGAGCAATATGATGATGATGGCGTCTTGCTTGAGCGACGCGACGAGGAAGGGGCCGCGCCGACGCCTGTTCCGGTTGAAGAGACTCATGAGGCTAATTTTGCACGTCGTCGCGCTAGGAACATGCTTCCTTGTCCAGGTGAGGTGCGCTGCTGCCAGATCTTTGATTCGTACGGGCGCGCCGGGCGAAGCAAGCCGTCAGGTATGGAGTCTTTGCCAAGAGTTATGCACGAGCGGTATTGCATCAACTGTGGTAAGCTGCGCGGGAATCGGCCATTGAAGGTTGCCAACGCGACGCTGTTTACCATGGGTGGTCCCATATCAATACGAACTGGCATCTGGACGTGTGAGTGCCAAGAGGTTGTGCACTTTGACGGGGCGGACTCCGCGCTCTTCGCGTATTCTTCCAAGACTGTATTTACAAGAGTGTACCTGGATATCATCATTCACATCGCCCTGACGTCACGTAGCAGTTTTACGGCGGCTACAGCTGCCATGGCGTTCTGTCTTCACGTCACTGCCGGTCTACCTCTGGGAGCTAATGGCAATACAAGACAGATGATCATCCTCGCTAGCGGCCTCCTGACCGAGACGCTGATCATCCCGCCATCCTCATACGCGTGCCGGCTTTGCCTCGAAGAGGCCGGCGTGAGGCGCTACCTGACACTCGTTGTTGACGGTCAGGTGCTGGGCTTTTTTCGCGAGCTGTCTCGGCCGTTTGTCCGGCACCTTGTTGACAACCCTGTCGTCGAAATTCTCATCAGCAACGGTTGCGCCGTCAAGAAGGCGTGCGTGCGGTCGGCCATCCGCAAGCGCTGCGCCACAGACATCCGCAGGGGCTCTTCGTTAACCAAGGCGGAGCTGAAAGCTCTCGGAAACTTCATCGTCGCATCAAACAAGCTGGACCCAAGCGAGCGCAAGTGTGATGACTCTGCGATTGGGCAGTCGTCTGCTGAGCATGCGGCGTGGGCGGCCAGCTACATCTTTTCCTCATTTTTTTGCATCACTACGCTGACGGACGGAGAAGATGACTTGACATCTGACGGCTCATCAAGAAACAGTTCGTCAGACTCGGCTTCTGCTGCATCAAAACCTGGCGCGGTGTCCGAGATAGCTGCAGGCAGCAGCGACGGCGAGGACGAGCCGGGCGAGGCTGGCACCGAAGAGGGACGGCCCGGCGACAGTACGCTCACCGTCTGCTCTCGTATCAAGGGGGCCGTCGGCGATGAGCGTGACGACAGGCTGGTGCTGGGTGAGCGATGGCGTATTGTTCAGCGCTTTGTCGGTAACTTCATTGCCGAGCCCGTCATCGGCATGCTTGTCGGCTGCGACCAAGCTGGAGTTGAGAAGCTGGCCCTGGCTCTTATTGAGGGCAAGCCTTATTCCGAGTGGAAGCTGCTGACCGATCCCGTGGAGAAGCTGTCTTTGGTCTGGCCGTTCCTGTTCCAGGTTGCCGACGACCTTGACGGCGACCACGACCTTGCGCGCTCTATTGGGGAGCTTGTTTTGTTTGCTCTCGATGCGGACAACCGGATGGAGAAGTTGTGGATGGAGAAATCGACGGACAAACAGAAGGCATTTGCGGCCAAGTGGGAGACAACGGACAAGCTGAAGTACCAGGAGTGGGAGCGGGAGCAAGGGGTGACCGCCCCCAATATCCGACTTCGAGCTCACCCGTTGTCACACGAGAGGGCGGTGGCGCAAGAGATTGAGCGCGTGAGCGGCAGCGTGTTTCCGTCGCTGTATCCCGTGCGACCGTTTACCTTTGACTCCATGGCGGAGAAGTTGCGGAAGAAGAAGGCGACGAAGAGGCGGCAGAAGCTGCGCAAGGCTACGAGTTCTCCCGGATCGTCTCCCGCGACGAGAATACGCCGGAGGAGGTCCGCTGCGGCCGGCAAGGGGCGGAATCGGGACAGGGGCAGCACGGAGGCCAAGGCCGTCAACGACGATGATTGCCGCCATGACTTCGAGCAGTCCAATGTCTTTACACCCGGCGTCATGAATGTCATGTGCCCCCACGGCATGCTCATAGGCTTTGAGATGCTTGAACATGCCGAGAGCCCGGCTTGTGTTGCGGAGATCTTGGCTCGCCGGCTGGCATTGATGCCGCGAGTAATCTACTTCGACACAGCATGTCAAGCGTCTCGGAACGCCACCCGGCGGATGCCATGGCTGCTCCGCCGATCGCTGGTGAAGTGGTTCTTGGACCGCTTCCACCAGCCCAAGCACTTGTGTTCCGACATGTTCAACCCGGACGAGTACCCAGAGATTAGCAGCCTGCACAAGACTTCCGTTGCCGAGAGCCGGCACGCCCTCAACAAGCCGCTGCAGAACCAAGTATCCTACATGACGCAGGACCGCTTTGTCTCCCACATGCGGCTCTATGGTGCGTTGAACAACCTACGCATACAACTACGGTTCCATTTGCGCCCCTCGGAGAGGGCCCCGCAGCCTGAGGTGGGTCACATTCCCCTGCCTCGCTTCTTTCATGAGCAAGTTGTGACCTATTGCGAGCGTCGAGGTTGTCCCTGTGGCCGTGGCGAGCGGTTCGCCTCGGAGGAGGACCAGGCACGGCAGGACAGCGGCAAGGACGGTGAGGAAAGGGCTTCAGTTGAGGCTGAGGTGGGAACCGGGGAGACCGATGTGCCGCAAGCTGAGGCAGGACATCCCTCAGAGAGCGGTCTTGCTGTCATGATGGTGGATGCACGAGCTCGCGGCACTGAGGATGATATCGCTGGCAACGCGAAGGCCGCTTCCGCTCCGTCCGTTGGCCTCGCTCAGTTCACTGACGAAGCTGCCCTGGATGAGGCGGCTCGTGGCACGGAGGGTGGAGAGACGTGATGTATCCGAGCGTGAAAATCGTCCTCGACACGGTGAGCGCAGGGTGGCAAAGAGAGAGAGTTTTTTTTCCTGCTTATTGTACTACGGTAATGGTCTGCCCGACTATCGCATCAAAGAACATGTGCAACCAACCACTCTTGAGCATCTTACTACGCAGGCGCAGAACAAAGTAAAGCGCCAGTCCTATTTGAACTTTGTCGAAAGACAGCGTCGGTCCAGTCGCCCGCCCGTCCGGCTGTCCATCCGCCCATTCGCCCGTCTGTCCAGGCCGATGCCAGCCCAGAGTCGGTTGAAAACAAGCAGAGCTTGCCATCCGCCTTAAGTAGGACAGTAAGCAGCAAGAGACCCGCCAGTTCTCGCGGGACGGCGGGTAGCGACAGGACACGTTGTCCTGAGCGCGGGATGACAACGGCATGCTGACGATAGACGGAGGAACGGCGGCCTGTACCTCGTTGGCGGGAAACGGCAGCAGGTACGTTCCCAGAACGCTCCGACAGAACAGCGAGCAGTGCCTGGCCGGCACACAGCAGCGCGCCTGAGGCACCGCGACAAGTGGTCCACCCCCGGCTAAAGCAGGGCGCGGGTCACCAAAGCGCTACCGCACAAATGCTGGCCAGGGGGCAGCCGCCAGTCGTCGGGACGCTCACGACCTGGTGGCAAACAGCAGGCAGGTGACCACTGGCGGGCAAGCGCGGATGGCGCGGGCCACCAATAGGTGCCAAGGCAGTGGTCAAAGAGGGTCGCGGGCAACAGCGTGCCAGGGTACAACAGTAGGCCAGACGGCAAAAGGGGGCTGGCCAACAGCGTGCCGCCGGCGGTCAACTGCACCCCGGTCGGCAACAGCAAGCTGGTGGCTAGCCGCGCACCGGCGGCAACCCAAACGCCCATGGCAAAGTGCACGCCGGAGGCCAACAGAAGGCCAGAGAACTCCAGCACGCCAACCGCCAGCAGCAGGTCACCAGCCAGGTGGACGCCGGGTCCCGGCAGCCGGACAGACTGCAGCAGCAAGACGGCGGTCAGCGGCGAGCCGGCAACTTACGGCGCGCCGGTGGTCAGCAACAGCGCGCTCAAACGCCGGCGGACAACAACAGGCACCGGTAAGAAATTGGCCCGCAAGAAGCTGCGCACAACAGCAGGCCGGCTGGGAGCGGTGGGCAGCAGCAGGCCGGCAGAAAGCGGCGGGCTGGAATGGGCCGGAAGAAAGCAGTGGGAAAGAACAGGCCGGCCGGGAGCGGTGTGCAGGAACAGGCAGGCACGGAATCGGCGGGCAGAAGGGCAGCGCATCGCATGCTGGAAGCAGAAGGCTGGCCAGGAACGCCGAAGTGGTGTGCGGGCCGACTGGCGCTGCCGAGCCAGCCGTCCTGCATCGTTAAGGTGGCCGGCCGGCATCTCCGAGGCCACCGACCAGCCTTGCCGAGGTTGTCAGCAGGCATCGGCGAGCCCCCGGCACCGCCGAGGCCGTCTGCTGGCGTCGCCGACGCCGTCGGCCGGCACCGCCGAGGCCGCCTGCTGGTGTCGCCGACGCCGTCGGCCGGCATGGCCGAGCCCGCCGGCACCGCCGAGGCCGCTGCTGGCGTCGCCGACGCCGTCGGCCGGCACCGCCGAGGCCGCCTGCTGGTGTCGCCGACGCCGTCGGCCGGCATGGCCGAGCCCGCCGGCACCGCCGAGGCCGTCTGCTGGTGTCGCCGACGCCGTCGGCCGGCATAGCCGAGCCGGCCGGCACCGCCGAGGCCGCCTGCTGGTGTCGCCGACGCCGTCGGCCGGCATGGCCGGCCGGCACCACCGAGTCTGCCGGCCGGCATCGCCAAACCGGCCTGCTCGACCGAGAGCAAGACCAAGAGCCCACGTGGGGCATGGCGATGTGCAGCGTGGCAGTAGGAGAGGCCAGATCCGGGCTGGGCGCGCTGTCCAGCTAGGACGCGGGCAACTGGCCGGCGCGAGCGCATGAACTTAGCCACATAAGCCACAACTGTATGCAAGTAACAGAACAAATTTCTGTACACAGTTCTTTGTCGGTCGCATTGACGTACGATAAAATACTTGTATTCCAATCGATATAAATTTAGATCAGTTAGAAAAACAACTGGACCAGGTGGCTCTCAGCAAAGGAAGTAACCCCGGGTATATCTAACGGATTGGCAATTGCGCCAGCACGTCAGCGAGTCATGCGGACGCATCACCCACTGCGGATCGTAAACACTGCCGGGGCCCCTTATGTACTGTACGGTCTGGGCTGCAGGTACATGTCCGTGAAGACCAATGGGCCCACTGCGCCGACCAGACCGCACGCTTTCAGAAGCGGGCCAGTACGTGTGACAGCCGCCACTCGTAGTCACTGTTAGCATGCGTCGGACGGTCAGCGTTTTAACAGTGGTCTACAGCGCGCGCGCGTGTCCGCGCCGGTCATGCTTGGATGCCAATCGAGGAGGTGTCAGTGCGCTGCGCGCCACGTATCTCAACACGGCATTCTGCCCGCATTGTGGGGCGACACAGCGCCGTCACCCCCTTTCCACCTGTCACTGTCGCTGGTGGCCCTCACTTCAGGACAACGCTTTTGATGTCGACCGCCTTCGTCCTTTTACCATAATTCTCACTCGGGGGTCGTGCTGGCATCACTCTGTACGTACCCCCCCCCTCTGTCCTTGTGCGCCCATCACTTCGGCGTGCTGACCACCCTGACTTCATCCCCCCTCACGTGCACTGGCATCTCTGCGCCCTGCTAAGCACTCTGAGGTCCGACCCGTCTCGCCCCAATGTGGTGACAGTGTCAGGGTCACTGCCCTCAACACACCGTGAGAGCCGATTCTTGTTGTGGGCGTACAAGGTCTTCAACAACTGCATTAAACACCCCAACCCTGCGAGCCACCCCCAGGTTATGCTCTCTCTGTACAACGTAAAAAGTCCACGGTCACCAGCGTCACACGCCCGTGGCTGGAATCGAGCGCGGTGGAGACGCATTGACAAAATTGTTTCGGGACGGATTGTGCAGCTTTTACTTTTTTCAGTACGTGCCCCGCCACCCCCGGCAGGAATCGTCCCTCCGCCCGCCCGTCGACACCACTCCCACGCCGCCACCCCGACCCCACCCACGCCACGCCCCACGGCACCGACGCCACGCCCGTACCCTCCCCTGTACTACACCTGCCCGCCGGGGGCTGCCGCCGCCGCCACGGGCTGCCGTCGCACCAGGCCACCGCCGCATCAGCCTTCCTCCGCCCCGGGCTCATGCCGCCCCGGGCGCCCGCTAGCACGGGTTGCAGCCCCCTACCCTGCCCCCTATCTCCTCTTGCGCGCCGTCGAAGTGTTTCGGCAGCGGCCGGCGGCAGTGGTAGCCAGCTGTGGGAGCTCGCGGCGGCGGTGAGCCGGGGGCAGCAGCCCGCGTTGGCACCCAAGCGCCCAAGCTCAAGTGGTGGTCAGGGGCGCCGCCGGGCCGAAAGTGGCAGGCTGGGGGCGGCAGCCGGCGGCGCTGACGGCCAGCGGTGGCGGCGGCGGCGGCGGCGGCAATCAGCGGCGGCGGCAGTCGCCAGCGGTGACGGCGGCAGATGGTGGTGGCGATGGCAGCCAACGGCGGAGGAGTTTCTAGGGTGGCAGCCTGCCGTTGCAATGGTTGCCGCGGGGGTGACCGTGGCGGCAGCCTGTCGGAGCACGCGGCGGCGGCGGGCCGAGGGCGGTGGGAAAGGGGTAGCATCAGCTACCAGTCGCCGGGGGCTACCGCCGCTATCAGGGACAGACTTGGGCAGAATGTCGGTGGCAGGATTACAGCTGCCAGCAGTGGCTGCCCGCACCGGCAGGCCTCACTGCAGTCGGAACCTAGCTGCCGGCGACAGCCGCAGCGGGTGGTTGCATCCAGGTGCCGGCGACGGCTACAGACGGAGGAGAAAGTCAAGGTCAGCGACGACAGCCGGCGGCGACAACCTGCTACATACGGCAGCCGGCGACCGCGGCGGCCGCCCGGGGTGGCGGCAGCCCTAGGCGGCGGCGGCAGCACCCGGCGGGAAGGAGCGCTGCAGGGGTCGTCACGGGAACGGCGTGGGTGTGCTAGTGATGGCTGCGTGCGTGCGTGGGTGCCGGCAGCGGCGACCTCGAGAGCGGCGGCGGCGGCGGGCCGCCTGCTGCGGCAGGGGGGGGTGGGGGGGGGCACGTACTAAAAAAAACACAAACCTGCACAATCCGTGGCGAAACATTTCTTTTAGAATATGGCTTCGCAGTACTGTTCCACCGCGCTCGATTCAGCACATGGCGTCAGACGCTGGTGACGTCGCGGAGCTTTACGTTGCATAGACACGTCATAACTTGGGGTGCCCCACAGGAGTTTAGCGCTCAATGCACCGTTGAAGGCCCTATGGGCGCACAACACCTCACGGCTCTCATGAGGTGTTCCAATGGTGTCTTTATGAGCTGCGTTTTTGTCATATACGTATGTCACGAGCGGGGTGGCTGCTGACCGTGCTTGGGCCGGACTCCCCTCCTCGCTTGGAAGTAAGACCACACATTTGATCCTTTCATGAGTACAATCACTCAAGGGGGCACCAATCGCACATTCGGGCAAGCGCCCGCCCGCTGCCACGAGCGGCTGCAGACGGCGGCTGGTGGCCACCATGTGGGTCGGCGGGAGCCAACTGTTGGGTACTGTATGCAGTGGAAGGAGGAGGGGGACAGCAACGAACGGCGGGCCCGCACGAGCGTGGCGATCACAGGCAGCGCCCACGGGCGGCAGCCACCGCTGGCTGCCACGGGCGGGAGCCACGAGTGGCGGGCGGCCACGAGCGGCGGGCGGCCACTGGCGGCAACCACTGTTGGAGACCTGCCGGCTGCCGGGGACGGCCGGCGGGTAATTGGCCCTGACCTCAAGGCGACAAACGCTGGCGGCTCGCTGCGGCACCTGCTTGGGCGGCTGGAACCGGCTATCGGTGGTAGCTGGAGGAGGGCGTCAGCAACAGGCGGCCGGCCGCAGCCACAAGCAGCAACTACCGCCGGCGACTACAGTCGGCCGCCGCGGGCAGCGGGTGGCGGCGAGTTGCGCCGTTGGGTGGGCGGCGACGCCGGGAGGCAGCCACGGCTGGCGGCCATGGGCGGCGGCCACGGCCGGCAACCACGGCCGGCGGCCACCGTCGCCCGCCGCGGGCAGCGGGTGGCGGCGAGTTGCGCCGTTGGGTGGGCGGCGGCGCCGGGCGGCAGCCACGGCTGGCGGCAACCATCGCCGGCGGCCACGGCCAGTGGCCACGGCCGGCAACCACGGCAGGCGGCCACCGTCGCCCGCCGCGGGCAGCGGGTGGCGGCGAGTTGCCCCGTTGGGTGGGCGGCGGCGCCGGGCGGCAGCCACGGCTGGCGGCAACCATCGCCGGCGGCCACGGCCAGTGGCCACGGCCGGCAACCACGGCAGGCGGCCACCGTCGCCCGCCGCGGGCAGCGGGTGGCGGCGAGTTGCCCCGTTGGGTGGGCGGCGGCGCCGGGCGGCAGCCACGGCTGGCGGCAACCATCGCCGGCGGCCACGGCCAGTGGCCACGGCCGGCAACCACGGCAGGCGGCCACCGTCGCCCGCCGCGGGCAGCGGGTGGCGGCGAGTTGCCCCGTTGGGTGGGCGGCGGCGCCGGGCGGCAGCCACGGCTGGCGGCAACCATCGCCGGCGGCGACGGCCAGTGGCCACGGCCGGCAACCACGGCAGGCGGCCACCGTCGGCCACCGCGGGCAGCGGGTGGCGGCTAGATGCGTCGTCAGGTGCGCGGCGGCACCGGGCGGAAACCATGGCCGGCGGCAACCATCGCCGGCGGCCACGGCCAGTGGCCACGGCCGGCAACCACGGCCGGCGGCCACCGTCGGCCGCCGTGGGCAGCGGGTGGCGGCGAGTTGCCCCGTTGGGTGGGCGGCAGCGCCGGGCGGCAGCCACGGCTGGCGGCCATGGGCGGCGGCCACGGCCGGCAACCACGGCCGGCGGCCACCGACGGCCGCCGCGGGCAGCGGGTGGCGACTAGTTGCGCCGTTGGGTGGGCGGCAGCGCCGGGCGGCAGCCACGGCTGGCGGCCATGGGCGGCGGCCACGGCCGGCAACCACGGCCTGCGGCCACCGTCGGCCACCGCGGGCAGCGGGTGGCGGCTAGTTGCGCCGTTGGGTGGGCTGCAGCGCCGGGCGGCAGCCACGGCTGGCGGCCATGGGCGGCGGCCACGGCCGGCATCTGCTTGGGCGGCGGGAACTGGCTTTTTGTGGTGACTGGAGGAGGTGGGCCAGCAACTGGCGACGGGCCTGCTGCAGGGCGGCAGCCATGGGCGGTGGGCGACGGAATACGGCGGCGAGCCCGGGGTTGTGGCCACGGGCGGCAGGCCGCAAGGAGCCATTTGCTACCGCCGGCGGCTGGCATCTGCCGGTGGCATTCCGGCTGTTGTAGTTGGCCGGCGGTAGGCACAGGCGTCAATGAAGCAGCCTTCGGCGGCCCGCGGCGGATGCGCCCTGCGGCTGTCACCGGCGGTCGTCGCGTGTGTCCTGCTGAGATTGGGTGTGGCGAGAGGCTCGTAAGTAGTAATAAAAACTTCTTCCTTTCACTACGGCGGTGCCATGGCAGTGCTCACGTACCTAGTGCAGCCGGTGCCCTCTGGCCACAGTTACTCCCACCACCTTCGCCGCCGGCTGGCCGCGATTTTGCTGCCAGGAGCTGCCCACGCCCCTCCACTCTGTGCTTCGGCGGCGGGCTGTCGTCGACCACCTCGCGGCCACTACCGTCGCGGATACCACAGCCTGAGCAGTCCGGGCGACTCCAGATGGCGCCCCCCCCCCACACTCTCCTTGCTAACATCAGCTCGTTCCGTCCCTGGTCGGCTACTGGGCGTTGGCGACCGTGTGCTTCGGCCCCCGCGCGCGGTGGCTGCCTTTGTGTGTGCACCCCACTAGGGACGACTGGCCGCCTGTGGGGAGGGTGTGTTTTTAAAACCCGCGTGACTGCGCCGGCGTTCCGTCCTCATTTCGTGCGCGCTGGGCTCCGTCGCGGGGGGTAGACGCAAACAGCACTGGGGTTGGGGGGGGGGCAAAGGAGACAGCACCACTGGGGGCGCCAGCGACCACCCAGGACAACTGAACACGTCAGCACGAACACAATTGCTTATGGCAGAAACGCTCTCAGTACGGGATACTCAATCGCAATTATATGTATCTCCGGCCTGCCTGTTATCTCGTGGGGTATCTGACGAATCAGATGCATCGTTTCCTTGATCCGATACGCTGTCACACGCTGCCAGCCATGCACTCTGGGGAGTTTTGTTCGCACTGTATTGATGAGTACAGTGTTTAAATGCGGCCTGCAACCTGGTCAGCGGCTGGCTCTCGATTGCGTGCGACTGAAGCGCCGGCATGTAGCGTCCCTCTTACCCCACCGCGGCCCATCGAGCGCCCGCTTCACTGTTCTCTGTCGGCCCAATCGTCCTGGTCGCCACACAGACTGGTAGCTTCCATACTTTTCACATTCAGAGCACGCGAGCAGGTGTGTGTCGCAGAACACAATCCTAGCTCTACCTTCAAGGGGTGCATCATGTCCGCGTCGCCTCTTGGGTTCCGCTGCTCAGAGACACCAGTGATGTTGAAACATCTTGCATTGTGTTTTAGTCAGCAAAAATGTTCTACCTTCCTACTGCACTCGATTGCCTCTGTACAAAGTGCGGGAAGGCGCTGCCATTCTGTCATGATGCTGCGCTACACTCGTCCCCTTTGAGCGCTTGTGAGCTTCAAGGTCCACCTCTTTTTAACAGGAACTGACACCAAGTATGTCTGGAAGCTACCGCGTACCGAAGCCGGTAAGCGTGGTTGGCCCTGTACAATGCTCCCCGCTTTGATAAGACGGGTGATAGACGCCGCGGCGCAACTGCATACCCGTACAGCGTCACTGTGGAAGAAAATTGTGGTCCAGATGGTCGAACACACTGCTTGGATGTTACCCATACAACCTACTTGGGGTTGAGGCGCTGGACGGCATTGCGCAGCACGCCCTCGCACTCACCTCAGAATAGCCACTCTAAGGGCTCACTTGACCCTTTTCTCATCGTTTCCGACACATTCTGAGGCCGTCGGGGTGATCAGCGATGTCGTTTTAGTCGATGAGGGTTCTTTAGCAGAATGGTTTCCGACGCACCAGAAGCCGGTTTTCTTGGCGTTCGCTCCCTAACGTACCACTATGCATACCCTGCCTGATGGCCGTACAACGCGTTCTGGGATTCAAAGAGAAACCATTCTTTATCCCTTTCAATGGACTAAAACGACATCGCTGATCACCCCGACGGCCTCAGAATGTGTCGGAAACGATGAGAAAAGGGTCAAGTGAGCCCTTAGAGTGGCTATTCTGAGGTGAGTGCGAGGGCGTGCTGCGCAATGCCGTCCAGCGCCTCAACCCCAAGTAGGTTGTATGGGTAACATCCAAGCAGTGTGTTCGACCATCTGGACCACAATTTTCTTCCACAGTGACGCTGTACGGGTATGCAGTTGCGCCGCGGCGTCTATCACCCGTCTTATCAAAGCGGGGAGCATTGTACAGGGCCAACCACGCTTACCGGCTTCGGTACGCGGTAGCTTCCAGACATACTTGGTGTCAGTTCCTGTTAAAAAGAGGTGGACCTTGAAGCTCACAAGCGCTCAAAGGGGACGAGTGTAGCGCAGCATCATGACAGAATGGCAGCGCCTTCCCGCACTTTGTACAGAGGCAATCGAGTGCAGTAGGAAGGTAGAACATTTTTGCTGACTAAAACACAATGCAAGATGTTTCAACATCACTGGTGTCTCTGAGCAGCGGAACCCAAGAGGCGACGCGGACATGATGCACCCCTTGAAGGTAGAGCTAGGATTGTGTTCTGCGACACACACCTGCTCGCGTGCTCTGAATGTGAAAAGTATGGAAGCTACCAGTCTGTGTGGCGACCAGGACGATTGGGCCGACAGAGAACAGTGAAGCGGGCGCTCGATGGGCCGCGGTGGGGTAAGAGGGACGCTACATGCCGGCGCTTCAGTCGCACGCAATCGAGAGCCAGCCGCTGACCAGGTTGCAGGCCGCATTTAAACACTGTACTCATCAATACAGTGCGAACAAAACTCCCCAGAGTGCATGGCTGGCAGCGTGTGACAGCGTATCGGATCAAGGAAACGATGCATCTGATTCGTCAGATACCCCACGAGATAACAGGCAGGCCGGAGATACATATAATTGCGATTGAGTATCCCGTACTGAGAGCGTTTCTGCCATAAGCAATTGTGTTCGTGCTGACGTGTTCAGTTGTCCTGGGTGGTCGCTGGCGCCCCCAGTGGTGCTGTCTCCTTTGCCCCCCCCCCAACCCCAGTGCTGTTTGCGTCTACCCCCCGCGACGGAGCCCAGCGCGCACGAAATGAGGACGGAACGCCGGCGCAGTCACGCGGGTTTTAAAAACACACCCTCCCCACAGGCGGCCAGTCGTCCCTAGTGGGGTGCACACACAAAGGCAGCCACCGCGCGCGGGGGCCGAAGCACACGGTCGCCAACGCCCAGTAGCCGACCAGGGACGGAACGAGCTGATGTTAGCAAGGAGAGTGTGGGGGGGGGGGCGCCATCTGGAGTCGCCCGGACTGCTCAGGCTGTGGTATCCGCGACGGTAGTGGCCGCGAGGTGGTCGACGACAGCCCGCCGCCGAAGCACAGAGTGGAGGGGCGTGGGCAGCTCCTGGCAGCAAAATCGCGGCCAGCCGGCGGCGAAGGTGGTGGGAGTAACTGTGGCCAGAGGGCACCGGCTGCACTAGGTACGTGAGCACTGCCATGGCACCGCCGTAGTGAAAGGAAGAAGTTTTTATTACTACTTACGAGCCTCTCGCCACACCCAATCTCAGCAGGACACACGCGACGACCGCCGGTGACAGCCGCAGGGCGCATCCGCCGCGGGCCGCCGAAGGCTGCTTCATTGACGCCTGTGCCTACCGCCGGCCAACTACAACAGCCGGAATGCCACCGGCAGATGCCAGCCGCCGGCGGTAGCAAATGGCTCCTTGCGGCCTGCCGCCCGTGGCCACAACCCCGGGCTCGCCGCCGTATTCCGTCGCCCACCGCCCATGGCTGCCGCCCTGCAGCAGGCCCGTCGCCAGTTGCTGGCCCACCTCCTCCAGTCACCACAAAAAGCCAGTTCCCGCCGCCCAAGCAGATGCCGGCCGTGGCCGCCGCCCATGGCCGCCAGCCGTGGCTGCCGCCCGGCGCTGCAGCCCACCCAACGGCGCAACTAGCCGCCACCCGCTGCCCGCGGTGGCCGACGGTGGCCGCAGGCCGTGGTTGCCGGCCGTGGCCGCCGCCCATGGCCGCCAGCCGTGGCTGCCGCCCGGCGCTGCAGCCCACCCAACGGCGCAACTAGCCGCCACCCGCTGCCCGCGGTGGCCGACGGTGGCCGCAGGCCGTGGTTGCCGGCCGTGGCCGCCGCCCATGGCCGCCAGCCGTGGCTGCCGCCCGGCGCTGCCGCCCACCCAACGGCGCAACTAGTCGCCACCCGCTGCCCGCGGCGGCCGTCGGTGGCCGCCGGCCGTGGTTGCCGGCCGTGGCCGCCGCCCATGGCCGCCAGCCGTGGCTGCCGCCCGGCGCTGCCGCCCACCCAACGGGGCAACTCGCCGCCACCCGCTGCCCACGGCGGCCGACGGTGGCCGCCGGCCGTGGTTGCCGGCCGTGGCCACTGGCCGTGGCCGCCGGCGATGGTTGCCGCCGGCCATGGTTTCCGCCCGGTGCCGCCGCGCACCTGACGACGCATCTAGCCGCCACCCGCTGCCCGCGGTGGCCGACGGTGGCCGCCTGCCGTGGTTGCCGGCCGTGGCCACTGGCCGTCGCCGCCGGCGATGGTTGCCGCCAGCCGTGGCTGCCGCCCGGCGCCGCCGCCCACCCAACGGGGCAACTCGCCGCCACCCGCTGCCCGCGGCGGGCGACGGTGGCCGCCTGCCGTGGTTGCCGGCCGTGGCCACTGGCCGTGGCGCCGGCGATGGTTGCCGCCAGCCGGCCCCCCCCCCCCCCCCCCCCCCCCCCCCGCCCCGGCGGCGACGGTGGCCGCCTGCCGTGGTTGCCGGCCGTGGCCACTGGCCGTGGCCGCCGGCGATGGTTGCCGCCAGCCGTGGCTGCCGCCCGGCGCCGCCGCCCACCCAACGGGGCAACTCGCCGCCACCCGCTGCCCGCGGCGGGCGACGGTGGCCGCCTGCCGTGGTTGCCGGCCGTGGCCACTGGCCGTGGCCGCCGGCGATGGTTGCCGCCAGCCGTGGCTGCCGCCCGGCGCCGCCGCCCACCCAACGGGGCAACTCGCCGCCACCCGCTGCCCGCGGCGGGCGACGGTGGCCGCCTGCCGTGGTTGCCGGCCGTGGCCACTGGCCGTGGCCGCCGGCGATGGTTGCCGCCAGCCGTGGCTGCCGCCCGGCGCCGCCGCCCACCCAACGGCGCAACTCGCCGCCACCCGCTGCCCGCGGCGGGCGACGGTGGCCGCCGGCCGTGGTTGCCGGCCGTGGCCGCCGCCCATGGCCGCCAGCCGTGGCTGCCTCCCGGCGTCGCCGCCCACCCAACGGCGCAACTCGCCGCCACCCGCTGCCCGCGGCGGCCGACTGTAGTCGCCGGCGGTAGTTGCTGCTTGTGGCTGCGGCCGGCCGCCTGTTGCTGACGCCCTCCTCCAGCTACCACCGATAGCCGGTTCCAGCCGCCCAAGCAGGTGCCGCAGCGAGCCGCCAGCGTTTGTCGCCTTGAGGTCAGGGCCAATTACCCGCCGGCCGTCCCCGGCAGCCGGCAGGTCTCCAACAGTGGTTGCCGCCAGTGGCCGCCCGCCGCTCGTGGCCGCCCGCCACTCGTGGCTCCCGCCCGTGGCAGCCAGCGGTGGCTGCCGCCCGTGGGCGCTGCCTGTGATCGCCACGCTCGTGCGGGCCCGCCGTTCGTTGCTGTCCCCCTCCTCCTTCCACTGCATACAGTACCCAACAGTTGGCTCCCGCCGACCCACATGGTGGCCACCAGCCGCCGTCTGCAGCCGCTCGTGGCAGCGGGCGGGCGCTTGCCCGAATGTGCGATTGGTGCCCCCTTGAGTGATTGTACTCATGAAAGGATCAAATGTGTGGTCTTACTTCCAAGCGAGGAGGGGAGTCCGGCCCAAGCACGGTCAGCAGCCACCCCGCTCGTGACATACGTATATGACAAAAACGCAGCTCATAAAGACACCATTGGAACACCTCATGAGAGCCGTGAGGTGTTGTGCGCCCATAGGGCCTTCAACGGTGCATTGAGCGCTAAACTCCTGTGGGGCACCCCAAGTTATGACGTGTCTATGCAACGTAAAGCTCCGCGACGTCACCAGCGTCTGACGCCATGTGCTGAATCGAGCGCGGTGGAACAGTACTGCGAAGCCATATTCTAAAAGAAATGTTTCGCCACGGATTGTGCAGGTTTGTGTTTTTTTTAGTACGTGCCCCCCCCCACCCCCCCCTGCCGCAGCAGGCGGCCCGCCGCCGCCGCCGCTCTCGAGGTCGCCGCTGCCGGCACCCACGCACGCACGCAGCCATCACTAGCACACCCACGCCGTTCCCGTGACGACCCCTGCAGCGCTCCTTCCCGCCGGGTGCTGCCGCCGCCGCCTAGGGCTGCCGCCACCCCGGGCGGCCGCCGCGGTCGCCGGCTGCCGTATGTAGCAGGTTGTCGCCGCCGGCTGTCGTCGCTGACCTTGACTTTCTCCTCCGTCTGTAGCCGTCGCCGGCACCTGGATGCAACCACCCGCTGCGGCTGTCGCCGGCAGCTAGGTTCCGACTGCAGTGAGGCCTGCCGGTGCGGGCAGCCACTGCTGGCAGCTGTAATCCTGCCACCGACATTCTGCCCAAGTCTGTCCCTGATAGCGGCGGTAGCCCCCGGCGACTGGTAGCTGATGCTACCCCTTTCCCACCGCCCTCGGCCCGCCGCCGCCGCGTGCTCCGACAGGCTGCCGCCACGGTCACCCCCGCGGCAACCATTGCAACGGCAGGCTGCCACCCTAGAAACTCCTCCGCCGTTGGCTGCCATCGCCACCACCATCTGCCGCCGTCACCGCTGGCGACTGCCGCCGCCGCTGATTGCCGCCGCCGCCGCCGCCGCCACCGCTGGCCGTCAGCGCCGCCGGCTGCCGCCCCCAGCCTGCCACTTTCGGCCCGGCGGCGCCCCTGACCACCACTTGAGCTTGGGCGCTTGGGTGCCAACGCGGGCTGCTGCCCCCGGCTCACCGCCGCCGCGAGCTCCCACAGCTGGCTACCACTGCCGCCGGCCGCTGCCGAAACACTTCGACGGCGCGCAAGAGGAGATAGGGGGCAGGGTAGGGGGCTGCAACCCGTGCTAGCGGGCGCCCGGGGCGGCATGAGCCCGGGGCGGAGGAAGGCTGATGCGGCGGTGGCCTGGTGCGACGGCAGCCCGTGGCGGCGGCGGCAGCCCCCGGCGGGCAGGTGTAGTACAGGGGAGGGTACGGGCGTGGCGTCGGTGCCGTGGGGCGTGGCGTGGGTGGGGTCGGGGTGGCGGCGTGGGAGTGGTGTCGACGGGCGGGCGGAGGGACGATTCCTGCCGGGGGTGGCGGGGCACGTACTGAAAAAAGTAAAAGCTGCACAATCCGTCCCGAAACAATTTTGTCAATGCGTCTCCACCGCGCTCGATTCCAGCCACGGGCGTGTGACGCTGGTGACCGTGGACTTTTTACGTTGTACAGAGAGAGCATAACCTGGGGGTGGCTCGCAGGGTTGGGGTGTTTAATGCAGTTGTTGAAGACCTTGTACGCCCACAACAAGAATCGGCTCTCACGGTGTGTTGAGGGCAGTGACCCTGACACTGTCACCACATTGGGGCGAGACGGGTCGGACCTCAGAGTGCTTAGCAGGGCGCAGAGATGCCAGTGCACGTGAGGGGGGATGAAGTCAGGGTGGTCAGCACGCCGAAGTGATGGGCGCACAAGGACAGAGGGGGGGGGTACGTACAGAGTGATGCCAGCACGACCCCCGAGTGAGAATTATGGTAAAAGGACGAAGGCGGTCGACATCAAAAGCGTTGTCCTGAAGTGAGGGCCACCAGCGACAGTGACAGGTGGAAAGGGGGTGACGGCGCTGTGTCGCCCCACAATGCGGGCAGAATGCCGTGTTGAGATACGTGGCGCGCAGCGCACTGACACCTCCTCGATTGGCATCCAAGCATGACCGGCGCGGACACGCGCGCGCGCTGTAGACCACTGTTAAAACGCTGACCGTCCGACGCATGCTAACAGTGACTACGAGTGGCGGCTGTCACACGTACTGGCCCGCTTCTGAAAGCGTGCGGTCTGGTCGGCGCAGTGGGCCCATTGGTCTTCACGGACAATGTACCTGCAGCCCAGACCGTACAGTACATAAGGGGCCCCGGCAGTGTTTACGATCCGCAGTGGGTGATGCGTCCGCATGACTCGCTGACGTGCTGGCGCAATTGCCAATCCGTTAGATATACCCGGGGTTACTTCCTTTTGCTGAGAGCCACCTGGTCCAGTTGTTTTTCTAACTGATCTAAATTTATATCGATTGGAATACAAGTATTTTATCGTACGTCAATGCGACCGACAAAGAACTGTGTACAGAAATTTGTTCTGTTACTTGCATACAGTTGTGGCTTATGTGGCTAAGTTCATGCGCTCGCGCCGGCCAGTTGCCCGCGTCCTAGCTGGACAGCGCGCCCAGCCCGGATCTGGCCTCTCCTACTGCCACGCTGCACATCGCCATGCCCCACGTGGGCTCTTGGTCTTGCTCTCGGTCGAGCAGGCCGGTTTGGCGATGCCGGCCGGCAGACTCGTGGTGCCGGCCGGCCATGCCGGCCGACGGCGTCGGCGACACCAGCAGGCGGCCTCGGCGGTGCCGGCCGGCTCGGCTATGCCGGCCGACGGCGTCGGCGACACCAGCAGACGGCCTCGGCGGTGCCGGCGGGCTCGGCATGCCGGCCGACGGCGTCGGCGACACCAGCAGGCGGCCTCGGGTGCGGAGGGCTCGGCCCGGCCGACGGCGTCGGCGACACCAGCAGGCGGCCTCGGCGGTGCCGGCCGGCTCGGCTATGCCGGCCGACGGCGTCGGCGACGCCAGCAGACGGCCTCGGCGGTGCCGGTGAGCTCGCCGATGCCTGCTGACAACCTCGGCAAGGCTGGTCGGTGGC